>JASCZW010004926.1:0-600000 GCA_034211315.2 Aedes japonicus
ATATTTAAGAGTTGTTCTCCAAAAGCTTCTGGATGAATTTCTGGAAGTGTTAAGGAATTTATTTCTGGCCGAACTTATGGCTGCATTGCTCAAAGGATTTTAGAAACAATTTTTGGAATAGTTCTGAAATAGTTTTTGGAAAAGTTTAATTTAAAATTGCTGGATGTATTTTGCGTTGAATCTCCATTTGACAAGAGTTTGTTGATAAATCAACATTATAAGTTTTCAAACGAATTTAAAAAAATCAAAAAATAATTTTCAGAAGAATGTTCGGAAAAAAAATCTGGTATAATTTCAAAAGAATGTCTGTGAATGTTAACTCTGGAAGAATTACGCTGATCTCTGTACTAATAGTGGTCTTCTGATAGAAAATCTTAAATATTCTTCAAACAAATCGAAATTTCTAGGTTAAGATTTGCGGCAAATAATTATGGAAGAATTTCTGGAAGATTTATTGGAACCGTTTCCGAGCTTCTGTACTAAACAAAATTGTATGTTTTGACGAGGTTTTGAGGTATTCTGCAAGTAAAAATCATTGAAAAACTAAGAAACTAACTTTTTACTTGATAACTTTTTAAATACTCAATAATAAGGCAAGCAAATTTTTGTAATTGCACTAGAAAAGGCTAACCAGCCTTGGTAAAGCACCAGACCGTTCTGCACGAGAGCCGAACTGGACTGCAAACACACCACCAAGTGGCTGTAATCCACCACTTTAGTGTCGTGCTTATAGATGAACCCGCAACGTATTGCACGAGACACGAGTGTACCCGCTCGTGTATTGCTTTTGACACCGGGTTTGATTTTTCAAAAATACACGAGCCGAGTGGCTACGATCACAAAGAAAGCTCTCAACATACACCCAGTATGACACTGGTTGCCACGGATGAGAGCAATGCTCGTCGGATGATTCTAAAAATTTGATAATTTTTTTTTTTTTTACGAATTCATTTATTTGTACAGGCTCAATCGAATCAACTTTACAGAGCCAAGTTTTCATGTTTATATACATCAGTTATCTTAGAACTAAGGTTAAGGGGATAGAACCGATTACTCGCGGTCGTCTCGAGGTTAATAGGAATAACAATTTAAGGATGGGAAAATTGGGGTGGAAATTTTGAGACAAAGCATAAGGAACAATGGTTTTCTTATATCTAGAACTTCAAATTACATTTTTTAATTGAACGTTTTAATTAAAAAAAAGGATAACTCACTACACACACAATCACACTCACACACACACACCACAACCACACTCACACACTGGCGCACACATTCCTCACAAATTTAACCTAAACAAGTTAGTTAATCAAACTACAATCTAAGGTTAATGTTAGTCAAAAACACATAAATGAGTTTCATAAACTCCAGATCGCGCGCAGCCAAAATATCTCGAATCGGTACATTGGGTTGTCTACCTCGAGCCCGAAGGGAATCATACAGCCCAGATCTGACTCCACGATGCTCAGCACAAAACCAAATAACGTGATCTGCGTCCTGGTAACCTTGTCCGCATTCACAGAGATTGCTGTCTTCCAGCCCAACACGGAACAAATGAGCGTTTAAAGAATAATGATTGGACATGAGGCGAGACATCACACGAATGAAATCTCGACCCACATCCAATCCCCTGAACCAACATTTCTTAGACACCTTTGGAGTGATAGAATGTAGCCATCGCCCCAAGTCTCCTCTACTCCATTTATACTGCCAGCTATCGAGTGATATCTGACGAAAAATATGGAAAAATTCGTTGAAGGCGATTTGTCGATCATAAATATCGCCTTCCATAGCGCCCACCCTTGCAAGCGAGTCCGCTTTCTCATTGTCAGGAATCGAACAATGAGAAGGACCCACAAAGGTGATAATAAAGAACGTGAAGATAAAGCACTTAGAAGACCTCGTATTTTCATGAGAAAATAGGAGGTGTGCTTTACCGGCCTCAAGGAGCGAATAGCCTCTATAGAACTAAGACTATCCGTGAAAATGAAGTATTGATCCGGTGTAAAAGAGGCAACAGTTTCTAAAGAAAAATAAATTGCTGCCAATTCCGCGACAAAAACAGAACAAGGTGCTTGAAGTTTACGAGCGACGCTATAATTTTCATTGAATACACCAAAGCCAGCGGAGTCTTCTATCAAAGACCCGTCTGTGAAAAACGTTTTGGTGGAATCAACTAGGCCAAACTTGCAGCAAATATCACCGGAGCAATCATAGGACGATGATGCTCTGGGATTCCATGAAGCTCCTGTTTCATGGATAAATCAAAATGAACCGAATTTCCGAAGTCGGAGAAGCAAACACAATTGGGAATATTAAGCGAAGGGCTGACATCCTGTGTTATGTACAAATGATACAAGCTCATGAAGCGGGTTTGAGGATTCAACTCTAGGAGCTTCTCAAAATTTTCGATCACCTGGGGTTCATAACTTCACACCTGGTGAGGAGCCGGAGAGATAACTCTGTAAACCGATCTGAGAGTGGCAACATGCCAGCCAGCACTTCAAGACTCATGGTGTGAGTCGAGTGCATGCAACCTAACGCGATACGAAGACACCGATACTGAATACGTTCCAGTTTGATTGATGTGCGACCGAGCCGCTGACTGAAAACAAAAACTACCGTATTCCATAACCGACAAAATCGTTGTCCGGTACAACGTTAGAAGATCTTGCGGATGCGCTCCCCACCAGGTCCCGGTAATTGTGCAGAAAAAATTGACCCTTTGCTGGCATTTTCGCTTCAGGTACTCAATGTGAGATCTCCAGGTGCACTTTGAATCGAACCAGACCCCAAGATATTTAAATGACATGGAATGAGTTATCGGTGTACCCAAAATTTGAAGTTTCGGTTGTGCAGGGTTATGCTTCCTAGAAAAACTACCAACTCAGTTTTCTCCGTAGAGAATTCGATACCTAGCTCTAGAGCCCAAGTAGACAAATTGTCTAATGTATCCTGCAAGGGTCCTTGTAGATCGACCCCATTGGGTCCCGTGACAGACACTACGCCGTCATCTGCAAGTTGTCTCAACGTACAGTTGTCACCTAGACAACCGTCAATGTCTTTGACATAAAAATTATATAAAGAGGGCTTAAACATGATCCCTGGGGAGACCCATGTAGCTAAATCGAAAAGCTGTAGAGTTTCCATGAGAAAAGCTCATATGTTTCTCTGACAGCAAATTGTACAAAAAATTGTTCATTAATGGTGAAAAACCACAAGCATGGAGTTTATCTGAGAGAACTTCAACAGATACTGAATCAAAAGCCCCTTGATATCCAAGAATACAGAAGCCATTTGCTCTTTTTAGCAAAAGCTAACTGAATATCTGTGGAAAGCAACGCGAGACAGTCGTTCGTTCCCTTACCCCTACGGAAACCATATTGAGTATCTGAAAGCAGGTTATTCGTCTCAACCCATTTGTCCAGACGGAAAAGGATCATTTTCTCCAACAACTTGCGAATGCAAGATAACATCGCGATGGGTCGATAGGAGTTGTGGTCGGACGCGGGCTTACCAGGTTTTTGAATGGCAATAACTCTCACCCGTCTCCAATCATCCGGTACAATGTTGAGTTCCAGACACTGATTAAACAAGTTCAACATGCGCCTCTTCGCGACGTCTGGGAGGTTCTTGAGCAAGTTGAACTTGATCCTGTCAGCTCCTGGAGCCGTATTGCCACACGAAAGGAGTGCGAGAGAGAGTTCTACCATTGAAAAGGGTTGGCTAATCTCATCTATCGAATTCGTTGTTTCGCGAGGAAACATTTGTGCTGGCACAGAATCTGGACAAACTTTTCGCGCGAACTTGAGGATCCATTGGTCCGAGTACTCCTCGTTCTCGTTGTTCGTAATTCTGTTACGCAATCTTCGCGCCGTATTCCAAAGGGTACTCATCGACGTTTCGCGCGATAATCCGTCCACGAATTGTCGCCAGTAACCGCGTTTCTTGGCCTTGATGAGGCTCTTAAATTCTCGTTCGAGAGCCGTGTACCTTTCAAAGTGCTCAGGTGTTCCACGTCTACGAAAAACTTTGAACGCGTCAGACTTTTTGCGGTAAACCTCGGTGCATTGCTGATCCCACCATGGGGAAGGAGGTTTCCTGCGAAATGACGTCCCTGGAACTGGTCGAGTTTGAGCTTGAAGCGCGCTGTCCAAAATCAGGTTGGAGAGGAAGTTATATTCCTCCAGCGGTGGAAGCCCTTCTACCGTTGATAAGGCTTCATCTACTGCTGTCTTGAACCTTGTCCAATCGATATTACGAGTTAGATCATACGTGACGTTGATGGATGCCGGTGGAGTGAGCCCGGTGGCAACCGAAATTTTTATAGGCAAATGATCACTACCGTGGGGATCCTGGATCACATTCCACGTGCAGTCCAACGATAATGAATTCGAGCAAAGTGTGAGGTCTAACCTACTACCAAGTGAGGATGGACCAGCCAAGCGTGTAACTTCTCCATTGTTGAGAACTGTCATATTGAAGTTGTCACAGAGGTCATATATCAAAGAAGACCGGTTGTCATCGTACAGTTCTCCCCAGCCTGTACCGTGAGAGTTAAAATCTCCCATGACCAACCGCGGAGCAGGCAGAACCGAACAAATATCTGAAAGTTGTTTTCGGTTAATTGGTGCTCTAGGAGGAATGTACACGGAAGCAATGCAAAGGCTTTTATTTTTAATAACAGCCTGACATGCGACAACTTCAATACCTGAATTGGAGGAAAATTCACTCTATAGAAGGAGTAGCACTTTTGATCCCCAAAAGTACTCCTCCTCCACGTGAATCCTCACGATCAAGCCGAATAATGTTGAAATCGTTAATCGGAAGATCGATTTCGGCTGAAAGCCATGTTTCACAAAGAGCAAATGCATCACAACCGATATTGTGAGCTAAAAATTTGAATGATTCCAATTTAGGAATAAGACTTCGACAATTCCACTGCAGAACAGTGATCAAATCCCCGACCTCTTTTGGCAAATTATCCATCGAAGGAAATGATAGCTGCAAGGATGGGCCACTTTAATGTTAATTTCTTCAAAAAAGTTTTCACAGTGGGAAGCATTGCCATAACAATGCTTTTAAGAGGGTCAGACATTTCGAGGTACTTCAAAATACCTTCCACAATATCATCGAACGAGAACAGCCCAGATGAAGGGGGCTTCTGTTCTTAAAATCGGGGCATCAGGGGATTTAGATGTCCCCGGGAGAGATGGGAAATCCTGTGTGTAGTTGGCACTACGAAAACCAGGAGGATTCGGAATATCCTTCTTTTCTCTGCTCTTTGAATTGGGCATGTTTATTTGAGGCTTCTGTTCAGCTGCTTTCACAGCTCGGATGCGTCTTCGCTTCCGTGGAGCACCTTCTGGAAAACTAAAGATGCCCCTCCTCAACCAAATCCGAATCAGACTCGTCATCTGAGAGAGGAGCGAAAGGATTTGTATTGGTATCGGGTGGCGAAGCTTTCTTAAGCATTTCTGCAAAGATTGCTTCGAACGTTGTTTTAGCGAACGTTCTAATTTTTCCCCGCGTTGTTTATACGCCGGGCACGACGAGAGAGCGTGAGGAGGGGTTCCTTGCAGAAAACACATTTTAGTGTGTTATCTGCACAGGGGCCAGCCTCATGTTTCTCCCCGCAAGTTGAGCAGCGTGTCTTATTGCCGCAATGGGAGGCCGTATGCCCCATCTGCTGGCAGTTTTGGCAAATCATTACCCGGGGTACAAATAACCGCACAGGTAGCCGAAGTTTGTCCAGTTCTAAAAAGTGAGGAAGGGCAGAGCCAGAAAAGGTTACCCGAAACGAGTCTGTGTGGGTAACTTTCTTCTTACCTCGCTGTGCGATATTTTAACTAATTTTGTCACTTCCAGTATCTGAACTGGGGGAGCAGAGGGTTCTTGAATCGGCCAACCGCCCGCTTCTTCAAAATTTCAGGGCACAGACTCGCCTCTGTGACCACTCCTACAATCTCCACATCACGAGCTGGAATATAAACTCGATATTCGAGTGTAAAATGCTGGGAAGCAGCAATCTCATTAGCCTGTTTCAGGTTAGAGACGACAACACGGAGTTTATTAAATTTTACTTTCGTGATCTCTGTCACGGCTGAAAATCGCTTCGTCAGATCAGTAGTGATTTGGTACACGTTCAAAGGTTTCATTTTGGGCTGAAAGTAGACAACCCATGGACCGACCGAGTCAATTGGATACGATCGCGGTCGGAAATTTGTTTGTGCCACCCCATCATCGGGTGGCAAAGGCTCTTTTCATACAAACCGTCCATGTCGAAGAAACCTCTTCCACATGCACGATTTGCCTTACTTGCCAACAATTTAAATCACACACAGACACAAACAAGGAACACACAAATTAAAGCTAAACTCTAGTGGAATGAGGGACGGGGAAAAAAACTTAACTAATATTACTGATCTTTGCTGCTGCTGCTGCTGCTGCTGCTACTGCTGCTGACGCACTGTATGCGCGAACGTCGCACTTCTATGCGGGGAGCGGGGAGCGGTGCGCTGAAACGATCGCCTTCGGGTGCACTCGCTCAACGCTGTCGGATGACCGTTGGCGGTGTAGTGGTGTATCGCTGGTTAGCGTCACCACGCGGAGATGAAGCGAAAATAAGCGGGAAGATAATTCGCCAGCAAGCACTGCTTGATTTTCCTATTTCACTGGAAAACCACACTGCCTTCTTAGAAAAAAAGACTCACTTTTGCTCTACTCACTGAGGTGAGTATATTTTGAGAAAAAAAACTAGTTATTTCCAAGGTTAGCACTCGAATAAATCTTCCAAATAACGGAGCGCTGGATCGAACGAACTTTCTTCTTTCGCTGAACGAAGTGGGGTGAGTTGAAGGCGATTTGTCGATCATAAATATCGCCTTCCATAGCACCCACCCTTGCAAGCGAGTCCGCTTTCTCATTGTCAGGAATCGAACAATGAGAAGGGACCCACACAAAGGTGATAATAAAAGAACGTGAAGATAAAGCACTTAGAAGACCTCGTATTTTCATAAGAAAATAGGAGGTGTGCTTTACCGGCCTCAAGGAGCGAATAGCCTCTATAGAACTAAGACTATCCGTGAAAATGAAGTATTGATCCGGTGTAAAAGAGGCAACAGTTTCTAAAGAAAAATAAATTGCTGCCAATTCCGCGACAAAAACAGAACAAGGTGCTTGAAGTTTACGAGCGACGCTATAATTTTCATTGAATACACCAAAGCCAGCGGAGTCTTCTATCAAAGACCCGTCTGTGAAAAACGTTTTGGTGGAATCAACTAGGCCAAACTTTGCAGCAAATATCACCGGAGCAATCATAGGACGATGATGCTCTGGGATTCCATGAAGCTCCTGTTTCATGGATAAATCAAAATGAACCGAATTTCCGAAGTCGGAGAAGGAAACACAATTGGGAATATTAAGCGAAGGGCTGACATCCTGTGTTATGTACAAATGATACAAGCTCATGAAGCGGGTTTGAGGATTCAACTCTAGGAGCTTCTCAAAATTTTCGATCACCTGGGGGTTCATAACTTCACACCTGGTGAGGACCCGGAGAGATAACTCTGTAAACCGATCTGAGAGTGGCAACATGCCAGCCAGCACTTCAAGACTCATGGTGTGAGTCGAGTGCATGCAACCTAACGCGATACGAAGACACCGATACTGAATACGTTCCAGTTTAATGATGTGTGACCGAGCCGCTGACTGAAAACAAAAACTACCGTATTCCATAACCGACAAAATCGTTGTCCGGTACAACGTTAGAAGATCTTGCGGATGCGCTCCCCACCAGGTCCCGGTAATTGTGCAGAAAAAATTTACCCTTTGCTGGCATTTTCGCTTCAGGTACTCAATGTGAGATCTCCAGGTGCACTTTGAATCGAACCAGACCCCAAGATATTTAAATGACATGGAACGAGTTATCGGTGTACCCAAAATTTGAAGTTTCGGTTGTGCAGGGTTATGCTTCCTAGAAAAAACTACCAACTCAGTTTTCTCCGTAGAGAATTCGATACCTAGCTCTAGAGCCCAAGTAGACAAATTGTCTAAGGTATCCTGCAAGGGTCCTTGTAGATCGACCCGATTGGGTCCCGTGACAGACACTACGCCGTCATCTGCAAGTTGTCTCAACGTACAGTTGTCACCTAGACAACCGTCAATGTCTTTGACATAAAAATTATACAAAAGAGGGCTTAAACATGATCCCTGGGGGAGACCCATGTAGCTAAATCGAAAAGCTGTAGAGTTTCCATGAGAAAAGCTCATATGTTTCTCTGACAGCAAATTGTACAAAAAATTGTTCATTAATGGTGAAAAACCACAAGCATGGAGTTTATCTGAGAGAACTTCAACAGATACTGAATCAAAAGCCCCCTTGATATCCAAGAATACAGAAGCCATTTGCTCTTTTTTAGCAAAAGCTAACTGAATATCTGTGGAAAGCAACGCGAGGCAGTCGTTCGTTCCCTTACCCCTACGGAAACCATATTGAGTATCTGAAAGCAGGTTATTCGTCTCAACTCATTTGTCCAGACGAAAGAGGATCATTTTCTCCAACAACTTGCGAATACAAGATAACATCGCGATGGGTCGATAGGAGTTGTGGTCGGACGCGGGTTTACCAGGTTTTTGAATGGCAATAACTCTCACCCGTCTCCAATCATCCGGTACAATGTTGAGTTCCAGACACTGATTAAACAAGTTCAACATGTGCCTCTTCGCGACGTCTGGGAGGTTCTTGAGCAAGTTGAACTTGATCCTGTCAGCTCCTGGAGCCGTATTGCCACACGAAAGGAGTGCGAGAGAGAGTTCTACCATTGAAAAGGGTTGGCTAATCTCATCTATCGAATTCGTTGTTTCGCGAGGAAACATTTGTGCTGGCACAGAATCTGGACAAACTTTTCGCGCGAACTTGAGGATCCATTGGTCCGAGTACTCCTCGTTCTCGTTCTTCGTAATTCTGTTACGCAATCTTCGCGCCGTATTCCAAAGGGTACTCATCGACGTTTCGCGCGATAACTCGTCCACGAATTGTCGCCAGTAACCGCGTTTCTTGGCCTTGATGAGGCTCTTAAATTCTCGTTCGAGAGCCGTGTACCTTTCAAAGTGCTCAGGTGTTCCACGTCTACGAAAAACTTTGAACGCGTCAGACTTTTTGCGGTAAACCTCGGTGCATTGCTGATCCCACCATGGGTTTCCTGCGAAATGACGTCCCTGGAACTGGTCGAGTTTGAGCTTGTAGCGCGCTTTCCAAAATCAGGTTGGAGAGGAAGTTATATTCCTCCAGCGGTGGAAGCCCTTCTACCGTTGATAAGGCTTCATCTACTGCTGTCTTGAACCTTGTCCAATAGATATTACGAGTTAGATCATACGTGACGTTGATGGATGCCGGTGGAGTGAGCCCGGTGGCAACCGAAATTTTTATAGGCAAATGATCACTACCGTGGGGATCCTGGATCACATTCCACGTGCAGTCCAACGATAATGAATTCGAGCAAAGTGTGAGGTCTAACCTACTACCAAGTGAGGATGGACCAGCCAAGCGTGTAACTTCTCCATTGTTGAGAACTGTCATATTGAAGTTGTCACAGAGGTCATATATCAAAGAAGACCGGTTGTCATCGTACAGTTCTCCCAAGCCTGTACCGTGAGAGTTAAAATCTCCCATGACCAACCGCGGAGCAGGCAGAACCAAACAAATATCTGAAAGTTGTTTTCGGTTAATTGGTGCTCTAGGAGGAATGTACACAGAACCAATGCAAAGGCTTTTATTTTTAATAACAGCCTGACATGCGACCACTTCAATACCTGGAATTGGAGGAAAATTCACTCTATAGAAGGAGTAGCACTTTTTGATCCCCAAAAGTACTCCTCCTCCACGTGAATCCTCACGATCAAGCCGAATAATGTTGAAATCGTTAATCGGAAGATCGATTTCGGCTGAAACCCATGTTTCACAAAGAGCAAATGCATCACAACCGATATTGTTAGCTAAAAATTTGAATGATTCCAATTTAGGAATAAGACTTCGACAATTCCACTGCAGAACAGTGATCAAATCCCCGACCTCTTTTGGCAAATTATCCATCGAAGGAAATGATAGCTGCAAGGAGGGGCCACTTTAATGTTAATTTCTTCAAAAAAGTTTTCACAGTGGGAAGCATTGCCATAACAATGCTTTTAAGAGGGTCAGACATTTCGAGGTATTTAAAAATACCTTCCACAATATCATCGAACGAGAACAGCCCAGATGAAGGGGGGGCTTCTGTTCTTAAAATCGGGGCATCAGGGGATTTAGATGTCCCCGGGAGAGATGGGAAATCCTGTGTGTAGTTGGCACTACGAAAACCAGGAGGATTCGGATTATCCTTCTTTTCTCTGCTCTTTGTATTGGGCATGTTGATTTGAGGCTTCTGTTCAGCTCCTTTCACAGCTCGAATGCGTCTTCGCTTCCGTGGAGCACCTCCCGGAAAACTAAAAGATGTCCCCTCCTCAACCAAATCCGAATCAGACTCGTCATCTGAAAGAGGAGCGAAAGGATTTGTATTGGTATCGGGTGGCGAAGCTTTCTTAAGCGTTTCTGCAAAAGATTGCGTTGAACGTTGTTTCAGAGAACGTTCCAATTTTTCCCCGCGTTGTTTATACGCCGGGCACGACGAGAGAGCATGAGGAGGAGTTCCCTTGCAGAAAACGCATTTTAGTGTATTATCTGCACAGGGACCAGCCTCATGTTTCTCCCCGCAAGTTGAGCAGCGTGCCTTATTGCCGCAATGGGAGGCCGTATGCCCCATCTGCTGACAGTTTTGGCAAATCATTACCCGGGGTACAAACAACCGCACAGGTAGCCGAAGTTTATCCAGTTCTAAGAACTGAGGAAGGGCAGAGCCAGAAAAGGTTACCCGAAACGAGTCTGTGGGGGTAACTTTTTTCTTACCCTCGCTGTGCGATATTTTCACTAATTTTGTCACTTCCAGTATCTGAACTGGGTGAAGCAGAGGGTTCTTGAATCGGCCAACCGCTCGCTTCTTCAAAATTTCAGGGCACAGACTCGCCTCTATGACCACTCCTACAATCTCCACATCACGAGCTGGAATATAAACTCGATATTCGAGTGTAAAATGCTGGGAAGCAGCAATCTCATTAGCCTGCTTCAGGTTAGAGACGACAACACGGAGTTTATTAAATTTTACTTTCGTGATCTCTGTCACGGCTGAAAATCGCTTCGTCAGATCAGTAGTGATTTGATACACATTCAAAGGTTTCATTTTGGGCTGAAAGTAGACAACCCATGGACCGACCGAGTCAACCGGATACGATCGCGGTCTGAATATTTTTTGTGCCTCCCCATCATCGGGTGGCAAAGGCACTTTTTCAGCCAAACCGTCCATGTCGAAGAAACCTCTTCAACATGCACGATTTGCCGAAAATTTAAATCACACACACACACACACACACACACACACACACACACACACACACACACACACACACACACACACACACACACACACACACACACACACACACACACACACACACACACACACACACACACACACAAACAAAGAACACACAAATTAAACTCTAGTGGGATGAGGGACAGGAAAAACAAAACTTAACTAAATTACTGTTCTGTTGCTGCTGCTGCTGCTGACGCACCGTATGCGTGAACGTCGCACTTCTATGCGGGGAGCGGGGAGCAGTGCGCTGATGCGATCGCCTTCGGGTGCACTCGCTCAACGCTGTCGGATGACCGTTGGCGATGTAGTGGTGTATCGCTGGTTAGCGTCACCACGCAGAGGTGAATCGAAAATAAGCGGGAAGATAATTCGCCAGCTAGCACTGTTTGATTTTTCTATTTCACTGGAAAACCACACTGCCTTCTTAGAAAAAAAAGCTCACTTTTACTTTACTCACTGAAGTGAGTATATTTTAAGAAGAAAAACTAGTTTTTTCCAACGATTGCACTCGAATAAATCTTCCAAAATAACGGAGCGCTGGATCGAACGAAGTTCTTCTTTCGCTGAACGAAGTGGGGTGAACTGCCATCATTATTGACATCATTATTGAATCTTCCCTGTTCGGGAATATCGGAATACTTCTATTGGCATTTTCTGCAAAAACAGGCAACCCTGATTTTTTCAATAATATTCTTTGTTTATATATCCATAAACTCTACGCGCGGACAAAGTTTCGTAACAATCTGAGACCTTTCGGCCCAATCAGTACTTTAGAGTAAAACATATTCAATTTTGTAACAAATTTTACCATCAAGCTCTTCGGGTACGATGAGTGTCAATTATTTGTGAATCAAATAACTGTCGTGACCTGACCGAGGTTTCCAGGCTCGGTCAATCGTCTCAACATTATCTACGCACAACTGTGCTCTAAGAAATCCGTCAGATAACTGGGTCGGTTATGCACATTCACCTACTTTGATTGATTTTTCACACGCATCTATGTGAATATCCTTCTTGTGAGTTATAATCAAGTTGACGAAAATACACTCAAAATAAAGTAAATATAATAATTCTTATATATTTACAAAAATTCAAATACTATTACTGTTACCACAGAGAACAGACATCCAAACTAGAATATATTTCTCAAAAAAACTTGTGTAAGGATTCAAATTAAAAAACGTTAAAACACTATTGCCATCTCTCGGGCTGTGGCCACTAGCGATTTTTAATCGAACATGGGTAAGATTCGTTGACCGTGCGGTGAAAGAACTGAACTGCCAAAAAAATTTAGTTGATGAATAAGATTTCAAGCTGGTCAATGGGTGGCGATGCCAGCGCCGCCACGCTATTGCCAGTTCATTACGATTATGAAATGGCCGTTAAATTTCTTACACAGTTTTTGAATTTGACTTGGATGTCTGTTCTCTAAGCATTTCTAGCTTATTGCTTTCACAATTAGCTTATTGCTT
This sequence comes from Aedes japonicus, assembly GCA_034211315.2. NCBI lineage: Eukaryota > Metazoa > Arthropoda > Insecta > Diptera > Culicidae > Aedes > Aedes japonicus. The sequence goes on from JASCZW010004926.1 coordinate 12,938, forward strand.
GCTCTCAACTTAGTGTTCTAGATGCACTTCCACAGTTATTAATTGAGAGCTTTCGATGCCATGTGCCATTTTTGCATTAGTATGATTGTGTGGCAGGTACAATCATACGCTATGCCCAGGGAGTCGAGAAATTTTCCTTAACGAAAAATTCCTAGACCAGGGCTGCAAAATGGTGAGTCGACAACTGTGATGGAGCATGCGTCCCCGCAACATAGCTCTAGTCCTCACAAGTTCCTACCTCATGCTTCCACGGATCAGCAGATGACAAAGACCGCCAGCTAAGGGTTGCGTACTTAGCTGATAGTGCAGCCTGGGCACTGTTGTCCTTCTGACTTCAGCTAGATTGAGGAAGTGCGTGTCGAGCGTCTGTCCACCAAGGAGGTCTGTTCACCAGCGGCTGAGTAAGGAACGCTGTATCTCGTCAGCTATACCTTAGGAGGCAGTCCCACCAACGCAATGTAGGCAGCGCGGTAAGATAGCATGCTGAAGTCTTACCCTACCACGAAAAATGTAAGTATTCTTTATTTCTCTATACGGTATATAATTTTGGATCAGCCATGGAATCAGAAGACATGCAGATAGTACACATGTTATTCTCATTTTATATTATAACATCCCTTCACAATATTTTTTATGCTATTTTCAGCTTCGCATTTATCCATCATCGTAAGTTTTAGTCCACTTACCCCCCATGGAGCGAGATAAGGCGCTATAACCTTGGCAATTATTGCCACGCTTTTGGTTCAAATGCCAAAAGCTCACCCACAGGCAAAAGGAGCATAAAATAATCTTTCTAGCATCTATGCTCCCAACGATAAGGTACAAATTATCACATTGTATAACTCAACATGGAAGCGTTTGGTAAGGGAGGTCCACGCTTTCTTCCTTCCCTTGATTCAGAGTAGTAAAGCGATTTTAGATCTTTCTTGAATCGCTCTATTTCTTGGAATCCTCTCTGCGGCACCTACTACGCAGTTGGCTTGGCCGATGAAAAGAAAAATGATGTATTCAAGAAAACATCATTTTCCAGGATGCTTTCAAGAATTGGCTGCGTTAGTATGAGATTAGATTAGATTAGATTAGATTAGATTGCTGTTACTATTATTATCAATATTATCATAAAACTACGATATCTACCACAATCACCTTCCGTCGTTTTTGGCAAAAGTAAGCTATGGCTTTTCAGTCAGATACACAGAAAAAAAACCGTCCTCGAAAATGAATCGAATTCGTTCACGGACCTGGGCACGGATTTTTTTCGTGTATACTTGCGAGTCCAAAAATTGCACTTTGTATGATAAACCTGAGACTCACCCTCCAAATGAAATTTTCTACGACGAAAACCCTAGCAAATGTTGTTTATAACTAGCCCCGACGAGATTTAAAAAAGAATGTCTTTTCCATTAGTTATGTTGAATTATTTTTTCAAATCTTTGAAAATAAGTACAATCTTACATTTTTATATCCCGTTTCAATCCACAGTTAAGGCTAGTATGCAGCTGTTACGTAATGTGCATTAGGATAGGACAACTAATGGTCAAGAAATGCTTTTACTAACGGAACTATTTACCTTGTAGGCAGATGAAAAGGAGGGCAAACTTCATAACGTTAGAAACGCCTGTCCATGTAATCTAAATGGGGCTATCACTTTTTCTTGCGGAATAATATTCCGTTCGATTATTCCGCAAGAAAAACTGACATTTTACCCATACTTGAGCAGTTGTCAATATTACTTCGGTAAAAATGGCAAAAATTACTTCAGGGCATTATCTATATTTATCAATATCTATAGAACTACACAGAAAAAAATAATTAATTTTAAAAAGCGTGTACAATATCCCTTCGTTTAAATCCAAGCTAAAGGAGGCGTAAATAACGAAATTGTTTGCAACTTTTCATGTGCCATACAACAATATTGGCAATCTTTCATACAACAGGCTGGATTCAAGCGTTATCTGGCTTAAATTTACATGAAATATCCCATTATATTCTGGCAAATCTAGCATTCCCTTTATGTGCATTAGATAACGCAGACAATTCAATGTTTCTTTTTATCTGTGTATACCCTAAAAAAAATGAAAGTTCAACTGTAGCTGATAAAATATTTACATTTCGTTAAGTTCAAAAAACAAGTCAATAACCTAAAAAACAGGGGTATTCTTAGAAAAATGGACTATTTATAATGAAGAGTATTTAAAAATGGGCAAATTAAAGTCATCAGCGTACTCGGGGTTCAAAACTAGAAGTTTTACGCATTTTTGTAGCAAATAACGGGGTCGAAGGTGTTGAACACCGAATTCAAGGAGAAGGCTAATGAATTCAGGGAAAAAAACGGCGGAGTATCTGTAATGTCTGAGAATAGCAAATGCAAGGATACAGTGATGCATGAAACTAATCTAATCTAATCTAACACAAACGCAGCCAGAACGAGGAAGGATCCTAGGTTAGATGACGCCTAATTACTTTTTTGTCAATATTGATGCTAGCAGCATATCAAAGACATGATATCGGCTAGGCTTACTGCGTTGCATTTACCGCAAAGATGGTTCTAGAAAATGAGTTGGATTCAAATGAATGGATTTGAAGCCCAACGCATTTCGTGAATATACAGGGGAGGAAGGATGCGTTGACACACCGCAACACACGCTCCGAGCTATGTCAAGTCGAATATAATAAAAACAGTCTATATTTTTAAACTGAAAAATGTCTGAATTTTGAACATTATATATAGCATATAATGGCAGCATCTAATTTGTTAAATACTTTAAAAGGGTAGTGACTAGGAATATAGTGTTTGTTTTTCATTAAATATATGCTCAGATTTCGATTATTCCACGCTGATATCGTGGAACCCCTTACGAATCCACTGTTTCAAATATTATTTCACTTCAAGTAAGAATAAAATATCTGCAATATTAATATGCAATGTTGAAATTATTTCTCAAAGACACTCTAATTTTCTTAGAGGATCGGCATATACAACACGTTACCGGGTTTCTCTCTGAGGTTGTTAAAGTAAATGGTGACGTGTTTCTTTCGAGTAACCGTGCAACAGCTTTGTCTTAAAAACACCTCTAATTTGAAATTGATGTCTGTCACATGTAGCCTTTGGAAAGTGTAAAACAAAAATTTCACATAACTAGAACTGCTCTGTGCCATTTGCGGTATATGAGCACGATCAAGCCGGCAATCTTTTGCTTATCAAGGAGGTTCCCTTTCTCCTTGCCTACCACGCATTGTGGTAGATATGCAAGAGATTATCTGCTTGATCGGATGCCGCCTTTCAAACATACCCTATGAGCAACTTTAACTACTTCTATTCAATTTAACAACCTGAAGTGCTCTTACGATCAATACCTTCTCTTCATATCTTTGGTTCAAAAACTTCAAAAACGTGGCCAAGAAGGTCAATTCTTCGGTCTGGTTCATACAGCAGACAATGAAGCGCATAATCAGACCGATAAACAGAATACGGTGGCCAAAACCCGCGCCAGGAAGCTGTACCGTGGGTGGTTGGTGTAGCCGAAATGCGAACGAGAGGAACATTAAAGTGGACGCCAAGCAGTTCTCCATGCTGAAGGCTGTTGTTGACATGTTACGCATGGATGTTCCGGAGAAGTTCGGGAAGAAGAAGGTCGACAAATTTGCCAAATCAGCAAGCCGTTCATAACGGACGTCAAAACTTTGCCCAATAGAAAAATTCTGCGTCGGTGGCCCCTCGTTAAGTAGTTCACCATTATCCTTCACTATTCCCCGTAACAGGGAAGCGTGATCGATTTTTTTTTCATATCTTCTAATATCAATATTTCGCTAAATCCAAGTCAAGTTATGAGTCAGGATATCAACCCAGCTGGTCTACACACAAAGTACCAACATTAGGCAGTTTGATTCCAAGAATCCAGCGATGACACAGATAGATGCATACACCACACACAGTCAACGTCCCAGCCAGCACCGAAACAATAGTTTTCCGGACGACTAACTTAAATGAGGTTCTTCCTTAACTGCCGGTGGTGGTGGAGGCGGATGGTGCGACTTCAGCAATCAGCTTGGCACAAAAGTCGTACCGGCATTTAATGGTGAGAAAATCGTACCAATTTTGACGAAAGAGCAACTTTCATTCCGACAAGTACACTTCCAAACTGCACACACCCACACACACACACATTGGGTGAAAAGTTTTCCACATTTTGCCTGTGGCAGGCTAAGCACAAGCAGCTCTTCTGCACGAAACGAAGCACCAAAAATTGCAACATATTAACTGTAATCTGTTATCTTTCCAAAAAGTGATTCCATATGCATGAGGGATTTTTCCGTATATCTCAATACTTTTCTGGGGGGGCTGCAGCTTGGAACGGAGCTGCACTTAGTGAATAAGTGGTAGGTACGGTGGTTGGTGGTTGCAGATTGTAGGATATGTGCTGAAAAGTGAATGAAGCTACATTGTATATGACACACTCGGCATATGCGGATGGCAGGCAAGGATTTGTAGTGAAGGGCTCTTGTGTAGGCACTACTGCTGATTGTATGGAAAGGCAGTGTGTTTTCCATTTTCGGGTTCAACTTTGATGCGAAGTTAAACTGCACTTGATTAGTTGTTGGTCGTGCTATAGTTTTCGAAAGCTAAAGGAAGCCTTTGGGTTATTGTTTGTTATGATAGTAAGGAGGATAAGCAACAGCAGTGCCTATTTGTGTGTATGTGTTAAGTGTCTGTGAGCTTGTTGGGAGGGGTAAATGCTGGAATTTATCACAGTTGAAAGGTTGGTCGCCCCTGCTGGTTGGTTTCGTTCTGGGGGCAAAATATTATGCTATAATTTCCATCTTTACCCTCATAGGTATAGCTCGGGTCCAATGTTTATCATCACACTTTGTAGGTCGTGTATCTAAAACTATCTACGGAGTTGCTCTCAACGGTTGCCTCCAGCTTGTTTCTACTTTCACATCGTCCTGTTTCTGTCAAGAGATTTCATAAGTTATCTTAATATAGCTCCGTTACAGTGCAGTGTGTGAGCAAGAAACGAGAAAAAGTTTATATTAAAATATTCTGTATCGTCTTGATACGTTTATGAATATTTTCACTACATCAAATTAAGTCGGAGATAGACGTTTAAGACTCCGAGAACGAGCAGGAGCATCAGAGCCTTTTATCCTTGATGGCGCACCCGGTTTCCCACACCAGCACGCGGCTTTGCTTATCGGGGGCAAAGAAGGATGTATTTGCATGGCTGGCGATGCCTTCTGGAGGGCAACTCGTTTTGTATGCGCATATAATCGTATGTGGAGAGATTAGAAATACATGCATGCAATTTTGCATATCATAAGTCGTCTGGGTGGAAAGAGCGATCCCTAATTCCCGGATAGTTCTGCTTCTGGGGACTTTGCTTTAACGTCTGCATGTTTGGTATATGGATGGCAATGCTTGCAATACAGTGAGCGACACGAAGTGAGCTCCATCAAATGGAGGGGGGTGTGGACTGTTTCTTTTGCTTTTAAGAATATGCAAAAATGAAACATGTTTTATACTTTGTTGAATAAGTTTTCGGATTGTGTGACAAGCCCAATGAAATATGATTCTTATCTTTACTATAACGTAAGCGATCGGATGTTCAGTATTGTTTAAAAGGTCATCCGCTTCACCTTCTGTTATTAGTTGTATGTAGTAAGTAAAATGTAATTAACGTAGCTTCACTAAGGGCTCCTCTCTGATGTAACTTGTTTATTTTTGTCTTATTTTTTCAGCTTCATCGATCTTACTTCCGCTGCCATTGAATGTCAGAATGTTGATAGTCTACAGTCTACAGTCTACACGTCAAATCGAATCCAACGATGGCTGATGGAAAACATAAAGATTTGGCCGACAGATTTGTGGTCCTTGAGCAGTCCGGACCTAAACCCTTTGGATTACGATTTGGGTGTACTGAGCGCAATAAAAAAGTGACTATTTTCAGATGGATGATAGAAGAGAACGGAAAAAGAGATTTTAATAAACCAAATTTCATTTTATTCATTTAAAAATAAAAAACTTCAAACAAAACTTGTTCTCCCTTCCATGCCGCTTTTCTGCAGTTAGCCAGAACTTTGGCCATTGGTAAAAAAAAGAAGCTTGTAGGCATGTTCTTCAGTTCCGTGGTCGTCTTTTTGATAAGATCATCCGTCGTTAAGGCCACATATTATTTGAATATAATCTTCCCTTCAAATTGGCCCAGAACTTATTGATTGGACGGAGAGTTGGCATGCTTGGGCACCACCGGAATGGCTAACCGCTCTATTTCCTCCAGCGCCCGCTTCGAGTAATGGGCCGACGCTATATCTGGCCAAAAAATCGCGTCGTCATCCTTGTGGTATTTTTTTTAATAAAGGCGGATACTTCTAGGAGGCACTTTGTACCGTAGATCTCGCCGTTTTTTTTTGTTGGGGCGTAGAATCACAGCGTCCACTGAGTTGAACTTTTGTGATAATCTCGCCGTTTACTGCCACCCCGGCATAAAAAGATGGGACGTGACTTCCCCTTTTCACTGATTGTGAGCCAAAGCAACATTTTCTATGGAAACTTCGTGTGCGCTGTGTACTTCACATCACAGAAGTACACAGGGAACTTCTAATTTCTTTTGTAGGGGAGGTGAAGTAGCCTTTACCTTGCCAATCGTTGCCGTTCAACGTGAGGTACGTCTCGTTGTCCATAACGACCACCACGTCCCGCTATGCCGGGAAGATCTCGTTGACCAGAATCTTCAGCAGTTGTTCCCGGGTTTCTGAATGGTTCTCCGACAAGGTTTGGACTGGCTTGGACTGGCGCTTCCGCATGTGGATATCCACATGTTTTACTCCACTCATCAATTTCTGCACAGTAGCCTGACTACATTTCTCCCTCGCAGTCCTGTCCTGTCCTGAACAAAGGACGTTACCGTTGCCTAACATCCCACTGCGGGGTAGGTCGAGGCACGGACAAATCCGTCACCTCAACAGGCATAAGTAACGTGTTGGTACGCGCTCATTTACTACTGATAGCTTTGTGATAGTTTCTAGCGGTGGTTTGTATGCACTCTGTTTTGATGCGCACGTGGGAGAGGAATTTTCAATACTTCTATTCTATTTTCAACCTACCATACACTGACCGAACTTTCAACACTTGCTCTTCATATCTTTCATTCTAGCAAACATGACTGTCCACTCTTGGTGCCTCATGGTGCTGAGCGAACATCTCCTTCTACATCATAATCGTTGCTCCACGCACGGAGAATACAAAACATAACAATTAGGGCATTTTATGATTAAGTCTTCTAAATGGGTACATCTACATTACGAAGTGACCACAGCGCATATATTCAGCTTTCACCGATTTGTACCGAACTTGGAGGCTTTCTTCATCTATCAGCTATATGAGAAAATCTCATTTTCTTTGCCGGTTGGACCACCCCTCGGCAAATGAAACCACTGCTGTTATTCAATTTTTTGAAAAAATGGTTTTTTAAATTACTTGCATCTCCGAAACCGTTATGTCAAAAAAAAAATCTGTTGAATGTTTTTAGAAGGAAATAGCTGAACAAAATCAGGAAAAAAATATTTCTAGGCCGTGTTGTAAGAATATATTTTTGCAAACATGTTTTTATGCATTTTAAACTGGGTTTTTCTTCGAATGAATTTCATTTAATTTGAAAAATTCGTATGCCATCCTGTTCTTCACTTTTTTTTTTTAACGAAGCAATCAACTAAAACCTTAAGGTATTTTGCGGTACTGCCATGCTGGAGTAACATGATTTTGATACAAATATTTTTTTTATGGTATCTTCCAATGCAATGCAAATGTCAAATAAAAATAAGTCCTTTTCTGGGGGGCAACCCCGGCGTATTGGTTAACCTCTAAATCCTAAGACCCTAAATAAGGTCCATACCTCTCACGCCAAAGTCACGAGTTCAAATCTCATCCCCGGAGAAGTTACGAAAATGCCTTAAAGTGGTGTTTGACTGACTACGACGGGAGATAAACCAGCCAGAGTCTGAAAATCTCGATAATCAGTCCTTTTCTGAAGAGGTAGAATGTTTAGAAGTAAGTAATTCTAATTGTATTGACAAGTTCTCAAACCTTTCTTCACACACAGATAGAATTAAGTGTTAATATGTAGTCTACGATCGATTGACGAAATAAATAAATATCTCATATCTTTTGATCTTTTAAACGAGTGCGAAACTGAAACTTTTGTAGACTGCTTCCTATATTACTTTTATTTTTAGCCACTACAATATACAGGGTGAGTGTTAATTCCTGTCAGTGTTTTTTAGATATGTGTAATTTTGAATTGGTTTGACATGTTTGGATAATAGGCTGATGCAAATTTCGAAGTTTTAGCTCCCCTAAGCTTAATCGACGCCAATTTGGGTCTTGATAGTCCCCAAAAAATTTGAACATATTTGGTTTTAATTTGGCTTGCACACGCTATTCAAAGTTTGTATGGGAATTAGTATGGAGAATCTCAAACTTACATTTCCAGATCGCTAACATCTTGATATTATGTCCTTAAACCAAATCTAAGTAAGATTCATATAGTGTAAGTTGCCAACCATCAAAATGCCGAAGATATCTGACATGTAAATTTTATACAAAAATAGTTATTCAACAACTAAAATAATAAAAATAATAATAATAATAAAATAAAAATATATAAAATACATATAAAATATATAAATGTATAATATATAAAATATATAATATAATATGTATAAAATAATATAGAAAATATATAAAAATAAAATAAATAAAATACATAAAATACATAAAATATATAAAATAATAAGATAACAAAAATAAGAACAAAACATCATACCAAAAGTTTGTATTTTATGTTTTATTGAATAACTATTTGTGTATAAAATTTACATCTCAGGTATCTTCGGCATTTTGATAGTTGACAACTTACACTATATGAATCTTACTTAGATTTCGTTTAAGGATATAATATTAAGATGTTAGGGATCTAGAAATGTAAGTTTGAGATTTTTCATACTAATTCCCATACAAACTTTGAATAGCGTGTGCAAAGCCAAATTAAAACCAAATGTGTTCAAATTTTTTGGGGACTATCAGGACCCAAATTGGCGTCGATTAAGCTTAGGGGAGCAAACATTTCAAAATTTGCATCAGCCTATTGGATATCATTATTTTGGAGTGTATTCAAATGTCAACAATGTTAACATTCTATTTTTTTTTTAATTATCATTCGTTTGAGGTTCGTGATATTCATGGACGCGAGAAGGGAGCTGGTGATAAGTCTGTTTTTGAAACATTTTAAACCGCGTACTATTTTAAAGGAATTGGTTGGGGATTCTCCCAAGCACTATCTATGGTGTTCCACTGCCTGGTGAACGTACCCTTTCGTATGCATGTCAAGCGTTACCAATGGACGTCTATTGTTATCAAAGAACTTTTCTTCGCACAAAATGCATCCACAACATTCAGTCTAATTTAATCCACTAAGTACATTTATTATTCTTCTAGCACACAATTTTGTTCACTAAGAATACCATCATGTATGTTTTAAACTGCATTTCATTTGTTATTAAAACTAAACATAAATTTCTCTGTAATTTATCTATAACATAACAATTAATGTATAAATTTCTCGGAATTCTCCTCCGGTCGAATAATCGCTATTATTGCTATTCCTCACTAACTGACCTACTAACCTAGTTTATCATGTTTACCTTCTTATCTTATATTTTACCGCAGCCAACCGGTTCATTATTACTGTATCCTACACAAACCGATTGGTAGCACAGTGGAGTGGCTAAATCTATTTAAAGTCTGATTTTGTCGGCTGTATACGACATGTTACTCGCACACAAAATTGAAACCCCCGGAATAAACAAAAGATTTATCTTTCGTACCATAAATCGCTACAAAGAAACAGGTTTTCGGAAAATACCTTCCAAGCCATTCCTTAAACGCACTGTCAGGTGTCCGGAAGCCATCAAACGAGTAAGAGAGCGAATTCGGCGGTATCCTGGTAAGTCTGGGAATGTCGCAGTCAACAATCAGGAGTATTTTGAAAGGCGACCTTGAACTGAATCCATACAAAAAACAAAGGGTACATGGATTGACTGAAAAGTAGAAGATTGGAAGAGTCGAAGGATGTCAGAAACGCTCAAGGGCCGCGGTGATTGTGAAATTCTGGTTTCGGACCAAAAAATGTTCCTGCTACAGGATCACCACAACTAGCAAAATGATCGAGTTTATGCAGCACAACTTTCTCACAATCCTTGTGATAAACAAGCTGTTCAAAGGTTCCAGAATGTTGCGAGGGTGATGGTTGTGGGATGCTTCTCCAAAACTTTGAAGGTTCCATTGTTGTTCATAAAATCTCGTGTTAAAATCAACAGTAAATATTACATCGATAAAGTTTTGAAGTACCATTTGCTTTCCTTTGTCAAAAAACACTACAAGAATGCACCAAACTGCTTCCTACAAGACTCTACACCATCCCACCAAAAGCTACACAGGCTTGGTGTCAGGATAATTTCCAGATATTATTTCGTCGAAAGAATTTGTGAAGTGACAACCTTATTTGAATCCTTTCCAATTCTATGTATGGGCTACATTCTGGGCAAACTGGGGAATACCAAGGAACTAACCGTGGAAACTTTTAAGGAACGTTTAGTGAAAATATGAACTGACATGCCTCAAGATATCAACAAAACCATAAAACGCTTCGCATGTTATTGAGATACATAATAAACAGAAGAGGCCCCAATACACTACCCTGGGGCACTCCAAGGATAACTCTCACGGGATTGGAAATAGAATAATCGAAAAAAGCCTTTGGAGTTCTGTGGTACGAATAACTCTCAATACTTTTTTATATAATTTGAATTATCTGTTCAAGTGCAATGGAATCAACTTTACAGAGCCAAGATTTTATGTTTATATACTTTAACTAAAGTTAGGGGCGAAGAACCGATTACTCGCGGTCTTTTCTAGGTTTATAGGAATAACATTCAACGGACAGAAATTCTGGCAGGAATCCATTGTTTGGCTTACATAACACATTTATTTTAAATTTTTAAAACGTCGGATTACAATTTAAATCATTTGGTTTACTTTTGACTGGTAAATGTTGACTGAAAACAATAACTATCGTATTCTACAATTAGCAGGTTTTTGAATGGGGATAACTCACACCCATCTCTTATCATCAGGAACAACATTAACCTCTAGAAACTGATTAAACAAGTTCAACATGCGCCTCTTTGCGACGCCTGGGAGGTTCTTAAGCAAGTTGAACTTGATCCTGTCAGCTCATGGGGCCGTATTGCTACACGAAAGGAGTTGACTGCTCTCATTTATCGAATTCTCGGTTTCGCGGGGAATAATTCGTGCTGGCACAGAATCTGGACAAACTTTTCGCGCGAACTTAAAGGTTCCATTTGTCTGAGTACTCTTCGTTCTCATTGTTCGTTGTTCGTTTTAGCAGGCTTCGCACCGGGTGCCAAAGAGTATTCATGGAAATTTCCCGCGATAGCCCGTCCACGAATTGTCGCCAGTAACCGCGTTTTTTTTGGCTTCGATGAGACTCTTAAGTTCGCGTTTTAGTTTCGTGTACTCTTCAAAGTGTCCAGGTGTTCCATGTCTACGGAAAACTTGAACGCGTCCGACTTTTTCCGGTAAACCTCGGTGCATTGCGGTACCACTACGGAGAAGGAGAACTGCGAAATGATGTTCCTGGCGCTGATTGAGTTTAAGCTTAAAGCGAGTTGTCTAAAGTTATGATGTATTTGTCCAATCGCTGTTACAGGTTAGATCATACGTTGATGGCTTCCGACGGATTGAACCCGATGGCAATCGAAATTTTTATATCATATTTCAGGTGCAATCTGACCATAATGATTTCGAGCTAAGTGTTAGGTCTAATGTACTGCCCACATTAAATGAACCAGACAAACGTGTAATTCTTTTATTGTTTAGAACTGTCATATTGAAGTGGTCACAGAAGTCATATATCAAGGAAGCCCGGTTCTCATCGTTCTCCCCAGCCTGTACCGTGCGAGTTAAAATCTCCCATGATCAACTGTTAAGCAGAAAGGACCGAACAACTATCTGAAGTTGTTTTTAGTTAATTGGGGCTCTTGGAGGTGTATACACAGAAGCAGCCTGACATGCGACAACCACGCCTGGAAATTGAAGAAAATTCACTCTATATAAGGAATTGCATTTTTTAAAGAGAGCCATATTTAACAAAGAGCGAATGTATCACAACCGGTATTGTGAGCTAAAAATTCGAAAGGTTCCAATTTAGGAACAAGACTTCGACAATTCTACTGCAGAACAGTGATCAAATCCCCGACCTCTTTTGAAAAATGATTCATCGAAGGAAATGATTGCTGCAAGGAGGGGTTACCTCATTGTCAATTGCTTATAGGTTATTTTTACTGTGTAGAGCATTTTTAACCCATTTGTAACCGCTTGTTCAAACAAATTTGGAGAACTTATTATGTCTTCTAGAAAGAAAAGCTGAACAACTTCTCCAAATTTGTTTATTCAGCTTGTTGACGTTTGTTGGGAAGCGTTTTATTGTTTGTAACTACAAGGGCCTTGAAGAACTTGTATCTTTACGCTCTACGTTTTATCTCCACTTTGTCAATACCAAGTTCAATGTGGATTCACAGGAATGACCTTTTCGATGTCCCAATAGTTCCGGTATTAATGAAGGGTTTCTATTCAAATACTCCAACAGCAGGCCTTTCACAACAAGTTCCAAGATTTTTTGTAATGTGTGCAACATGTTCATGGGATGAAACTCTTCAGCTTTAACCATTTCAGTAACTTTTTGAATAAGAAGTACTAAGAACTCCTTCCTTGTGCCACGAGCCTTGTTTGTAGAGATTCATAAAGCAGGACCAGCAATATGAGTACAAGAAAATAAAATGCATACCAATAAATAAACATTTTTGGCAACAAGAGTACTTAAGGTCTGTATCCGCAATAATCCGGACACCTCAAAACATGAATCAAACATAAATTTTGAATTATATTTCCGTCGTAGCTGTTTATTTCAGATTCATGGGATGTGTTTTAACAATTCGCGAAGACAAAACAAAGTTATTCGGTGTTTGCATAAAATTTTCGAACTTTGCGCTTAACTCCGTCAATTAGGGTTTGTACAGACTCTTCAGAAATCGTAAAAGCCGTCTTTGTCCAAATTTGCTGGAAGTGTTTGATGTCTTTGAATCCTTGCTTTTTTTCAGAAAGCTTCTGCTTCATCAGAGCCCAATATTGGTCGATTGGTCGTAGCTCTGGGCAATTTGGCGGGTTTGAGGTGTTTGGTACAAAGTTCACTTGATTTGCTTGGTACCACTCCATCACAGTTTTAGCATAGTGGCATGATGTCAAATCGGGCCAGAACAAAGGTTTTTCTTTGTAACTTTTGATGAAGGGCAGCAATCGCTTCTGCAGACACTCTTTCTGATAGATCTCCTTGTTGATTGTGGCTGTAGTGACGAAAGATTTACTCTTTTTGCCACACGTGCAAATTGCTTGCTACACAAAGTATTTTTTGGGAAATTTCGATGCCTTCTTCGTTCTGAAATGCTCAGCTGTAGTTTTTCTGGCCATAGCAGAAAAAAAGCCAGCCCTGGAAGCTGCTTGAAACACCCCAGGACATAAGTTTCATCGTCCATGACAACGCATGAAAACTTCGTCAAATATTCGCAGTACAAACGTCGAGCCTGTGATTTTGCTGGATGATTTGGAACTGCTTTTACTGTATACGACTAAAGTCCCAACCGTTGTTTTGATTTTTGGACAAAACCAGGCGACATCTTTATTTTCCGAGCCACCGTTCAAATGGAGAGATTCGGGTTTTTCGTTAATATCCTTTTCACCTTTCGGTCCATGACAGGATCAGCGCGTCCAATGTTTTTGTCACTTCTCGGTTTCCTCTCCACCGTCAAACGTTCCCAAAATGATTTGAGCACATCGTGATCAGTGGATTTAGGCAAATCCAATGTTTTTGCAAGGTCCCGTATTGACAAGTCAGGATTTGCCGTACGCCCGTACAAAATTCGTTCGCGCACTTGTTTTTCTTTCGTCGCCATCTTGAATACTAAACATGAAATGTAAACATCAGTCAAAGTCTTTTTCATCATAGACTCTCAGCTATACCACAGTGAAATTTTTCATTCTTACATGCAGTATTTCAAAAGTTACAATGATTTGAAGGTGTCTGGATTAATGTGGATACAGATTTTAGGTAGCACCCGGGGTTTTTAAAAGTACATTAAATGCGCAATAAAAAGAATGGTTTTGCAGAGATATCGGAGATTAAAAAGATAGCATCAACCAACATCGTTCCTAAATTTTATACAACTGCAACTGTTTTGATAATAGATTTAATGTTGAAGCTCAGGGACGCAAAGCAGTTGAATGTGTTGAAAGAACTTTGCCGCCAGACGACAGACGCCGGTGAAGTTATTAATGTATGCTGATTTTCTGTCACCATAAACCGTCAATTGAATGAAATTCCTAGCCACCCTAAAAGGTTACTTCCGCCGTAGACGACCCCTAGCGGAACACTTGGCAAGCGCCAGCAAGCGAAACTTGCACTTTGAATTGCTCACACGAATCAGAGCACACAGATTCAAAAGTTGGCTGATTCATTGGTTGTTGGCGTGCCTCGACAAGACGAACGAGAGGACGACTGAAGCCATGAATAGCTAAGAGTTGCAGTTTAAGCACGCATCACCTAGCTTCAAGTTTCCTTATGTTGTATAGTTGGGATAACTTTTGAGCGCCTTGTTCCTCGTCAGTGTGCACATCGTCGCGGTAAATTCATGGGAAACGGCAACGAAGAAAATTGTCAAATTAATGTAGTTTTAATGGAAAATTTCCACCATTTTCAAACTTTATCCGGCTCCCACAAAGTGGGACGGTTAGCTGTTGATATGGCAGCTCTAAGGGAGTTTGGGGCTAGCATTGATTGCTGTGACAAATATATTTCGATAAATTTTCCAAAATACATATTCAGGGTGAGTGGTTCTTGGATGAACGTGAAAAATATGAACTCGATCAAACATTGAATGACTCGCCTAAACTAAGTCACCCTTACCATTATTGCTGAATTGGTTAGAACATACGTGCACCGTCGCGTCGCGTCGTTGTTGCCGTTGTAGTTTCCTCCGTCATCACCATCCACTGTGGCGGAAAACTTTACGAGTAAATTTTATATGCGGTGAAATTAATAAATTCAGAAACTTTTCCACCATTTTCGGAAATGTGTACCTTGTTCGTTGATTCCATTTCGCCGAAGTACATGTATGCACGTCATATAGACATACACTTACTGATTCGGTAATGCTTGGCGGGTGCAGTGAGCTCTTGCGTATTTTAAAATCATTTCCCTATTGTATTAACCTTTGATTAAATTTTAATCTCAACTACGGATCCACCAAATTAAATCCTCTTCATAGCACTTTTGGAAATTCAGCTGCTGGTGCAACCGGTTTGGCCACGCAATAATAATAGCAGGTAGCTCACTTTCCTTTCCCCGCCACAACATACATTCCTCCGACTGTCAGGAAGTCAGTTGCATTGCATACAGATTCGCAGTGGGTGGCAACAGCGCTCAAAAATCAATATCCTGGTTATGTGATACAATTTCCTGAAATTCGAATGCAAATTACCGCATGGAAATTGGCGAACTGTACAAATTTGTTTCAACCTTTCGTTAATTTCATGGGTCGGCGGTGAGGATGGTAATTTGACGATGAGAGTGGCCGATGCGAGCAAAACAAAAGAAGAGGAGCGAGCGGATGACAGGACGGAGCCCCGTTTGCCCGGCGTGAAAATGTGGCAATTGAGGAAAATAAGGAAAAATTGAAATTAGGTGGGGCTGGTTAAAGTTGGTCAGTGATTTCTCGTTCCGCCTTGCTCTGTCGGGATGTTGGGGGTTGTACGAAGCGAAAGTGTTTGTCGCTTGTATTTTTTTGTTGTGCTGATAAAAAAGGACGAAATTAACCTACTTGCCTATCTTTTTAAATAGAGATTAGGTTGAAATTGAAACAAAAGATAGTAGAGTTGGAATTGGCTTTCCAAATGGTTTCAGTTCCGGTTGGGTGAATGCAAATGGTGATAGGTTTTTTGGATTTATTTTTTCATTCATGAAGATAATCAGAAGTGTAAAAACGTTCATAAGGATAACAGGGCTTGGATTATTGAAAAAAGGAAGTATCACAAAACTTGAGTGTGTTAATAAGGACGCCACATTCAGTGCAATGTCATGTTACATGTCTCCTAATCCGTTGATAATTTCCCAATAAAGTTGCGTCATTTGCCCATTTTGCCAAAAATGCTGCACACTTGACGTTGCACAATTCAATTCAATAAACTGGCCGTTGACCTATTCATGTGCCTGATTAGAACTACCCCACTGTCCTACATTCAACAAACAACAATAGCAAGATACCAGCTTTCATTCAGCATTCAGTGGCCCATTATGTAACAATCTGAAAACGTTTCCAAAAATCCTTGTAATTGCATTCAGCAAAACCCAATTAGGGAACAAAACGAAGCATCTTTCAATATGTGTTACTTTTCAGGATGCCCTGCCTCTCGCCCCTCTCCCTTCTGTAGAAGTCAAACAAGTCCAGGGACTACGTAGCGGCACATATTTAATAGGATTCCCAGTCGAAACATAGGGGAAAGGGCTCTATTGTGTGCCTATAGATCTTTTATTTGGTCTGTCGATAAAAATCGCCTTCCTAAATTTGAATGTCATCAGGTTTCAGAAATAAAAAAACAGCAAAAGCAATTTTTCTCACTAGAGACATGAAATATCGCTCCTTCGGCCCACTAGATTGGATCCATAGGCCCAGTTTACATGCATTTCCCCTACATTTGTGTTGGGTGCGGTGCGTTCGTTCCCTGAGCCAAGAAAGCGAAAAGTGACTGAAAATGTGCTCAAATACAATTACGAACACACATACTAACTTACAACCCACCTACTTGCGGCAACGATCCTGTGCACGAGCATCGTCGTCATCGCCGTCGAACGAACGCATTATTGTGGCAAGCAGGCAGAGCTGGAAACTCAACAGATCAGCGAAAAGGAAATAAAAATCATCCCCTTAATAATCATATTATCCTTGGCTCCAGGGGAAGATGTGTAGCTATAGCGACTTAAAAGCAGCAGCAACTGTGCACCTATCTAACCGCAGAGGAACATCCTAACGAAACGCAGATCCTAATGCCGATGATGACGATGACGACGCTGTTGCTGTCAATGGTCGGGGAAAACAACAACGGTCCCAGTTGAGTGCGTAAATAGCGTAGCAATGATGTTATGTTGCTTCGTTTTCTTTTCTTTTTTAGGTTGCTGAAGGTTTATGATGCTTCTTATTTGCGAGTGAGCATCCGAATGGGGTTATTTCTCACAGTGGGACTGAATTAAGAGAATTGGCTATTTGGCTTTTTTTTGTCAATCATTCTGGGTTGGAAAAAAGGTAGGGTAGTGTCAGTGTTTTGAAGCTTGCTACATGGATGTAATGCGCATTTGAAGTTCTTATGCAAATGATTTGTTTCCAAGTTTTGCCATCGAAGTATTTTAAATGTTATTTGTCAGAAACATTTCTTGACGGTAAATGTAGCTTTTAAAATTCACAAGGAAGTCCAGAAAATGAGCTCTTCGCAAGCATACACAGATAAAAAGAAACACGGAATTTTCGTCGTTATCTAATGCACATAAAGGGAATGCTAGATTTGGCAGAAAATAATGGGTTATTTCATGTAAATTTAAGCCAAATAACGCCTAAATCTAGCCTGTTGTATGAAAGATTGCAAACAATATCATTGTTTACGCTCCTTTGGCTTGGAATTACACGAGGGGAGATTTTAGTCTAACGATTGTACTCGAAAAAACACTTTCTTGCAACTTTTGTACAAAGTTTTTTATTGCATTGCTAAAAATTGAAGAAATTTTGGTTTAAGTGTGTAATGTTTACATGTGCAAAATTTCGTCACAATCCGTTGAATGGTTATTGCGATGGATTCCAAGCAAGAAAAGCGAAGGCGACAGACTCCGTGAACACAAAGAAGGTGAGGGCAATCCGAACCATTCGATTCGGGACGTGGTCAAGAAGAGTCAATTTTTCCATCTGGTTTGTCCAGCAGACAATAATGTGGACCGGACTTCATGTCTTCAAGGCAATCCCGTGCCAGGAAGCTTTTAAACGAGTGGTTGGTGCAGTCGAAATGCACTGTTATCGATGACGAGACGTACATTAAAGCGGGCCCGGAGTTTTTTAAAGTCAAGTCCCGCCTGGATGTTCGGGAAGAAGAAGGTCGGCAAATTTGCTAAGAATTTACTAGGCGTGTCAAGTGATCTGTGGATGCGGCAATTTCAGCATACCTTGCATAACGACTGTCACCATCACCGGCCAAATTTATAAAGAAGAATGCCTCAAGAAGCGCCTGCTGCCCTTCCTCCGTTCCCATGAAGGTGACACTCTTTTTTTGCCGGATCTGGCATCGTGCAATTACGCGGAACCGGTGATGAAGTGGTACGAAGCCAACGATATTGTTTTTGTGCCGAAAGAGGTAAATCCGCTAAACGCGCCAGAACTTCACCAATTGAAGAATTCTGGGCGATTATGGAGGGTAAGCTCCAGAAAATAGGGAATGTCTTCAAAAACGTCAAGGATTTGAAGAAAAAGTGGAAGAAAGTGTTTAAGAATATATACGTAGCGTTAAGTGGTGGTCGGTCGGTGGCGGTCATTTAGCATAGGAGAAAGAGTTTTTTTTGCAAAAATATCCGTTTTAATTTTCGGTTATCATATTTGTCTTTTGCATTTTTGACGTAGGGCTAACGTCTCTCTCGGCAGCCTTAAGTTTGCACCTTTAAACTGAAGAAATGATCCATTAAAAATTGAAATTCATTCCATAAAAAACGTATTCATGACCCATTAAACTCTGGTCAATATCCATAATAAAATAGATATGATCCATAAAATGTATCAATGTGATCCGTAATTTATATAAAATTTAGCAAAAAATTGTCAAAAATGTACCGTTATATATCTAGGGTATGAGCCATAGAATTGTACGGATTACCCATAAACATATAGCAAATGTTTCATAAAAGGTTCAATATCATTCCTTAAAGTTGTAAAATTGATCCTTAGAATGTAACGTTTGTGAACTTAAATATATACACATGATCAATAAATTATTGATCCAATCGTCAATGATCCATGATAGTTTTGAAAAATTTACCACAAGCTTCTAAATATGGCCCATGGGAAATATACTTTGGGCATTAAAAATAATATGTAGGATCCATAAATTATGCCAGAATTATTACAATGTTGGGTTTATATATTTTTTAAATTTTGGCTACGGGGAAATCGATCCTTGACTGCGCTACAACTCAGATCTATTAACATGTCCGTTTCTTTAGCTATGCGGCTCAAACGTTGCTATTAAAAAAGGATTGCTTTTTAGAAGATTTTCAGTTTTTCAAAGAGCTGATTTACTTTCGCGCTTTCACGTTCTTTTAAGACCGCAACTGCGACACATGTTTCCCAATAAATTTGTTAAAGAGAACTCCTGCATGTAAAGAACTAGGGAGATTTTCCAATATTAATCTTATCACTTTGCAATTCATCCTACTTGAAATTAAACAATGGACAGGTGACAGGATTAGTTAGTAATGTTTGTTGTTGTTATTAAATGTAAGCAAACATTATTAGAAAACAAAACCGATCCTTCAACTGCCCAATTGTTTGATTTATCTCATCCTACGATACTATGAGATTAATATGGGGAAAGTTATTCTACATGTCAAATTTAAGGCTTGATCAAACTGTTATTTAAGATTTTTTTATAAAATTATGCCGGGCAAACGCTTGCCGTCCAACTCGCTATCGCTCGTCGGACCTAACTACTAAAAACATCCTCCGTTTGCATTATACCGGGCAAATGCTTGAATCAGTCGTTAAATTGAAGACGATATCGGAAACATCGACCGCTTTCTACTTCCTTAGTTCTTCAATCCTCAACTGCTCAGCAGGCAACATTGATATTTCTAGCATTTGGAGTACAGCATAACAAATCGTGGCTACTATGTCACATTGTACAATATAGTGTGTCTAACAGAGGAGCTGTTTGATTTTTTTTTCTGAGAACCAATGCAATGTTTGGAAAAATTGTAGTTGAGAAAATTTTCTATTAGAATAATTTGCTACGGATCATTTATATGAGTTTATAGATTATTATTCATTGTTATATGGATCATAGACAATTTATTTATGGAACATTTTCAATAATTTATGAATCATGTGCACGTATTTTAGTGCACAAATGTTACATTCTGTGGATCAATTTTACAACTTTAAGGAATGATATTGAACCTTTTATGGAACATTCGCTATATGTTTATGGGTAATCCGTACAATTTTACTGATCATACCCTAGATATATAACGGTACATTTTTGACATTTTATTGCTAAATTTTGTATAAATTATGGATCACATTGATAAATTTTATGGATCATAAACATTTTATTGTGGATATTGACCAGAGTTTTATGGGTCATGAATGCGTTTTTTGTGGAACGATTTTAAGTTTTTAATGTATCGTTTATTAGTTTTTATATGCAAAAGTATGTTTGCCGTCTCTCTCGTTTAGATTACTGTATAGGGGTACCGTTCTAAGATTTCTGAAATCGAAAGCGATACGCAGGTTTGGAGATTTTGAACGATAATATCTCCTCTCTGGCTAGGGTAACGGGATGTAATGTTAGCCAAGCTCCTTCATTCGGCCTATGTACCAAATATGTCATTATTTCGGCGATAATCAACAAAATCATGTTGCTATCAAGATTACCGATTTATTTAAAAGGAATTTAGACAAATTTATTCAATTTATAGTTGTTAACTTTCGCGTAATTTTCGATTTCCTCAACTTTTTAGACACCTTGGCTTTAATGGTTAAGTTGAACAGATTTTCATGCGATAACAGATGACTTAGGTAAAATAACTATGATTTAACATGAAAACCATAGACCCAATGTTAGGAACATAATTTTAACTAGGTTCCCAACTGTGGCCTGTTGTATGGAAAGCCTAGTAAAAATGTTGTTATTGGTAACATTTATAATAAAAATGTCTGAGTTTCGGTTGAATGTTTTTCATATGGCTCATCTTAACACAAACTAACGGAATTAAATCTGTGTAGAGTGAATTATAATGTTTTGATTTCCGAATTGCCACTTAATTATATGTGAAGTCACTAAACTGTTTCTTTTTAGTTTAAGTATAGTTTGATTTATGAAATTGTTTGTTGGGTAAAGCAACGCCTTGAACCAGAAAATCAGGAAAAAAATCGTACGTAGACCACATCTAATAACAAATATATCGAATGGGACGAACTTGCATCCATGATTAGACCCAATTTGGTACCCATAGACCGACATTACATCCATATTTCTCGCAAGTTTCTGTCTTCATAAAATGAGTTGTGTAACTTTTCGTGAAACATACTACCAGATGGCTTATTGAACATATCTTAGCAAGTGTGTAACTAGTTAAATGATACTTCCAGCTCAAATAGCTTTTGAGATATAATAAAAAATGTAATTGATTGTTGCATATTAGGCTGAGTCAAGGGACACATACCCTATTTTTAGTTTTTCTAGGGCGAATTGTTATTTTTTTTTGTTGGCACAGTGGTTAATAATTGAGTGGCAATTCTGTGAACTTTCAATGCAAAATGTTCATTAATTAGAGCCTGTATATATTTTAGTCGGATAGAAACCATAAAGAGAAAAATTTCTCCCTTATTCTGCCGACAGTTTCAAACAGTTTAGAATTGGTTTGTGACTGTTTTTGATAGCTTGATTAAAGACATTATATTTTGGTTATTTTTGATTATTAGTTGTTGGTATCCATTGTGATGATTTGATTCCATATAATAACCATCATATGTATGCAGCATTCAACGAAATTCTGAGCGACATCAATCTATGTCGCAATATTTTTTAAATCATCGGTTGGTGGCAGCAAAAATGTTTCTTCGCCTGGAGGAAACGGTACAGAAATGTCATATGAGACATTCTCCCACGACAGTTCACTTTGACGTATGTTCGAAATGCTCGCAATCAAAATTGTCAAATGTCAAAATGTAAATATCAAAATGCAGTACACAGTACTATCGATGACATATTTTTTCTACATCAACAAGCAGTTCTATTTTAACTTTGGAGTTATGTCTCTGACATAAATCACCCTGTCGGTTTATTTAATTTCATGTTTTTTTTTATTTAGGAGGGACTTTAGCCAATTGATCAATTGCTCTCGTAATTAGCTTATAACTTGCTCTCAACTAAGTATACTAAATGAATTTCACAGCTATTAATTAAGAACTTTCGATGCCAGGTAACATTTTTGCATTAGTATGATTGTGTGGCTAGTACAATAATACCCTATGCCCAGGGAGCCGAGAAATTTTCCATAGCAAAAAAATCCTAGACCAGTCTAGGCATTGAACCCAGCCATCTCCAGCCTGGTGTTGCTTTGTAGCTGCGCCTTTACCGACTGACCTAAGGGAGGTTCATTTGGTTACACTAGCTGACAAAATAAATAAAAAATGATTTATAATGCGACTAATGTTTCAAATGTGAAATTTTGGACAAAATTCTAAAATGATGTCAAAAAAAAAATTAAAGTAGAAAAGTTTTCGAGATATGGATAAAGGGAGATTTTTTTAAAAATGAACAAAAACACATTAACTTAAATTGGAACTTCTCCAATGCGTGTGATCCAAATTCAAATATTTTGTCATCAAATGAAGCAAAATTAAATTTAACACCAATCTTATAAACATTGCAATATTGTAGGAGTAATAGTTGCAACGTAGATATGTATATATAATTTTAAGCGATTTTTTTGGAGTTTTGTAAAAAAATTTGCTAAACATATGATTATGAATATCAACAAAAAAAATGTATTGCATATGCCAATGGAAAACCAAAGAAAATTAGGGCTCAAAAAGGGGTGAAAATCTGTCGAAAAATGAGGAAGTTTGCTGGTAAAATGCAGAAATGCGGGAAAAAACAGAAATTCGAATGAAATACGCTCATCTCTCTCTCTCTCTCTCTCTCTCTCTCTCTCTCTCTCTCTCTCTCTCTCTCTCTCTCTCTCTCTCTCTCTCTCTCTCTCTCTCACACACACACACACACACACACACACACACACACACACACACACACACACACACACACACACACACACACACACACACACACACACACACACACCGTTTTTTGTCATTCTTGAGCAGTATAGGCCAATTTCTTTAAAAATGATTCAAACTTGAGCTTCGCCGTTTGCGTCGTTTTGGTTTCTCTAACTAGAAACCAACAGTAGTCACCCAGCATTGATTCGTCCTAAAAACGTTGATATCGTCGTTCTATTTGCTTCATTTGTTGGTGGAATCGTTCACTTTAGTCACCAAGATTCGGTGGAAAGACATGCAAATATGAGTGGAGGAATTGGATTTTCAATGATATGTTCACACCATGAAGAGCAAGGAGTTATAATATATGTACATGAAACATGGGTAATTTGATAAGTTGTGTTTAGATTTAATATTACCTTTTTTCTCATTGTTTTCCAGCAAATTCTAATAATCATGTTGGAGTTATTCAGGCTTTTTTAGTTTTTTCTAGAAAATGCGTAACAACCAGTCAAGATGATTTACACACTTCTTGCTTATCAGGAGCCTAAACTGCGAAGAACTATTTGTCCTCAATCATTTTTTTTATTTGAGGACCCACGAAAACACCTTCCTTAATCTTTGCATTCGATATGTTTGGGAATACTGATTTCAGATATTGAAATGCAGTTCCATTGTTTTCCAACGCTTTTACAACATTTTTGAAGAGCCCACAGAGGGAGAGAGAGAGAGAGAGATGAGCGTATTTTTTGTTAACTTTGCTTCATTTGATGACAAAATAATTGAAATAGAATCATACGCGTTGGAGATGTTCCATTTTAAGTAAATATTTTTGTGTTAATGTTCATTAATAAAAAAATCAACATTGAAATCTGTTCTACTTTAATTTTTTTACGGCTTATATAATTTTATACTCCGCATAAAATTTCACAATAGAAATGATGATCAGCTTACCGAGTTCATAAATGCTGTAAACTAGTGTTATTCGTCTCTAATTTCATAATTTTATGCTTTGAGAAAAAAAATTTGTTGCCAGTTTGTTTTCGATACAGTCCTTAATCAAAAAAATAAGCACAAAAAATGACGAACTTTTCTACCACAAATTTCAAACTCGAGGAAGCGAGGTCTTATATGCAGCAGCGACCGATACATATATAATGGTGAACCTTCGCCACATGCTTTATTCGTTCGGCTGGCTTTCAAGCATAGTAACAAAATCAATTGGCAATATTCGTATTTAAAAAAATATTTTCGGAATATTCCTATATAAGCTATAAATCCTGCAACTTAATGGATGCTGATGCAGTGTAAGCAGACAAGAAATGTTTGATTGAATATGATAGTAATTGTGTTTTTTTGTTTTAATTTTTGCACACATTTTGCTTAATTCCCTCTTCTTGCTATTTTGGGGTTGATTATACTATATAAAGACTGCCTAGAAAGTATGAACGCAGTTAAAAACCGCCACCATTTCGCAATAATTAATAAATATTTTTTTATGACTGTATCCATTTGTTTACCTTTATCTCTCAGCACTTGTGTAGTGGTTTAATGGTTTTCAACAGTTTGGTTTAAAAAGCGTGGAGTTTTAGCGAAACAACGTCGACCTAAAGAGTAAAAATGGTGTACAGCGTCTTGAATGCCACTGAACTTTGCAAAAATGAATGGAGTTAGTGAGAAAGACGTGAGAACAGTAATCAGGAAGTCTAGTGAGGATTACACTTTTGAGGATCAACCGAAACCCTCGTTTGGACCCTCGTCTTGCCCGCTGATTCGTTTAATTGAAGAATTTAGGGTATTGACCATGAAACATGTCTTGGCAGCAGATACCGTTCAACAGGTAGTATAAACGTTGGGTGCCAAAATGTAACACTACGCTTATACTCAAGGACTCCAAATAGAGCGTTTCAATGACTTAGTCCCTGCCGCCAACCAATTGGTTTATTCTACGAAAGCCTACAAACGACTCAGGCGCCACTACGATAGGAGGTCGTTGGCGAATGGTTTGGCTCAGAGATGCCCGACCTGAAACTTTGATAAGTAGCTAGAAATCGATTCTTACGATGCAATGAAGTCCGGAGGTCAGTTCAAATCCAATCCGTGAACCTAGTCAAACACGACGAAATCTAAAAATCAAATCAACTAGCTTGCCATACCTGCCATGCCTGCTTAATACAAATGATAAATAATTAAGTCCCAGCAAAATTCAATATAAATGAGTTTGATCAATATGTCTTCGAGCTCGTTATGTTTTCATGGGTAAACAATTCTTAGACTAATACCAGATGTGCACTGACCTGTGTGATAACGTTACCATTCTTCTTACGCCAGTCCGACGCATGCATGTACGTCGTACCCGTAGTACCACCATCCGAGACTTCAACCAAAGTGTCCGAAGCTTGACAGTGTAAGCGATGCTGAAAGGTGGGTGTCTCTACTAGCTTTGATGTTACTCTGCTTGATCGATTAATTCGAGCTACGAATTTTCCAGGAAAAGTTTTGCCTACACCGACGTTGAACCAGACGCCGATTCGACAAACGAACCCTTTTCACGTTAATGGGTTTTCCTATTAACGTAAAAAGGGTTCGTTTGATCTAACTCACTGCTGATGATTGCGTAGTTATTGCAATCTACGAATTCAAGTTTAAATTAACTTCAGTTCACAGGAATCGTTAGCAGTACTGATAAAATAAGATTTAAAATTATGAATGTTTAATCAATTCACAACTTCAAAAGCCTTTGCTTATTTGAATCTACTTTTGCCATAACACTTTCAAGAATATTTCCACTAGAACTCACTTCTTTAGAATTTTATACATTTTTGAAACGCGACTTATCTATCTGAACATTAAAGCGAAGCAAGCGTCAGTTCTCTGTACACAAAGAACCCACATTCTCTCCTGTTGTCCTTGAACTGGTCTATGAAAAACTTTTGAAACGTAAATTTTTCACAAATAATGGAGATGGTCCATGAGCATCTCCCTTGAAAATAGATTCAAACAAATCGAGCAATATGCGAAACGAGAAAGACGGGTCAATCAGAATGTAGCTTTACTTGTCTGTACACAGAAAAAAATAATTAATTTTAACAAGCGTGTTAAATATCCCCTCGTTTAAATCCAAGCTAAAGGAGGCGTAAACAACGAAATTGTTTGCAACTTTTCATATGCCATACAACAATATTGGCAATCTTTCATACAACAGGCTGGATTCAGGCGTTATCTGGCTTAAATTTACATGAAATATCCCATTATATTCTGGCAAATCTAGCATTCCCTTTATGTGCATTGATAACGCAGAAAATTCAATGTTTCTTTTTATCTGTGTAAGTTCATTAAAGTCGCATGCCTATTTTCAAATACCGATTCAAACTATACGGTTTTAAACTTATCGTTTCACTCTGAAGGGGAAAGTTATACTCAATAAAGCCACCTTGTTTATTCAACCCCATCCAACATTACATCTTTTAGACTATTTCCATGAAAAACATGTAAATCATGTAAGTATTGTTTATACTCTTGAATTCTCAAAGCTCGAATTTAAATTTTCATGAAAAAATTAGTTCACTTCTCACTTTAACAGCTCTAGGTAGTTATAGTACACAGATAAAAAGAAACATTGAATTTTCTGCGTTATCTAATGCACATAAAGGGAATGCTAGATTTGCCAGAAAATAATGGGATATTTCATGTAAATTTAACTCAGATAACGCCTGAATCCAGCCTGTTGTATGAAAGATTGCCAATATTGTTGTATGGAACATGAAAAGTTGCAAACAATTTCGTTGTTTACGTCTCCTTTAGCATGGATTTAAACGAGAGGATATTTTACACGCTTGTTAAAATTAATTATTTTTTTCTGTGTAGCATTTCATTTTTTCATGAAGAATTTATGATTATGCTTTTAGAGTAGAGTTTGCTGTTACATAATTTCTATTCAGCTTCAGCGCAATCCTTTAAAACTTTAATAATAAGAAAACATTGTAACGGTTATTATGAGTTTGTGGAGGAAATAAATAACTATATGTTTTATGAACTGATTTTATTAAATCTGGAAGTGATCTACAACACAAATTTGCCACCACAGTAGTGCTTCCATAAAAGTTAAGTTCAATATAACGCCACCTTTCCAATGTCATATGTTGAAGATTTCAAAAAAAAAAAACAACAATCCTTACATCATATTGTGACATTACTCCCACAATTCGCTCTCGTTAACCTATCTTCTATAGCTCTATTTTATTGCTACTAGGTATTGTTACAGCTTCTTAGCTTCCTCAACCTTCCTCCGTTGCAAGAAAAGAGATATCTATGTACACATATGACATGATTTACCAAGGCTTCCATGGCCTATGTCAGTGCGCGAGCGGTCACCATAGTAGGGTACCGGTGGCAAGAGTGAGACTGAATTATAGGCACGAACCGTAGTAAATTGGAGCACCAATTTTGCTGAAACGCAAAATAAGACAGAAGGTAATAAAATACTTCGTATGGATAAAAAGAGGTGCTCACTGGTGAAAAGGAAATAAAAAGACATAGAACACTGTCTGATTGTTAAATCCAATTCTCTAGGCGACTGTTTAGGTTGAGCGGTTTCAATCTTTCCCCGCATTCGTTTCTTCATTCACTTCTGTTACCGTTGTCAAGATTTTTGCTCGACGAGATCTATTGATTTGATAGGATAAGTTGATATTGCTGACTGATTGGAGCCCAGAAGCGTTTCGGTAATTCAGTCCAGAGGACCGCAGTAAGATGGTTGAGTGAAAATTGGCGGTGATTCAATATGTGTACTTACAAGATATTATTGCCCTAGCCAACACCAAAGCTTGACATTATTAATTGAATGACAAGAGTGTCCAAGGCATGAGGATTTTTTCTCTCAAAATTTGACCTACACCGAACTAGGAGGAAAACCCATCAAATGCAGCTTTTTAATATCGTGCCCTCACCATCATGCAAACCTGAGGCAAAGCCACGTCAACCATGCGCAATTAAGTAGAGAAAATATTTGGAAAAATATCACGTAAGTCTAATTAGGAATGGAACGTTTGCTAGTGGTTAGCCCAAGTGGCACTCAGGGATCCTTCTAGTGCCGGGTACGGAAACTACCCTTGCGAATGGGATGCCATAGATTTACCGTGGTACACTATATGTGAAAATATGCTGATGTTAATATCGAGTT
The DNA here is from genome assembly GCA_034211315.2 of Aedes japonicus. Taxonomy (NCBI): domain Eukaryota; kingdom Metazoa; phylum Arthropoda; class Insecta; order Diptera; family Culicidae; genus Aedes; species Aedes japonicus. The sequence continues at coordinate 41,337 of JASCZW010004926.1, forward strand.
GAACGTCCAAAACTGTAATCGCCGTTGTAGTTGTCATCGTTGATGACCGATCGGGCTTGGGTCTGATGGCGAGCATGTGTCCGGAGGACCAACCAACTGTCCGAGGGGGATGCTTCGTTAGGGTCTACCGCTGCTGGATATTAATTTCAAATCACACGAACAGGACGGTCGGCGTTTCTAAAACTTGGACCGTATGGTAGGACTTTCGCCATACAATCTCAACAAATAACGTACGTTCTGCGGACACCACATGGAGAGCGCTGATGTTGTTGATGATTATGACGAGCAGAGTATTACGGAGGCGAATGCTCTGACCCCCTAAAACCAGGACTCGAGCCGTGTAGAACGAGATTCATCGGGTGGTGTGCATGGAAGCCACCCTTTTGTCTTGACTACATCGTGAAGCGTGCATACACGGGGCTATTTGCCAGGAAGGACGAGCAAAAAGCCGTCGGGAATCGCTTGAGCAGCGTGGTTCACAGGGAGGAAGAAGTTTAATTATTTTGTGAAGCATGATGAACGAAGGAAAATATGGAACATTTTCCGGAATGCAGCACTCAGGGTCAGATTGTAGGCTATGAGAAGGAAGTAAAATAGGTGGAAGCTTACCGACCGGAACACAGTTGATTGAGTTTTTGGATATAATTTACGCTAATTATCGGTGCCATAGAGAGGGAACAGGAAATGGAGTTTTAGAACTGAAGCAGTTTTTAAACTTGATTTATTTGCTTCCGCTTATTCTGAAATTGCAATGAATTGAAAATGTTTGTATGGGAATTTTTGGTTTGCTTGGTGATTTAAGCATGAGGGCTGCAACTTTATCCTGAAAAGTAAATGAATTCTAATGGAAAAACTGGGCCGCCTCATACTTCTGAGCATCTGTGAATTATTGGTGCCTCTTGTGGGGTGAGCACCATAACATTTGGTGATCATTTGGCCGAAAATTGGTATATGTTTGTATAGATTAATGAATAAGTTGAATAAATAGCCAAACGATAAGAAAACAGTGGCTTAATGGGTTCAATGCACAGGATATAATACCAGTTTCAACTTCAGTTCTGTTTGGTTAGTGTTTACAGTGAAGTTTTTCTGGCTTCTGAATAACTCTACGGTGAAGCAAATTCTTATAAACGCATATACATTTTTGTCCGTCTGGTCCAATTTATTGATATTTGCCAAACATGAAGATGGTATACTTAAAACATCAAAATATTAAGATTAATAAGGGTTCTGATTACAATTTTAATCGTCGTATTTTAAGAAGAAAACAATTTTTTTCGGGCAGAAGTTCCTATGAACGCATATCAAATTTAATTTTTGAAAACCGATTCAAATAAAAAGATAATGGATCAGAATTTGATTGATTATTAATTTTTCAGAATTGTTTCATAAACTCCTTAAATGAGACTTTCCAACATTTCAGATGGACCATTCTGCCTGTCTGTTACGCATGTTTGATGCTCAAGAATTGTTTCAAACTGCCAGTAAACTCGTCTCGCCAGGATCTCTCAGAGATAGGATTTCAATAGGACTCAGGTCCGTACTACAAGCTGGCTAGTTCAAATCCTTGGTGTTTCAAATCATGCAAAAGACTTCTTGCGCACGCGAATAAGGCCTGTACTCGAAAAAAATGCACCAGACAAATGTATTCGCCAACTATTTATTTTAAGTCGGAATTTCTTGAAACTCTCTGAGAATAAATTAATATATATGGATTATGTTTCGGCATTATTTCTTTATTCAATTTCCTTTCCATCGCTGAAAGCCCGCACCTTTCCCTTAAAACTCCTCATTACATTTTGTGAAATGGTGGAGCTGACCTTTTTGGTCACTTTCATCCATTCTTTCTTCAACTCCAGCTCGTTCTTAAACACCTTGGATGGTTTATTTGGGGGGTTGGAGTTTTTGGTACAGAAGCAACGTTATTGTCTCTGTACCAATCCAACGTCGATCGCGCGTGATTTCATGATTCCAGGTCCAGCCAAAATAGTGTCTCGCCTCCATGGGACCGCAGGAAGGGCAACAGACGCTTCTGGAGGCACTTGGTGCGGTAAATTTCGCTGTTGATAGTACCCGTTGTGATGTACGGTGTACTCTGTTTACCGCATTGGCAAAAGGCCTGCCAGCGTAAGTATTTTTTGGCGAATTTGTCCACTTTCTTCTTCCTTATGTCTTCCGGAACATCAAACCGTGATTTGGCAACGTAGAACTCCAGCCCCGGTATTTGATTTGCGTCAGCCTTGATGTAGGTTTCGTCACCCATAACTACACACATCTGTTTAGTTAACCACTCTCGATACAGCTTCCTTGGGCGGAATTTGGCCGCCGTGTTTTGTTAATCACGCCGGTTCGGTGCCTTGCGGACCCTGAATACATGAAACCCAGCTCGTTTCATGGTTTGCTGAACGAACCAGGTGGAACACTTTGCCTTCAGAGCCGCGGAGCGAATCGAATGGTTCGGATTACACTTGAAATAATCCAACACCTTCCGAGCCTTCATAGGGTCAGCTGTCTTCGATTTTCTTCCACTTCCAGCCTGCCGCTCGGTCGTCTGGGACTCTTTAAACGATATATCCACCCGATACACAGTTGTATGGGTGATTCCCAGTTGTCTTCCAATCCATCTCATGGTCGCAGTTGGATTTTCCATGATGACGCACAAAATTCTCCGACGATTTTCTTCTTGTTTCGATGACACCTCAATAACCACTGAACTGATTGTTATGAAATTTTGCACATGAAAACAATTCACTAGTTATACTCAAATTTTCATCAATTTTTACCCACGGACAAAAAAGTTACACACGGATTAAAATGGTGCATTTTTTTAGAGTACAGGCCTTAGAAGCGTAATCTGGTTGAAAGATGGAATTGTTGTCCATAATATCGTCAGTAAATTGAATGAGAACACTGTCCACAGCTCTACATAGCTCTATGAATTCATTCCGGTAGAACTTGTGGCAATGTGAGTTTTAACTTCTCCGCGAAGAAGCAACCCACACCAAAAGACTATCTCCTTCTACTCCTGGGGATTTTTCCAAAGATTATGCCAATAATATGTGCAGCAGCTAGGACCATCGCGATAACACTTTTTTTCGTTAGAAAAAATCTTTTCATACTATACTGTCTTCAATTTATGTGCTTGGCAATATCCAACCGCGCTTAAATGTGCTTGAATGAGGTTAGGCTTTTCACTTTTTTTTTTCTTCTAGCGAATTAGATATGCAGATCCTCGCAAAATTTGAAGAACATGTCTCTTCGCTATGGAAAAATTACATTAGAAGTTAGTTCTTGATTAAAAATTTTGCATTTGCTCTTGGTTTTCTTACAGATGCCATATTTTTCATCTTTATTCATGATTTCTTTTATCACTGTTTCTCCTCAATTGATTCTCATGGCTATTTCTCGGTTATCTCTCGGTTTGATTCGAGGATTTATATCAGCTCTGTTTTGTCCAAGAACTTTGCTACCGGCATCGTACTTGAAAACCGTCAACAACACTAGATTGCTATGCAGGTTACGGTTTACACACACGTTTTTACAGCCAAATTTGGACATGAATGAAAGGTAGTCAAGGTGTGTATATAAAGGTGGATTAAATGTTGACAATTCAACTGCGCTTGTAGAAATTTTGCACCAAAATAATGGAAAAGGTTATGTCAAAAAATAAGTGGGGATGTGTATAACACACGACCGGTTGACGTAGAGTACGTTCCGTTTGATTAATTTCGTATCGGAACTGTTCTATTGGGACGTTGGGTTAGTCTAAGTAAGTGAGTAAGGATGTAGAACATTGTATGATTTGCTTCTTAGAAATTATTTGGCAGCGGTATGGAAATGGAAGTTGGTAAGATGAAATGGCAACGGTTGTGCTGGCTGTAGTGACGATGATAAGTTTAAGTCGACCAAATTTTGATCGAAACACCCTTAAGTATGATTGTGTGGCAAGTACAATCATACCCTATGCCCAGGGAAAAATTCCTAGACCAGACCGGGAATCGGTCTAGCATGGTGTTGCTTTGTAGCTGCGGCTTTACCGACTGAGCTAAGATAGGTCCTGTAAAGCTCAATCCAACGCGAATCGTTAACACAACAGAATAACTATTCATAACAGTACGCATTGGAATGTGGAGCGAATGTTACTTCGGGATATCATGTTCGAGAAACAAAACGTTGTCCGTGATCGGAAATTTCTTGATATATGCCAGAACGTTGCGTTTGTTCTTTGAGATTTTCCAAAACCCATTGATGAATATGTTCTTGAATTATTTTCATGTTTTATTTGTTAAATTTTAAATACTTGTGTTAATAATATGGCAACCGTAAAAACCTCTTATTGTTAAAAGCTAAAATCTCAAAAATAAATCCATCAAGAAATGATCGAATTATAAACGTCCGCTGTGTCAATTTTTCGTGACGGCAGCGATTTAAAAAATGTAAATTATGCTCAAGGTGTGCAACGAAGAGAAAACTTTGTTTTAGCCACCGCTGTCTGGCAAGAACTTGGAAAGTTATGTAAGATAAATCCAAACCACACAAACTCTCTCAAAATAAAATGGGTAAAGGGCGCATTTCAAATAAACTCATCTCGGTGTTTAGAAGAAGCACGTTAAGCACGTAGTGCCTTATCAAAAGATGGCAACAAGCAAGATCTCACAAGAGGCTCTCAAGATACAGCATAATCAAACTGAGACATCATATGCACACCAGCGTCATGTAGTGAGAGAATTCCGAACATATGTGACTACCATCTGGAAGGGCTTGGCTACTAGCACAAGTTTGCTGAAGGAAGCATCATCCTAACTAGTAGGGCTCTCGAGGTATAGCAATCACAAACTAGAAGATTATATGTACACTAGCACCGTGTTGTGATTGAATTCTGAACTTGTGTAACCACTTCTAGGAAGAACTTGGCCACTAGGACTAACCGAAAAGATTGGTACCCGACTAGAGTGTGTTCCGATCAAAATTTGGTCAAACAGTAATGTGTGTGAGTCGACCAAAGTTTTCTATAAATAAGTCAACTTCTTCTACTTTTTTAAGTTCAGTTAACACAGAATACAGGAGAAATATTCAGCTAAGCTTCCTTTTTACCCAATGCGAGTTGCCGGGTCTTTCGTTTAACACCTGCCATAAGATTTTGTTCTGTCTCCTTGTCCACATTTTTCGCCGAAGAACGCTCGATTACAACAGCTTTTTGAGTCTTCTTAAGGCTCCGCTTGAGAATGGCCCAATATTTTTCGATTGGGCGGAGCTCTGGCGTGTTGGGAGGGTTCTTGTCCTTGGGCACCACTTGAACGTTGTTGGCAGCATACCACTCCATGGCCTTTTTCCGCAATTGTGGCGCTTCAGGAAAGGCACTAGACGTTTTTGTAGGCACTCGCTCAGATAAATTTCCTAGTTGACGGTTCCGGTCCCAATGTAAACGATGCTCTTCAAGCCAGAGGTACAGATGGCTTGCCACACCCGATATTCCTTCGCAAACTATGACAGTTTAATGTGCTTGAAAAAAAAATGTGCTTGAAAATGCGCCGCGATTTGGAGTCACCACTTTCTTGTAAGTCGACAGTCCAGCTCGTATTTTAGCTCTATCCACGGTTGAAGGTGCCACTCCCAGCTTCTTTGCGACATCTCGGACGGAGATGTTGGGGTTCCGCTCGAAACAGCGGGCAACTCTTTTTGTTGTCGCTGTGGCTTCGAGATTTCCATTTCCCTCCGACCCAGCTTTGCTGGCTGTCGACAAACGTTCATCGAACACTTTTAATACGTTGGTAACAGTTGATTTAATTACATTGAACAATTTCGCCAACTTGGCGTGAGAGTTTTTATTTTCGCCATGCACGTGTAAAATTTTGATTCGTTGCTTTTCTTCCTTCGACGACATTTTGATAACTGAAGTGCTTATTTCAAAATCAAAATAGAAGCATGTTGCTATCCGCATACATCTTCAAAATGAAGAGTGTGCAATTTTGTTAATGCACGATGAAAGGAAATACGTCAAGTTTAAGTCGACCAAATTTTGATCGAAACACCCTCTTTATCTACAATTGCTAAGAATAACAAAATCTTAACACACACGGTCTGAGATATTGCTCCCTAAACTTTATTTCGGAGTTTGAAAATAAATGCATCGTAATACCAGTCGTTGGGGATATTGAAACATCGCAGTTCATTTTTGACATGTCATGAAAATTAACCGAACGACTATTCGGAACTTTTATTAAAGAATATGTATGAAGAAGTGGGTGTGACTGAACCATTGACTTCTTTGTGGAAAAATAGAGTGTTTTACATAGGAATTGAATACTCTTTATTTATACATGGATACAAAAACCCAACGACACTGAATATGAGGAAGTACATAATTGAACACAAATCTGTTAACTACGATACTTTTAAACATACGTGAAATAGTTTCAATTGTTAAGTAATATTAAGGAAAGAAGGAAACACGCAGTTTTCGTGATATATTATTCAAAATTGTATTGCATATTATTTCTCAAGAAATACCTTTGAAAATAACGTGACGTCATAGAAATACACAAAATCTAGTCTGGTATAATAAATATTTACCAAATCTAAAAAATCGGTAACAGAAAGCATATAAAGAATAAAAATACAACATGGCAAAGATTTAGCATACTACTTGGACATTTGCAATCTACTAAATATAGCCATCAGTGATGCATTTCAAAAATATAAATCAAATATTGTACAACATTTGTTTCTTCAATTACGTAAAAACCGTATTACAATCAGACAATTTTCCTTCAAAAATGTCGGGAATAGTTCAGAGAAAATTTGTGATTTTTTTGTAAATCTTGCAAGCAACTTAAATGATAATTTCGGAAGATGAACGAAACCGCGATTATTTTGTCTATTATCCAGAATTTTTAAAGGACATTGGAGTCAATCAAGTTTATTTGCAGCATATTTTGAATTCTCTACATAATTTGGATGTTTAAAAAAAAAAAAGCTGCGCCCGACGAAATTTCTCCAATATTTTCAAAAAGTCTTGAACTGGAGCATACTGGTCCGTTATTCTGGCTCTTCAATGTGTCTTTGGAATCAAAAAATATAAAAAAATATGGAAAAGCTCATATTTAACGTTTGCATTACACAAATGGACGGGTGGTGATAGAAAAAAAGCTAAGCCAGATATCTGCTTTTGATAAATTTTTCATGGAAGGTAATTAGTTAAGCTTATTTGCAAACTAACTCTACGCCCTTGCGAGCGGCCTTCCGGCAGTTAACCGGAACATTCACCATGGCGGACAAAAACATGCGCGTAGGCATGTTTTTGAGTTCTTTCTTCGTTTAATTTATCAATTCCTCCTCAGATGGTACTTTTTCACTGTTTGGCTGGTTGAACCGACTTTCCGACCAAGCGCACGAAGTGATGTGGCCGTTTTTCCCTCGGTCTTCCTCTTCAGCATCCTTTGGAACATTCTTGTCGATCAGGGTCGTCGGCCGTACGGAACCGGGCTTTCTTTCTATGCTCTGATTGTTGTCTAATAGTGCAAAGATGTTGTAGATGTCGGAACGGGTGTATCCGGCGTCCACAAAGTGCCGCACGATATCCGTTTTCGACACGACGGAGTGCTGTTCTTTGAACGAGCACACTTCTGAACGGGATTGCTTCACTGTTTCTGCCATCACAGTTAGAGTTCGTCTGATGGAGCTGTCAAATTTTGTCTGCTGCCACATGGGTTACTATGATTGATGCAGAGGACTGAAGAAAGCGTTAGTTCATGAAGCCTACCAGTTTTGGTGTGGCACTAGTGACGATTTTAATATTTTAAGCTCGGTTCACAATGGATTATATTTCTCTACAATTGTTGCTTCTACCAAACTGCTAGTATTAATAATTTAGATAATACATTATAATTCTTGGCTGATAAACAATGAAAAACTACTGTCGATGTAATAACCACTGCACTAAGTACAACACGGAAGATTTTTCTCAAATCAAATAACGGCAAAACACGCCAACTTCCGTCGCGATTGTGTTTGCTGCACATAGCCTCGAATAAAACCGAACTGTCAAACCACCACACGCAGCACCAAGTTTTCGGCTTTTCGATTGTTGTTCGTGGAAGACAGCCGCTTCAGTCCTGTGGATTGATTCTGCTTGGGTAGTTTCGTCAGTGCGGGGGGTGAAGGTAAACCCATGAAAAATCGGCAATTTTTTGTACACTTTTGTCAATGCAAACATTAGTGCCTCTATTTCAAACAAGTTAAAATTATGAATTCATAACTATCGTAGAATGGCCATTATCTCTTGCACTCCATAACTTTCCAAAGCAATTGCAACGAAACTTTTTTTTCTGAAATGCACAGATAGAGTTACTGACACGAAACACGACTTCTTGAAAGTTCGTTCTTAATCAACAACAAATTTATAAACTATTGATTGAAAGCAATGAATAAAGCAAAACCATGTAGAAGGCGTTTCCAGCAATGTCCATAGGCGTATCAAACATCACATTTTTTCTTCATTTTCGACCAGAGTTTTTGAAACTTGTTAGCTGCCCATTTGCGTTTTCAACACACTGGTCAGCAAACGAACTTGCTCAAGGTTGACCTTCAAAAACATACATGTCAGAGGTCTAAATTCTTCGTTATTGCTGCACCTTAAAGCAAAACACCGCTCATGAAATATTATTAGACTATTAGATCCTTTTTTACAAGCTTTTAATATGGGGGCGACCCCGGCTTAGTGGGTAGCATCAATACCTCTCACGCCAAAGTCACGAGTTTGAATCTCACCCCCGGACAAGTTACGACAATACCCAAAAGGTATTTTAGTGACAATGATGGGAGATGAACCAGCCCAAGGTTGAAAATCTCGATAATAAAGGAAAAAAAAAGGTTTTAATATCCAAACAGCACAATTCGTATTCTTTCAGCTAGAAATCCCTCAACTATTGACTTGATTCTAACAGATTCATGTCACCTTTGTAGTCAATTGATTTCTCATGCTGTTATCGGTTCTGATCACCTTCCAGCTACATTTGAAATATCTCAAGAAATAATTTCTAATTCCATCAGTAGAACAACCATAGAGCTGATTGGGACCAATATTTCTCGCATTACTACTATAGACGTTTAATTTGTAGCAATGTGCTAGGCTAGGCCAAAACATTCCAACTGAAGATTCTACCAACATCTTCGGAGCACTCGATACAGGCAAACATGTTTCTATAAAAAAAAATACGAATAACCAAACATGGAAATGTCTACCTTAATTGAACACAATACTCACCGTGGGATTTTGTGGGGTGGAACCATTTGTCAAAATGTGTTCGTTCACAAATTACTATTTGAGCGGAGGAAAATACCTGGGCTCCATCACCGTCCGGGCAATGAGAAATTCATACATCAACACTAAAGTATCTAAGCATCAAATCTAATTAGGAAGGTGCTGGTGCATGCAAATCACTCAACTTTATTATTTTCCATCATGCAGAAAATAGAAACGTTATTTTGAACTTTTGAACCAGCCACCGGCCGAGAGCCATCAGGTCTCTGGTTTCAGACGACAACAACGACCATGAGAAAATGGATGTCAGTGCTCTAGGATGGTGAACCACAAGAACTTGTGTAGTCATAGAAATTCAACAACCGGAATCCATCACAGCAAAGCTTCTGAGCACGGACAAGGAAACGTCTGGGAAAGTACTTTGCCACCGTTGTAGTCTTTGTTGTTTTCTCGTTTTACCGTCTGCGCTTTCTCGATTCCCCGAGAGTAAAAGGGAAGTAAGTTTGCCAAAACCGTTTTCCTAAAGTGGAAGATGTTTTTTTCTTCTTCCTGCTGCAATGCTTCGGGATGCTGATTCGGAGTAAGGATGACTTTGTGGGTGTTTGTAATTGTGAGCAAACACTTTTGGTTGGCTAGACACTCAAATGGTTAATCACTCGGGTAAACGATGAGGCTACATATTTTTGCATAATCACTGCGAGCGAGGATTGTGTCCGGCGCTCAGCTGATGCGGAAATGATTGCAGTAGCTGCATAAATGTACGACCGGATGCGTCCTTGTTTGAAGAAAATTGATATTTAGTTGACTTTGGAACGAACCAGGTAAAGGTAGTTGATCGATTAGTTTTACACAGTATTTACAAAGAAAGGGATTTGAAGTGAAATAGTTATTTAAAACATACATATTTTTGTTTTTTTTAAAATAGTTTTTGATTGATTTGTTTTTGTATTACTCTTGAAATCCTATCAGCAGGATCATATTAATGACATGGTTCTATTTTCCTTCCACCGGAATTTCTTGACTGTTTTCCATCAAGTTGATTTGTAAGTCTTGAGGAACCATAAGCTTGTCACCTACAGCAGTTCATTTGTTGACTGACCACGCAAGTCGAAGGAATCCTGTACGCCTCATTCCGCACTTCATTTTGATCCCGGAGACTTCTTCCGGTGACCACACAAAGCCAACCAATGCAAACGCATTTCCACAGGCCCTGGAGCCACAAGAGAGTAAGTGGCTGGTGAAAACTCCGCTTCATAAAACCGAGCAATAAAAATTCAAATTAATTGAAAAAATAGACCAACTGGGAACAAACGAATGGAACACCAGTTGGAGTTTGCGAGGAACTGACAAACAAACAGAGCAAAAAAAAACGTTCATTTGTAGCGATAGTGATGGCAAAGACAATAACAGTGGAAAAATGATGAAAAAATCTCCCAGCTAAAGCTAACACACCATAGAAAAAAAAGGAAAGTTTTAATTAATTTTATATTTTCCAGCTAAATGCCTGTAGGGTAGGGAAATGCGCTCCGATTTGAATATCCATTTCACTGTTGGATATAATTATTTGTATAAGATTTCTCCCCAACAGGATAATTTGTTGCATGCGGACGGATATTGTCGGACGAGGAGAAGATGGTTTTGGCGTACTTGCAAAGAGAAACGAGAAGAGCGCGGTCAGCCATGGTAAGTTGTGAAAGCTCCACCCCCGTGTGGCACGCCATCTACCCACCTACTGAGCACACGAACCCAAATGATATGCATTTCGAGCCGGAGGAGGTTCTGGAAGTGGAGTGGATAATAATGGTTGTTTATGAAAGATAAACGATTTAATTAATTGAGCTTTATGACCCCGTTTGGGAGCCATGCGAGTTTTCTGTGAATTACTGGGAAGCGGACCTGCTATGAGAGAGTGTTTTAAATTACCCATTTTGAACAGCAAAATTGAAAATATAACTTTTTATGCTGATTCATTTCGGGCGAAAAAGTTAAAACTCAGCGTTAGTAATTATAGAAAAGCTTTTGTAAAGCCTGAATCATTGAAAGTAATCATTCCAAGTGAATGAGGAATAAATCGCAAGCGTAGATAAATTGTCATTAAACGAGCCATCAATCAGAATAGAACTCTAAGAAGTATTAATAAAAAATGGACAAAAATTGTCGATTATTCATGGGTTTATCTTCATCCGCACTGACGAAACTATCCATGCAGCATCAATCATAGTAACCCATTAGTCAACAGACTAAATTTGACAGCTCTATCAGTCGAACTCTAACCGTGAAGGCAGAAACAGTGAGGCAACTCCGTTCAGAAGTGTGCGCTTTCAAAGACCGGCACCCCGCCGGTTTGTGGACGCCGGATATGCCCGTTCCGGCATCTATAAAATCTTGGCACTATTAGACAAGAATCAGAGCATCGAAAAATGGCCCGGTTCCGGACGGCCGGCGACCCTGAGCGACAAGAAGCTACAAAGGATAATGAAGAGGACGACCGAGGGAAAAGTGGCTACATCGCTGCTTGCGCTTGGCCGGGAGGTCGGTCCAACCGGCCAAACAGTGAAAAAGTACCTGGCGAACATGAAAATACATGCCAGCAAGCGGAAGTCGCGTCCACTGGTTTCGGAGCTGCAGGCAATGACGCAGCGGCAGCTGATGAATAAGATGGTCAACTCGATTTTCCCGGCGAATCGCGACGTGGCGGTGGTGATGGACGACGAGACCTATCTCAACCTGGATGGCAACGACTGGCAGGGCACTTCGTATTTTACTTCCCCCACGAAGGAAGTGAGCTCCGAGGTGAAGTTTATTTCACACACCAAGCTCTCCAAGAAGGTGCTGCTGTGGCTGACAATCAGCGAGAAGGAAATGTCAAAGATGCTCTTCTTTCGCACCGGACTGGCCGTGAACGGGGAAATTTATAGAACGAAATGCCTGCCGGAAGTTGCGTCGTTCATACAGAAATACCATAAGGGCGAAGACATGGTATTCTGGCCGGATCAGGCGTAGGCCCACTACTCGAAGCGATCGTTGGAGGAGATGGAGCGGCTGAATGTCGATGTGGTACCCAAGTCGGTGAACCCGCCCAATGTCCCCCTGCTGCGTCCCATCGAGAATTTCTGGACCAACCTGAAGCGTAAGATCTACTCCAACCATTTTGTCGTAAAACTGAGGAAGAATTGATAAATAAAACGAAGAAAGAACTCAAAAACATGCCTACACGCATGTTTTTGTCCGCCATGGCGAATGCTCCGTTTATCTGCCGGAAGGCCGCTCGCAAGGGGATAGATTTTTTGCAAGTAAGTCTAAACAATTACCTTCCATGGTAAATTTATCAAAAGCACCATCCGAAAAAAGTCGATGTTTCTAATGCAAACATTATTTACGATAATTGAACGATATTAATGATTGCAAAGTAATTCCGAGAATTCGTTCGCTGAGGATTAAATATTTATAGCTTAGCTTTAGCTTAGCTTAGCTTGACTGACTGCACGTATCGATGGTTGCTACTCCGTGATTGATCAGAATCAGTGAAATTGCACAATGAATCAACTGAATGGGGCTGGGAGTAACCGACCATTCTCACTGTACACGTTTCAGTGACTCAATTTCTTTATTAATCAATAACGGCGCCGGCCACGTCCTTGCAATCAGTTGGGAATAGGGAAGAAAAGTTAGTGTGAACTTTGCTGATTAGGGACCGTGTTTACCTCTGCATCCCCACAAAGGTCACAGGAAGGAGGTTTTTCTATGTGAGTAGGGTAGGGCTCGATGGATCAGGATTCACCTTGATAAGTGATGTGATCATATATAATATATATATATATATATATATATATATATATATATATATATATATATATATATATATATATATATATATATATATATATATATATATATATATATATATATATATATATATATATATATATATATATATATATATATATTATGCATTATAAAATTAAATGAACATTCACACATACATACACATGCATACATACACAAACATACACATACACTCAGTAGCTAAAAAAAAAAAGCCGAGCAAAACCCTGCTCCCAAAAACTACGCTGTTCAACCCCCCGTCTCCTCGTCAACCATCAATACATCCAAACGAAATTCTGACAATCCAATAACCAATGTATAGACCCTATGCGATCAAAACCTCATGCCGACAAAACTTACAGACCCGAAGCTATCACAACATACGTGAAAAAAGCCATCCCTGGACACAGCAACCCCAAAAATCCGCACCCCTGTGAAGGACCCAGGTAGCACACTAAAAACCTCTCCACAGCCTACAAAAATACAGAAAACAATGTGGACAAAACCTGAACTACCTCCACAAAGCGGTCCGGACCACAGCTGGCGTCAAAGTTGACACACCAATACGAGTACCTACCCCCCCCTCCCCCCACCCGATACTGACCCCGCCGAAACATCGGTGCAAAAAAAAAAAAACCGAGGTGAATTCATCTTATTAATACACATGATTTGTTACGCGTGAAATATCCCAAACAACTAGTGTAACCCACGAAGAACTTTGAAAATATGGCATTCAGTATGAATTGGTTTGTTAAAACTACGTATACAGTGTTATACAGTATTATTAATAAAACTCACCTCGGCTTTCTCCCCGCACCGACACCTCAGCAAGGTCAGCATCGGGTGAAAAAGGGAAATGCTCACGTTGGTACGTCAACCCAGTTCAAATCCCGCCCACACAATCCTCTGCACCCCTACAAGCCCCGAAGAAACCTCCAATATGCCACGCAAACCCCTCACAGAAACACGGACCCCCGAAATCTTCACGTCCAAAAATGACTCCCCTCACACATGCCTCGACAACCCCAAATCCATAAACCCTATCAACATGAAACCCTGACCATACCAGGTTCACACATTTTGCATAATGCTGTCAAACCTTCATCCAAAAACACCGACAATTGACAAAGCTACAGGAGGCCGAACACGGAGTCTTCCGCCAACAAAACCGCGCTCGGCCTCTCCCATGCCACTGAGTGTACATACACATACATATACATACATATCGAAACAAAAAATATTGGAATGGGACACAAAAGGAGAAAATGGAAAGAGCTCACCCGGGTTTTCAGAACATTCCATTGCTGTGGTTGTAACATCGAGCAACCAGAGCAAGTCCGCGTACCCTCCAGATAACATTCTGTTCTTAAGGAGATGGTCGACCATGAACGTTCCACGACCATTAACCAAACATCTCCGAGTGACGCGGGTGAACTCGAGCTCCTCCTGTTGCCGCAAGGCTGTATGTTCGGGGTTCCGTCTGCACCGGGGACACTTTGTTTTTACACCAGTCGAAGCCTCGTGTTGGACCGCAATCAACTCTTTAGTGACCGAATCATTATCAAGATGAAAAGTTCAACACTACACAATAATTTCCACTAAATATCTAATTTTCTCGAAAATTTGCAGATAAAACAAGCAGCGAAGCACAAACACGTCCTTTAATATTAATAATACGAATCTAAATACAAACTTATTTTCTTGTGGATAGAGGCAGTCTATGGATAGAGGCAGTCCGCTGAGGATTAAATATTTATAGGTTAAAAATTATTTTTGAAGAGATTTCTTAATATTGCTATTGAAGCAAAATTTAAGGTTAAGCTCAGTGAAACAAATAGACGTTGAATCTCACTAAACATATTTTGCAAAGAATCTGAGGATCGAATTATAATTACTCCGATGATTTTAGTTGACCTGAATATGTTGTCCGCCTTGTCTGGTTTGCCCCTTATTTTCGAAGGAAATTTGATTTTTAATCAGAAATTCAATTTACTTGAACTACGTAACTATACTGAAGCATAATGAACTGTATCAACCCATGAAGGAACAGCATAGGTGATAAAAAGAAACTTCTTTCATTTTAATCACCAATAAGTGTCCCATTTTACTCGAAATAGATTTCATATTTCGGAAAATTATATTTCACATGACGTCACAGTTTACACTATTGAAGGGCGTTCCGATCAAAATTTGGTCAAACAGTAATGTGTGTGTGAGTCGATCAAAGTTTTTATTAATAAGTCAAATTCCTTTTCTCTTTCAAGTTCAGTTAATACAGAATGCAGGAGATATATTCGTCTAAGCTTCATTTTACCGAATGCGAATTGCCGGGTCTTTCATTTAACACCTGTCATAAGATTTTGTACAGTCTCCTTGTCCATCTTACTCACCGCAGAACGCCAGTTTACTTTGAACTGGTTCTCGCTCACAACAGCTTTTTGAGTCTTCTTAAGGTTCCGCTTGACGATGGCCCAATATTGTTTGATTGGGCGGAGCTCTGGCGTGTTGGGAGGGTTCTTGTCTTTGGGCACCACTTGAACGTTGTTGGCAGCATACTACTCCATGGCCTTTTTTCGTAATGGCAAGATGCCAAATCTGCCCAAAATAACGAAACGAAAAGAACGAATTGCGTCGCTTCAGGAAAGGCAGTAGACGTTTTTGTAGGCACTCGCTTAGATATATTTCCTGGTTGACGGTTTCGGTCGCAATGTAAACGTTGATCTTCAAGCCACGGATACAGATGGCCTGCAACACCACATTTTTCTTCGCGAGCCAGTTTAATGTGCTTGAAAATATCTGCCACTTTTTCCCGTCCGGTTACCGTATGAAATTCCTGTCCAGGAAGTTTTTTAAAGTCTGCCTTGACGCAAATTTTATCGTCCTCGTCAGCATCGTCGTGTACAACTTTCGCGATTGTACTTTGGCCGACGTGTTTTGTTTATCGTCGCGATTTGGAGTCATCGCTTTCTTGTAAGTCGACAGTCCAGCTCGTTTTTTAGCTCTATTCACGGTTGAAGGCGCCACTCCCAGCTTCTATGCGACATCTCGGGCGGAGAGGTTGTGGTTCCGCTCGAAACTGCGTTCACCCCTTTTGTCGTCTCTGTGGCCTCCGGCTTTGGATTTTCCCCGAACCAGCTTTGCTGGCTGTCGAAAAACGTTCACCGAACACTTTTAATATGTTGGTATCAGTTGATTTAGCCACATTTAACAATTTCGCCAACTAGGCGTTAGAGTAGTTTGGATTTTCGCCATTCACGTGCAAACTTTTGATGCGTTGCTTCTCTTCCTTCGACAGCATTTTGATAACTGAAGTGTTAATCTCAAAATCAAAATAGACACATGATGCTAAACGCATACATCTTCAAAATGAGGGGTGTGCAAAATTTTTAATGCACGATGAAAGAAATGCGTCAGGTTTAAGTCGACATTTTTTTTTACCGAAACACCCTTTATTCTTATTTACACTATTTATTCGAAATCATTTGGTTCAAATGGTTTTGTTTTGTTTCTTTTTATATTCTTTTTTAATCAGAGAAAAAGGAGGCACAGTGGTTAGCATGCAAACCTCCCATGCCAAATTCCCGAGTTTGAATCTCACCCTCGGACATGTTACGAAAATACCCAAAAGGTATTTGAGTGACTACGACGGGAGATGATCCAGCAAAGGGTTGAACGTCTCGAGAATAAAAAGAACAATAAGAAAAAAACCCTGGATTTATCCACCTTTTAAGAGATCTAAACCTTCTTACGAACTTCAATTTATTATATGATTTACGGTCACTGACAACATAACGGAGAGTTTCGATGACTTGTCGATATGTGAGCTAATTGGTCCTAAGTACTTGATTTTCATGTGACTTAAAGCGTCTACTAAAAGGTGTTTTTTATGTACTAACACTCAACATTCATCTCGGAAACTAAGTCCGACAGCAGCGAGCTCTCCTCTCTGTTTGACTAGATAATTATTAACCATTGATTGACTTCACCATATCATGGTGAAAGGCATAAAACGGGTTAAATGGATCGATAGGCAACATCACCTATACGTATTCGATTATGAAGAGTCTCCTTCCAACAACAAAGTTGAACAATTCCTCAAAATTGAGAGCTATCTGCACAAAAAAATGCCCCACCAACTCGCCTTCTATCGATATTTGGATGGAGCTGGAATTCACACTCTCCCCATCCAATTTGCTTCATTCGGGTGCTCTGATGGTCCCTCACATACTCCGATAATCTGAATTTTTACGAAAATAATATATGTGTGTATGCAGCGGTTCTGTGGAAAACAAATTTAGTTAGTCTCAAAATTCTATCTGATTTGGTGTAGTTACTCCTCGTCTAGAAACATATTATTATCGTATTTATTTTATTCTCCTACAAGCGTGATTCTCGTGTTATTGTCCACGATGTTTTTTTTTTGAAAAATGTCTTTTCCCAACATCTGAACGGCTGAATTGAATTTTACGGTTGACCTTTCAAATGAAAGATTTTTGAATAATAATTTTACAAAAAAATACGGAACGTTCAAAAACATTTGATTTTGCATAAAATAATAATTTAACAATTTTTTATCTTGTTTTTCCTGGATTTCTTATTTTTATATTTCAATTGAAAGGTCATTTAATTCAACACAACATATTAATAAAACCACAATGCCAAATGTATCCTGTTGGATTTTTTTTTAATATTAAGGTACTCTTAAAACTGAAAGCATATCGCAAAAGTCTATAAAGCAAACAAAGACATTGATAAAGGAGTCACACACAAATTCAAATCATACAGGGGATGATCAAAAAGGAGAAGACTAGCAAAATTTTGTCCAGATTCAAAGTGATACAGTTCGGTGAATAATTAACCGATTTTGATGAAACTAGAAGCGTTCGACGGAAAATTTATTCTGGTTTTAGCATGTTTAATTAAAATTTGATTTGACTTCCGGGCATCGGAGATATCACGGATACTTTGAGGTTATGTCAAATGTGCTAATTTTCTGCAGCTCGTTATTTTTTATGTTACTTGAAAATTGGAAATATTATATTTTTCTCAGAAATAAAAATTTATAACAAGTCTGTCAGTGGTTAAAGATTGTAAATCAACCCATAAACAACCTAGATATGGCCATTTCCGTAAAATGTAGTTTTTTACCCAATTGCCTGACACTTCTTATGTTGAAAAACTCCTTTTTAATTTATCTGTAACTCTGCGTACCCTTAACCAAATTAGAAGCAACTTTTTCCATATGATCACAAATTTATCCTAGTTTTAGGAAGAGTAGCGGACATTTCGTTATTTTCCGTAGTTCTGGATTCATTATCGGGAATCGTGAAGGAAGTACCCTACCAGTGTAATGGCCAGAGGCGTATCCTGGCTTGCGACACATCAAACTTCATGATTTTACAAAACAATACCGTTGGTGGTCAGCCTGAGAGTATTCGGTCACGCTGGCCACACCTGGTGACGTTGCGGATTCCAGGTTCCCCCGGCGAATTGGCGAGATATAGAACGATTCCAAACTATGGATTGCGACACATCAAACTTCATGATATTACAAAACAATACCTAAACTAAAAATAACTCAAAATTAATAACTCAAAATTAATTGAAAAATAACTCAAAATTAATTTGGCGTACGGAACCATCGACCTGGCGGAATAGAACTCAAATTGGGTATTATTTTTTATCCGTGTACATGTTTGAATAGAAGAAGACAAAAGGTGACAGGATTGAGTGCTTGCGCATGGGACAAATCAAGGTTAAGTGCTGAAGTTCGAAATGCCATTAGAGCTTACGGAATTTCAACGGGGCCGCATAGTCGGTGCTCGAGAAACCGGTGCTTCGATCGCTGAAACATGCAAACTGGTAGGTGTTGCCAGGGCCACAGTTTGCCGGATAATGTCGGAATATAAAAAACATGGAAAAACATCGCCTGATAAAAGTAGCTGTGGACGGAAGCAGAAGATGGATGACCGGCAGCAACGTTCGTTGAAGCGCATAGTCAAAGCAGACAGACGCATTAGTGCTGTTAAAGCAACTGCTGCTTTGAACAATGCGCTTCAAGAACCAGTTTCTACATCAACTGTCCGAAGGGAGCTGCACGACATGAATCTTTACGGTCGTGCGGCCATTTCTAAACCGCTAATAAAACCGCAAAACGCGGTAAACAGGAAGCGCTGGTGCAAGGATCATAAGGAATGGACGCCAGATCAATGGAACCAAGTTGTGTGGTCGGACGCATCATCTTTTACCTTGTTTCCAACTACAGGTCGAGTGTACGTATGGCGTACTCCTGGAGAAGCCTACAACCCTGGCTGCCTTCTGCCAACCGTTAAACCCCGCCATGTTATGCCATGGGTCAGTTATGGTATGGGGTGCAATATCGTGGCATTCTCTTGGGCCTTTAGTTGCTATGAAGGGAAAAATAAAGGCCAAAGATTATCAAGAAATATTGGATGACCAGGTATTTTTTAGAAAACCTTCGCAATATACTTAAAATAAAACAATTGCCCAACAGGTGCTGCCAATGATGAAGACCATCTTTCCTGATGGCAGAGGAATTTTCCAAGATGACAACGCTCCAATCCACACTGCTCAAATCATAAAGGCGTGGTACGAAGAGCATGACACAGACTTTCATCACCTTGATTGGCCAGCACAGTCACCAGACCTCAACATTATCGAGCCACTTTGGTCTACATTAGAAGCACGCGTGAGAAGTGTATTTCCACCACCATCGTCTCTAAAAGCGTTAGAGAAGGTTTTGATCGATGAGTGGTATAAAATACCTATCGAAACAATCCAAAAATTGTACGATTCCATCCCTAGGCGTATCCTAGCCGTTTTGAATGCGAATGGTGGACCCACGCCTTATTAAACGCGATTTTCCTTTGAAACGATCTATCTAATCAAAATAACTGAATTATTGTTAGCATATCTGAACTTTTATTTATTTTCGAAACTATGTTTGAATAATTTGCTATTGAATCCTGATGCCCACAATAGAAACCTCAGATTCGCCACCAGTGGTATTGGTTTGTAAAATCATGAAGTTTGATGTGTTGTTAGCCAGGTTGGACATCGTTCAAAATCCAGCCACTTCCCTGAGGGAACCCGGATCCCGAAGCGTCACCAGGTCTGACCAATGTGAGCGAAAACTCTCAGGTTGAGCACCAGTAATCTTGATTTGTAAAATCATGAAGTTTGATGTGTCGCAATCCATAGTTTGGAATCGTTCTATATCTCGCCAATTCTCCGGGGGAACCCGGAATCCGCAACGTCACCAGGTGTGGCCAACGTGACCGAATACTCTCAGGTTGACCACCAGCGGTATTGTTTTGTAAAATCATGAAGTTTGATGTGTCGCAAGCCAGGGTTTGACATCATTCGAAATCTGGCTACTTCCCTGGGGGAACCTGGAATCCGGAACGTCACCAGGTGTGACCAATGTGAAAGAATACTCTCAGGTTGACCACCAGCGGTATTGTTTTGTAAAATCATGAAGTTTGATATGTCGCAAGCCAGGTTTGATACAGTTCTAACTCTGGCCATTACACTGGTAGGGTACTTCCTTCACGATTCCCGATAATGAATCCGGAACTACGGAAAATAACGAAATGTCCGCTACTCTTCCTAAAACTAGGATAAATTTGTAATCGTATGGAAAAAGTTGCATCTAATTTGGTTAAGGGTACACAGAGTTACAGATAAATTAAAAAGGAGTTTTTCAACATAAGAAGTGTCAGGCAATTGGGTAAAAAACTACATTTTACGGAAATGGCCATATCTCGGTTGTTTATGGGCCGATTCACGATCTTTAACCACTGACAGACTTGTTATAAATTTTTATTTCTGAGAAAAATATAATATTTCCAATTTTCAAGTAACATAAAAAATAACGAGCTGCAGAAAATTAGCACATTTGACATAACCTCAAAATATCCGTGCTATCTCCGGTGCCCGGAAGTCAAATCAAATTTTGAATAAAAATGCTGAAACTAGAATAAATTCTCCGTCGAACGCTTCTAGTTTCATCAAAATCGGTTAATTATTCTCCGAACTGTATCACTTTGAATCTGGAAAAAATTTGGCTAGTCTTCTCCTTTTTGATCATCCCTTGTATATTGGTATGTTCCACTGAAAACATGTTATAAATTTGAAGCACGTACAAATTCTCAGGATTGAATTGCATTTGGATTGGATTTGAATTGGATTTGGATTGGATTTGGATTGGATTTGGATTGGATTTGGATTTGGATTGGATTTGGATTGGATTTGGATTGGATTTGGATTGGATTTGGATTGGATTTGGATTGGATTTGGATTGGATTTGGATTGGATTTGGATTGGATTTGAATTGGATTTGGATTGGATTTGGATTGGATTTGGATTGGATTTGGATTGGATTTGGATTGGATTTGGATTGGTTTTAGAATGGATTTGAATATCTTCTCGGTTTTCTAAGTAAAAATAAAATTTTCTTTATCCACCTTTAATTGATATTTTTTTTTTATTCCTTTACTTCAAGATTTTCAGCCCTGGGCTGGTTCATCTCCAGTCGTAGTCACTCCAACACCTTTTTGGGTATTTTCGTAACTTGTCCGGGGGTGAGATTCGAACTCGTAACTTTGGCGTGAGTGGTTTGGATGTTTACCACAACACCGGGGTCGCCCCCTTTTAATTGAAATTATTCATCATAGAATATCAACATTTATTAATGTCAAATCTGAGATAATCTTACTCGAATATTTAAAAACTGAATGAAATGAATTATCATAGCAAGCTTTTGGTTTAATAAACCACATTAAAGCCATTTCCTCTCTATGTTTTTCAAATTTTAAAGCATCAAACCATCAACCGCTATATCCGATCAGCCGACAATTACTGTTAACTTTCACGAATATGGCATCAATATTTTCATCGACAACAATGTAATTGTCACATGCACGTCAACCATAACCGTAACAATGTAATATTATCCTTCATTCTCTTTCTCTATTGCGGAAGCGAAACAATTTCACCGGTGTTGATCGCCGGAACAATGTACCGAAATAATGTACGTGAATGATGATGTGGTGGGTTCCATTTCCATATGCCAGGATGCCTTTCAGGATAGCTGGCTGCTCCACTGGTTGTGCTATTTTGGATCCCCGGGAGAGTGTTTTATGAATGTACTCACATTGGTGAGCACATTCATCCAGAGCGGTGCACACGTGAAAAAAAAACATTATTTAATTTACAATAATCATTATCCCCAGCGGGAATCCATTACCGAATGCGTAGCTGGAGGAAGCGCCAACTTGAACACGGCAGAAGTCCCACATATCGATGATGGTTATCGAGCGCACTACCGGTTGTGTTCCCATTTCCCGCACTCATTGAAGGAAGGGGTGCGTGGCGGCGAAAAATATTACCAGTGTGCCACTAGCAGTGCCCATGGGACGAAACGAATTGTTAATGTTTTGTTCGAACGAGGGGCTAGGTTTTGTATGTGAATTATTTTAAGTGGGTCTTCCTGGTAATTTTAGCATAAAATCAAATATTTTGTTGTTCGATTTTCTATTAATTTATTAAATTATTTAAAAAAATAGACCCCCCGTTTCATCCCTCTTCCAGAGGATAATCACTTGCCTGTGTTCACATATTTCTGCAAAGTTATGCGTGATGTGTGTTCATAGCCGAGTGTGATGGATGTTCATTACCTATGCAGTAGGAGCAGTATTTTCGGGGATCCAGCGGCTTGCAGTGAATGGTTTTTCATACTTCTTTTTTGGAGTGAAGAATAATCAATGCCAAACAGTAGTTCCTTTCGTGTAGGTAATATCTTCATTTATCTGATCATTTCAACCATAGGCCAGGTTTAAATTTTAGCTACACCTGCGAGGTAAGATAGCTTCTAAAACAGTTTCAAAATTAAAAAGTGGAACACGAGACATTAAGACATAATATATGTTCCCTAAGAAACTTTACAAATTCAATGGAATTGACTCATCATATATTAATATACAAAAAATAATACAAAGCGGATGGCTGTTTAAATAGTTACTACACAGATAAAATATTTAATTTTAACAAACACGTAAAATTTCCTCTCGCTGAATTCTAAGACCAGAGGAGGCGTAAACAACTAAATTGTTTGCTATCTTTCATGCGCCATACAACAATGTTTGTGATCTTTCATACAATAAAGTGGATTCAGGCATTATTTGGCTGAAGTTTACAAGAAATATCCCATTATTTTGTGCAAAATTTAGCATTTCCCTGAGGTGCATTAGATAACGCAGAAAATTCAATGTTTCATTTTATCTGTGTAGTTCCGAAGTGAAGATGTTGATAACAAGCATCACAATCACCCGTAGAATGGCTCTGCTTTACATTGCATCGCTTTGGAATAATTGTGATGAAAATTTTCAGAAAGCTTTGATTTGTGAGCTCATGTTTGCGCTGTTAATGATGATGATTATAACAATATTTTATCATTGTGAATTATGCTTATCGGTGTTTTTGATTGGAGCGTACGTTATATTTATTTTTCATTTCTTCCAAATGTTTTCACACGTTATTTGTGCGATGACAACATTACTCATTACATGGAATTAATTGACAGGATATTTTTGCTTTGTCCATAAGCTTGCTTGGATATCGATTATCACTACCTTTAGTATGGGTTCTATTTGAAGCATAGATTGAACGCATGGAAAGCTCGTTAATGGATCGATGCCCAATGAAAAAGAAAAAGGTTTTCTGAATGTTTGTTCATTCATTTTGTGATAGATGATTATTTTATGAATATGAATTTCGTTTGATGGATGATCTAGTTTGCTAAAAGTAGAAAAAGGTTATTTGGAGATTGGCTCCTTTTTATTTATTTACTATATCCATTTCCGTATGCACTCAGAAAGAAATCTAGACTAACTAGAATAGCTCAACAAGTTTCAAGAGTCAAGCAAGGGCCTCAGGGCCAGATCACAAAATAGGACCGGAATGAATATGTGTGGAGATACATAGAGGTAATACAGGTACATTCATGATGCTATATCGCGAGACCCTTAATATCTGCAAAGGTGCGGTCTTGAGCATAGTTGTTCAGAAGGTCAAGGGCATGCAAGTTTCATTCGGAATTTCACCGCTACGTGGCGCTTGGGCTGCAAAATGGTGAGTCGACAACCGTTATGGAGCGTGCGTCCCCGCAACATAGCTCTGGTCCTCACAAGTTCCTACTTAATGCTTCCACGGGTCAAGAGATGACAAAGACCGCCAGCTTGGGGTTGCGTACTTAACTGGTAGTGCAGCCTGGGCACTGTTGTCCTTCTGACTTCAGCTGTCCACCAGTGGCTGAGTAAGAAACGCTGTATCTCGTCAGCTATACCTTAAGAGGCAGTCCCAACAACGCATTGTAGGCAGTGCGATCACGGTAAGGTAGCAGGCTGAAATCTTACCCTACCATGAAAAATGTAAGTATTCTTTATACGGTATATAATTTTAGATCATCCATGGAATTCCCGAGAATTGTATGAAATTTTTTTTTCTTTCATGGCAATGATAATGCAAGTCCATCTACAAATGCAGCAGGACTACAATCGAAAGACATGCAGACAGTACACATATCATTCTCATTGTATATTTTAACATCCCTTCACAATATTTGTTATGCTATTTTCAGCTTCCCATTTATCCATCGTCGTAAGTTTTAGTCCACCTTCCCCCCATTGAGCGAGATATGGCGCTATAACCTTGGCAATTTTTGCCAGGCTTTTGGTTCAAATGCCAAAAGTTCATCCACAGGCAAAAGAAGCATAAACTAATCTTTCTAGCATCTATGCTCCCAACGATAAAGTACAAATTATCACACTGTTGTTTTTTTCCACGATTTCTTCCTTCCCTCCATTCAGAGTAGTAGAGCGATTTTAGATCTTTTTGGAATTGCCCTTGGAATCCTCTCTGCTGCACATACTACGCAGTCGGCCTGGCCGATGACAAAAAAAATGGTGTATTCAAGAAACCATCATTTTCCAGAATGCCTTCAAGAATTGGCTGCGTTAGTGTGAGATTAGATTAGATTAGAATTCCACTGCTACGTGGCGCTTGTGAGAATGCAAAATTGAGTATTTTCAACTTGTTCTAATTCGTGATTAGATATGGTTGAACAATGGATCGATATATCGATACATATACAAAAACAACGTGTGATATGTAGGAATCAAAGGAGAAAGCGCATCAGCAGATACAGCTATTGAGTACCAATCGAAACTGATTAAAATTATTGAGGATGGTGCATACCATGCAAAACAAATTTTCAACGCCGATGAAACTTGTTTATTTTGGAAAAATATGCCTTGAACTGAACGTACGGCATCTGGGTTCAAAGCCTTAAATGATCGCTTCAAACTGCGGTTCTGTATATGTATGCGCATATATATATACAAACACACACATTTAAACATACATACATACACACAAAAATTCATACGTATATTCTCACAAACACGCATTCACACATACACGCATACACACATACATACATACACAAGAACACATACATAAATCAATACTTATTAAAACACATTGCATCCACATCCACACAAACACACTTGAATATTCACACATGTACTCATATAAACACATTTAAAATCATGCATACATACACTCACTCACACGTTCATATATACGAACCTACACATAAGTACAAACACGGTTTTAAAACACACGCCCACTCACATGCATACACACATACGACCATACATACACGCACCTATATTCATACATAAATACTTATCCCCACACATAATAAGTGGAACAATGTGAAAATGCTCAATTTCGCATGCTTACTAGCGCAACGTAGCGGTGGAATTCGGAATGAAACGGTTCACCTTTCGAAAGTCTTTGACCTTCTGATCAATTTTGCCAAGAAACCAGAACTCTCTATCTTATCAGAGTCAAGAGGTAGAACAAGTTGAAAATATTTCATTTTGGATGCTCACTAGCGCCACACAGCGGAGGGATTTCGAACGAAACGGTCAATCTGTTGAATGCCCTTGACCTACTGAAAAACTTTTCCGAAAACTAGAACTTTCTATCTTATCAGAATCACGAGATAGAGCAAGTTATAAAGGCTCAGTTTTACATGCTCGCTAGCGCCACGTAGTGGTGAAATTTCGAACGGAACGGTCCATCTGTTACATGCCCTTGACCTGCTGAATAACTTTGCCGAAAACTAGAATTTTCTATCTTATCAGAATCACGACATAGAACGTAGAAGTTGAAAATATAAAATTTTGCATGCTTACTAGCTTCACATAGCGGGAGAATTCCGAACAGAACGTTCCATCTGTTGAATGCCCTTGACCTGCAGAACAACTTTGCCAACGACTAGAATTATCCATCTTATCAGAATCACGAAATAGAACAAGTTGAAAATGCTCAATTTTGCATGCTTGCTAGCACCACGTAGCGGTGAAATTCCAAACAAAACGGTTCACTTGTCGTATGCCATTGACCTTCTGAACAACTTTGCTGAAGACCGCACCTTTGCAGATAATAAGGGTCTCGAGATATGACATTATGCGGTCCTATTTTGTGTTCTGGCCTTGACTTGCCTCTTGTAACTTGTTCTGTTATCCATTTCACTGTTTAGAAAATCTTCTAAGTGTTTTTCATTGCAAAAGACTCAGCATGTTATCGCAGTTTTTTTACACGGCATGTTATTGCAGTTTTTTTACACGGATTTTGGTATTACACGTTCCTGAATGCACGTTTTTACATGGATTTTGAAATTAACACGGTTTTTATTTAAAAGGGTTGGAAAAAAACCATGCAAAAAAATGCTTAATTCCGGAATGCGTGCAAAAAATATGTGCAAAAAAAACCTTAGTCTAACTTAGTATATAGTAAATATATAAGAGGCGTATTATTATGAAGAAATATGTGTGCACAGTTTAATGGAGATTTATGTAAAAGTAAAATACAATGTGTGATTCAGGCAGAACAAAGAGAGCAAAATATATGCCACATGTGTATGTGTGTATTTGGCGTGCAGATAAGTTTAGTCGATCGAACGGCGACGATCGATCGTGTTAGGCATTGCATGAGACAGCTACGATGAACTGATTGTTTTGATCAACATCATCAACACTTACTTTATGTTTGGTAAGGGAATGTGTGCTTGGTTTGAGTACTATATCATACGGCCATCGCTTAATTTTCTAATACTTTTCTTCATTTTTTCACAGCCTGTCATACATTGACGGAACTATTAACAACTACTCGTCATATTTTTCGTTCTAGCAGAAATAACTGCCCAATCTTTGTGATCAGAGGAATATATTTTTTCTCTATGTATGGAGAATACAAAAATATAACAATTATAGAACATTTACCTTAGTTTATTGTGATGTATATTTCATTATGTATAACAGTATTTGTGAATAATGGAAGATGAAATCAAATCATCAAGAATTTGAGGGAAGTGAACCGTGAAGATCTTTTCTAGTTAAAGGAAACCTTAATTGATTTTTGTAAAAATAAACGATCTAACTTTATGTTTCTTAAACTCCACATTTCTCGTTACAGGAATTTAGTTCAGGCTTAGTTATATTTTCAAGTAAATAAAAGAAAAAATCTAATATATCTATGGATATAAAGAGAAAAGCAAGACTTTCTGGTGCTTACGCCTACTTGGAAGTTTTCTATAATTTCAAGAAACTCAATAATATCAAAAACATGAAATGTTTCATGACGGAATGAAATCCTTACTCCATATATGTCGCCAAACCAACTAACTTACAACGCATTGTCTCGATCAAAATCAACGCCATTCAGGTGGTTTTTCTCAGCAGTTTCCGCCTTAAAGCACGAAAAACCTTACAAACCTCACAATCTCTCAGTAAAGTTACCGAAGATACCACACCCACTCTGACTGCCGCCTGCCCGTGACAGGTGTTTTTGAGTGGGGCGCAGAATGAGAAGTATAATTTATCGGAAGCAACAACCCTCGAAACAATATATTTTCTGGTTTCTATCAGGCCCAATGTTCGCCTCCATTCTACTACGGTACGTCCCTAGCTAACCGTACATCCAACGGCAATTGTGCTACAGGAATGTCTTGGTAAATGCGCATTAAGGTGGAAAACATTCATCATCATCGGGACCCAACAAGGCTTTAATTCCTCATCCTGAATGGGATCGGGCATGAT
The DNA here is from genome assembly GCA_034211315.2 of Aedes japonicus. Lineage (NCBI taxonomy): Eukaryota > Metazoa > Arthropoda > Insecta > Diptera > Culicidae > Aedes > Aedes japonicus. The sequence continues at coordinate 69,612 of JASCZW010004926.1, forward strand.
GGGCTGGTGCGGTGGCGTGCCTGCCATGGCGCTCGTTGGTTGATGTTCAACAGAACACCATGCCGTAGGAACTTCCAGGGAGTGGACGCAGACAGTTGAAGCAGCGGTGTGGACGGTGAATGGCAACAGTCATCAGTGATGCAGAAACAAACGCATAAAACATTATGAATAATCCTTGGTCCTGTAACTGAACCGCACCTTCCACTAAGCGAGTCGTACGATGCGCAGCAGTGTAGAATAAACACAAGCTACGGCTGTGGTGTTGAACGAGAGCTAGGGTAGATAAACAGAGTGAATTGTAGGTAAATTGAAGTGTGTAGTGATTTCATGTGCGCAAAACAGGCAGCAAAGGAAGGAAAAAAGAGCATACCAACCGTAACAACAAATCCACCCAAACCAACTTGTCATTATTTTTGCGTTTTCCTATCCCCCATTCCCAATTACAAATGTACAACCCACTGGGCAACCCCATCTCGACAGCAAGCGATGAACGTTACCTATTCGTTTGTTATGCCGAGTTTATGGAAGCACGTCTTTTGCTGATGTTTTAATTTACCCTTCGCTCAATTCAGTGCGCCATTCAAATACATTTATGCTGTTACCGCAAACAATTAGACGGGGTGAAATATTCCTGACATCACATACACAGGCACGTACGCCCATATTGCCACCCATCGATTTACCACCATCCATCCTCTGCGTAGGCTGTAAATTGAATGGCACATTAACTGTTTGAAAGGAAATGAAGAAAAAAAAAACCTCAGTTTAAAGGTGATGTCATTTGCCTCGATGATTAAAGGGGATGTTGAATGGTATTAGGGCAGTGGTATTAGGGCAGGAGGCCCGTTATTGGAGTCAAAATTGTAATTCATTTGACGAATAGCAGAGTTTTCAGAGCAATCGATAGGCGATTTATTAAACGGATCGTTTTTTATCTAATCTTCAATTTTTTACTTTCTAACGGGTGGCAACTATAATTTTGGATTTTTTTTTTTGAATTGGCAACTTGAGAAAAGAAAAGACAAACGTTCCTGAAGAATATATCTGATTTGTTGAAATTAAAGATACATTGTCCATTGTTGACGAAATAATCGGCTGTTCGGCGATGCTTCCGTTTGGTGTCGGAATAGGAGCGGTCTTCATTTTGCGGATGCATCTCTTGATTCAATCAATCAATTTATTGCAACTGGTGGCGCTCCAGTTGTTTTTGTACACAACGGAGTTCAAAATCCCGTAGAAATCTTCAAATGTACGACACCGAGGCAGATTTGTCGGGTTATGGTTTTTGGGTACAAATGGGGTCGGAGGATTGTGTTTTTTTTGGCGTAATGCGATGACGCATTATCCGGCCAAAATGCGTATTGGCCATGTTCATGATGTTTTTGTAGAATTTTTTTTTCAAACATTCGTTCTGGTACACATCTTGATTGGGCAGGGTAATAAAACATCAATAAAAATGGAAAAAATAGCAATAAAAATACGTGAAATTTCCCCTAATTTTTTGAACACTGTGCCAACAAAAAAATAACAATTCGCACTAGAAAAACTTAAAATAGCAAAAAAAAAAATTGATAATTCACTTTCAATAATTCAAAAGTGACCTGAAAAACTTTCAAAAAAAGCAATGGAAATTAGTATAAACGCAATAATAAGCTGATATTTTTCCGTCATAATAATAAGTTCTAGCGGTAAACATGTGACAAAAGTCTTTAAACACTTCAACTCGCTCCACAAAATCGGAATAAAAAATCAAAACATTAGAAAAAAAATTAAAAGATTTTATTTTGGTTTCAATTGGAAAGATTATTGCGTCTATAAATAGTGTTTTTCCCATAGTAAAATAAATTTAAATATAATACAGTTTTTCACCTCTGATTTCGAATAAAGACTCATAATCAACCAATTTGTTCTAATATATCAATATTGTACAAACAAAAAATACTATTAATAAATAAGTACAAAACAGATTGAGTACATCTGCCAGTACTGTAATTTGAGCTTGGAACAAATAGTTGTAATATTTTCAATAAATTTATTTGATAACAAGGGCTTTTGACTATCACCAGTAATAAAGAGTATGGTTATAGCAAAATATGATTCTGATGGTATATCCATGTAGTTGTGCTTCTAACCAGACATCTTCATAGCATAACTAATTTATTTTCCTGTAAAGCTGGACAGGAAAAATCGATAAAAGAACTGACGCCTTCCATCGACTTGGATTTCGAATAAAATGAAAATGCACGAACACACTTACACAGACAATGTGCATCTCGGTAGCCGAGATTACATCCCATCCATGTTCAAATGAACGTTTCAATTAACAAGATGCTTTCCCAGTATTGTGCATGTTTCGATTTGGTCCTGATTGCCACTGCAAACAATAGAGAAATATTTACAGAGATTTTGAGACATCAGTCGGGGGATACAAAACATTGAGCAGGAAGTTATTTTAAAACGCAGCATGATACTTATTGGAATTGAAACCGAAAACGAAGCAATACAAGGGGATGCAAAGCCTTGTGGGGGTAGGTTGAAGGAAAAAGAATGATTGCATCATCAAGAAAGCAAGTCTTATTTGTGTCGCCTTTGTTAGAAGAAAGTAGAATGTAAATTCTCGGTGGGTATCAGAGTGAATGGAGAATGTTCGTTCTTTTGTTCCTGATGTCGTACACCTACCTGTGATATGATGGACCATAAACAAGTCAGGGATTTCTCTGCGCCATTATCCGAACCAATGTAGCAATCAGTTCTCGGAACGAATGAAACGGAAATCTTTTGTATTTGCAAACACAAATCGATCATCGCTGGGAGCCATTTGGAAAATTGGAATTGTTTAAGTTGTTTCATTTACAGAGAATGAATGAAAAGGGAATTTTCCTCTAACAAATGCCATCAAATTAATAGCTAAACTTTAGCCTGAAATTTCCACAGCAGACAAAGAGTCGTTCTTATTAAATTATTTGTTTTATAACATGTGGTAAAGCCATTAGCCGGCTTATCCCAGCAAAGTTATCTTATATGCTAATCTTTTAAAAGGAGCGCAGGCATACACCTCTATCTCATTAGCTCCAACTCGTCACACTCATTGGTGTGGTTGGTAGTTCAACGATAGGCTAATACATGAGGTGGTAGGGAAAATTTAAAGAATTTAGAAGAAACGAAACGTGTCAGAGTGCTCCTGACACTTCCTCCCATCCGATAAAAAGTTTCAGCCCTACAAAATAACTCAACCATGTGTCGCTCCGAAGCTCGCGTACGCAAAATTGAACACATTTAGATGACTGTCAAGAAATGCCAACCATTTACATTCGCTCTCAGTTACCCCGCCTCACCAGCACCTTGGCCACTTGAAGCTTCTTTAAAATCTCCAAAACGACCTGTTCACCAAGTTTCGCTGTTACCACTTCCATCCCCGGTGATAATGAATAAATAATTGAAAATAACACAACCCACTTCCATTCTCGAGCAAACCAGCGTCACCAGGAATGACGAGGAAGCATTATTGGAATAAGAGCACCCCTTCACGCAGTGGATCTTGCCTGTTGACACGTGATAGAAATACATAAATGATGTCCGGGCGTGATGATGAATGAAGAAGAAAAAAGAAACGGCGCTCACGCATCATGAATCTGCGCTGCGTGAATGTATATTTTGTCATCGTTCGTTGAAATACCTGCCTGTAACCGCCAAAGTCTCCGAAAACACATCCTCTGGGACAAATGATGAGTTGTTAGCGGTGCTTCATATTTAAGGCGATGTTCGCCGAAATGTAACAAAGCTTTCAAGAAGCTTACGCCGGAGCAAGATCTTTTATGTTAATGATTTCTTATAGTTTGAGTTCAACAGCAAGAGCATTTGCCTTAGTGAGGCTTGATGAAAAGTGATAACTTTGAGGTGCAGACAAGATTGGATCGTGTAACGAAGTTATGATAAAAGATGAAAATCTGTTGTGAGCACAAGTCCGACATGCTTTGATCTTCCACAACTTATTCGATGGTGAGACTTGAGCTCATTAGAGGTATGTATTCGTGTGAGTAAAAATGCTGTATTGATTAGATCTGCTAGGTTTCATAACAATCCGTGAAGTACTGCCATGGTTTCGGAACACCAAATCCTACAGGAAAAAAATGCGTACACTCATGTTGCCATTCCGAATGCATCCCATAGATTGATCGCTGCTAGAAGAAAAATTGACTGGCAAACAAAGCCTGGAAATACTCTACTACTTGAATCAAGGAGCGGAAGAAAGCGTGGACCTCTCGTGGTCAAACGCTTCCATATAGAGTTAGGTTAATATAATAATTTGCATTTTATCGTTGGGACGTAGACGCTAGGAAGATAAGTTTATGCTCCTTTTGTTTATGGGTAAGCTTTAGGCATTTGAACCCCAAGTCTGGCAATTATTTTCCTAGGTTATAGCGCCTTATCTCGCTCACTGAAGTTGATATTAAAATTTAAAATTTACCGAGTAATACATTTAGTTCTATGTTAAATAATAGTCTAATAATATAATCCAAGAACAGTCAACTCTAATTGCTTGATTATGTAATACTACCATCTATTGTAGAAAGGGAGAACTCTTCCATAGCAGTGGAATAATCTGAAAAAAAAGAAACGACTTGATCAGGATTCTATTGTTGTTTGCGGATCATCAAGCTCCTGTATGAAGGCGCAGCTACCAACGTTTGGGCTGGGCTCCGTAAGCTAGAGACACTTACGTGAAAAACCCGCGAACTTTGGGAAGAGAATTTTCTCTTCAAAAAAGTTCACACTCACAGCACTAAAATCGAGCCCTCGATTGACAGAATAAACCCAACAGATTTCGTGTTAACAGTTAACAGTTAACATCCGTGAAATTTTAACAGAGGAGGCAGTTCCATGCGTCCTACCCAAATCATTTCACTTGGTTGCCCTGATGGTCCGCCTTTCCCCGTCATATGTTATTTAATATTTAGTATAGTTTTTACACGAAAAATAAGATATCATAAAAACAAAATTGATAAATTTAAAACATGAATGATGTACATAGAATTACAAATTACACATTACACAAATTAAATTACTTGACCATGTTAAAAGCGGCTACAGTAAGTCAATACGAGAACATTGTATGCGTATGTATATAAAATGTATTGGACATCCCCCAAAAAAATTAGATCTGGTTTGATGATTTCTGAAATGAATGGCTTATCTTGTCATAATACCACTAACCCAATATTTAAATATAATCATATACTGCTTATGAGCACATGCCAGTCTTTAATCAATTGAAGTTGAAGTTCAGAAATTAAAATTATATTAAATGTTATTTTGAAATGCTAAAAAAATATTATTTGTAACATCGATTTTTTTGGGCCCAACAAGCCCAATAGGCCCAACAAGCCCAATAGGCCCAACAAGCTCTTTCTCAACCCCCTGTCTCGCCGGAGAACCATCGTGCACAGCGCTGTTTAGAGTTCCACGCTGGCACAAGGACGATGATCAGCCGCTGATAACATGGAGAACAGACGCTGTTTTGAGCCGCCCTTACCATGGAGAACATACGCTCAGATAGACTGCGCTCAGATAGGCTAAGGATCGCAGTAGGATCTATTTTATACATGCAGTTACGCGAAGCACTTATGGTACGCATAGTCCAGTCATTTACTATGCCCAATACGATGGGCTGAACAAGTCGTAAGAATGTCGGACGACAGCCCTCTGAAAATGGTTCTCGAAAACGAACCGAAAGGTACAAGAAGAACAGGCGCGCAACGAGCAATGTGGATCGATCAAATAGAAGGCGACCTGCGGAGTCCCTCCGCAGACAGCGAGCCTGGCGAGGTACAGCCATGGACCGATTACAATGGAAGCAACTTCTGTGTACAGCAGAGGCCACGCCGGCGTTAGTCTGATTGGTAAGGTAAGGTATTTGAAGCCCAAAGAACAATCCACTCTTATTCATCCAAAATTATGATTGAGGGACCTGGTAAAAACAAAAGTCCGTAGATGCATCTCGTGCCTTCTGGCAACTTTACTTTTAGTGATGTCCAAGCTCATGGATTGAGCACTACCCTGGGAACACTTGGTCCTATACCCAATGATTTCATTATCTTCAATCCACAAAACCAATCACAATTTTTTGTGATATAATGGACGGATTATAAAAATTTTGAGATAACACAATGCAGAGGCGTCTTTCATATTTGGCAGATCGAAAGGCAATCGGGACTCACCTGGTACCTCATAGCAAGATGCTTAGAGGTGGACCGGAAGATTTGATGAACTACCTCCCACAAGAATGTCATCTGGGATTCTAGTGAAAAACCGAAGGTGTCGATCTGGTCTGTCCACAAAACGATGGAACGGTCTGGACTACATGTATATATGTATGCTTGCATGTAAGGAAGCAACCATTTCTTCTAAGACCTTGTCTTGCATATAACCCCGTTGACTGCCAATTTGGATTTTGACGAAAAATAGTTATCCATTGGAATAGATTGTCAACCTCGGATATTTCTCACTGTGCATTAAAAGTTATATGTTTGTTAAATATAGAAAAAATGGTAAAACTAGGATTGAACCTGCATCCATAACAACTCTGCAAAGGAATAAACATTCAACAGTTTTACACGACTTGATGCTTTTCCTGTTTTTTTTAGGAACAGATATACTTTTATAGGCAGTACTTGACCCAAAAGGTAGTGACAGAATGCTGGTATCAGAAATAGAGATAAGTCATTTTGTTTCCATAGCAAAGAAACAAGTTTATTACACAGGAATGTTATAAAAAGTATTGAAAATAAAAACGTCATCAAGACAGTCAGCATATATCAAGTTATAATTCTGTGTCCGAACGAAGCATGAGACACTTTTTCTTGTTTATCTTATCGTTTATTGTTCCAGATGTGATGCAGAAGGTTCTTATTCAACACATCTGAATTTTATGTACTGAAAAGAAACAAACGTTTCCTACTGCAAATCAAACAATTCATTCTTTCGAACACATGTGTCAGAACAACCGGGATCTGGCTATGAATAATGTATGTCCAGGAAGTTAACAGTAATCACGAGCAACTGTATATAAAGTTTCCTGGCTTGGGGTTGGCAATCGAAGTTCACATTCCATTCCGATTTAGTGGCAGTAATGGCAGTAAATATGTATAATAGATTTCTTCGGAAATTCGTCTTACTAAAGCGCGATACGGTCAAAATTTGGTCAATATCAACTTGACGTATTTCTTTCAATTTTGCATTTAAAAAACCTGAACACCCCTCATTTTGAAGGTGTGTGTGTGTAGAATGTTGTTCTATTTTGATTTTGGAATTCACTCTTCAGTTGTCAAAATGCCGTCCAAGCAAGAAGAGCAGCGTATCAAAATTTTGCTCGCGCATCGCGAAAAATCCGAGCTACTCGCACGCAAAGTTGGCAAAATCGCTAAAAGTTGCCAAATCAACCGTTACAAATGTAATTAAAGTGTTTGGGGAACGTTTGTCGACAGCCAGGAAGTCTGGATCGGGGGAAATCGAAAACCGGAAGCCGCTGAGACGACAAAGAGAGTTGCCGGTAGTTTCAAGCGAAACCCTAACCTATCTCTCCGAGATGCCGCAAATAAGCTGGGTGTATCGTCTACAACCGTGCATCGAGCCAAAAACGAGCCGGACTATCGACTTACAAGAAGGTAGTGACTCCAAATCGCGATGATAAACAAAATACGACGGCCAAAGCGCGATCCCGGAGGCTGTACACGACGATGCTGACGAAGTTTGACTGCGTGGTAATGGACGACGAAACCTACGTCAAAGCCGACTACAAGCAGCTTCCGGGACAGGAGTTTTATACGGCAAAAGGAAGGGGAAAGGTAGCAGATATTTTCAAGCACACGAAACTGTCAAAGTTCGCAAAGAAATATCTGGTTTGGCAAGCCATCTGTACCTGTGGCTTGAAAAGCAGCATTTTCATAGCTTCCGGACCGTCAACCAAGAAATTTACGTGAAAGAGTGTTTGAATAAACGTCTGCTGCCTTTCCTGAAGAAACACGGTTGTTCCGTACTGTTTTGGCCGGATTTGGCATCTTGCCATTACGGTAAAAAGGCCATGGAGTGGTACGCCGCCAACAACGTGCAGGTGGTTCCCAAGCGACAAGAACCCTCCCAACACGCCAGAGCTCCGCCCAATTGAGAAATACTGGGCTATTGTCAAGCGGAACCTAAAGAAGACCAAAAAACTGCTAAGGACGAGCAGCAGTTCAAGGCAAACTGGCTTTCTGCGGCGAAGAAGGTGGACAAGGTGGCTGTACAAAATCTGATGGCAGGGGTCAAGCGTAAGGCCCGGCAATTCGGATTTGGAAAAGCGGAAGCCTAACTGAATATTTTTCCTGAATTTTATACTAATTGAACTTGAAAAAGAAATTTAATTTGATTTTTTAAATAAACGATTTCACCGATTTACACGCGTTTTCCTTGACCAAATTTTGACCGTATCGCCCTCTAGGGTATAGCATTTTTTTTCGAAAGTACATATCATAGATCCACCTCCAGCAAATATTATAAAATTCAAAATGATTCACAGTGGTGTACTGGTACGAGTGGTTGCTTCCTCATTCCAGGTCTGGTAGGATATCAATTCCAACTACCTATTAAGCTTTGTATATCTTCTCGCTTTCTTTAGCGTTTTCAAGCATATTGCTTTCTAAATTAACTTATTGCTTGCTCCCAACTTAATATTCTAATTGGACTTCCACAGTTATTAACTAAGAGCTTTCGATGCAAGGCAGCCATTTTTGCATTAGTGTGATTGTGTGGCAAGTACAAGTGGGCATAGCTTTATATATAATATATAATATATAATATATAATTTATAATATATAATATAAAATATATAATATATAATATAAGGGTTCTCGAACCACCATAGAAGAAAATCCTGCCTGCAAAAACCCCACATTCCAAATTTGGTTCCATTTTGCTTCATGAGTTCTCGAGTTATGCAGAAATTTATGGTCATTTGCATGAGAGCTCTTCCCCTACTGAAAAGAGAGGGGTCCTCAACCACCATAGAAACATTTTTTACTTCCAAAAACCCCACATGCCAAATTTGGTTCCATTTGCTTGAGTAGTTCTTGAGTAATGGAGAAACTTATGTTTCATTTGTATGAAGGCATCCACTCCCAAAGAGAATAGGGATCTCAATCTACCATTAAAACATTTATTGATTCCAAAAATGTTCACATGCGAAATTGGGTTTCCTTTGCTGGATTAGTTCACGAGTTTTGTGTTTCATCTATATGGGGGCCCTCCCTCCAGAGAGATGAAGGGGTTTCTAACTATCATAAGAACCTTTCCCTTGAACTGCTTTAGAAACATATCTCCTATGTACCAAACCTCCACTCATGTAACGGTATCAAATTTTGCTTTATTGGCTATCGTTGCGCAAAAACGGAAGTTTTCCTTTGTATTGGAGTCCCTCTTTCAAAGGGCGGACGGGTCTCAAACCACCATAGATATATTTCTTACCTTGAAAATCCTTCACCTTACAAATGTGGTTCCATTAGCTTGATAAGTGCTCGAGTTATTCAAAAGTGTATGTTTCATTTGTATGCAGCTCCTCCTTCCTTCCACCATAGCAACCTACCTTCGGAAACCTCTACCTGCCAAGTTTGGTTCCAATAACTTGATTAGTTCTCAAATTATGCAGAAATTTGAGTCTCATTTGTTTGGGAGCCCCCTCCCCCTCTTCCAGAGAGCGGAAGGGTCTTGAACCACAGTAGCAATATTTCTTGTCGCCAAAGTCCCCGCATGTCAAATTTGATTCAATTTCCTTTTTTAATTCTAAAGTTATGCAGAAATCGCAGTTTCATTTGAATGAGAGCCCCCCCTTTTAGAGATGGGAGGAGCCTTGGACCACTTTAGAAATAGTTTTTGCCTCTAGAAAACATCACATGCCAAATTTGGTTTCATTTGCTTGATTAGCCCTTGAGTTATGTAGAAATTTCTGTTTAATTTGAATGAGATCCCTTTTTCTAGAGGGGGGAGGGGTCTCATACCACCATTTACACTTTTTTTGCCTTTAAAAACTCTTACATGTTAAATTTGGTTTCCTTCGCTTGATGTTAAGCATAAACTTGTGTTTTATTTGTATGGGACCCCCCCCCGCTCTAAAGAAGGAAGGGGTCTCTAACTATCATAAGGAATGATCGATTAATTATTTCACGCAGTAAGGGGGGAGGGGGAGGAGGTTGGAAAACATGACAATCCATACTAAAAAAAAAATAGAAAATCCAAAAAACCATCCTTACAAAATTTCAGACAGACAGACAGACAGACAGACAGACAGACAGACAGACAGACAGACAGACAGACAGACAGACAGACAGACAGACAGACAGACAGACAGACAGACAGACAGACAGACAGACAGACAGACAGACAGACAGACAGACAGACAGACAGACAGACAGACAGACAGACAGACAGACAGACAGACAGACAGACAGACAGACAGACAGACAGACAGACAGACAGATAGACAGATAGACAGACAGACAGGACAGACAGACAGACAGACAGACAGACAGACAGACAGACAGACAGACAGACAGACAGACAGACAGACAGACAGACAGACAGACAGACAGACAGAGACAGACAGACAGACAGACAGACAGACAGACAGACAGACAGACAGACGGACAGACAGACAGACAGACAGACAGACAGACAGACAGACAGACTTTTTTAGATTACCTACACAAAAAAAATGGAATTTTCAATGTGATGTAAACATTAATGCATGTAAAATCGTATTTCCTTCCACACGAAGCAGTAATTTGCATGAAATAGTTGCAAGAAAGACTAGCTTTTGTATACAACATTATCCGCTTTGAATGAATGTCCCAGAACATTACATGATTGATAATGTTAATTTGTAAGTTTTGTAACGCTCCATTTATTTAATACTGATCAAAATTCACACTACTTTTTCGGGCTGTGTACATAGGCACAGAGATTGTTGACAGCTAAATCTGAGTGAGCAAGGTGAGAAAGAGAATGAGGAGAATGAGAAGAAGGGATGAGATATAGGTCGACTCAAACGTCAATCAGGAAATGAGATGCAAACCTCACTCAACACTGAAAATTTCTTGTCTCTTTTTTTTTTTCTATGTTTTATGTTGTTTACGAACCTATATGAAGAAAGGGAATCGTTTTTGTAGTTAGTTCAAGTCCAACGTTCGTAACATTGAGATCGACCAGAAATAAATATTTAATATGAAATAGTTGAATAAAGAACGTATTGTAGACCTTGTGTAGTAAAAGAATAAAGGTGTTTGAACTGAATAAAGTGTAGTTTAAGTGTAAAAGTAGTGTACTTACCTGTCTGATTGCTTACCTGAATGATATCGTCGCCGTTGTGCCTGCAAGGAAATAGGAGAAACTGGGGCACAACTGAACCGTCAGTTGTGAGGAGCAGAAGATCGTGCAGGTGGAATTAACGAGTACAACGCATACGGTAAGGTCACAACACAGATAAAAAGAAATATTGAATTTTCTGCGTTTTCTAATGTACATACAGGGAATGCTAGATTTGGAAGAAAATAATGGGATATTTCATGTGAATTTAGGCCATATAACTCCTGAATCCAGCCTGTTGTATGAAATGTTGCCTGTTGTATGGCAAACATTGTTGTATGGCGCATAAAAGATTGCAAACAATTTCGATGTTTACGCCTTCTTTGGCTTGGATTCAAACGAAGGGAAATTTCACGCGCTTGTTAATTTTTTTTTTGTATATATTGGGTATAACGCTGTGAAAACCGCGATTTTTGTATGACCTGCTTATCATTATTTCCTAGTACATTCTAACATTTTTATCGTTAACCATTACAGATATAAAATTATTTTTTTCTTCCTGCAACTCAGAACCAGCTAAATAACATACAAAACGTAGGTACATGCCACCACAAGTAATGGACATTTTGGTGCTCCCCCATTTACCGGACACATTTAATCATCTTTGAAATTAGAAGAATGTTTTTCGAGTTGCATTTGTTACGGTTTCGGGAGACATTATTTTACATAAATTCCCCAAGCAGCACCGCACTCGGTCATAATTAGTTGCAGCAACTTGATTTTTACCTAATTTAGTCACATTAAAGTAACTTTTACTGGTTTGCAACAAGTGTGCTGCTAGGGTCTTTGTTTACGTGCTCTGATTTCTGCCATAGAATGTCTTAAGTAATAGAAATTAACAATATCTACGTTTATAAGTTCGAATTTCTTTCAACCTTGCAGTTCTGCAGGGACATGCGTTTTCAACATTCCGCTCATTAATTTCCTTCAGTGTATTGCTGATTTTCCGCTCCCCGTTGAATTTTTTTTTGCTGTTAATTAATTTATCACAACGGAAAAGTAAACATATGCTGCCCTCCAACTTGAGTCAGTCAATATTAAAGTCATTCTCGTGTCTTTGCATCTCAATCTAGGAATACACTCCCTTAAATAAACTCGCAAACGCTCAATCGATGAAACAATCCATTTCTAAAACACAGCTATATAATGCTTCCGCTATACCGTTACAACAATGTTTCAATTTCTTTGAAGTTTTCTCCCTCGCGGGTGCAGATCCCTCAGTATGGCCGGGAAAGTGGCAATAAATAATTCAAAAGCATTAAATACTTAATTGAGATTTTATTTCATTTGTGTTTATAGAATTGAAAATATGACATTTCCACCCGACATCGCTTTCAATGTTTATGCACAATGTAGAAAAGGGCAACGTACCTCCATCCAGTTTGCAGAATAGACGTCGCACGACGACGATGACGGTGATGTTCTAGTTGGAGGAAAGGTTGGCAAAGTATTTGTGAGTTTGGGTGTATAATTTCAAAACACGACAAATGACGACGGTGGGCTTAGGATAGAAAGCAGTTTGGTCCTATTATATCGTTTCACGCTAAAACATCGTCACCATCGGCCAATGGGGTTTCTTTGCTTTAGGTTTTAGCAACAAGGCAATTAACCAGTGATGAGATCTGAAGTTACTTGGAATAAAATAAAACAGCCATTGGTGGAACTGTAACTAATTCTGTGTAGAACATTTTTAAGGTTCGAGAATTTTGTTTTTGTAATTTGTAATTCTATTTTATCCTTACGTATTTAGTTTTAGTCGTTATGAAAAGATTGAATTGATTTTATTGACATAAATCTGGAATACATTGCCATTTGCACACCGTGAAGATAAGGTCATATATTTTCGATTTCATTTTCATCGATTTCAACTATTAAAACAATAACGGCAATCCACTTGACACACAATTATACCCAATTTCTAAACATGACAACTATTTATGTAACGATTATCCCGCTTAGAATCAAAGAATCCTTTCATGCCGTTTGTGTTCGAAAGATAAATGGATGTTGTTATTCTGCTCATGTCTTTTCTAGCTTTCATTTGCCGCCCTCGAAAGGTGTCGATATTCAATGCCTTGTACCATTCGGGTTGATCTTTGACATTTTAAATTTTAATGAACCGGAAATATTCTATGCCATTGAAATAAGTTCTTCCCCTCGTTTGCGGCTTCTGCTGTATCAAACGTTAGACATTGTTGGAACTCTTACCATAGGGAGAAACACCTTTCCCCGTAGAACGTTGCTTCCGAGTGCCACTCCTTTGCTGACTTTGCATACATGTGCCAATTATAAAATTAAAATCCTTGCTAGTATGAATGGAGGGATTATATAATTAGAAGGCTCACTGCTTTTTGCCCTTTTGTTTGTAATTTCCTGGCAATATAATGAACCTTAGGTGGTTTCATAGAGCAGTAAACGTTATGGTTTTGGTACTTATATTTAAACTTCACTTGAATTTGATTGGAAAAATTAAATATTTCCTAATTGAATAAACGATTTAAAAAAAGTGAGCTTAAAGCCTGTAAACGTAAAATTTTGGACACCATAATAAAAGCAGAAAAAAGAATTACACTTCATTGAACAAAACTGACTTCATTGAACAAACCGACTGTTTATTACACAATAATAGAGTTATATATCTACATACATAAGAAACAGTTGATTAAGATTTTAATCCTTCTTTCTGCAAACTTCTCGAACTTTCTGTGGTACACCTACTATCAGGTTCCGTACGGTATTTTTAGATACGCCCGCCGTGGCCATTTACTTTCTTCTTAGTTTCGAAGAGTTTCTGCGTAACTAAGGCCCAGTAAATCTCTTTTGGGTGTATTTCTGTTTTTGGCACGTATCTGTTTTGTTTTGTTTTGACCTATTGTACCTTAAACCTTTCCAAGATGGGTTAGGCATAGTGACAAGAGGCCAAATCAGGCCAACATAGAGCTGACGAGTCGTGGCTTCTGATAAACGGTAGCAACCGGTTAAGCAGGCATTCTTTCTCGTAAACATCCTTATTGATAGTGCCGGTAGGGACGAAACTTTTTGATTTTGAACACATAGGGAAGGTTCATTATTTATGTAAACGCAGTAAGGGAGGAGGGAAAGCTTCAGAGAACGTGACGATCCATACAAAACAATTGGATGGTCCACTCAAAAAACGTGACAAGGGGGGGTTTATAAAACGTCAATTTTTGCGTGACATAATTAATGGACGTTCCCATATGAGCTGGCAAATCAAATACTTCTTCGGAAATTTGGACACCTTCTTTATCCGGAAATGCTCGGTCACGGTGTTTCTTTAGATTGCGGTGTAAAAAGCCATACACGGAAGCTGTTTAACGTCTTTGAGTACGTATGTTTCATCGTCCGTTATGATTCAAAATAATGTTTGCAAAAAATAGGTGTCAATCTCTTTATCATAACATTTTGCAGAAAAATTGTGCTTGTCATCACGGTTGGGCACCTTTTTCGCTTTTTACGCCTTCTTGCTTTTGTACTTATGATTTTGACAGCCCAACATTGCGAGCCACATTTCGCACAGGAAGATTGGGATTTTTCTCACCGGGAGCATACTTTTTGATTTGCTTCACTTCCAATCTTCCAATTTACAGTCAAGCGCTGGTCAAATGACCTTTAAAATAAGATATTTTTTCGGTAGTTTTGTTTCCAAACAAAAGATCGCATACAGATAAATCGGATCGCAAGATCGCGTACAGATAAATTCGGATCTCGGATTTGCTGCCGTTCGTACAAAATGCGTTTGCGTAGTTTCACTTGATTCGACGCCATTTTACTGAACCAAACAAGAATGTAAACATGTTGTACCACGCAAGGAAGAGTTGAGTTTTAGCTGTGGTATAAATGAAATGTTTTAGCGATCTGTGAAAAAAATTAAAAAATCTTCACTGAAAGAAAAGTGTTCAAAAGTGATCTTGGACAGGCTTTAGTTTTATTGTTAATCAAGTAGAATCGTTAAGGATTCAAACGTGTGGTGGAAGTTTGACTATAATGACTTAAAACTCAAACTGTATAAGACTGCCCCCGCTAACATTTTCTCACGCTCAAACTGTTCGGGATAAATACAATCAGCTGATCAAGTCGATTTAAGAACAATTCTTAAAATTTCTGGATTACGAATATAAGGTCCGGACATTGAAACAAACAGATAGGCTATGTTTCCCTTGACTCAGCCTATTACGCAACCATCGATTACATTTTTGATTATAACTCTAAAAGTTTTCAAGCTGAAGGTGAGATTCAACTAGTTCTACACTTGCTAAGATAAGTTTGATAAGACATTTGGTAGTATGTATCACGGAAAGTTACTCAACTCTTTTTATAAAATCAGAAACTTTCAAGGGATATGGATTTAATGTCGGTCTACAGGCACCAAATTGGGTCTATTCATGGATGCAACTTTGTCCCATTCGATGGATTTATTACAAAATGCAGTCGTTGTACGGGTTTTTCGTCTTATTCTATGAATTAAGGCATTGCCAGCTGTGTTCGTTTTACTTAACACAACAT
Source organism: Aedes japonicus (assembly GCA_034211315.2). NCBI lineage: Eukaryota > Metazoa > Arthropoda > Insecta > Diptera > Culicidae > Aedes > Aedes japonicus. The sequence goes on from JASCZW010004926.1 coordinate 85,527, forward strand.
TTAACAAATTAAACTAAATTAAAACTGATTTGAAACACATAAGTGATGTTCATATACGATTTACTAGCCAATAATGAAAACGTTATAAATCACTATACAACGACTTAGTTCCTTCGGTTTGTGTTTAGATTTGCACATGTATAGATTTGCACATGGATTTCCACTTGAAATTTTACCAACAACAACCTTTTTACTACGTTATTGATACAACAGGGGGAACATAGTTGGGAACATACAAAAAAATATGTCCCCAACATTGGGTCTATGATTTTCTGGTAAAATAATTGTTATTTTAGCTATAAGAATAGTTAGTTTGTAACGTGTAACTATTTTCTGCACATCCAGACTGCATTACTTGCTTTATTTTCTAAGATCAATGTGCGTGTGGCTTGGTGATAATCATCACATGATATGAATGAATGGAAAAGAGTGTGAGAATGATTGGAATTGGTGATTTAGAGACTCACTTCGCGTTACACGAGAGAAAGACTTGTCTACTAAGAAGGTAACTTCATAGGTTTTTTTTTATACCTTTGTATATCATTGCCAATTTCACTTATTACGTAGAGCTGAATTCGTACACTGCATTAGCTGACACTTATCATGTTGTCGAGTTAATTCGTTTGAACATTTTGTTTTTAGAGCTGCGGCCGCTGATATCTATTATTCTCGGTTATTTTGATTCAAATTTTCACATTAGAAGTATTAACAGTGATAAACTATCAAGTTTAATAAAAGGTTAACTATTAGGTACATTTCCTTACAACCAACAATCAATAATTTTTGTAACCTGTTAACATTGTAGTCGACAATTAATTGCAATATTTGACAGTTGGTGAATTGTTTGGACGATTTTAACTTTCAGTCGGCGCTCATTAATCTAAATCCAAACAGAAGTAGTGATGTGAGCGAGTGAGGTATGTGTTTGTGTGTGTGTGTGTGTGATGGGGGAGGGGGGGACATATGATTTTGGGTCGCCGCTTTCTTCTTTCTTTTCAGAGAGCGAGTAATGGCGCTATAACCATAAGCCATAGGGAGCTAGGACTATAGTTAATGCTAAAGTCCCAACCGTTTGAAGATAAATGGAGCATCACTTAACCCTCTTAGACTAGATGCTCCCAACGACCATTTTTGAATACATTTTTGTTCTGTGCACCAAACAGGGCATTCTGTTCAACGATTCTCTCCGACTATTCATTTCCTTTTTCCTTTGATATCTACTGAAGGCTACGTGGGTTCCCCGTGTCTTCTTAATGTAGATACCAAATCCTCCCTATCACCAACGGTTGCATGGACGTGGCCAGGTGAGCGATCGAGGAGTGTTTTCGTGGTGATTGTTGCGTGAAGAAACGTATCAGAAGCTGGTTTCGTTTCATGGTGGCATGCAATGTCTTCAACGAATTATTCCTCATCGTAGCTCCATCCACGAGGTGTGCAAACGTCAATGCTAATGCTAATGCTAATCCAGACTGCATTACTTGCTTTATCGATTCAATTAAGCCAAATTTAGATCACTTGAAGATCGTGTAGATCATCCGTTCAGCTTAACCAGTGAAATCATAAAGCCCCAAAAGTCCAAGAAATCGAAAATTACGCGGAAGTGAACAACTATAAGTTGATTAATATTGTCTCAATTGCTTCGGATTACATCGGTCATCTTAATAGCCACATAATTTTGTTGATTATCGCTAAATTAATGACACATACATCCCCTTACCCTAAATTTGAACAAAACAAAAACATTTTATTTCAAATTCATTCAACATTACTTAAAACAAATCAGTATTTGAAAATTCTCTGGTCAAGTTCATCTTGTTTACCCTAAAGCTTAACCACTACCGTAGGCGATTGAGGAACACATCGTACGAGGCCCGCTGGTGAATTTGTGGTATTTTCTCCCAGACTGCCGCCATGTTTTCCTTCAGGACTTCCACACCTTCATGTTTTTTAGAGCTGACTTCGGCCTTCAAAATACCCCAGATAGCGAAGTCCATAAGGTTCAGGTCCGGTGAACTTGCCAGCCACTCCGGGCCCGAAATGAACCGTGGAAAATGTTCCGCAATCCAGAATTGTTTCTTCGCTTTGTAAGCCGGCGCCTAGTCCTGTTCGAAACCCCAATTCCTAGAACCAAAATCTCAACTACGTACATATGTTCCAAAATCCAGAATGCTCAAAATCGTAACGAACGGCAAAACACGGATGCCATAACCTTTCCCGCCGAATTGAATGCGTTGACAGAAATGGCTGTCATTCAGGGGTGAAACTCATTGAAAATGGTTCACATTGGCGATTACCAACGCCATCTGTAGGAAATTAAAGGAATTTTTCAGGCAGCCTAGTATGACAGCAACATCACGGGCACGCAAGCTTTGTACGCTAATGCTGACGAAAAAACCATTTTGCGTAGACGGCGCTGAGAGTGTAGTTTTAATCGTAGTTGCCTCTCATTCCTATATTTTCTGAATCAACCGAAACAAAAAATCTTTGATCACGCCTTCCTTCGTAAGGAAAGTGAAGCGGTTGGTCCATGTGTTGATGGGTTCAATATGTAGGGTCTAGGTCGTCGCCCTGGCATGAGGCTGAAAGTCACGCTAACCAAAACGTAAAATTTTCAAAACAATATCAACAACAACCCTATTGCGTAACTGATCATGAAATCTTTATAAAAGTGGACATTCAGTAGATACCAGGTCATCAGTTCTCTACTGCAAAAGACCAGTTCAACGTCCCAGGGAATCTTAAGATTTGCCAAGAAATTTATGGATTGGCTAGCGATTTTAATGTGTGGGAGACCATTCGTGATGACTTGAATAATTAGCCAAGTGTACGTGAATAAATATCTGCTAAAAACGTCTCCTGCCAATGCTGATGTCGCACAAGAGCCTGACTTGGTGCATTGTCTTGACTTGAAGCATTGTCACTACTCAAAACAGGTCCTGGTGGACAGTCAAAACAGTACATGATTTATAGAAAACATGGGACAATGAACAAACATTTGTCGGTTCTAATGTTGTACAAAATTGTAAGAAAAAAGTAGGGGCATTTGGATTGAAAGCACAAGTAGAAAGAAATTAACATGTCAAAACTTAGCAACGGTGTTTTATATAATGCGCCGAAAATTTCAAAACAAATGGTTAAAAGACTGAGATTTGGCAAATTGATTTGTGTGCTGCAATTTTATTGTGGGCAACTTTTATTGTAACCTCGAAGACGTTGTCAGTTGCCAAGAAATAAATGAATTGAAATATTTTAGAAGGGTTACTTCGCCACATAGGTGAATTAGTTTAGGTTTATTCAACAATCTCGTTTAATTGACATTGGAATTAACGACAACTTCTTTTACTTCTGCTCTAGTAATTCACCATTTACATTGCCGAAAATATCCGCTTGTTCAACATCTAACTTCGTAGATACAACAGTTTGTTGGATTTCGTATTCCCTGAGAATGTAAAATGAGATGCAATTGCAAAATAAAACTAACATCCATAATGATCTACGGTTTAAACATCTAGCGGGAAAATTTATCACAGTTTCTATACTTCTCCTTTATGGTTCAGCTGCTAGCTGATTTCCTACGAGCCGGAAAAGTTTCTTCGGTTTAAAAGTTGACCTAGGATAAACCAGTTTGAGAATCTTTATGGGATAGCCAACAGAAGATGTTTTCTTTTTCTTTTGAGACAAAATGTTCCTTTTTCTAGCAATACTTCAACTAGCATTCATTTTCTTACCATTTTCATCAATGGGAACTTAGTGTTACATACCTTACAGTTCCCTTAAAAATACTTTATTTCAAGAATCTTTAAGAAAACCGTGTTTGGTGTTGTGATCTGCTAAATATTTAAGCCAAGCTAGTTTTCCACCAATCTGGTAGCGTAATCTCATCCAACATCCGTCAAGCTCTGACTGGTCTATCGAGCCTTTACAATCTTTATGCTTCTTACGAGCCCAAAAGTATACACCCCACTGAATTTGAACAGCCATAAAGTGTGCCAAAGAAAAATGCCCCCATTTCCAGTGATAAGGATGACCTCATCACCACCAACACTTATCATCAGCAACAATTTGGATCCACGCCATTGCCGCACAATCCCACCCTTCCTCCATTCCTTCACTCGACGTCGACAGCGCTGGAAATGACCGGTCATTGACGGCACCGCATTGGCCATTTCTCTTTATCAACAATCCCGAGATGAAAAGAGGACTTTGGCTACACACCCACGTTGTTGTTACAGCCGCTGTTTAAGCATTGCTTTTACGACCCACTTAGGAATTCTCATGGATCTGCAAAGATGTAAAAAATAGGAACATATCCAACGAAACACTTGAAATGACGACGATCCCAACAACAGCAGTAGCAATCAGCTTGTCTTAACACATCGTTCTAATCCTTCTTAGATAGACATGTTCTCCAGTGAGCACACACACGCACAAAATAATACTCCCAACGTAAAGCACGGTATCACTTTCGGCACCGATATTCATTGCTGCCGGTGGAGGCTGGTGGTGATGTCCTGCAACCGAACCGTTCGAGCTCATGGACTGTCAGCATTTGCAGATACCGGTCATATTAAATAAATCGGTTGGCATTAAGATAAACAATCGCTCATGGATGCGAACGCATGGAAACATGAGAAATAGCTAACCTTGGCAGAATTTGGGCGATGGGGATGTTAGAATCAGCCAACGATTCTGGTAATGGTAGGGTTGCAAAAATTCCCTGCTGCAGTTTGCTGCGACTGATAAAGGGTAGAAGATTACTTCGTTGTGATTCGCCATTTTCGTTCTTTTAAAGTGGCAGAATTATTAACGAAAAATTTCAGCGTTTTATCGTATCGTCGGCTATTATCATAGAGAGCGTTATAACATGAGGGATTGATCAGTGATATTCGCTGTTTATTATTGATTAAAATACTGCAGACAAAGCAAAAGTGTGCTAATTTTTGGTTTCTCTTGCCGCCTCGATTCAATGCAGTCGTTCGTTGCACTTGACCCGTAGTCTAAAAAGAGAAAATCGCTGAATACACGGAATTATTTTCATTAGGGAGTTTCCTTATGTACTTTTTTCAGTATTCAAACGGCTAAAATATTTACCTGCACTTAGTAATTCAGAGAAAGCACCAAAATGAAAAAGTGCCACTAAATTATATGCCTGTTCAACAATAATGTGGATCAGCATTGAAAAATTAGAATGAGCAATAAAAGATGAGAAAGATCTTCGATAACCTAATTATGACCGGTAAATCTATCAAATAAAGCAACAGCTATTAGTATATGTGCAATTAATTATGGCAGTATTTCCGCCAAATTATGTAATTTGAGCACTAATATGCATATGTCTTTTAATTTTGTTGATTTTCCATAAAAACAGTAAAATGAGCAATGGATAAATAAATATCCATTGCTCATTTTACTGTTTTTATGGGAAAATCTAACAAAATTAAAAGACATATGCGAATAGTTTAGTGCTCAAATTACATAATTTGGCGGAAATACTGCTATATTTAATTGCACATACTAATAGCTGTTGCTTTATTTGACAGATTTACCGGTCACAATTAGATTATCCGAAGATCTTTTCTCATCTTTATTGCTCATTCCTAATTTTTAAGCTGATCACACATTATTTGTTGGCACAGGCCTTAATAATTTAATGGCACTTTTTTCATTTTTTATTGCTCAAATCTCTCTTTTAATTGATGATTAATTATGCTGCCGTATTCAAACTGTTCATTCAAGTTTCTTCTTCTTTCTTTCTTAGCGTTTCAAGCTTATTGCCTTCGTAATTGACGAATTTCACGCCAACTCATCCAGTGGTTGGCGGCACGCTCTCAGAATCTAATGAAACTTTGTGGGTGTATAGACTATATTTTTGAAGCAATTTTGCATATTTTGTTTGTTTTTTTTTTTCAAAATTTATCTAGACAACCATGTAAAAAGGGTTTAAGTTTTTTGACCAATTTAAAAAAAAAACAAATTAGCTCAAAATGGACAAGACTTACAAGAAAGAAATGTATGGGTGACTTTTAGAAAATCGTCAGAACTTTTCTGAAAACAAAAATGTAAAATCGATTCTTACACGTTTAAAAAATATTTTAAAATTTTAAGTCAATTTGCAAAAAAAGGGAGGAGTTTTGATTGTGTTTCCATAACCTTGAGCAAGGCTTGCTCTCTTTGCCATTCACTTGAGAGTACCACCAATAGCATCACATGGACCTTTCCCATGAGACGTTGCAAAGAAGTGCCATTCTGCTTCCAATCCATACTTGGACTTGAAATTACACAAGCTGGCAAAGTTATTTTTGTTCTTATAATGGGCTGCTGCTTCATCTGACATGAAAGTAATTTTTGAGCAGTATATTGAATTTTGTTTAATGAAATCTAGCAATTTTGACATAAACAACTGAACTGCTATTGAGTCATGGGTCGATACTTTAGATATTATATTAAGGCTCTTGTTTTATGATGTATTTTCCTTCTTGTTATAAAGGGCGAACACGAAATTATTGCGACACCGAAAATGTCATGCCAATTTTCTTATAATGTTTAGAATCAAACCAAAATTTTAGGGTTGTTTTATACATATATTCACTTCAAAAATCAAAAAAAAAGTTTATCGATGGAGCCTTGAGTGTAAAATTGAACGCATTTTCGCTTGATGCCCTCCATCAAAGTCTTTACAGTGTCATCCGGTACCAGTTTCTCAGTTTATTTTCCATTTTCTTAACATGTCCTTCTCGTCTTTGACTGTCTTCTTGCTCTTCCGAAGTTCCCGCTTCATCATTGCCCAGTACTGCTCCACCGGACGCAGCTCCGGACAGTTTGGCGGATTCATGTCCTTTAAAACAAAATGGACAGAATTGGCCTCATACCACTCCAGGACACTTTTAGAATAGTGGCATGATGCCAAATCTAGCCAAAATAGCAGAGCTTCGTCGTGCTGCTGCAAGAACGGCAAAAGGCGCTTCTCGAGGCACTCAGATTTGTAGATCTCGCCATTTACTGTGCCCTTTGTCACGAAAGGCTCACTCCTCAGTCTGCAAGAGCAGATGGCCTGCCAAATGAGATATTTGGAGGCGAACTTCGACATTTTCTTCTTCTTAAATTTGTTGTCTACATAGAATTTGCTCTTGCCGGTGAAAAACTCCAACCCAGGAATTTGCTTAAAATCGGCTTTTATATACGTTTTGTCGTCCATCACACAGCAGCCATATTTTGTCAGCATCTTCTCGTAGAGCTTCTGTGCCCGGAGAGTTTTAGCCGTCGATTGTTGCCGCTCATCGCGGTTTGGGAAGTTCTGTACCTTGTATGTATGTGAGTCCAGCTCTCTTCTTTGCATTCTGGACGTAGCTCTGCGACATGCCGATCTTTTAGCCAAATCACGGCTTGAGACGTTGGGATTTGCTTTAATCATCCGCTTCACCTTTCCCTCCGTCTTTTTGTTCTCCGGTCCCGGTTTTCTTCCCGCTTCTTTGCCGTGGTCCAACGTCAACCGCTCCTGGAGCCGCTTCAACACTCTGGAGACGGTTGAATGGTGAATGTTCAACATTTTTCCCAACTGCCGGTGCGACAGGCCCTGTTGAATGTGTCGCAATAATTTCGTGTTCGCCTTTTAAACATCAAAAGGGTGTATTGTTGCTCGAGCCTTAAGATTTTGTACAGTCTCCTTGTCCACTTTATTCGCCACAGAACAGCTCACAACAGCTTTTATATTCTTCTTAAAGTTCTTGGCGATGGCCCAATATTGTTCGATTGGGCGGCGCTCTGGCGTGTTAGGAGGGGCACCACTTGAACGTGGTTGGCAGCATACCACTCTGTAGTAACGGCGATTAGGAATAAAAAAAATAAAATAATGATGTATAAAATGCAAAATAAAATAATCGAATTTCGTTAATCATATATATGTACATCGAATAAAACAAATAGATCGCCCAATGTTGTAAATCGCCTTGTGCTAAACCATTCGAATGATCGTTCAAAGCGGATCTAAAATAATAAAAACAAAATGAAACAATGTGGCCTATAAAAAGCAACGTAGAATCGGCACAAAGGGGACAAATGACCAAAAGGTTAAAGTCCCGAAAAAAAAAAAAAACGGCTCATAATTGCGGCAGAAGTCACAGCGAGCAGTCGCAAGCCAGCCTCAACCAGGAACAGCAGCCAGGAACAGCCACCAGGAACAATCGCCAGCAACAGCCGCCAGGAACAGCCGCCAGGAACAGCCGCCAGGAACAACCACCAGGGACAGCAGCCAGGAACAGCAGCCAGGATCAGCAGCTGGGCCGAGGCTCCACAGTCGAGCGGCCATTCATCAGAATCTACCGAAGTAAAGTTTTGAGAGTTCCCTCACTGCAGTAGAAGCATTAGCAGCAATCAGCAATCAGCAACAACAGCGCCCAATTAATATGGCGTCGTCAGAGCACGGTTGCGACACACTCCATGACCTTTTTTCCGTAATGGCAAGATTCCAAATCCGGCCAAAATAGAACAGAACAATCCTGTCGCTTCAGGATAGGTAGTAGCCGTTTTTGTAGGCACTCGCTCAGAAAAATTTCCTGGTTGACGGTCGCAATGTAAGCGTTGCTCTTCAAGCCACAGATACAGATGGCCTGCTACACCAGATATTTATTCGCGAACTTTGACAGTTTCATGTGCTTGAAAGTATCTGCCACCTTTCTCGTTTCAGTTGCCGTATACAATTCCTGTCCAGAAAGCTGTTTAAAGTCTGCCTTAACGGATAAGTTTCATCGTCCTGTACCACGCAATCAAACTTCGTCAGCATCGTCGTGTACAACTTTAATATGTTGGTAATAATTTCGCCAACTTGGATGCGCTCAAAGTCCACATAATGTAAATAAATTCAATTCCATAGTTCAAACCATGAGCATATCACCAATTTCGTCGAGTAGTATACGTTTGGTACGTTACTTAGTAGTTTGGATTTTTGTCATGCACGGGCAAAATTTTGATGCGTTACTTCTCTTCCTTCGACGACATTTTGATCACTGAAGTGCTTATCTCAAAATCAAAATAGAGGCATGATGCTACACGCACATATCTTCAATATAAGAGGTGTGCAATTTTTTTAATGCACGATGAAAGGAAATGCGTCAAGTTTAAATCGACCAAATTTTGACCGAAACCACCTTTCGTAGGTGGATTGACCTTTTCTATTAACTGCATCATCATTCCATCGGAAGCTTTCCGTTTATCGGCATCGTCTGGGTCCATGCCAAAAATTTTTTTACGAACTGCTTTGGAGACTTCTTTGGCCTTTTTCCGCAATATTTCGTATATTCCTCGACGAAATTGGTGATATGCTCATGGTTTGAACTATGGAATTGAATTTATTTACATTATGTGGACTTTGAAGCGCATCCGCGGATGCGATTGATTCCAATGACTGTACCGCTTCTGTAAAATAAAATAAATAAAAAGTTATTTTTGACAAATAATATGTTACTCCAACACTTTGACACAGATTTGAATGGGAAAATTATAGAGAAAAAAAATATCTAATTTATCATCCGATTTCTGATGGTTTGTTGACGGTTGTGGGTCCTTGAAATCCTGATCACAATTTGCTTCGTTTCCATCTGAACGTCTCTTTTTAGTGGTAGAATTCATATTGTGCGCAAAATTCCACTCACAAATACGGATTGTTTCATCCAACTTGTGGTTATATCCCCAGGAATGTATATATTCTATCATAGCTGATGATATGTTACGTAAACTCTTGTGGCTGCACCTGGGATTATTGATACGAGCACAACATTTAGTTCTGAAACCTATACCACTTTGTTCCATTATGATAAGCGCTTTTCACAACTAATCATGTAACTATGATCACAGACGTCTTGCTTAAATAGTTATAGGGTAGACATAATGTATATCATGCATATCTATACCTTAGATCCCTCAAGTTATAAAATGAACTGACAATAAAACTTGTCAGAGTAAATCATTAAATCTCGAGTACTTTTTCAAACAGACGTATCTGATTTTGTAAACCAAGAGGAGAAGTAAAATTCAAACGTAGATTTCTCAAAACTCTCAGCACCCTCACGGAAAGTAGCATCACTATCATGTTGGTGAAATGTTATTCCTTGCTTTGGACGCCCTAGTTGGTATGAAATGTCACAAGGAGTTTCAGGCATTTAACGTTCGAGAAATCTTCACTTCCCTCTTTGTTTTGTTACAAAATCAGAACACGTTCGTACTAGAAAAATGCACGTATAAATGCAGACTCAAGTTTTGGCAACAAACAGGATCCACACTAGGGTGAATTGCATTGAGAAATCCAACCAAAGCTAAAGTGAGTGTTAAACATCGTATCATTTGCTCCAAAACTGACATTGTTAATAACTGCCTAGCTACGTTTCCGAATGCATGGAATTAGACAGTATCGTTATTATCGTCGATTTTCTTACATTTTTATCACCAATTACTGGACTTAGACAGCTCGGAAAACTATTTTCAAAGAGCGCCATCTACGACGTTTAACCTCACTGTTGCGTTGCCTGGATTCCTCCATTGCCACTGAAGTTTAAAAAAGTTAATAATTTTACAATCAACCCTTTCCAAATAGTTGGCGCGAAACACGGTAAAAATAAGACATGAAAAAGATGTTGTTTTTCTTGAAAGTGCCCATCTTGAAATGTTGGGTGAACTTTTAGATAATTATATTGCCTTTATCAATAAAAATTTCGTTGAATTCTTAGTTAGCCATATTTTTGCAAACTGACTTTAAATTTAAAAAGTTTTTTTTTGCGTGTATGAATCGATTATAAAACTTTTACGTTTTTTTTTCAGAAAAGTTCAGATGATTTTCTATAAGTCACTCATGCTCAGACTGGGAATCGAACCCAGCCACCTCCAGCAGCCTCCTTTAATGTGGAGTAATAGGGTATGTGTCCCTAGATTCAGCCTATTATGCAACCATTGATTACATTTTTTATTATAACTCATGAAGTTTTTAAGCTGTAAGCGAGATTCAACTAGTTTACCACTTACTAAGATAAGTTTGATAAGAAATTTGATAGTAGGTCACACGAAAACTTGCAGAATTCTTTTAATAAAGTCAGACGATATGGATTTAATGTCGGTCTATAAGCACCAAATTGGGTCTATTCATGGATACAACTTCGTTCAATTCAAAAGATTTATTACTACATGCAGACTTTGTATTTTTTGTTTAGGTTTACGAATTAAAGCATTGCTAGCATTGCTCCATTTGATTTACTTAATACAACATTTTACAACACAAATTTAAGTCAACTGCCTCGAAACAGTTAAGTGATGTTCATAAATGATTTATCAGCCATTCAATAATGAAAAAAATATAATTCACCATACAATGATTTTGTTCCTTCGGTTTGTGTTTAGATGAGCCACTTGAATATAAACTACCGTGAACTCATGCATTTCCACTTAAAATTTTGCCAATAACAACCTTTTTACTACATGATTGATACAACAGGGCATAGTTGGGATCATACAAAGAAATATGTCTCCATCATTGGGTCTACGATTTTCTAGTAAAATCATTGTTATTTTAGCTATGTGAACAGTTAGTTTGTAACGTGTAACTGTTTGCTATGCATTCAGACTGCATTGCTTGCGTTATCGATTCAATTTAGCCAAATTTAGATCACTTGAAGATCGTGTAGATCATCTGTTCAGCTTAACCAGTGAAATCATGATGCCCCAAATGTTCAGAAATCGAAAATTACGGAAAAGTTAACAACTTTAAGTTGATTAATATTGTCTCAATTGCATTGAATTGACTCGGTCATCTTGATTGCAACATGATTTTGTTAAGTATCGCTAAATTAATGACACATTTGGTACAGAGGCCGAATAAAGGAGCTAGGCTAACATAACATCCCCTTCCAATAAAAACATAACCAAGCTGAAAACAAAAATTATTCAAGCATTTACTTTGCCCGGCAAGAGCTAGGAAAAAAAAAGTTTCATGCTGTGTGTAGAACTGGCTGGATAAGCTTCGAAAAGTTAAAGTATGGGTGAACCACATGAGTCATTCGATTATTTTGGGTGTCAATGGTGGTTCGGACTGATCCCCTCCATCCATATTGGTGGTATTTACTGTCACACATAATTTTCCGTCCAACGATAGCATCACCAACGAAGTCTAACTCAAAGTTCATGCGACGAGTAATCCTAGTGTACAAAAAAAAACTTATGGGTATCCAAGTAGCTACATCCAAAACGACGTGTTCGTATGAACGTTAGAAAACTGGAATATTAATCTTCAGCTATATTTTATACGATATCAGCCATCACACAGTGAACATATAAAAAGCTCTATTTGATGAAGTAGGAGCTTGAAGGCTCTATCGAGCAGAATAGATTGCGGAATTCGTACTTTGCTATTCAAGTTATTTTACACAGTCGATATTTTTAAACAATGTAAGTTTTTTATTTTAATCATGTCTTTTTTTCCAGGATATGAAACTTTAAACAAATCTACAAGTAAACTCAGAAAGTTAAACAATCTAATAAGGAAGGATTTTCAAATTCCGCCGACGAAGCAACAAACCAATCCATGGCGTTTTTATATACTATCCGTTTGAGAACATTTTTGCTCCTTGCCATAGAAAACATAATTTACACGCCTAAAACCAGGTTTGCCTTCCCCTAAACGTTCAGAAAAGTGGGAGCATGTGTCAAACGGTTATCCCTGCCTTTCATTCAAATTTAACCTCTCAACTTTTCCCGGCGAAAATCACTTTCGGCTGTTTTTTTTCCTGTTCATCTTCACTGGCTTTCATTTCTCGTCAAATCTTTCGGCATCGTTTAGGCCAGAACCAGTCAACCGAGAGTGCGAGTTGTAGGTAGGATCTCACATGTCGGCATAATCTTTAGAGCCTTGGCTGCGTGCCTGTAGTATCTTATCTGGAGCTGTGTGTTTTCTTTTCTTCCCAAGGATGAGCCTAAACTGCTGAATAGGTTTATTTTTGCCTTCCACTTGAGTTGTGAACGAATCTTGAAAGCGCTCTGGCTCTGGGGTAGGTGACGATGATGGCGTTTCGGAAAAATTGAAATCATCTGATTTTACACGCAATGATGACTGTGCTGATACGGAGAAGGATCGGGCTTTAGAAAAAGTGACTCATGTGAGCAAGGGATAAAATCGCATGTGACGCTATATATCGGAAATAGTATTGGGATAATAGAAACTTTGCATTACAGTATAGGCTAGATCTTTTTTTTTCAACACGTTATCTCGAAATAACACGATGTTTTGGTACGGTTCGTGTTCTGTGTGCTAGAATAGAATGGAGTGTTATTACAAATAAAGGGTGTATTCGATAAAAATGGCACACACATATATACTCATCAAAATTAAACTGATTATCGGATTTTCTTGAAATTTTCAGGGAATGAAGAACTACTAATGAGTTTTGATTTACAACATTTTTTTTATTTAATTTCGTTTCCCATCCCGAATGCCCGCACCTTCCTTTTCACTCCACCCATCAAATTTTGTACAACCGATTTTCCCAGTGTTTTTGTTGTTTTTACCCAAATTTTCTTCAATTCTAGCTCTGTTTTTATAGTTTTGGGATGTTTGCGAAGTTCCGTTTTCATAATTGCCCAGAATTTTTCAATTGGACGAAGTTCCGGTGAATTTGGTGGGTTCATATCCTTTGGCACAAAATTGACTCCGTTGGCTCGGTACCACTCCAATACGTTTCGAGCGTATTGGCAGGATGCTAGATCAGGCCAAAACAGAGTTGATCCTTTGTGCTTCTTAATGAATGGCAAGAGACGCTTCTTAAGGCACTCTTCCGTGTAAATCGCACCGTTCATTGTTCCGGAAGTGATGAAGGGAGCACTTATTTCACCACATCCGCAAATCGCCTGCCAGATTAGAAACTTCTTTGCAAATTTCGATAGTTTCTTCTTTCGAACATCCTCCGGAACATCGAACTTCGACTTGGCAACGAAATATTCTTGTCCAGGAAGTTGACGGAAGTCGGCCTTGACGTATGTTTCGTCATCCATCACGATGCAACCGGATTTGGTGAGCAGCTTCGTGTAAAGTTTCCGGACGCGGGTTTTCGCAGTCATGTTTTGTTTTTCATTCCGGTTTGGGGCTTTTTGCACTTTGTAAACATGTAACCCAGCACGCTTCATGGTTTTCTGCACAAAACCGACTGACACCTTAGAGTTTTTAGCGACATCTCGAATTGACATGTTTGGACGGTTCTTGAATTGTTGTACGACTTTCCTGGCCATTTTACTGTCCATTGGACCACTTTTACGACCACTCCCTTCCTTCCTTTGGACACTCAGACGCTCCTTGAAGGTTCTTATTACACGAGACACAGTTGTATTTGCAATTCCAAGCCTTTTAGCAATCCACCGGTGGGACGCCCCTGGATTTTGATTGTGAGTGCACAAAATTTTCTCACGGACAATTTCTTGTTTCGATGACATGACTGGAACTACTGAATGTATAACTATGAAACTTGGCAGATGTAAATAATACACTATGGATAAGATCTACTCAAATTTCTAAGTTTTTTACTCATACGATTCAAAAGTTACAGAAGATTTTCTGTGTGCCATTTTTATCGAATACACCCTTTATTTCAACACTTTTGCACTTTATGCACATTTTTCTATGCTGGATCTTTTAACATTACAAGTAGCGTCGGTGGTGTAGTGGTAAGCGTGATTGCCTCTCACCCTAGTGGGACTGGTATCAATTCCAGTCGACGCTGTTGGGATTTCCTGAAACGACAAAACTCATCGGAAAGGAAGTAAAGTCAGGTGTTCTGAACCTTTCAAGATACTGCAACATACTATAAACACAAGTTTTTAAATGTAACTGTTCCATAAGCTTTTAAGTGTTACTATTCTTAAAGTTTCTTTTTTATCAACATTAATCCATTATATCAACAAATGGGTAGTTTTTTCAACAATCTTGAATCTTGTCAAATATACTTTGAAATTGTCAGATGCATGTTGTTATTTTGATCCCCCTCTTAGTATTTGTTAATAGACAACTGAAAACGGAATACTCTATGCTCTAAGTCGCCTTTGAAGCCACTCTTTGGAGGTTAGCAGGAAATGGTTGAATTTGGTGCAAGGTTGAATTATTTCAGAGAGGATGGATGTATAAAATGAATGTATTTAAAAAAAAATTAAAAATATAATTCAATGAACGATTTTTCCGATTTATGCCCAACGTTTATTAAGCCTTGGGTTGCAAAATGGTCAGTAGACAACTGGGAAGGAACGTGCGTCCCCGCAACATAGCTATGGTCCTCACAAGTTCCTACCTTATGCTTCCACGGGTCAATTGATGCCAAAGACCGCCAGCTAAGGCTTGCGTACTCAGCTGGTAGTGCAGCTTGGGCACTGTTATTCTTCTGACTTCAGCTAACGTTTGCATTAAAAAAAATAGACAAATTTTGCCGATTTTTCATAGGTTTACCCTCACCCGCACTGACAAGTCGACCCATGCAGCATCAATCATAGTAACCCATGAGTCAGCAGACAAAATTTGACAGCTTTCTCAGTTGAACTCTATCCGTGATGGCAAAAAAGTGAAGCGCGTTCATAAGTGTGCGCGTTCAAAGAACGGCACCCCACCGCGTCGAAAACAGACATCGTGCGGCACTTTAGGGACGCCGAATACGTCCGTTCCGGTATCTACAACATCTTGGCACTATTAGACAACAATCAGAGCATCGAAAGAAAGGCCGGTTCTAGACGGCCGACGACCCTGAGCGACAAGAAGCTCTAAAGGATGCTGAAGAGGAAGACCAAGGGAAAAGTGGTTAGGGGAGGTCGGTCAGTTCAACCGGCCAAATAGTGAAAAAGTACCTGGCGAACATAAACATACATGTTAGGAAGCGGAAATCACGTCCACTGGTTTCGGAGCTGCAGGAAATGACGCAGCGGCAGCGGCTGAATAACATAGTCAACTCGATTTTCCCGGCAAATTGCGGCGTGGCGGTGTTGATAGACGACGAGACCCTTCTTACCGTGGATGGCAATGACTGGCAGGGTACTTCGTATTTTACTTCCCCCACGAAGGAAGTGAGCTCCGAGGTGAAGTTCATTTCACACACCAAGTTCCCAAAGAAGGTGCTCCTATGGAGCGGCTGAATAACTGCGTCCCATCGAGAATTTCTGGACCAACCTGAAGCGTAAGATCTACTCCAACAATTTTGCCGCGAAAACTGATGAGGAACTGATAAATAAAACGAAGCGAGAACTCAAAAACATGCCTACATGCATGTTTTCGTCCGCCGTGGCGAATGTTCCGGTTTACTTACTGCTGGAAGACTTACTGCATGGGCGCAGAATTTTTTTTGCAAGTTAGCTTAAATAATTACCTTCTATGCGAAATTTATCAAAAGCAATTATCTGTCTTAGCTTTTTTTCATCCCCATCCGAAATTTTTTTTTTCATTTTTTTAATGCAGACGGAAGATTGAGGAGTTGCGGGCCGAGCGTCTGCTCTCCAAGGAGGTGCGGCTCAAACAGCGTCTGTTCTGGCAACATCATCGATAGTTTTGATAGTTCCGTTTAGCATAACGACAGGCTTTGAAATTGAATGATACAAGTTGAAAACGAGCACAGGGCATTTGAACGGTAGTAACCGATCGGCCACATAATCTTATACCAAGCTACCCAATGCAGGGTAGGCAAGGGGGAGGATACCACCTTGACTGGTAAAAGAATATGCAACCGATAGTGCTCTTATACTACCTATTGCTTTGATCTGGTTCTAGCGATTTGTCCCTCTCCCAATACTGGCTAACATGGGTAAGGATGTTTCTCTTGCTGTTGGGTTTATTTTTGGCATGTACCGACACACATATTATTTCTCTCGTCAAACTATTACTTAAAGAGCTCGGAGAGGAATGATGGTGAGTAGTGCAAATACTATGCCTCTAAATTGTCCTCAAATAATTCAAAAGTTTTGGGTTTTGATGAAAGCAAAACTTCGGAAAAAAGGTACAGAAGCCACTGGTTGTAATTGTAATTGTAATTGTTCAGTGTATAGTCCGTGCTTTCCTGCTAAGATTGCGTATCCGGGGACCTATTCCCAGCTCTATGCACCTATAGTCCTTCCCGTTGCACTCGTCAGCTCGTGCAATCCTCTACACTCATATGGGTGGTCGTATCCGGGTCCTCCACTGGGTAGGCACAAGTGTCCGTCCAGTTTCTGGTACATTAATTCGTGATTTATGGCTGAATGAAGTACTTATTCTTAAACAGTTATAAGGAAACCCGTGTGAAAACAACTAATTGGTAGTAATTGATATTTCGCTCAATTGGCCATTATAATGAGGATTTTATTCCGAACTCTTGAAAATATTTCAAACTTTTGAGAGTGGGACCAATGTCTATATATGTACCTTTTAGATTTTGGATTATAAGTAACATTACATGAACCTATCTTATTAAAAGTCTATTTCAACAACCAAATGGCAGCGTAGAAGGTGCCCTGTATTGGCCAATGAATTCTCTGTAGAGCCCTTCCCTTATACATCCCAACCCAACACATCATCACATCCAAATGCTTTCAAAAGGTCGATACCGGGCTACTTGCAGCACTGCGGTTTCTTCTCATCATACTTCTAAAAGTTTGAATTAGTATGTAATGAGCTTCCATTTTAAAGTGCGTTATAAGGGTCAGTCAGTCAGGTTGTCCCATGCTCCTTTTAAACATACAAACCATCTTTCTTCCCATTACATACGGCTTACGGCTTCCATGGTACTTCATGTAGTTTGACTTGGGTAGCATTCAACTCTTGAAACCCGGAATGAACACTCGTTGCCTCACGGTGATACCTAAGCCGCCTGCAGAGCTTGAATTCCAACAGGTAGGTACTTGAATTTTACAACCGCTCGCGGCCATGATGGTTGCACCACCGTCCACCCCCAGAGCCCCCCATGGAGACGAGAAACAATCCGCTTCTGACAAATTTCATTACATGGTAAGGTTTATTCTGCTGCTTCATATGGCCTTTCCTAAGTGGGCCCTCCGCGTCCTTTTTCTAATATATCTGCCTGTGTTAAGTAACACTTTGCTATGACTACGTGCTTCGAACAGTCAGAAAATTACCTCGATCAAAACATTCACTCTCTTCGAAGATGTTGCAATTACATTGACTTATTATACCATTAGCAAACTAGGTATTTTGGTTATTTATCCCACAAAACAAATAGATAAACAACAACAATTGCCACGAAAATGAAAAGTGTACTTTTAGTCGTTTTCCCTAGATTGAAAGTAAGAATTCTAAGAGTGAATTGCGGCATAACCCGCCAGCATCACACCTGATTTTAGTGCCTTTATATAAACGTTCTACGACGTGGCTAGAAATGACTAGAATATATTATACTTTCACTACTGGTAAAATTCTTGGTCCCTTATGCATGTTTATAGCATGAGCTAAGCCCTCTCACCGTTGACAAGGTGAAAACTTTGACCAACGAGAGGGAAGAACACATTATATTAATGTTCAAACGTAAAACGGAACAATCAACAAAACTTGTTCTGAAAAAAAATTCACTAATTTTGATTATGAAATTTTGAAATTATATGCTTAATGAATGCTTAAAGTAAGCCACATTGAACAGTGAAACATGGAATCTTATTTCTTAACGTAAATTTGCTGAGAATATCAATTTGTAGCACTGAGTCTATTTTGTTCTCATTTATCAAAATGATTTTACCTGTTCACATACAATAAAATTCAGAATAATAGAGTGTGCTTGTTTTTGTTGAAAATACGCTTGTTGGTTTTGTTCTGAGCACTAGCTTGATTTTTGATGAGATTATTGAAAAAAAGAAGATAATCGACTTGTTCTTCCACCGAAGGTTAAAGAGATTAAACATTTAGATTTAAAAAAAAATCCAGTAGATGAGTTGAAATATCCGGACATCGTACCTTGTAAACGACGGATACCGAGGCTCACTTTTAGCTAGTGATGATGCTTGTTTCTATTTAAGAGTCAAGATTTTGAAGAAAATCACTCTCAAATCTTCGTTAAAATTAACAAATAAGTCTCTTTGGAAACGTAACTGAAATTTGTCGATGCTTGTGACGATTTAAAAAAAAGCTGAGTTTCAACTTTGAAACTGTTTAAAAAGTGTAATAATTTGCAATTGTCTATTTTAAAATTGCATGGGAATACAATACAATGTTCATTGCTTTTTAACGTTTATAACATTAAATTGGATCTATCTGTATATGAGACACAATAGCATTTAATCAGTTATTTTCGGTTTCTTTTCAGCCATTCAGGTGTTGGCTTGTTGAATTTTTATAATCCTAGACAAACATATCAAAGAGTCCTATTGATTTTGGTAGATTCTTCATTTACTCTATGGTCTATACATTAATCCGCGGAATCACATTTCCTTATTTCCGGATGCCGATGTGAAGACAGGATGAGAAATTTTCATCAAGAGCTCACTGAGGGTGTGTGTCTGTAAGAGCACACATTTGGTTTATTATGAGGATGTTATTTAAGGACCCGTGTGCAGAAATTGTGCGCGCAATAGAGAATCAACACGCGAACGCCCTATTTCGGGAAAACATACACGGAACCGACTGCCGACAATGATACGAGTGATTATGATGTTATCGTCGCGATTTCTTGCTTCCCATTGCAGAATATAGCACTAACACATATAGTATAGTGCGTTCGATGGTATTGAAAAAAAGGACAAAACCGGGGAGTGAATTCTAACCAAGCTTCACATACTCACGGAGAAGAATATTCAACACCCACTATGCACCGTGGCGAAAATATGCGAAACACTACGGTTCATAATCGTGAAGGCATTTGTCGCGCGATATTATTAAGTCAATCTCAACGGCAGCTTCGTACTTACGTTCTTCTGTCAAATAGGATGAACGATTCTTATTTTTATCTGCCTCGGAATGCTTGAGTGGATCCTTGTTGGTCCTAATGCGCGACGGTACAGCTAGTAAGTACGCTTTTTCCTGCACTGCAAGAAGAATGGAGAAAAGTGTCAACAAATCTCATTCGCTTTGACAATAGCTTCCCGCTTGCTATGACACCGATTTCATTGCGTGTGGAACACGAGCCTACTATATCTGGCATGTATGGTGTGTCAGGCAGCATTCCGCAGTTATGCATAAATTCTACCCAGTGGTATGTGAAAGTGCGTTTGGTAGCAGAAACACCCTTCAACAACCTCCATAATCAGCAGACGAATGCGCAAAAATGGAAAACGATGCGCTATTTCTTCGCACTAAATTATGCATGATGGGGTACCTATAGCTTGCTTTGTTGGGTGTTGTTGGAATATGAATTTGATTCATATTCTGTTTTTTGGTGGATGTAAAATACATTGCGTTTGAGTCATTCCTGGAAATTTCCTTCAACGAACTTTTCGGGATTGCTTGACACTATGAATTCTTGTTTGTCATTATCAATATTAGCGCTAAAGTTTAACCATTCTGTGTATTACTTTGACTAATATTAATTATTTTTTAACAAACGAGGATCAGTGAAGTTCAATAAATTTTAAAAATAAAAGTAAGCCAATTTCAGTTTGATAGCACAGAAGTATATTATTGTTCATGACAAACAATAATGTAACAATTCGTACAAAATGAAGCAGGTCAAGTCTGCTCGGTAAGCAAATTGGAGTGGATTTGCTCCTTATGGTGTAATTGGATAGCAGAGATCGTTGGGCGATAATTATTCGTTCGCGATAAGTATTATTCTGCAAGTAATATTCAGTGCTGCGATTCCCGGTTATTAGATTGAACTAAATTTATGCATTCATTACGAGATAACCACAGACCCCGGACATTTAACTAAATTATTTACAGCTGGAATTTACGAAATCCTATTTATCCTATTTATATTTATAAAACTTCTCTACACCCCATATTGGAAGAAGAAACATAGTGCAACAGTTAGATGTCATACATTCTAAAATTTGTGAATTCATTAAGACTAAGTTCGCGAGTCTCATGTTTTATATAAAAGCGGATTCAGCATCGCGTTAGGAAAGATCTGTGCATGAGATTGTACCACAAATGTAAAAGAATGGTGTGATTTGTACTCGCATCCTTGCTATGGTGGGAAGATTCGGCCGCAACACGGCGGAAGTTATTCGTGCAGATATAAATAAGTTATGAAAAACTTTAACATTCATCTGGATCAAGCTTACTCTATTACTACTGATAACGGTACCAGTTTTATAAAGGGAACAGATTTAATGAAATATGTTCAGATTCTTCATCTGACTAAGCGTGAAGTTGTACAATCTTCAGTTGGTGAAAACCCTTCCGAATATTCAGACAGCAAGAACAACGAAGAGACTTTTGAGAGCAATATTGCAATTTGGCAAGTTTGAGAGCCCCTCTTTTTTTTTAAAATGGTTCTAAGAATAATTTGAGGAATTGAAAATAATTTTCATTTAAGATTCAACACATCTGAAACAGCACCACGGATTTGGCACTTTGCATAGGATTTTTGGGAGTTTTCGCCACCTACATTTAGACGTAAGAACTGCTCGTTGAAAAATTCTTAAATTTTTTTCGGAAACTTGACGCTTGTTTGATTAAATCACTTCGCGAAGAATGTTTTTAAAATGGCAAATAGTTGCGCAATTTTCGTTGAAACCCGTTTTAGCAAAACATTATTAGTCCGAAATTTTGAGTATTCCAGTGGGCTTCTGTGCTATTCATGGTAAATTATTCATTCTTAGTTAACACTAACGGGCGTTATGTTAGAAACGTCTGCTCAAGTTAGAGTGCAAGTAACGAATGAAGGTTTATTTGAAAATCAAAGCTTACTATAATCAGTATGCAGATGCAACGGTTACTATAATCTAACATACCCCCTTAAGCGGTAGTTTCTAAATAACCAACGTTTTCATAACATCAAGCAGCTTCGAGATTGCAATCGGTTTCGTGAAAATATATGCAGCCTAAAGATTCGATGGAACATGACTCAGGGAGATGGTCTTGACTTCAATTTCTTCTCGTACATAATGGTGCCTTATATCGATGTGCTTACTTCTGGAAGAGTAACCTACATCTTTCTCCGCCAGACAGATTGCGCTCTTGTTGTCGCAGTTGGTCGGAACGGAAATTTTGCCACCATGGAGTTCTTGCAGGAATCGCATCCACCATGCCGCTTCCTGGGTGGCAGAAGAGAGCGCCATATATTCGGCTTCGGTAGTGGACAGTGCTACGGTAGACTGCCTCTTCGAGCTCCAAGAGATAGCACCTCCACTCTGCAGGAGCACGTAGCGAGTAATGGAACGCCGAGTTTCAACGTCGTTCGTCCAATCCACATCGCTGTATCCTTGGAAGTCCTGCTTGGAATTGGCCCGATTGGTCAGCTTGTAGTCCTTTGTCCCCTTTAGGTACGTAGAATTTGCTTGGCCACCGTCCAGTGGGAATATCCCGGTTCGTGACTGAAGCTGCTGACGACACTCGAATTGGATCCCTCCATTCGGAATCGCTGCAGGAGTTTGTCGATGTAATGCTCTTGGTATATGGCCATGCCATCGGATGGGCTGACCTGCAGTCCCAAAATCTGCTTGACGTCCCTTGGGTCCTTCATCTGGAACTCAGCAGACAGTTGATGCTTGACTTCGTCCACCAGGGTTTTATCGTTGGAAAACAGCAGAAAGTCATCCACATAGACGGAAATGATAATAACTTTCCCGCCGCCGAACCGGAAGTACACGCAGGAGTCATAGTTGGATCGCAGGAATCCTATCGCCTTGAGCTTCTGATCCACCTTCTGGTTCCAGATTCGGCTCGCCTGCTTCAGCCCGCACAGAGCCTTCTTGAGTCGGCAAAGCTTCTTCGGTGCCCGCGCGTCCAGGAACCCTTCCGGATGTTCCATGTAGATCTCCTCTCCATGAAGTTCGCACTGCAGGAATGCAGTCACCGCATCAATTTGGCACACCAGGAGATCGTGTTTGGCCGCCATCGCCAATAGGTACCGCACGGTTGCGTACCGCACCACTGGAGTATACGTTGCGTCGTAATCCTCGCCTTTGACTTGTGAATACCCTTTTATCACCAGTCGGGCCTTGTGTCGTTTGATGGATCCAACCGTACCCGTCTTCAGCGCATACACCCACTTTTTGAGTGCTCTCCGTCCCACCGGTAGATCGACGAGTTCCCACATGTCTTTATTGCACAACGACCGATGCTCGGACTCCATTGCGCCGATCCGGTCATCACGGTCCGGTCGTTCCAATGCTTGCTGAAGCGTCTCGGGTTCGCCAGTAATCTGTGGAGAAGAGGATGGCGGAAGCACACCGCTGCCAATCGACTTGCCTCTGACTGGCCGCTCCCAGTCACTATGCCCAGAATCGTGTTGCGGTCCAACAGCTACTTCCTTTTCGTGTAACGGAAGCGCAGTGATGAAAGTCGCTGGCTTCACCTGGCCATGATGGTCCTGTGGAATGGCAAGATTCTGAGGAAGGATACTGTACGTCACCTTAAAGTCAGAATACTTGCTTGGTACTTGCGCTCCCTCGCGCTGCGCTTCGTGGTAGGTTGAGAAACGTTCCGAGTTGTTTGCGGAGGGAGCGCACTGGACTGCTGCAGTACAACTGCATCGGAATCGTTTTTTCATCATCATCGGACACACCTTCCGGGGGATCAACTGCTCGCTAGGTTCCCTCGCGGATCATCACCATCCGCATCGCAAAGGTCCAGGACACATAGTTCTCCCGTCCTTTGAGCTTCTGCACCGACGGAAGCGAAAAATTGCCGGTCGGAATCTTCTCACCATTCACCACCGGCGCAGTCTGGTTTGAAGTGGCACCAGATTGGCCTGCCGGCTGGTTTCCTTGAGGTCCCGAGTTTTCTCCAGAACGCCGTGTCTTTCCTATTGCCATCTTCGATGTCTATGCCGTAACTATGGAAACTTTATCTGGGCTCATAACCTGATAGAAACGACTGCTCAAGTTAGAGTGCAAGTAACGAATGAAAGTTTATTTGAAAATCAAAGCTCACTTTAATCAGTATTCAGATGCAACGCTTACTATAATCTAACACGTTACCTCCCGTGAAACATCACATTTTTGAGAAAATGATGAAATTATGTGATTTCAAATTGATAAATCTCGATTGTTAGTGAATGAACATCGAATCGAGCTCTATCAGATTGCTCACAGCAAGTAAGCATACAAACTGAGTTGATTAAATTTTCAATATCTTGTACAGATTCTGAGTTATATCAATTCTAAATGTTGAGGTCATGGCTTCCGCCAAGAACGCTTCTCTTTGGCATTGCCTCCCAACATGTATAAGAATTCGGTTGTCATTTATTCTGCGATAAGGAATAAGATGGAAATGCTAAGTTTGAAAAAAAAAGATCATATGAACCAGGAAAAAAATCACACTGGAAATTCTTCTGCAAATGAATCATCCCAAATGATGCCGACAATACGGTGGTTTTTTATTACTCATTGAAGTAAAGCACTTTTGCTTCATGCTTTCCAGAGAAGAAATATAGCATAGAATGTTCTATAGTGGAACGTTTTCATTTCTACAGTTGTAGCTACTTTAACAATAAATTTAGCATAATTTATTTGTCAATTGAACTACTCTCTGGCTTGCTCTGATGGCGCATTTTGATGATATCAACTCACGAGTTTTGCAGTCCAATTATAGAATCGTTCATCTCAACTATTGGTCCAAAACCGTAGACTCATGTAAGAACGTCCGAAACAGCATCGTCGGAGTTTGCCTTATCGGTTGTTGTAATTTGAAGCCATTCGTATTTAAGCCACAGCTCGAGGTCCAACCAACTCAATTGTCTTGCAAATATGAGTCTAAGTGTTCAGATTCAACTGCTGGTCCTGGGAGTGTTCAGTGCTGGCAGCGTCTCAACTGTCAGCAGCAGTGAAAACAATGCGGGATTTGGATACGAAGTTCTTCTGGCGAGACTGGACTACCTGGAGTACAAGTAAGTTAGTCTTAAATGAAATACTGATTTTAATATAATGTATTTCAATTTCACAGATTTCTAGAACAACAGGTGGAAACCAAAGAACAAGCCGAATCGATTCTTCAAAACCAGAACAAAATCAAACGTGAATTAATTGAGCAGACTAGGTAAGTTAGAATCTTTTCCACAGGATGGGATTGATATTGATGGTTCGCTCTTCTCGGTTCTCGCAATGCTACCTAATTAATCACAAAAATAAAAATAGAGTTGTAGTTATTGATTTAAAAAAATCGTAGATTTTAACTAAACTATATAATTTTCTAGTGAAATATTGGAGCAACAGAAAATATTTTCCAACCATGAGAAAATAATGAATTCCATATTCGCATTGAATCCCCGCAAACAACCGTCTGATAATAGTAAACTACTGAGGACGTCTTTGTTGAATGGACAAATTTTCGGAGGTCCATCTACCATACAGTCTTGTGTCCAAGAGAAGTCGAAGAAGTCAGGCCGTTTTTGGATGGCTCTCACGGATTTCTCTAAGTTTGAAGTCTTTTGCGAACAGGAATTACATGGGGGAGGCTGGATTGTGATTCAGAATCGGTTCAACGGATCGGTAGATTTCTTCGAAAAATGGACCCTCTATAAGAATGGCTTCGGTAGTTTAAACGGAGAATTTTGGTTTGGATTGGAAAAGATACACCAGCTGACATCGGCCAGAACGCACGAACTTTTGATTCACTTGGAGGACCACGCCGGGGTTACGAAGTTTGCCAAGTACGGAAAATTTGCCATCGGCGATGAGAGCGAACAATATGCATTGAGTACACTGGAATCCTATAGTGGCACTTCGGGGGATGCTCTAACTGGCCACAAGGATATGAAATTTACA
Source organism: Aedes japonicus (assembly GCA_034211315.2). Lineage (NCBI taxonomy): Eukaryota > Metazoa > Arthropoda > Insecta > Diptera > Culicidae > Aedes > Aedes japonicus. The sequence goes on from JASCZW010004926.1 coordinate 111,375, forward strand.
ACCATTGATAGAGACAACGATAAACATTCAGGAAATTGTGCTTCATTTTATCACGGTGGATGGTGGTACAATAATTGTCATTCCAGGTAAGGTGTTCTAGGCTTGGTTTTATTATAAACGTTTATCTGTGTTCTTACTTTCATCCATACAGCAATTTGAACGGACCGTATAAAACGGGAGATGACCCTGATACAATGACATGGCATTCATTCAATAACAAACATTATGGATTGAAAGTATCGAAAATGATGATCAGAGAAATTTAGACTGACTTTTGAATAAATTAATCTTTATTATTAATGAAATGATTGTTCTGTTTAGTTAGGTTTCCAATTATTCTAATAGGATGACATTCTATATCCTCCAAGCAGCTCGCCTATAAAGGCTAGATCATTTAGAAATAGCAAAATTCATTTTGGCGATGGTGGCGCTTTCAGTGGTCGGACATGCTAACGTTCTGCCGTTCTCAAGCAGTTCCGTGATTGCAAGAGTGTAGCCCGAAAGTTGCTGAAACTTTGAATCGGCAGCTGAAGTGGAAGGTGTTGATGTCGATCTAGGGTCGCAAAAAAACAATGCAGAAAACAATTAGCAGAAAAAAAAGAGGAAAGTTACCAGGCGTGTAGAATTTCCCTTCGTCCAATTCCAAGTCAATGTAGATGTTCGGATAAATTAAAACTTTTCCAGAGCAGTCTCGTTTAGACAGCTTAAAACTGTAATACGTTTATTTTATAATTAGGTTTAGATGTTAAGTAGATGCTTAAATACTTACAAGAAGTTTTTCTTCTTTCTCTTTAGGTAGACAGAGAGACTTTCCAGACCGAACGATTATCGGATCAATGTATCTCACTAAATTTAGGAATTAAATTAGTATTCAAGAAAACAATGTTTAGATTTAAGACTACTTACTATTAACGTTTTAGAATTAATCAAATAGGTATTTTATATTAGAACTTGAGATCCAATCGTATATAGGTTATCAAATTAAACTCAATAATTTTCGCTGCTAAATTCACTACTGACGAACACGTTGTGTCAAAAGAGCTCGATGGTTTTTCTTTCTTTTTCAGTCTTACCACCTTTGCTCAGCATCCATAATTCCACTGAACTGGGACTGACATCAGTCATTATGACAGTTACCGTTGCTGTTGCTCTCCCTATCTCCTGCAGGGCTGTCGCTATGCTCGGCGGTACAGTGATATCCTGATATTCCGATCACATCCCCGGCTCGTAATCTTGTTCCGGAACCATCATCCGGAGCAGCGTTACCTCCATTGATCTCAAGAACCGCCATGTTAGCGGTCGCCCGTCTGACCACTCCGTGATTGGTCCTGACAAGCGCTTGCCGAATCCGTCCATCGCTTGACACGATCGGTTCTTCGATGACTCCTCTGACCCATGTCTTGCGCCGGTTTCCATCGACGACGTAAACTAAGTTACCTTTAATCAGCGGCGTAGATTCGCCGAACCATTTGCTGCGGCGATTTATGTTAGGAACGTATTCCTTTATCCAGCGTTGCCACAAGTTGTTCGCAAGCTCCACTGAACGTTGATATGCGTCACGTAGCGCTAGCGCAGGATTTGTCGGGGGTAATACTTCTTGTGGCTCGTTGGCTGCTATTCCCCGAAGGAAGTGATTGGGAGTAAGCGATTCCTCGTGCGAGCCTAATGAGGTGTAGACTAGTGGGCGACTGTTAATCATGTCTCCAGTTTCGGCTACGGTAGTCAAGAGGATCTCGTCTGTTAGTTTGCGCCCATCGTTTAGGACCTCCATGACGCCTTTAACTGTCCTGACCATGCGCTCCCAAATGCCTCCCATATGAGGCGTAGCCGGCGGGTTGAAGTGCCACTTGGAGCGTGCACTAGAGAATTGATCGGCGCACTCGTGTCCTATATCCTGTACTTGCTGAGCAAACTCCTTGCTAGCTGCTTTAAGGTTGGTGCCGTTGTCTGAGAAGTATTCAGCGGCCGGACCCCAGCGAGATATGAACCGTCGAATCGCCATAGCACAAGATTGAGCTGTGAGGTTGTGGAACACTTCAAGGTGAACAGCTCGTACGACTAAACAGGTGAATAGGACGATCCATCTTTTTTCCGTACGGCGCCCTGAGGTCACTTGTACCGGTCCAAGGTAGTCAATACCAGCAAAGGTGAAAGGTCGCTGATAGGGAGTCAGTCGTTGTACTGGAAGGGATGCCATTCTGGGAAATCTCGGTTGATTTTTGTGCACCTTGCACCAAACACAGCTTCGTTCGACCGCTGAACCGTTGTTTTATCTCATTCTTCACCGTGTCTCTGAATGCATGTCCGAATGACTCATGGTAGTGTCGCACTAAAAGTTCGGTCACAGGATTGTCTCTGGGTAAGATGATTGGGAACCGCATATCGAACGGTAGGTGTTCAGCCTTGTCGCAACGTCCTTCCATCCGTAGCACTTGTTCGTCGTCTAAAAGCGGCGTTAACTTATAGAGCGGACTGCTCTTTTCCTGTTGGTTCTTCTTAAGAACCTTGATCTCGTCTCCATAGGCTTCGTTCTGGGCAGACCTGAGCAGAATATTTTCGGCTCGTCGATACTCTTCTTGTTTCAGTGGTACCTTAACACATGGTACAGCTTCTATTAATAGGTTCCGTTGAATCGTCGTTGGCTTGAGGGTTTCGATGGGTTCTCCACGTATCTTCCGTTGACAGTTCGATACAAAACGAAGCACGGTAGCTACCGTTCTGACAAGGACATTCCACTTGGAAAATTGGTTCCCATCGATCAGCTTTTCTGGAAGCACTACGTCATGGAATAAATGCATCGCACGAAGTTCGGACTTGATATTCACAGGAGGAAGTTGTTGTTGAGGCCAGTTGTCCGGGGTTTCATGGAGAAAACTCGGTCCGCGGAACCACTCGGAAGACAATCCGGAATCGCTTCTCCATTTTGTTAGGCAGTCCGCAACATTCTTCTTCGAGGATACCCATCTCCATTCCGCAAGCTTCGTCAAGCTTAGTATTTCTCCGATCCTGAAGCTGACAAACTGTTTGTAGCGCTTTTGATCGGACGTTATCCAGGACAGGACGGTTCGAGAGTCCGTCCAGAAAAAGGTTTGGTGTATTTCAAGCGAGTGACTTTTCTTGATCGTGTGAGCCATTCGCGCGCCCAGTACAGCTGCTTGCAGTTCCAGGTGCGGGATTGTGAGCTGCTTCAGAGGTGCCACCTTTGAGCGCGCCATCACGAGTGAACACTTAACAACTCCATCGCTTTCTATACGCAGGAAACCGGCGCATCCAAAGGCATTTTCTCCAGCATCGGTAAATATGTGCAGCTGCACCGGTCCAAAATACTTAGACTGCACGTTACCAAAGTAGCAACGTGGGATCTTTAAGCCGGCTATTTCAGGCAACGCACTAATCCACGATTTCCATTTCTTGTGCGACTCGTCGTCGATTTCGGCGTCCCAGTCGCAGCCGGTACGCCAGAGGTCCTGTACTAGCATTTTTCCTAACGCCGTGTAAGGAGCCAACAGACCCAGCGGGTCGAAAAGGGTCATGACCGAACTCAAGACTGCCCTTTTAGTCGGCTTTGTTGACTGGTCCAGCGAAACTTCTGTTCTCGATGGGACGGCGAATGACAAGACGGCTTGATGAGGATTCCAGGTTACACCCAGTACTCGTTCGTTTTCGGTGTTCTTATCGAGGTGGAAATGCACCGATTCGGTAGAATTTTCTTCGCCTAGACCTTGAAGTACAAACGGCGGATTCGACGACCAATTTCTGACTTCGAACCCCGCTTTGGCGTTGACGAACCGTACCTCCTTAGCTCTACGTAATGCATCATCCTCTGTGTCCAGACTATCGAAGTAGTCGTCTACATACGTTCGGTCGATGATTGCCTCCGCGGTGCCAGGAAACTGCGCAGCGTGCTCCAGAGCGTTACGGTTTTTAACGTATTGCGCTGAGCACGGTGAACACGTGGCGCCGAAGGTGGCCACGTCCATAACATAAACCTCTAATGGTTTCGTGGGGTCAAACCGAAATAAGAACCGCTGCACCTGTTTATCAGCTTCCCTTATGAGCAGTTGGTGGTACATTTCGCGTATGCCGCCACCGATTGCTACCGGTCGTTCCCGGAATTTACTGAAAACCGCTGGAAGTGACGTAAGGAGATCGGGCCCTTTCAGTAGGTTTGAGTTTAGGGAGACTCCATTCACGGACGCCGCTGCGTCCCACACCAGGCGCACTTTGTTTGGTTTCTTGGGATTCAGGACCACGCTCAGTGGAAGGTACCACACTTTCAACGGATCGGAATTGCGCAACTCTGCTTCAGTCGCCTTGTGCGCATACCCCTTTTGTTGGTACGCTTCTATCTGTTCGTGAACAGCTGTTTGGAGTCGTTGGTCTTTCGATAGCCTTCGTTCCAATGCGATCATCCTCTTCAGAGCCATTGGGTAGCTATCCGGAAACGTGACGTCATCGCTTTTCCATATAAGCCCCGTTTCAAAGCGGTCCGCTACACGCTTAGTCGTCTGTTCGAGGATGCTGCGGGCGCGCACAATGGATTCTGTTTCTGGGAGTACTTCGGTTTGCGTACACGTTTCTTCCATAGTGTACTGCGTTCTCAACAAGTCGTGCAGCTCTTGATTGCTAATCGGCCGCATGGAGTGATGATGTACGTATGCCTTCGATGAGGTCCTCTGATGCTCGGGACCGTCAATAGACCACCCTAGAAGCGAACGTACAGCTATTGGTTCACCGGACTTGCCCACCTTAGATTCATGTGGAGCGAACAGATGTAGATTGTCAAGGCCGATTAAGATTCGGGGAACTTCCGAAGTACAATCGGATATTGGTAGACCTTTGAGGTGGTCATATCGATTTATCACCTCCTTGAAGTGAATGTCTTGTTTCGGCAAGACGAGTTCTTTTACCGTACGTGCTTCTTTCAGCTTGTACCGTTTGTTCGTCCCTCTGGCGGCGATTTGAAAATCGATTTTTCGCGACGTCTCTTCGTGCCGCTTCATATTTGCTGTCCAGACTACCACCAATGGTTTCGGAACACCGCAGGCACCCAGGAGTTCAGCAATCGAATCCTCCACCAATGTTGCAGAAGCGCCTTCGTCAAGAAAGGCTGATGTTTCTACGGCTGTTTCGCCGAAGTAGAGTGTGATGGGAACGATGCGGAATATCACTGACCGAAGAGATTGGAAGTGTGCGTTGTTTTCTACCGACGACAGTTGAATGCTTTCTTCTACCCTATGCAGTAGAGAGTGATGACTCTTCGAGCAATTCGGCACGTTACAGCGTCCCCTAAATGTGCACGGCGCTTTTCCGTGGTCGTTGAGGCACAGTTGGCAAAGCTTCCACTTTTCGACGATTTCCAAACGTTCACGGATGCTCAGCTTGGCGAAGTCGTCGCAGAATCGAACCTTGTGATCATTTCGTTTGCAGACGACACACGGTTACTTCGTTCGCGAAGGTGTATCCGTTTGAGCTCCACCGGATCGGCTTGGTTGGCTGTTGTGGGCGTTGACGAACTCCTTCTTCTTTGGCTTATTTTTTCCTGACTGTAGCGTTACTGCTTGTTCCACTCCTGTGAAGTCTGCCACCTCTGAGACCTCCGATACAATTTCACTTATGAAGGTAGTGAAGTTCCTTAGCGGTGTCTCCAGTTTACCGCGCTTGAATCGCACCCAATCAAGCTTGTACTCGGGTGGCAATTTCCCGACGAGCTCCTGCACGAGCATAGGGTTGTTCAGGTGATCGTGCAGTCCAGCCGCCTCGAGATGGTCACACAGTTGTTTAACCGTGATTCCGAAGTAGAGGAACGTTTCCAGCTTATCCAACCTTGGGGCCTGTGCTTTGCGAACCTTCGCCACTAAACTTTTTAAAAGTTTTTCCGGATTTCCAAAAAGCTTGCGTAAATCCTCAATGACCTCGGGGACCGATTCTGGCATCAACAATCGACTTTGAACCGCTTCCTTCGCAAGTCCCTGCAGGCTATCTTGTAGTCTTTTCAGATTGTCCATGTTCGTGAACCCGCATGCTGCCGTCGTGTATTCGTAGCAGCTTATGAAGAGTGGCCAAACCTCCGGCTCACCTCGGAAGATCGGAAGGTGTTTGGATACAGCTTGACTAGCTGCCAACTGTTCCTGCGTCGGTCCTCGGCACATGTCGTTCCGTGGAACCTGCGGATATCGTCCTCTTCGGGCGAGTATGTTTTTAAGGATGGCTTCTTCTTCCGCAGTCAGGTCCGACTGTTGCAATAAATTCTCGACGTCACCGCCTCTCTCACCGAATGCTGGCGGTGCATACTGCTGGGGACGGATATTGCCGCTTCCTGACCCCTGGTTCAACCCCGGCTCGTTTCGCTGCGTCGGTCTTGTGAAATCTGGAACCGCCTTTTTTGCTTCATCGTGTGCTTTCTGGTTCGGGTATGACTGGTTCGAGTTCTTCGGGAATGCTCCACGTGGATCCTTCTTGGTCAAAACCTCCCAGCCTGTCACCTTCTCGTTGACAGTCTCGTCTCCTTCTTCGTCGGAGTCCTCTGCCACATCGAAATGTTGAGATAGATCCGATTTTAGTTTCTGGAACCGATCACGAAGTTGTTGTCGCTGTTGCAGAAATTCTTGCTCGTCCTTCAGTTGTTTCTCCAGGATGTCGCGTTCCTGCGCCAGCTTCTTTTCCAGCATCTCCTTTTTCTGCAATCTTTTCTTCTCCATAATCTCCCGTTCCACCTCCAATCGCTTCTCATGAAGGATTTCCTCTTCCTCAAGCGCTTTCTCCTTAGCACTTTTCTCCCGCTGCAACTGCTCTAGCGATTCCTCCAGGGTAACTTCATTGCCACCACCCTTTCCTGGTTCGGGTCCGGCATCACTCTTTGCACTATTCTTTCTACTAGGCGGCTTCTTTGGAACCGTCTTCTTGGTTCCCTTGGGTACCTGCAACATATTCGTGCACTTCGAGCATGTCCACGGAACGTCCTTTACATCTGTCGTCACATCAGCACAACTGTAATGGGCCCAGAAGTCACAGACGTCGCACTGGACCATATCGTCCTTGGTGTCATGGTCCTCACAAAGCATGCAGTTATGTCGAGAGTCTTTTCCGTCAGCCGTCGATGGATTTGATCTCTCTATCATTTCGAGGTTATCCGAGTATTCTTTTTTAAGATTGTTCGGATAAATTAAAACTTTTCCAGAGCAGTCTCGTTTAGACAGCTTAAAACTGTAATACGTTTATTTTATAATTAGGTTTAGATGTTAAGTAGATGCTTAAATACTTACAAGAAGTTTTTCTTCACTCTCTTTAGGTAGACAGAGAGACTTTCCAGACCGAACGATTATCGGATCAATGTATCTCACTAAATTTAGGAATTAAATTAGTATTCAAGAAAACAATGTTTAGATTTAAGACTACTTACTATTAACGTTTTAGAATTAATCAAATAGGTATTTTATATTAGAACTTAAGATCCAATCGTATATAGGTTATCAAATTAAACTCAATAATTTTCGCTGCTAAATTCACTACTGACGAACACGTTGTGTCAAAAGAGCTCGATGGTTTTTCTTTCTTTTTCAGTCTTACCACCTTTGCTCAGCATCCATAATTCCACTGAACTGGGACTGACATCAGTAATTATGACAGTTACCGTTGCTGTTGCTCTCCCTATCTCCTGCAGGGCTGTCGCTATGCTCGGCGGTACAGTGATATCCTGATATTCCGAACAGTAGAAATAGCAAAATTGTTTGCAGAGAACAGAGCTGATTCAGACAACTTCTGACCAGGCGATACAGGGTAACGGTATGGTTTGGTGGTATTATCAAAGATGGCAAGAAGCGACAAGATAACCGACTTAAATTTTTCACACACATTTCACTGGAAACACTAAAATTGATGAAAGTTGTTCCATTTGTTGAACAAAAACTGAACCATCTACTTATCTTGAAGTTCTTTTGTTTATCGTGTATGAGAAAGTAAATAAAAAAAAGATACACAAATAATGTCAGTTCATTCGCAACCACTTTATGAAAACAAATAACAAACGAGGCATGATAAATCAAATCCAAAAAATTTCTAATAATAATAAATCTTGAGTTTTTTGCGTTTTGTCAAGTCTTTTTTTGTTTTCTTTATTTTTTTTTGCTTTAAATACTGAGTGTAAATTGATGTGTTGTGAGACGATCGGTTGGTGTTTTGTCTGAAAATTGATTGCTATTTTGCACTGCTACGTACTTGTTGGTTTGCAAGCTTCCGGAAGTGTCTGGTGGAAAAACGGATTAGTTTACTGGCATTATAGTGGGATGGACCGGATCAGTGTGATTTTGAAAAGTGCATTGAACTTTTAGATGAACCCGAGTTACATTAGTGCTTGTAACTACTGCCTGCAAGAGTAACAATGTTGCATCCCCGATGATGATCCTTTGCTTCAGGCATCGATTAGCTAAATATTTTTCCGTATCCTAATATTTACCTTTAATCTTACTGTTTTATTCCAGTCTAATTTGAACTCCATAATAAGATGTCTTCAGTACTGCTTGGTTGATAGTTCCAGAATAATCGCAGTGTTAAGTCATTCTGGAAGTGTTAGAAAATGATGTGGTGACGTGGTGTGAAGATGCAATCTCTGATCAAATGTTTTATTATTCGGTGAAATTTCATCAAAACGAAAAAATTGCTAACATTGACAATTTTTTTATTTTTATTTTGTGGCACTTTCTATTTGAGATCAGTATTTGGTCAGTCAATTTATATATTATTATTCATTGCATTCTCGAAATATTTAGCCGATGTATCTGTTGTTTATGTTTTTCATCATGCCTGTCAAACCAAAATGAAAATTTATGCTTATTGGCAACCAACTGCAAATGATGTAAACATGCGTATGAGTGGTTCCAGAAATTACGGAAATTTGTCTAGTTGTGGTGACGTGTTCAATAAGTCGGAGTCTGTCTCTGGTGTTTTCTTCCCTGTTAAAAAAGTCTTAAAATGTTTTCGAATGATTTAAAAAAAAATACATCAACATTTTTCTGAATATAAACAAATTAGCTTAAGATTCATAATGAATATAGATATATGTTTTATTTATTTATTCTTGAGTTGATGTTAGATCACCTTTATCTTCCCATTTTTCCGATTTGCCTCAGCGTGGTGGGCAATAGATGTTTTTATTTTCATTTGCTTGGCAAAATGGTTGGACAGTTATTACTTTCCAAATAGCTTTTCATAAGCAATCGATATGAGAGTGAAAAAGTAAGTCTCAAACCAACTTCCAGCGTGAAATCTACGGATTATTTAATTACCAACGCAACGCAAATATGATCACCTCTCAAAAATATTCATTAAGAAACACAACTACTATTTTTATTTTGATTAAATGAGCTTAGAATTTAATGTTCCTCATCGTTCCCTTCAAATTATTTTTAAGAGTCATCCTTAAACAATAATTTAGAAAAGTCTGAAATTAATTTCTTCTATACCGTCACTGTTCATTCCAAGTACCATGTTTGTCCTAAATCAGTTAAAGAAACTTCTAAAAAGTGAATTTAAACATAAACAAGTTGAAAGTTCAGTCAGTGTACGGTAGACTACTTTAATCATGCCCTTTTGCTCAATTTTCAATACTTCTATTTCTATTTCTATTTCTATTCTATTTCCAGCCTATCGTACACTGACTGAACTTTCAACACTTTCTCTTTGATGATAATGATGATGATGGTCCCGCCGCTTACCCCTACAATGGTTTGAGCTAGACAATTTGTCAATTAGATAGTTTATTTAAAAACAATTCAACCAGTTATGCAAAACAAAAAACGAACTGATTTCATCAACAGATGTAAACTTCTTTCAAAACTGTTCAACCACAAATGTTCGCAAGCATTCCCAGCGATCTGGAAATCCTATTACTATTCAAATCACAGAATCCCCTATAGCAAAATTATCAAAAGACAAGCCAATATCTGATCCTACCCGCTACAGAGACAATGACGTTCCAACACTGATGGAACCGCTGACCAAGGATATCCCCCAATCAGGTGGGACAAATCGAGAAAAAATCTGGGCCGGCCCTAGTCAGACTTTTACTTTTAACCACAACAGAATTGACAAGGAATTCCCCGACAATCAGCCAGGGAACTCACTACTATTTCGGGGCATTTTCTCAAGCATCAAAGGCCAATATTTTATTTGTAAATTCAAAAAGAAGTCCTTTTCACCTGTATACCGTGCGCGAGGTTCAAACTTTTGTAGATTACACAACAAATAAAAACTTTAAATACAGAATCATCATCATCGAGGCAGAAAGTATAATTTGTTTGTGACCCATAACAAATATAAAACATTTAACAATAAACCATCCAAAAATATCCTTTGTAGTAACATCGTCAAGAGACAAAATTAGTCAAGAGTAAAAAGTTAACAGAGTAGCTATTCAAAATTGTCATTGTCTCTTAAAATCTGTTGGTGTTGCTGCACGTTTGATGTGCACAGACATCGAATAGAAAACATTTATACTTAAAAAAAAAACAATGAATTTTGTGAAGCTCCGTACAAAAAATATGGTGTTCTCACATCATCCGCGTTTCTAGTGTTATGTATATCCATGAATATAACTTCCTCTTTCAATTTGATTACACAAATATCGAGGCAGCAAACTATTTATTACTTTAACAATGAACACCATTTTCAAACAACCAACTCTCTATTTCACCGATAGCCACTGTAGGGCATCTTACAAAAAAGAGGAGGAAGTGAACCTGCTACATCTCAAGATCAAACACATTTTCTTATTTTGCAAACGCTGTAATATCGATATTTGGGTTTGATTAGCTAAAACAAAATGGAAGAGCAAAATTCAATGTGAGGAGAGATGATAGATTTGTACAATTGAATTTTACTAGCAATAGTTAAATCGTTTTTCAATCGGCAGAGAATACCGTACTTCTTGGCTATTTTCTTGATGACATCGTCAATGTGAGAGTCAAATTTTAACATAACATCAATAATCACGCCAAGATTTTTAATCTCACGAACGCGATCATCATCAATTTTCAACGCGATCATCATCAATTTTAACGGAGACGTTTTCGGTTACTCGATTCCGCGAAATTACCATGAATTTAGTTTTACTTATATTCACTTTCAACTGTTTGTACTTTATCCTTCTGCTTAGAAAAAGTAAATCTGCATTCAAATGTGAAACGACCTCCTCATGGTTTTTAGCTACAATAAACAACACGGTATCATCAGCAAAAAGATTAATATCAGAAAATCGCAAGACTCGTCGCATGTCATTAATATATAGAATGAATAAAATGGGTCCCAATACACTCCCTTGTGGTACGCCAAGGCTGTTCTCCACAGAAGTCGAAAAAGAATCATTAAAAGCCTTCCGTTGAGTTCTGTCAGACAAATAGCTTTCGAACCATCTGTACGCAGAATCAAAAAATCCAAAGCGCTTGATTGTTTCTAATAAGAAGGGCCGAGAAATCGTTTCAAAAGCGCGTTTCAGATCTAAAAAAAATGATCGTATCTTTTAGCTCTACATTTTCTTTCAATTTTGCTAACACTAAATTTAACGCTATTTCACAAGAAGAACCTTCACGAATTTCAAAACAATAGCTGCTCCCTTCGCTTTCCAATTATACACAGCGGACGACGTAAACAACCTCGATCGTCGAACAATAGCCCGATTGCTTACTGTTGTGATGTAGCTTGCGATGGTGGTTTGCACCGACTGCTCGTCACAGATTTTACCGTTGAAATGCAGGTGTTGCATGCACGCAAACCTACACCTTCCAAACACGTGCACGTACACTCTTCCACTATTTTCACGAGAAGCAAAACAACTTAAGGAAAAAATAACTCCCCTAAGTTGAAGAATGCCTTGATGAGACGAGGCGAACTTATCTGGCTCAGCGCTCGATGCACTCGAGGAATGGTCCTTAACACAATGGTGCTATGATGGGTACAGATTAATTCGCACTGTCAATAATAAAAGGCAGACCCTGGTGCATAACTGAACGACAGATACGTTAAAATTAGAAACGAAATATTTTATCGAGCAGGAACACACTTTATGAGTTATAATTGATATAGTAATCGACCACTGGGTATTAGCCTGAGTCAAGGGATATGTACCCTAGCTTTCTTATCAAACTTTTCGATTTGAATGGTTGTCTCAGACTGGTACAATACCCCCCCTTCGCGCAATGCATAATTTTGTGGCCTCGACAAGGATATGTAGTCAAATTTCACGTAGGTATCGTATTCCATGATTATGCAGTTCTAATTCCCAGCATGCATCGTATCGTACAACATTTGCACTCTGGGCCTGACCTATGCTTTTTGTTTCGGACACCGTTTTGACTGCTTCTGCTTGTTTCAGGTTCGAAGATTCAAATGTTCCTTGAAAACATTGGACATAGAAGTACCAACTTCTATGGCCACATCCTGCTCTGAAATCTCCTTCTTGTGCTCGAATGCGTTCATTTTACGTTTATCTAAAAGATGGTTAGCAGGACTTCTTTTCGACCCGATTTTGGTTCATCTTCAAAGATGTTATCCTCCCTGAACTTCCTTTCTCACATACTTCTTCCATTTTTGCCAACTTCCTCAGCGACATTCCGGGTTCTGTACATCATTTGTGCGCAATATTTCGACGTTGTTCCGAAGCCGTTGAAGTAGTTGAAAACAACCGCTACACCAGTGCTGAGAGATAAATGAAAACAACGGGATGCAGCTACAGAAAGAACTAGTTGTCAATTCTCGAGTACTTTTTCAAACAATCGTATTTGATTTTGTAAACAAAGAGGGGAAGTAAGATTCAAACATAAATTTCTCAAAACTCGCAAGACATTCACGGTAATTTGCATCACCATTATGTTAAGGAAATGTTGTTTCTTGTGTTGGTGGCCCTAGTTTACATGAAACTGCTAATTTAACGTTTGCTTCTTACTTCTTCTCTTTGTTTACAAAATCAGATACGTCTGTTTGAAAAAGTACTCGGAAATTATTGCGGAACGACAGCGGTTTTTGACTGTGTCCATACTTTCTGGGGCAGTCTTTTGGACTCTTTTCCGTTTTTTCAGAATTTCAATCAAGCTCGAAACAAAATTCTCTCTGATGGTTGTAATTCTGGCTACACCCTCGATTGAAACGATGGATTTGGTTTATAATTTCAGTAAGTTTATCGGTCTCCGAGATTTATAGAACTCCGTTTTCTGTCAATTATATTTGCATTAGACCACAGACGAAAAACAACAAACCAAACCCGATTTCGTAATGGTTCTTTTGCGTGATATTAACAATGTTGTATTAAATTTGTCTTCATGTTACATACTTGACGAGGTTATTCAAATGAATCACACCACTTAGGGTATGATTTTTTCAGAAACATAATATTGAGCAATTATCAATAAGAAATTTTTCATTAGTTTGGCTACCATTTTGATTATTTTCGAACCTATCTGTGAATGCGTTGAAAACAAATCCTGCCGGAAACAAATTTATTGATTTGGGTTAAAGGGCGATACGGTCAAAATTTGGTCAATATCAACTTGACGTATTTCTTTCAATTTTGCATTTAAAAACCTGAACCCCCTCATTTTGAAGGTGTGTGTGTGTAGAATGTTGCTCCTATTTTGATTTTGGAATTCACTCTTCAGTTGTCAAAATGCCGTCCAAGCAAGAAGAGCAGCGTATCAAAATTTTGCTCGCGCATCGCGAAAATCCGAGCTACTCGCACGCAAAGTTGGCAAAATCGCTAAAAGTTGCCAAATCAACCGTTACAAATGTAATTAAAGTGTTTGAGGAACGTTTGTCGACAGCCAGGAAGTCTGCATCGGGGGGAAATCGAAAACCGGAAGCCGCTGAGACGACAAAGAGAGTTGCCGGTAGTTTCAAGCGAAACTCTAACCTATCTCTCCGAGATGCCGCAAATAAGCTGGGTGTATCGTCTACAACCGTGCATCGAGCCAAAAAACGAGCCGGACTATCGACTTACAAGAAGGTAGTGACTCCAAATCGCGATGATAAACAAAATACGACGGCCAAAGCGCGATCCCGGAGGCTGTACACGACGATGCTGACGAAGTTTGACTGCGTGGTAATGGACGACGAAACCTACGTCAAAGCCGACTACAAGCAGCTTCCGGGACAGGAGTTTTATACGACAAAAGGAAGGGGAAAGGTAGCAGATATTTTCAAGCACACGAAACTGTCAAAGTTCGCAAAGAAATATCTGGTTTGGCAAGCCATCTGTACCTGTGGCTTGAAAAACAGCATTTTCATAGCTTCCGGGACTGTCAACCAAGAAATTTACGTGAAAGAGTGTTTGAATAAACGTCTGCTGCCTTTCCTGAAGAAACACGGTTGTTCCGTACTGTTTTGGCCGGATTTGGCATCTTGCCATTACGGTAAAAAGGCCATGGAGTGGTACGCCTCCAACAACGTGCAGGTGGTTCCCAAGGACAAGAACCCTCCCAACACACCAGAGCTCCGCCCAACTGAGAAATACTGGGCTATTGTCAAGCGGAACCTAAAGAAGACCAAAAAAACTGCTAAGGACGAGCAGCAGTTCAAGGCAAACTGGCTTTCTGCGGCGAAGAAGGTGGACAAGGTGGCTGTACAAAATCTGATGGCAGGGGTCAAGCGTAAGGCCCGGCAATTCGGATTTGGAAAAGCGGAAGCCTAACTGAATATTTTTCCTGAATTTTATACTAATTGAACTTGAAAAAGAAATTTAATTTGATTTTTTAAATAAACGATTTCACCGATTTACACGCGTTTTCCCTTGACCAAATTTTGACCGTATTACCCTTTAGGTCCAACATATTAATACTTGATAATCCACCGATCCTTAACGAACAAGATTGAGTGCCTTGAAGTCAAGAGCCATTTAAATGTTAAACGCCCAGTACTACATGAGTGTGCACAAAAGTATATCTTATGCAAATCAGGAAATGACTTTGATACTTTTTTCGCACCATTTGTACTCTAGATTTTCCCTGGAAGCGCAAGCAGCCATCGTGAATTTTATAGAGTTGTCCAATTTTCCGCCAAATAGCACGCAATGGAAATAAACCGAACGAAATCATCATAATAGTAAATATACAGCAACAACAAAAGCGAAACAGTTCGTCCTACTTACGGGCAGAAAAATGGAAATGAGTTTTCGTTCGCCCGTTTCAAGACTTGCAGCCTGATTGCTAGCTTCCTACTCCAGTGATGATGAGTGGAGGACGAGAGCTCTCGGTGGATTACCCTTAGTTTCCCATCAGCTGGCACGAGTGCAACAGAGTTATAACTCGGCGAGCGAATCCTAATTGAAAAATAATTATTCGTGTCGGATTGAGCCGGCTCTGTTCTGTGTAGAGCAAGCTTCCAAGTTCCCGTGAGCTGTGCGTTTGAATGCGAGGTGTCCGGTCAGGAGCGGTTGGAATTATGTAAATCTCTGTTTCTGCTATAAATTACTTCCTCGGACCACGGTTCATTCGCAATTTTCCGGATAGTATCGGGTGATTGTTATCTGGTGGCAGAATTCTGGGTTGTGAAAGTGTACAAGGAAGGCCAGTGGAACTGCGATACAGTCGTTGCCTTGGATGTTGTTTTGAATATGTTCCGAATTCCTATTTCGCTATTTCAATAAAAAGGGAGAGTAATAATTGTATTGAAATGGCTTTCTTCAGATTCGTGTTCATTTTGGTTATGGAAAACTTGTTGGGTGAAGTTCGTTTTTTGTTACAATTAATTCTGTTTTCGTTGTTATAACTGTTATAAAATCTCCATAGTTTTGGGGACTCCCAAAGCTCAGACGTTGAAATTACGGTATAGTCATGCATAGGTCATCAACATTTAGTGCGGAGCCGAGAGTTTTGAAGATTGTTCAAATATTCATCTTGTCCTTCTTAAAAAAATCTTGACAAGCAATATGTTTATCCCAATCCAGAACTCAATTCCATTTTGGATCACCCGACCACCTACATATTGCACATGCCTCCTAAATAATGGCAAATTCCCGCAACAGTAAAACAATCACGTTCTCCGGAGATTATTAAGCATCTCGTCAAATTCAAACATTCCTTCTGTGGCACACACAAACACACACCCGCGATTTCAAAGCTGGATTCTGTCGTCCGCTCTACGTATCTAACCTACGTAGGTACATGTGGCAGTAGTCATCTCTCATTTTTTGCTCCTCCAAAGTTCAGAACGTAGAAGAGAAGACTCCGTGTCCCATAAATCATTCCACTCGTGCGCCAGCATGGGTCGTTTTTCGCGAAGCTTTTTTGCCCCCCTACACTCTTGCCAAGACGTCAAGATTGTGTGTGCAGTCATAGAGTGCTCACACATCTTTGCCACACACTACCCCACTCCAGGCAGGGACATGGGATGTGTTGCTTTTTGTTGCTGTTGTTGTTTCTGCTTTGTGGAGTTTTTATTCATATCAATTTATATTCAAATCAAGAACTAAACTCGACAATCCCAAGTCCTGTCATTTGGCAAACAAAACGGCCCATTCCGTCATCCGACAGGCTGTGCCATGTAGAAACCGTATCACACCGCGTGGTTATGAAGAATGAAATATGTATCAACGTTTTGCATTTTTGTTCTTCTTAGATATTTATCAAAGATTGAAAACTTCTGATGAGAATGTTGCGTTCAGCTCAGGATATTAATGGTCTTGGGCTTTAATTTCTTTTTAGTTATTTTTCGACATGTGGGTAAATAATTACGGTTCAACAAATGTTACCATACTGCGTCCTTCCGAGTTAAGTGTTGGGCGGCTAAGATTTCGTTCAATGCTTCAAGGGCTGGTTTGTTACAAATAACTTTCTTCTGACATATTTAAATCCGTGGTTTTCTTAAGAGTTTTTCTCTTTGTGCATATAACTTAAGTAAGAATAAAGTTTTTGCGTAAGCTTATCAGTTTGATTGATTTTGGATATAGTACATAAAAGGAAATTAATCAGATTTAGTTCAAGAGGTGCCCTGCGAAAGGTCTCAACAATTAATACCATGAACACTGATCTCTCATAACTGAGAGTGGCGCTTAGGCCACTGCGTTCAGGCAGTAAACCTTTTTACTTAGTTATTGAAAGTTATGTTTTTTCCTTGTTGGGCATATTCATCACGTCGACCATTTCTTAGATCTATTGATGCATAAAAAAAATGTGCATTCATTTTCCGTCGGCCTATTTCCTCACATTCACCGACGCCAGGGAGACGACTCCACCTCCTGGACCCTACATATAGTACTCATCAACACATGAGCCGGGACCAACGGCTTAACTTCCCTTCCGCAGGAAGACGTGACCAGATTTTTTCGCCTCAGAAATACCACCGACCTCGACTGGGATTGAACCCAGACCCACTGGGGTGCCAAGTAGCAGTCACGCTTACCACTACATCACTGGCGCTGGATTTTTCGCCGTTTTGATATTGCTATATGAGTATGCCGTATCACTATTACATGAAGCGACTGGCATGGACTGACTCTAAGCATTTTCCTAGCCAGGTAAAGCTCGTTTCAAAGTAAATCTAGACGCACGGTACCGCTGCGCCCCTGGTGGTTGGAACAAAGAACGTTTGACAGGCATTTGTTGATGTTTCATTTCTACGCATCTCGAAATTACGGATCATGGAACTTGAGAAAAGAAAATTAGTTGTGCGCAAACATCAAGAGAATCCTTCGTCGTCTGCCTCAAAAATAGCAAAAGTGTTAAAATTCCCAAAGTCAACGGTGTGTCTTGTATTCAAACGTTACAAGGATACTCTGAGTGTGAATAGAGCACAGCATATCTACCATAAAAGTGGCACTAGAGACAAAGAGCAGAGAAATACGATTCCAACTTTTCCACAGTGCGTAGCATCCTTTCAAGAAAAGGGTATAAGTCTTTTTGTGCCAGTAAACATCCGAATCGCTCCCTGAAACAAAAATTAGTGGCCAAAAAGCGAGCACGATTATTATACGAACGAGTTTTGATGAAATTTAATCGCTGAATTTTAATGGATGATGAAACATATGCCAAAAAGGATTATAAACAAATCCCCGGACGAAAATATTACCTGGTAACTGGGCATGAGGTTGTCCCTTCCAGGTATATATTTGTTTTTGCTGATAAGTTTTCGGAAACTAATGATTTGGCAAGGAATCTGCAGTTGTGGCCTTAAAACCAAGGTTTTCATCACATCTCACACAATGACGTCAAATTGTCACATTGTATCAGCGACTGAAATTATATTTTTCCTCCATCCGGTCTTCATTTTTTATTACAAGTGAATCAATATCAACCATTTTAAAAATACTTAGATGTCTTTTAAGACCTTCTATAAAGCGCTTTGCCCACTGATCCATTAATGTGCTTCTTTCTGCTGCTAATTGAACATGTTGATGCTACGAAAGCATACAGTGGGGGAATTTCGTTTAAACGCAAGGTCATTTTTGGGTTTATTTCCAATACAAAAGATCGAAACAAAAAGTCAAATACAGTTTACTAAAGCCTTTCAGTAGTTACGTTTTTGAAAACACAATTTGATCTGAAGTTCGTTGTGATCTCTAAAAAAAATCCAAAAGAGGTAATTTAAGAGGGGAAATTCGTTCAAACGCACACTAACGTAAAGCCGCATTGAGCGTACCTACAACAATCAATATGTAACTAGCGATTTGAAATTGGTTCACTGTTGTAGAACCCCTTGGTCCGAATTACACCTTGAAGCCAGCACCTTGTTATACATATTTGCGCCTTTGTTTTGATTTGCTGTGTTATTTTGACAGAGTATTTGAGAGTGTGTTCATGTGAGTTCATTATAAGGGGTGCATTATTGAGCTTGGGACCGAGCTTGGGACGATGTTCTAGTACTGACTGAGCCAAGAAAAAAATCGTTTTTGTATGGGACCTACTGGTCTTAGAGTTAGTCTATGGTACCTATGCTACTGTTATCTTGCGAATCTGTCATATTTTCACTGTATAGCCTTCGTCCGCCATAAACACGACTTTGAATTTGCGTTGCGCGGTAGTTGTTGCTAAAAAAGAAAACAACGGGAAATTCGAAGATTACCAATCGTGTCCGGAACCAAATTATACAAATGGGTGACTCTGGAAACTTCTCTGCTGCGCAAATTAAGCAGGCTTTCCATTTCTAAGAGGCGTGTACGGCAGATTCTACAAAGATGTGGCCACTCAAAGTACACAAAAAAGCAAAAAAAAAAAAAAACAATCTTCAACCGGCTTACATTAACGAATGAATTTCGCTAAAAAATACATGTCGTGGACTGCGGAATGGGACAATGTTATTTTTTCTGACGAGAAGAAATTCAATTTGGATGGCCCAGACTACACCACATATTATTGGCACGATTTAAGGAAATCTTCGCAGGTTAAGTTGAGAAGAAACTTTGGAGGTGGCACTCTAATGTCTTGGGCTGCTTTTTCGGTCCATGGGAAGACACCTATTGCCATCATTTCGACCAGGATGAATTCGGAAAAGTACTTGAAGCTTCTGGCAGATGTTTTGATCCCGTTTACTGAAGACGTTATGCCGGAAAATGTCGTATTTCAACAGGATAATGCAGCAAGCAATCTTTGAAATGGTTTTCTGAACGAGACATCAGTCTTCTGGATTGGCCAGCTCGTAGTCCAGATCTAAATCCTATCGAGAACTTGTTAGGCATCCTGGCACGACAGGTTTACAAAGGTGAAAGGCAGATTAAAACAGTTCGTGAACTTGAGTCAGCCTTTAGAGAAGCCTAGAGCTTGATTCATGATAAAACTCTGCAGAAGCTGGTGAAATCAATGCCAAACCGAATTTTTGGCATCTATTCAGAAACACGGAAAGCAAACGAAGTATTAACTATTGTTTATTGTTGATTTTGAAGTGTGAATTCGATTTGATTAATAAAACTACAAGTGCGTTTAATCGAATTACCACCCACCCCACCCCCCAAAATCACCTCTTTTGGATTTTTTTCAAAAGTCATTATGAACTTCCAACCAAATTGTGTTCTTAAATACAAAATTTCTGATAGGCTATTTCAGGTCAAACTATATTTGACTTTTCGTCTAGATCTTTTGTGTTGTAAATAAACGGCAGCATAATTAATCATCAATTAAAAGAGAGATTTGAGCAATAAAAAATGAAAAAAGTGCCATTAAATTATTAAGGCCTGTGCCAACAAATAATGTGTGATCAGCATTAAAAAATTAGGAATGAGCAATAAAAGATGAGAAAAGATCTTCGGATAATCTAATTGTGACCGGTAAATCTGTCAAATAAAGCAACAGCTATTAGTATATGTGCAATTAAATATGGCAGTATTTCCGCCAAATTATGTAATTTGAGCACTAAACTATTCGCATATGTCTTTTAATTTTGTTAGATTTTCCCATAAAAACAGTAAAATGAGCAATGGATATTTATTTATCCATTGCTCATTTTACTGTTTTTATGGGAAAATCAACAAAATTAAAGACATATGCGAATAGTTTAGTGCTCAAATTCATAATTTGGCGGAATACTGCCATATTAATTGCACATATACTAATAGCTGTTGCTATTGACAGATTTACCGGTCACAATAGATTATCGAAGATCTTTTCTCATCTTTGTGCTCATTCTAATTTTTAATGCTGATCACATTACTGTTGGCACAGGCTAATAATTTAGTGGCACTTTTTTCATTTTTTGGTGCTTTTTCTGAATTACTAAGTGCAGGTAAATATTTTAGCCGTAAATAAACGCTAAAATGACATTGCGTTTAAACGAACCCCCCCCCCCCACTGTATAAAGCAGAGCATCTAGTGCCAAACGCGGCACTAGCAGCGAGTCTAACAGAGAGGAGAGCTTGTTGCTGTTGGATTTAACAGTTCCCAATATCAAGGGTTTCGGTGTACTGTTTGCTTCAAGCAAATATTTTTTTGGGTATCTTAACATTTATGTGCCAGCAAAAGTTCTATTTGGTAAGTCCTTGTTCGTATTTGTATTTTTTAGTTTAAAATTTCACAAAATTTCTTTCTGTATAAATTTCAGGTGATCGCATTGATTCTGTGCGTGGCACCCCAAAGCGTCGCCGTACTTTGTCCAGCTCTGAGAATAAACCAACATTGCGTGGAAAAAAGCATCAATCGATTCAGTCAAAGCCGTTGACCTAAAGGACGATCAGCTTTGAGTACTTATCAGTATTTCATCCCAGTATTACGAATGACAAAATTTCAGTTCGAGTTCGACGATTCGCGGTCGAAGAAAGTTACCAAAATCGCCCGGAATGGACCGGAACAGTGACAAACTGAATCTGCAGATGACGAAGTGATAGTACCGAATTTGAATGTTAATGCATACGAAACGAACCTTCGATGCCCCTCACCGTTGCTGCAATCTTCCCAGAACGCACTACCTGTCGCATTATGGGAGACCACAAACTACTCGACTCAGTCCCACCAGCTGTTTCCTGCCACCAAAACCGTTCTATTTCCTGCCATCAGAGTCATCTTGGCCCTGTGGTCGAGTTTGGTGGCCAGGTTTCCCAACCTCCTCACTCAGGCAAGTATGCATCAATTTGTAGCAATTCTCTGCCTGATGAACTTCCGTGTTCCAGCGCTTCTTCTGCTTCTATCGTGCCTATTTGGGATAGTTTCGGACGCGACCACCAACTTTCATCTTGCTCTACACCAAACTCTACCGCAGGCAATGCTTTGAACCAAACGTCGTGGTCGCGCAATTTCACTAATCAACCGAGCTCACCGTTATTGGAACCGGGACGCCGGACGCCTAGTTCAGTCGAGCCGTCGCAGTTCAGACGTTCCTGTGCTAGCGATACGGTCTTTGATGCTGCGCATCATAGCTTGAGTGCACCCCAAGTAAGTCATAAGTATAAGTAAATAAGCTTTCCGAAACTTGAGTCAACGGAAACACTTCGACGAATCAGTTATTTGACGACTCATATTCCGTTTATCGACAAGACCGGTCACCTTCAAACAACTTCAAAAGCACTGGAGGTGGTGTATTGAAAACAGTTCGCTCAAGTTATAAATCTCGTGCTATATATCCTCTTTCTAGCTCGACAGTTCTCGAGTACTTTTTCAAACAGACGTATCTGATTTTGTAAACAAAGAGGGGAAGTAAAATTCAAACGTAAATTTCTCAAAACTCTCAGCACCCTCAAGGAAAGTATCATTACCATGATGTTAAAGAAGTGTTATTCCTTGTGTTGTTAGCCGTAGTTTAGATAAAAGTGCTAAGGGTTTCAAGAATTTAACGTTTGAATCTTACTTCCCCTCTTTGTTTACAAAATCAGATACGTCTGTTTGAAAAAGTACTCGAGAGTTGAGCAATTATGGACCGCAATCACCACGCGTCGTCTACATCCCTCCCGATCGGGCGAACGACGAAACACTAATAGAACCGCATCTGGATTCGCTCAACTGGATAGTCTTGCAACTGGGACCGAGAGACAACCTCATCATTGTGGGAAATTTCAACCGAAGCGCGATCTCTTGGCAATATAAGTTTTATGGTTCCCTTTTCCCGAATACCTCTCGTTCGTCGAATAACCTGGCGTCGGGATAATTGCTTGATGCATATAACACGGCTGGACTCAGACAGTTGAATGGAATTGTCGCGAGGATCTATGCGAGGAATGTATGGCTATGCATGTTCCGTCGCCGCTCGTTAAAATCAGTAGGCAGCATCCTTCTGTGCTTTTGAAACTCAAGATAGCCCTCAGCAACGCGACCGTGGCACATCGAACCGAATCTCTTACGATTTCAGTTCGGCCGATTTCAACGGCCTGAATGAATTATTCGCAGGTATCAATTAGGACGAAGCTCTTCGATATTATTATGTCAACCTCGCTGCATGTCTGGAATCCTCCTGTTTGCCATCAACCAGTTTGCTCCAATAAAATCTACTCACAAACCGACAAATGCTGATCTCAAGCATCTAAAAAATGGTGAAACGAGCATCTCTCAGATGGCATAGCAAATATTGCACGGACTCCACGAGAGCAAGTTATATGAAATCAAATAGTGATTACAAGCAACTCCATGACCACCTGTTTAACGCCTATCAGGACCGTTTGTAACGCCACCTCAAGTCTAATCCACGTAGTTTCTGGCGTTATGTCAATGACCAAAGGAAGCAATCCGCACTGCCTTCTACAATGACTAACGGTACGCTAGAAGCTGATTCCACCACGGTCATTGCCAACCTTCTCCGCTCTCAATTCAGGAGTGTTTTCACTAACAACTTGAAGACATTGACCCGCAGGAAATAGTCGCCGCCACCAGAAACGTTCCTCGACTTTCTGCCCCCGGGCTGCTATTTGTTATCACCGACGATATGGTTATGTCAGCAGGGAAAGAACTAAAATCATCCACTGGATCTGGCCAGACGGCATCCCATCGCTTGTGGTTGCCACTTGTAACACCATTAGTAACTGTATCCAACCTCTTCTTGACTACTGGTGTATTCCCGAACTACTGGCAACAGTCGAACGTTTTCCCGTTCTCAAGAAAGGTAGCGCTGGTTCTAAGCTGTTTGAGGTGATCGTTCTCTAGAAGCTTGTTTGGTGCTAAGCACATTACCTCTCAGAGGACTAGCATGGAGTTTTGCCAAAATGCTTGTCGCCAACCAACTTGACTTGCTTCACATCGTTTGTGATACACCAGATAGAGAATGGTCAACAGGTAGACGCTATCTACACTGACTTATCTGCAGCGTTCGATAAACTGAATCATCAAATCGCAGTAGCTAAATTTGGCAAACTGGTTATGAATAAAAATTTGGTTATCTGGCTCCATTCCTACTTGACTGGTCGAAATATGTCCGTCAAAATCGGTACACAGAAAAAAATAATTAATTTTAACAGGCGCATAAAATTTCCCCTCATTCAATTCTAAACCAAAGCAAGCGTAAACAACGATATTGTTTGCAATTTTTCGTACGCCATACAACATTGATGGAAATCTTTCATGCAAGAGACGCGATTTAGGCGATATCCAGCTTTAATTTACACGAAATATGCCAGTAATTTCTGTCAATTCTAGCATTCCCTTTATGTGCATTAGATAACACAGAAAATTCAATGTTTATTTTTATCTGTGTAGCTACGTTTTGTCATCTTTTCTGGTTTGCTCCGGTGTTTCGCAAGACACCCTATCATATCAACCAAATGTCACTGAACGTATCCAAATGCTCGGTTATATCATTTGGCCGAACGGAAACACTCACTTTTCCACGTCAACTAGGCATTGGAGGGTACACAACTACAGTGCGTATCGACAGTAAAGGACTTGAGGATTCTGATTGATACCAAACTGAATTTCAAGGATCATGGTGACTAAAGCGTCATCGCAGCTTGGTTTCTTATTCCGTTTTGCCAACAAGTTTAAAGAAGTTTACTGTTGTACTGCTCACTTGTGCGTTCTGTCCTGGAATATTCTTGTGTCATATGGTCAGCTAACACAGAAAAAAACACGTTCCCAAAAATTGAAATGGACCGTGAACTAGCTCACGTTTTCAGGATTTCTTCCTTTAAACGTGATTCAGTTCACGGTGTATTTTTGCTTGTTCTCGAATTCATTACTGTAGTTCACGGATTTGAGCATAGATTTTTTTCTGTGTATTATCAGAATAAAATCCAACGCATCGAGGCCATTCAGCGAACATTTATTTGTTTCGCTCTACGCCATCTCAGATGGAGAGATCCACTCAACTTGCCGAGTAATTTATGCAGCTGTATGCTGATAAATCTGAAATCACTTGAGGCGAAGCGCAACGTGGCAAAAGCATTCTTAATTGGAGACCTCCTGCAAGGAAACGGTGACATTTCTTCGCTGCTGAGCCTCTTGAACATCAACATACGTCGTCACAATCTTCGTCTTCAACATTTCTCCTGCAAGAACTAACTATGGCTTACATAAGGCAATGTCCAGCATGTCTCGTGTCTTCAACGTTTCATGGCACGTACGACCCAGCGCACAAAAACTCGCATGGATGATGTGGTTGGAGAGCCGAATCACCATACTACGGATCAAAATTGGTAGATTAACGCAGAGCTCCGTGACCTCACTGAAACTAATATTACTGAGGTCCTCGACACCCATGTACAGAGATTGAGTGTTCTTTCAAAACGGATGGACGGTATGGAGAAAGTTCGAAGCGGAAGGAGGAGATTAGCGCAGTGACACTGTTTTGGGCTAATCTATGCAAGAGGAAGAGGATAGGAGAAATGGAATTGGAAGCATGGTCGCCACCGTATTTACCGCCCAGGATATTTGCGAGGCTACCCGGCCTACCAGGCATTGGGCTGCACAAGGACCAGATTTTGTGCACAACTACTGGTATAAGAAGTTCTCCTCGGTCCATGGACGAATGGCAGAGTGATCCCAAGGATCAGAATACGGCTAATCCAGCCAAGTACAAGCCAATAACATGCCTTTCAAGCCTGTACAAAGTACTCTCGTCAGTAATCAACCTTAAGGTACAAAATCATTGCGATGCGAACAATGGCATGACTGAAGAAAAGAAGGGCTGCCGGAAAAACACGCAAGGCTGCAAAGATCAGGTAATCATCGATGCAGTTATTGTAGGTCAGACTAGCCAAAAAAGGAGAAACCTGAGCATGGCATACATCGACTACAAGAAGGCGTACGACTCAGTTCCTCACTCGTATATTATCAAAGCACTGCAGTTGTACAAGCTAGATGGTGGAATCATCAGGCTATTACAGCATGCAATGGGCATGTGGAGTACATGTCTTCACATTACTGACGCAGCAACGATGCTAAGATCCAGAACTCTCGGCATAAGAAGGGGAATTTTCCAAGGCGATACCTTTAGCCCGCTGTGGGTTTGCCTGGCAATGAATCCCCTTAGCAGAACACTCAATCAATGCAACTATGGCTACCATTTGAAAAGTGGAGGAAGTGCTACCAATGTTACCCACACCTTCTACAGGGACGACTTGAAGCTGTTTGCGGAAACAGTTGGAAAGCTGCAACGACTCTTACAGCTTGTAACGGTGTTCAGTAACGATATTTGGATGGAGTTTGGAATCGATGAATGTCGAACAGTGAATCTTCTTCGGGGTAAAGTGTCGGGTACCGGTAGTTTTCGCATCAACGAACAGGAGGAGATTTGGAATATGGTTTAAGGCGAGTCTTACAAGTAGCTTGGATTCTTGTAATTGAACGGGGTTCGCCATATAACGATCAAGAAGGAGTTGCAGGAAAAGTTCCTGTATCGAGTCAACCATGCTCTGATGTCATACCTATCGGCCGGCAACAAGATAAAGGCGATTAACACGTTTGCCGTGCCCCTGTTGAACTACAGCTTTGGAGTGATAAAGTGGATCAAAACTGACTTGGAGGCGATAGAACGAGCAGTACGAGTGGTGTTCACTAAGCATCGCATGCATAACCCAAAGTTGGCAATCGAGAGAGTCACCCTACCACGTGCTGAAGGAGGAAGAAGCGTTCAAGCCGATATTCAAGCGCTAGGTGTTTCCCAGATCCAGGAGTTGCGGATGTACTTTGTTGAAAGCCAGACCCGTCGTGACGTCTAGCGTGCTGTTTGTGAAGCAGACCATTGGTTCAGCGCCCTCCATCTGGTGCAGGAGGACTATCAGCTGGGCTGTGACCTAAAAACTATCGACGATAAACTTGCATCGTGGAAGCTGAAGGAGCTGCATGGGACGCATCTCCATCAGTTGGAACAAGCGCTTGTCGACAAAGTAACGTCGAATAGACGATCAAACATGATTGTGCACCAACAACTTGCACTGAAGAACAATTTGGCGAATCATGACGTGCCCTACTACAAGTACCTGCCAGACCCGGTTCTGGAAAACAGTTGCGTAAAGCTGTACTGGGATCGAGAGATCCTAACGGATGTACTCATCCGTGCCAATCTCCCTGACGTTGTGATCTACGACAAAAGGAAGAAGAGTGTAACTCTCATCGATGTCTCTGTACCGCTGGATCACAGCGGCCATTCAACTTTCTCCACCAAGTTGAGGGAGATGTGGCATTTGTAGGAGGTCCGTTTAGTTCCGGTAATAATCCGTGAAAGCAGTGATTCTTGGAACCTGTAGTATTGTCCGACGGTTCTTGAATCACCATAACTAATCCAGCCGAAGCTAACAAATTAGGATGTAAGTTAACAAAACTGACGAATGTATCCACCGAACCTAAACCCCTTTGGCCCCACGCCCGGGGGTAGGTGAAAGTTTCCACCTACATGCTGAGAAGTGAGATGAAATCGGATAATAATAATAATATCACCCTATCGTTTCACGAATGAACTGTGAATAATTGGTTCATTAGTATTATAGGTTGTATTTGATAATATGAGTTAAAACATGAAGAGTGCTCTGACCGCACTATGGTATTCGATAAACATAAATATTTTCAAAAACAACGCTCGTCTTGTATTAACTGAATGCTTTCGATTGATCGTATTTCTCCACAATACAATATCAACCGAAAGCATCGAAGAAAAATGTTTCAGACTGGAAAGTCAATTTTCTATCAAATCCCCGCCATGAAAACTCCATCCTACGAAGATGATACAAACGCCACCCCGCAAAATAGATAATATTTTCCATTCCGCACACGTTTGTTTGCGCTATTGATTTCAAGCTTATTATCCACGTCATTTCGGCGAACTGTGATCCAATTCGTCTTCCATGATTTGTTACTTTTCAGAATTCTTCTGCTGAAATTTTTTTCACATTCGCAATGGGATTTTTTTTTCCTCTCTATTCGATAATCAAGCATTCGGAAAACGTACTTCACTCTCCAAACTCAATATTGACAAGACAACCAATCCAAAAGACACAAGACCCAGCTCCCAGTGTGGAAAAAAAAACTAAATCTATTCCCCTGGGTTACTTGCCCGGCTAAGATTCAGTTGGCACTCGCTCACTCGAAGAAGAGTGATGGCAGTTCAGTGGTGGGAAGGGGGCGAGTAAGAGGTGGCGAATACCTGCCAATAAGAGTCATCATTTTTTTCCTCGGCTGGAACGAGAATATATTCCTGGCAGGATTTTTTGCTACCTTCGATCATCGTCGTTGTCGTCGTGTTGGTGTCATCTTTCGTCAAATTTACATAGATTAAGCTCTTCGATAGGGAGTTGGCGATGTAGACTCTCCGTCTGTTGGTACATATGCGGCGCTACTAGAACGAAGGGCATATAGTAAAAACATATCACAGAATTCCCGGGTCCAATCATGATGTTGATGCTCACTCGCTCGTGTTGATTGACAGTGGAGATCAAAAGAAAATTGGCTCCGGCTCAGAACTACCTACCTGTTTCCATGAGGATGTGCGTACGTGAAAATCATGAGTTCGGCAAACAGCTGTAACAGCTTGAGGGCAAGAGAGCTGTTTCGAACAATGTGCATGGAAGACTGTGACATCTCAATACATACTGTATATCAAATTCGACAAGTCAAAGTAGCTATCGTTATTCGTAGCGGAAGTACTAGGAAAAAAAAATGACAGCTGGATTTTGTGGGCTCAGGTGCCCATTCGGAGTATTTTCACCAAGCACAGATACTTTGAGAGTATATTGAAATGTTTCAAAAGCTCCCGGTCGATTTGTTTTTAAGCAACGCTGTTCGTTTGTATTTATAGTTTTTTCATAAAAAATAATTACTCTAGAATAGTCGTTTCGTTTCCGGCGGCGGTAAATGTGAATTCAGCATTTATCCGATCCTTCAAAGCTATTCCATGTGTGTCTTGGTGGAATTTTGCGTGAATAGTCATACAAAATCAATGATAGGTCTGCAATTTCGTCGATGCTGTTTCTTGATCTCACCTTTAAAATCTTGCGGTATGACTCAGACCATTGTACAGGGTGCGGCAGAAAATAATGCCAAAATTTGTTCTATTCCTTTTAAATCCCATTTTCAACTAATTCAAGCAATAATATCAACATTTTCGAGTGCAGTTGTCTTTATAAAGTCCTTTTAAACCAATTTATTCAATGTGCCCTCCATTTTTATTAATAACATCCTCAAGCCGGCGCCGGAAGCCAGAGCATGCCTTTCGGACGTAGTCCTCCGACATTGACTGCCATGTGCGTGTTATGGTTGACTTCTGGGTTTTCACACTAGGGTGTGATGTTTTGCAGGCTCGTGCTTCAACATATGCTCAAATCGAATAATCCAACGGATTAAGAACTAGACTGCTAGGGGGCCACAAATCCTTTGGCCAAAACATCATGTTATCGTTCAACCATTGCACAATGAGAAAAAAGTGCCCGAAACGCGAAACAATTCTATATCTCAGCTCGGAGTGGAACGATTTCTGTAAAAATAACCTTAACTTGAAGAAAAATTTCCAAGAAATCGAATGAAAGTGGTCTTATTGGCCACATAAAACTGCTTGGGGAGCAAATGAGCTCATTTTAACCAGGTTCCCCTAATATTTCCTTGTTGTTTAAAAAATGTCTCTGCTTGGTGTGACTCAAGATCAACAAAATAATCAAAATAATGCTAGTCCTATGTATAACTTCCAGGAAAATCGATTGAAGTTGGTTTCGTTTACCGCAAGGCTCTGTGGATTAAGATATGGCTGATTTAACCCTGATTTCCCGAATATTTTCATGTTTTTCACAATTTTATTTGCTCGGTGTGACTCTAGATCAATACAATAAGGCTGATTCTTTGTAAAATTTGCTAGAAAGTCGATTGAAATTAGTTTTATTAACCGCACGGGTCTGTAAACGTAGATATGGCTGATTTTACCCTAATTGTTTTGTGTTTATCATAAATTTCTTTGGTCGGAGTTACTCAATATCAACAAATTAAACCAATTCCAATCAATTTCTCAGCAATTTTTACAACGGCCCAGCTCTGTGAAAGAAGATATGATCAATTTTACCCCGATTCCCCAAATATGTTTGGGTTGTTCAGAAATTGCTTTGTTCGGGTTGACTCAAGATCAACAAAATAAGACTAGTACTATGTAAAATTGCCTGAAAAAATCGATTGGAGTTGGTTTCATTCACCGCACGGCTCTAAGAACGAAGCTATGGCTGATTTTACCCTAATTTCCCTAGTATTTTTGTGTGATTCAAATTTTTTTTTTGTTCGGTGTGTTTCTACAGCAACAGAATAAGACTAGTCCTATGTAAAATATTCTGGTCAATCGATTGGAGTAAGTTTCATTGCAAAACATGAAAATATTAGGGGAATCCGGGTAAAATCAGCCATATCTTCATTAACAGAGCCGTGCGCTGTGAATGAAGATATGGCTGATTTTACCCGGATTCCCCTAATATTTTCATGTTTTGCAAAATTTTCTTTGCTCTGAGTGACTCAACATTTACAAAATAAAACTAGTCGTTTGTAAAATTTGCTGGGGAATCGAATGAAATTGGTTTCATTCACCGCACGGCTCTGTGAACGTAGATATGGCTGATTATACCTTGATTCCCCTAATTGTTTTGTGTTGTTCAGAGATTGCTTTGTTCGGTGTTTGATTCACGAACAACAAAACAAGGCTAGTCCTATGTAAAATTGCCTGAACAATTGATTGGAGTTGGTTTCACTAACCGCACAGCTCGGTGAATGAAGAAATTGCTGATTTCACCCTCATTTCCACAATTTGTGTTATTTGTGTTTGTGTTATTCAGAAATATCTCTGCTCGGTGTGACTCAAAATCAACAAAATCATGCTAGTTCTTTGAAAAAATGTCTAGAGAATCGATTGAAGTTGATTTCGTTAACCGCATGGCTCTGTGAACGAAGAAATTCGTGTGGTGTGACAAAAAAAAGAAGCTAGTTCTAAGCAAAATTTCCTGGTTGATTGAATGGAGTTGGTTTCATTGACCGCATTGGTCTGTGAACGAAAATATCACTGATTTCATTCTAATTCCTCCTATATTTTTGTGTTATTCAGAAATTTTTATGCTCTGAGTTACTCAAGATTAACAAAATAAGGCTAGTCATTTGTAAAATTTTATGGAAAATCGACTGAAGTTGGTTTCATCTACCGCACGGCTTTTATAACGAAGCTATTGCTGATTATGCTGACATTTTTGTATTACTTTTGTTTCTTTCGTCACTAAATTTTTTTCTTCTTCAAATAAAACAAATGGGAACTTTTGGACTACTCCAAGAAAAAGTTTATATTGATTTTATTTTCACCAATTCAACAACCTTCATCTTCACTGCCACACTACTCTTCTTCATCACTGCCATCGTTTCCACTGTCAATTTAAATATCATGTTCATGAGATACACAAAACTTCAACATCTGTGCTTCAAAGTCCTGGTCAGGTTTCCAGTGCTGTTTTTTTCTCACTGAATTTAACCAACATATAGGACATCTTGGGATCAGACCAAGTCAAAGCTTCCTTAACCATGTTTTCAAGATTATCCTCTTCAGAAGTTTCCGTGAGAAATCAAGCCGAGCGAACTTGTGCCGTTTGTGGCTTGTTTCTCCAGGTTGCTCGTCCACGAGTCACGCCCATTCCGAGATTTCACATACAATAAGCCCCGCGTGTAAAAATTACCGATATCAATTGGATAAGCGCACAGACTTCCAGATTTGGAAATGTAAAATTTCCAAACCAGGAACGTATTTAGTATTATTTAAAAATAAGGTCATTGTTATATAGTTGTAAGCAGATTGATCTCACCCATGGCTGCTTTTGCTTGCTTGTTCATTCGGAAACATAAAAAAATCGACTTTGATTCGGAATTAATTTCATGCACTTGCGATAAAATAAGCGCAAAAATTAACTTTGCTAAACCGCCCGTTGGATATGCAACCTGCATAACTTGTGCACCACGTGGTGAATGCAACTGAAATTATATTGCAGTGGAGATTTTATGATTTCACTGTTAGATTAAGTTATATTACCAATTATTGTTTGATTTTTTTTTTTTGCAAAAACAAAACACGTTCCAAATTTTTGCTACTTTCTTGCTGGTTGGTTTATTATTCTGTTTCTATCTTCCCTTTTCTGGCTAAAAACTCCCACTTTTTTAATTTCAACTCCTACCTCAGCTCTTGTCTTTTCCATTTTATTCGGGGCTCCTTCACCTGCTGTTCCTGTCCTTTAACTGTTTCTGATGTCATTTCTTGTCCAGGGATCTTGGCTTTCCATTTGGCTTTGCTGGAGTTGAGTTGAAGCTTCTGTGGAACTTCAACCTATCCCGTGTGCCTTTTGACTGTTTTGATGGACTCAAAACGCAAGCAGAATATATATATATATATATATATATATATATATATATATATATATATATATATATATATATATATATATATATATATATATATTTTATTTATTTACAGCACTTTACACCTGAGTGCATTCGTGTCGGGGATTGCTTCACTAATTCTCAATTTCTACACGCTTCTGTTCTTCCATTTATCTTATTCAGTTTTTCTTCTTACTCTTCTCTTCTTCCACTTCATCTTCTCCGTTTGTCTCATCCGCTTCTTTTCTTCCATTTGTTTGCTTCAACTTCTCTTCTTCTGCTTCGTCTTATTCGTTTTCCCACTTTTTTCTCTCGATTTGCGTCTTCCTCATCTCTTCCTACGCTAATCTTTAAGTAGTAGCGAATATAAGCTATCCACATACATTTGCGTTGTACGCATGTATTTGTGATGGTTTTTTATGCTCTGCATGCAGTGTTTTCAAAATGTCGCGTATTGAAAAGGAAGTGAAAATTAAGGTTCTGGACACATGGCTAAGTGAGAAGGGTATTACTATGCGAAAATTGGCACAGCGGTTTGGAATTTATCATGCGAGTGTTAAAACCATCATTAATAAGTTTGGGGAACACTATTCTTTGGATGAGCTACCAGGAAGAGGCAGAAAACCGGTTCTTCCAACCCGAAACTGGAGCAGAAAGTGGTATCTCTAATCATGGAGCACAAATCAATGTCAATACGTGATTTGGCCAAAAAAACAAGAACGAGTGTCGGAATGATCCAGCGTATCAAGAGGCGAAACCACCTGAAGACCTACAAGAAGCAGAAAATCTCGAAACAAAGTGCAGAACAGAAGAAGCGGGCAGCAACAAGGGCCTGGAAATTGTATTCGCGTCTTTTGCAGCGTCCTGATGCATGTGTTTTGATGGACGATGAGACCTATGTAGAGGAGGACTCAAAAACCCTTCCAGGTCCACAATACTTTACTGCCGTCGTTGGGGAGGGTGTGAGCGATGCGAACAGGTCGATTCAAGTGGAGAAATTCGGTCGAAAGGTACTGGTATGGCAAGCAATATGTTCCTGTGGTTTGAAGTCAACCATTTTTTACGCTACCGGAACTATAAATGCGGAAATCTATCGATCTGAGTGTCTCCAGAAGAGATTGTTGCCTTAATATAAGAAGCATAGAATACCTCCACTGTTTTGGCCGGATTTAGCGTCGGCTCACTATGCCAAAACCACCCTCAATTGGCTTGCGGAAAAGAATATAGATTTCGTTGAGAAAAATATCAATCCACCAAATTGCCCTCAGCTTCGACCTATTGAACATTACTGGGCAATCGTGAAGAGGGTCTTCAAGAAGACTGGTAAGGCAGCTGGGAACATGCAGGAGTTCAAAAAAAATTTGGGCTCAAGCGTCCAAAAAATGCGAGGCAACACTTGTCCGGAACTTGATGAACAGCATTGGATCCAAAGCTCGAAAATTCGTGAAGGAATAACTTAAATTTCATCCGGTCTTCATTTTGTTCAAGTTTAACCTCGTACAATAAAGGATCAATTTTTTGTATGAATAAAATATCGGTTCTCAACATAATTTGAAAGAAAGTTTGTGGATAGCTTATTTTCGATACACTCCTTATTAGCCTTTCTTTTTCCGCTACTTATCTTACACATTTTTTCGTCTGCTACTTTTCTTTCACTTTTTTCTTCTTCTACTTCTCTTCATCCATTTCTCTTATTCCATTTTTCTTCCGCTTCTCTTCATCCGAATCTACTTTTCTGGCTAACTTCTTCCGTTTCATTTCTTCCGCTTATCTGCTTTCGTTTCTAACCTACCGTTTCTATTATGCTGCGTCTCTTCTTTCGTTTTTCTTCTGTTACTTCAGTTCTCTTGTTTTTTTCCACTTTTTATTTTCCACATTTTTACTTCCACTTCTTTTCTTCTGCTTCTCTTCCTTCATTTCATTTCTTCTCCTTCTCTTCTTCAACCTCTTTTCTTCCGCTTCCCTTCCGGTTCACTTCTTCCAGTTTTCCATATCTCTTTTTCCACTTCTCTTCTTCCTCTTCTCTTCTTTCACATAGGTTAGTCAGTTTACTGGGGTCGGTGACGCACGCAGAATAATGGGGAGAATCAGGTTGGCGAACGGCGACTGGACCCTACAGGCGTTAGACGTGGTCGAATCTATCTACTATAATCAGCTCAGTGAATTTTACGGTTAAACAGCGAAGTCCTGTCGGCGCGATGGAATGGCGGTTAGATTTGTTAGGAAATGGTTGGGTCTGGTTTAGAGTTTTGTTCTTTGATTGAGTTTATGACCTTGACATCCAAGGGTATAAGATGTCTTCCACTCAAACTTCGTTAGACTACAGTACTGTTTGCTTCGGTAATTTATTCGGTATTCGGTAATTTATTTAATGTGTCCTCCATTTTTATTAATAACATCCTCGAGCCGACGCCGGAAGCCAGAGCATGCCTTTCGGACGTAGTCCTCCGACATTGACTGCCATGTGCGTGTTATGGTTGACTTCAGGGTTATCACAAGGAAAGGAATCTCTTGGAACGAGTCACTCGTAGTTCCTTGACCCGGTCCGTAATCAAGTGGCGCTTCACTCTGGCTCTGGAAGATACATGCAGGTCTTCTTTGATGATTCTTCGTATGGATTAAACTGTTGCCAAATGGCACCCTACCACCTTGGCAATCTCTTTCGGTTTCTTCTGGGCGATCAACAAACTGGTGATCACTTCTTTCGCGAACATTTTGACGAATTTGCAATAAAACAAATAGAATATTTGGATGCAGCACTTGAAAGTAAACATAAACAAATACACTTTCGACAGAAATTAGTCACTAGCTACAAGAATTAACCCAATACTTAAGTTTGAACATTTTCGCATTATTTTCTGCCGCACCCTTTATTTGCGAGAATTTGCTCTGGATAATAAATTGTACTTGTTCTGTATTGTGATTCGATACTTTTTGGAGGTGATGCAATATTCAAGTATATGTTGCAATACTTTTCGAAGGTATCCGATACTTTTGAATGGTAGGGTATTTTTATAATTAATATCAAACTACGATCCAATATAAAACATTACTTGTTCGACTATCCTCGCTTATTGTGTTTCTCAAAATTCACGAGCGTTGATTTAATTGTACTCTCGAATTTAAATGAACTTTCATGAGTAGGATCATGCTGAGTAAAGCATTCGGGAAACTTAACCAGCATTGAAATAAACTTTGTTTATCTATTGCATTGGTACATACAGTCACCCAAGTGTCATCATTATCACTATTATCGTTTCTTGCGTAAACTATACAAATAACGCGCTCTATACTTATAAATTAGCAGGAAAGTTCTGATATTCCAAACGATTGGTAGCTATCTACTTCAATTAGGCAAAGTACCTACTCGTAATTATACCATTTCTCTGCTAAATTATAGAGGGATGCGTTAGCTTTTCTACTATCCACCGGCTTTCTACCAATTTTGCGCACTACTTCACGAGGTTATCATAGAGATAGGGACAGCATTTGGCTTCTTTTGATGTTCATTTCCTCATAAATCATATATCACACAACATAGACATAAGCGAGTCTACCTCGGCAGCATTGGTATCCGTGCTACTTCACGAAATTACAACCGACAACCGAGCGATGTGAATGCTGGATTGGATCATCATATTTAATGAACGATCATTAAGACAGCATCGCCCATCATCATAGCATAAATGCAGTAAGAGCAGATGGGCTTTTTTCTATGAATGCTGGAGTGCTGTGCATGTGCATCTGAATTATATGCATTCGGATATTGAGTTCCAGGCGAATCGCATCCTGCTGTTGCTACTGCTCTCTGCATATATTTCTCTCTGTCTCTGCCGGGAAATATGACTGGTTGAGGCCCATCACAGACAGGGTTTTTGCACGAGGTTTAAAACTCCCAGATGAAGCAGTTGTTGGCGAGGGTGCACTCCGTCATTATCTTGTACTAATTTAATTGTAGATTAATGCTTCAATTTTAAATTAATGAGGTTAGTGGTAGGTGCACGGTGTGGGGCAGCAGTTTATTACTGTCGGGTTCGCATGTTGGCTCTGCACCTTGGAACGGTTCGCCATCTATGTAGTGGGCCTCCCGTCATCGTTGAGGCGGTGGCGTACAAAAGAGTCGGCAAGAAGTGATTTCTAATGAAGTTGTCTGGCACGATTGTGGGTAATTTATTGAATTTGCTCGATTAAACTTCTGTTGTTGTGGTATCTCAGACGGCGTGATTTTTCCATGCCGATAAATCGAGGGACAGAGAGTATGAGAGTGCGAGAGAGGGAGAAGATCGGTTCAAGAGTGGTCAGGAAGTGGGGTAGGTGCTTTACTAATAAAGATAGATGATGGAAAGTGATTTGTAGCGTGGGAACTGTGGCGCAATAATACTTTTCGCTTTTATTTCTGCAGTTAGTGGAAGTGTTGACTTCGGTACAACATTTCGAACATTTCTACAGGTTTTTCCATTAGGGCGAATAAATCATCACTTTCTCTGTATATTTTCTCTTTCAGTTGTAATTAAATTTCGGCACAAAATTTTTCATTATTCTATTTGCATATGTAAACTAGCGAGCAGCGTTGTCTTTTATTGAAATTGAAAATGTATTTTATTGTACACAAACAGATTTCTTGGACTTTCAAATTCAAGCAAGCCATGCTTTTCCGATGAAAGGATCTGTGTGGCAAACATACTTTTGCATATAAAAAGTAAGTAGTAAGGGGAAGTGAGATTCAAACGTTAAATTCTTAAAACCTTTAGCCTTTGAATGCAAACTAGAGCCACCAACACATGAATAACATTTCCTTAACATGACTTTCCGTGAGAGTGTTGAGAGTTTTGAGAAATTTACGTTTGAATCTCACTTCCTCTCGTTGTTTAAAATATCAGATACGTCTGTTTGAAAAAATACTCGAGAATTTTCCCGTAAGAAACCCATTCAAGGTCCACGAAAGTCTCGTTAATATCTTCTGAAAAATTTGTAAAATTTTACAGTAATTTATATAAAATTTATCAATAAAATTAAAAAATTGTCCTGTGTATATCGAGGGAATGATTCAATTTTTTTACGAATTACCCATAAACATGTAGCATAATATCCAAAAATAGTTCAATGACGTTCCATAAACTTGTAAAATTGACCCACAGAATGTAACCTTCTTGCAATGAAATTTATGCACATGATCCATAAATTTAAGGAAAAGTTCCATACGCAAATCGTCAATGATCCTTAAAACGATGAATAATGAACTGTAAACGTATGAATATGATCCGTAGCAAATCAACTTTGTGCACTAAAGCATGTTGGTATAGTCCTTAAAGTATTTCT
The DNA here is from genome assembly GCA_034211315.2 of Aedes japonicus. NCBI lineage: Eukaryota > Metazoa > Arthropoda > Insecta > Diptera > Culicidae > Aedes > Aedes japonicus. The sequence goes on from JASCZW010004926.1 coordinate 148,889, forward strand.
GCATTTTTGAGTTTTGAGCACTATTTTTTAAAATCACTCTCCTATACTTAAATGAATTTAAAATCGTGTCCTGAACAACATCATGAAGTTTTGATGGTAGTATAGAAATAATTTTATTCTTACACTAGCTGAAATGATTTCGACACATCGTTATAAAACTGTAACAAAGTTTTTTTTTTATGTGATATCTATATCATAGTTGGATATAAATTTGTTACTTCTTGAGGTTTTTTTTTACAATTTCTGTAATTTTAACTATATCCGCGATCTAAATTCTAACAACCTTTGTTATAAAAACAGCGTTACTTTCTTAACAAAACATGACAATTTTGTTGTTTTCTTTTGGTCGGAAAGGCGCATCTGAAAAAGAGGGTGTCCATAAACTGTTGTCGTTAAGGTACGATTTTTTTAAATCTTTTTTGTGTGACTAGAACGGCTTTTGAAATATTCTACAAAATTATAAAACTCACAATTTCCATTAACTTTGCAGAAAACACCAACTTGCTACCTTGTTTTTTTGAGATATGAAGCATTTATTAAGGAAATCCCCTTCAAATCGATTTTAGCTCTAACTTTTTTCTATGATTTTATCACGGTCTACTATGTTGTAGAAAGTTTTTCCTTTTACTTAGACTTACAACTATTTAAAAGACAATTTACGCTATCTTTTAGAACTGAAGTGATACAAGCGTTTTTTTTTATTCAAAATATGTCATTTTCACGCCTTTGCATTTGCATGCCAACACGTTTTTCATGGAATGACTATCAATAGTTTATGGATCATTTCTTTAGTTTTGAAGGTGAAAACTTAGGGCGGCCGATATGTGTCTCTTGACTAAGCATAATGTGCATTGATAGCTTACATTTTTTAGGTTAACATCCATTCATCTCACGCCAACGTAAGGAGTTCGAATCTCACCCTGCACAAGTTATGAAATTACCCAAAAGGTATTTGGGTGACTACGACGGGAGATGAACTAGCTCATGGTTGAAAATCTCGATAATCCAAGAACAAAAAAAAGTACAGAGGAAAGGCTTGTAAGATGGAACAGCGCCACTTTTGACATTCACAGCGACAACACTATCGCGCTGTCAAGTGTTAACCTCATTTTTTTTACTATTCTTCAATTTTCATTTGCTTTTGGAGTGAATAAACTCATTCGATTTAGCTCTTCCAGGTTTCATTGTTCTGAAGTGTTGGCATAACTGAAATAGTAATAAGATTTCGAAGATAGGCCATATTTTTTTCTATGACTATAAATAATCAGTTCCTTGAGCAAATTTGGAGCCTTTTAGTTCCTTTTTCAATAGATGTCTTTGGATCAGCGAAAAAAAAAAATTTCTACATGTAACGAGTGAAAAGCGGATCTTGTTCCATGTTACAAGCCTTTCCTCTTTAAATTATTTATTATATATTATAACCGATAAAGCATGTTAGCAGTAAACGATATTTTACCAGTTATACACTTGCTTAGATTAGTTTAATAAGCAGTTTGGTCATAGGTGTAGCCAGGATTTCAAGTAGAGACGGAGGGGGGGGGGGTTGGGGAGGGGGAGCAAGCTTTGTTATTTTAGACAGAGAGAGAGAGAGATAGAGAGAGAGAACTAAACAGTTTTCAAATTTGAACTACATTGAATAGGAATTACAAACATACATTTTGATTTTTGATGGCTTGTAGCTTATGGTTTGTGTCCTCTTACCTAACATTTAATTTGATTATTTTTTCTGATATTATCTTATATTATGCGATTTTTGTGTTAAATTGTTGGTACTTGCATTCTTAATACACAAATAATTGGCAAATAAGTCTGTAGAAATTCTGTAAATAATAATGTTGTCAGAAGGCACGCAATGCATCTACACATTCTTCTTTTTACCAAATCCCTGAATCGCAATTTTGAATAGATCAGCGTAGATTATCAAGCTTCTACTTGATTGATGCAGAAATTAGTTACAGTAGTGAAATAGTTGTAGGATACATTTGTTAATTGATAATTTTTGAAAAAAATTGCTTCGAGCATGGACTGTGAAAAGTTGTGCCGATGCTTCTTTACGCACTCTTTTGCTATCGGGCATCTGGTGAAAAGTCGAATTGCTTTGGTCATCTATAATTCAACGGTGCGAGTGATTGAGTTAGTACGAATGAAAAAACAACAAAAATGTTTTCTGGTGAGATGTGGTTGTTTTTCTGTGGTGGTAGGGATCACAACTATGTGTGATCCATAAAATTGGTTGACATGCTAGCTGTGCATGAAGCATGTAAACCGCTACCCCATTTAGTGAGTGACTTCAACAGCATCTTATTGTTGGTTTGAATCGATTGAGATCGAATTTTCAGCATTATAAAAAATCACCTTGTTTTTCCAATGAAAAACCACTTTGAGAGTGACCCCAATGGCATCCTTACTGCTGGTATAAATCAAAAATTGATACTAATATTTAAATATTTCTAAACATCCCAATCCTGTTATCCAACAGCCCAGTGATTTTTCGTGGAAGTCCAGAGGTGGTCTCGGCTTTCAATAAAACGAGTATCACGTCAACACATTCCTACCCTTTCCTTATATGACCTGCATTTGGGCGAGGCCGATGCAGGTATTGCCTTAGTTTGGAATAACAAGATTTTACACATTGAGGATGTATGTTAGTCCCAAGCATCATCTATTGGTTCTCTGTGTAATAACAGCTGACCTGGTAGCAACGGAGTAGCTACCTCGAGCGGTCAATCATGCTCATTATCTTGCTCATGCTCATAGAAACGAACAAAACTGTCTTGCTTTCTCACACGCTTATCAAATGATTGGTTTGAAAATCGGATATGATTAATTTCGTCTTGCCGGGATGATATCATTGCATGTGCTCCATTAAAATCTCTTGAAAACGGTCAAAATATTTGAAAATACTTAATCAAACTGAATGATATGATTAACATATATTCTCAATAAAATGAAACTACAGTACCGTTAAACGGGAAATTATTGATCAGCGGGGTAACATTGATCGGTTTGGCCCATATCATGAATAGTTAAAAGAAACATTTTCCGTTGATACACTTTCTGACTATGAATTATATTTCTTAATCTAGTATTATTTGGCATCCGAAAGCTATAACTTTGTTTTGAATATTAAGTTTTTGATTGCCAACCCAAGAAGCACACTACTATCATAATTTGTTGTAGTAACTTGATAATGACTAAGCAAGTCATATTTATATTATCTCAACTGAATGCAAACAAGTGTGATACTAGGGAAGAATTGAATTGAGCATAGTTTTTCCAACTTTCAGCTAACGGAAAAAAAATCAATGCTTGTCTTACAGTTAACATTAGAGGTGAGGAGATAGTTTCTAAAATACGATAGGCTAGATAGGTTGGGTTCTGAATTAAAAAGAAAAGATTGTAATGGGTGCAACGCCTCCATGGCTACGCCTATGCGTTTGGTGGTATGTTTACGAATAGTTACACAACTCATTCTATAATATCCGAAACTCTGGATTGATATGTAAGCAACTTCGTTCCATTCGCTGGATTAATTGTTAAAAGGAGTTTTCATACAGTTTGTTTTTAGTCTGGTGTTCTGATTTACGGCTTTCTCAGCTTTATTCTCTCTATCCCACCCAAAATTTCACAAAACAAACTAAATTTGAACTTATTAGAAACACTTAAGTAATTTTCTCATATGTTAATCTTCACATATACGCATAAAAAAATGCACAAAAATTACCTATTTTTCATGGGTTTAACCGCATTGACGAAACTACCCATGCAGCATCAATCATAGTAACCCATGAGTCAGCAGACACAATTTGACAGCTCTATCAGTCGAATTCTAACCGTGATGGCAAAAACAGTAAAGCAACTCCGTTCAGAAGTGTCCACGTTCAAAATACGACATCCATCGCGTCAAAAATGGACATCGTGTGGCACTTTTTGGACGTCAGATACGCCCGTTCCGGCATCTACAACATCTTGGCACTATTAGACAACAATCAGAGCATCGAAAGAAAGCCCGGTTCCGGGCGGCCGACGATCTTGAGATACAAGAAGCTCCAACCCAAGTAGCACAATATGTTTCAAAAGACAAAAACCTCCTTTGAAACAAATAAGGATTAGTTTTGTTTGGCCATGTACTTTAAAATCACCCACAATTGCAACGGAAAAAGCGCAAGAGATGGAGCCTTTTTGCAACTTGACATAGAGTTGCAATAGAATTTTGTAAAACTTAGAAATGTTGTAAAATCGCGTTGCAAAAAAGGCATTTGATACATTACGTGATGCAAAACATGGCGGTGTGTCAATTTTATGTTATTTTCAACTTGCATTGACTACGTACATAAAAACAGCGATGCAATAACTCTGCCGAAGTCAAAATAATCAACATGTTTTCTGTTCATATTTTTGCGAGGATATTTTTTTTTCAACCAAACATAAATAATCAAAATACAGAGAAGTTAAATCAGCTCAAAACTGTGAAGCAATAAAAGTATTTTTCAAACGCTTTTAGATGGATGGTCCAATATTGTGTTCAACTTCGAAAAACTTAAACGCCCCTGAATGATTCTTCGAAAATAATACGTTTTTCTGAGCTTGAAAAAGAAAACAATTGTGTTGAATTATGTTAACTTTTGAAAAAAAAGGTGTTTATGCATTTGGAAAATAATAAATCGCTACAGGCTTATATTAGGTAAAATTTGTATATGAATGAGTAAAATTTAAAATACTCATTTTATGTTGAAAAATTTTGGTACATGGCGACAACAAACATACCGAATACACTACCGGTTAAAATAATTTTGAATCCATTCTCGACATGGAAGTGCTTCTTAGGTATTATTCCGAGCAGACATCTTGAAGTTGTAAATATCTGAACAATAATGATCGTAGTAGTTTGTATGTGTTTTTTAATGACTTATGCCTTGTTAACTCAAAACTTATAGTTTAAAACTGAAAACTATTAAGCTTATAGCTGCTTTTTCGGATCTATTTTACTTATTCAGAACAGAACGCTTGTCTGGCATTAACAGTTAGACAACCATTTCCAATCCGCCACTAACAAAAAGGGTTCCATGTATTGAAACAAACTTTTAGAATAATTCTGAAGTAATACCATGTTTTTTTATTGCTTGAAAAAAAAAAGGGAAAAGCATTTGAGTGTGGATTCCGTTAAGGGGGGCTATTCAGTTAGAATGACCAAAAAATTCATTTTTTTTAAATAAAAAGTTGGTAAATTTCCCGTAAAAAACGCTCCTGAAAGCCTATTTTTAAAATTCGAACTCCAAGTGTTTCTTTTCATCGTTTTTTGAAGACGCCTTTTTCGCGCGCAGCAGGTTTAAGAGACGTTTGACCGAGAAGACCTATTTTCAACGTGTTTTTCTCAAAACAGCATTTTCGGAGTTTATGTCGGTAATGACTCAAAAACTAATTATTCGATTAAGCTGAAACTTATAGGATTTCTTTATTATAGTATTACCTTCTACATGAATTAAAAGTTATTGTAATATTTTTTAATTAAATATGGAAAGATGTGATAAAACGTCGGAAAAAAATGAAGATTTTTTCAAAAAAGTAACGCCAAAAGTTCAAATTTCCTTTTTAATCTTGTTTGTGCAGTTCATCTACTAACTGTTAAAGTAGTTAATTCAATTTTTGGGTTAGCAGGTTTCAGATCAAAACTGCGACCAGGAGAGCCGGCACAAGCAAAATACAACGACTTTTTCAACACACTCTAACGGCCACCATTTTGTTGAACAAAAATTGAAAAAATATTTTTGCATACTACATGGATACACTTATAATTGTAAAAAAAATCGATTGATTTGAGTTAAAACTTCCCCATGAAAAATAATTAACAAAAATGAGTTTTTTTTCTCGTTTTAACTGTAAATCCTCCCTTAAGAGATTGAAATAAAATTGTGTTGTTATCAAGTTTTTCGTACATTCGAAACCCGAATTGTTTGAATATCATTAACCGTAATTTTGGACGAGAGACGAGAGACAACAAAATTATTTCTTACAGTTGGGCTATTTTAATTACGTAAAAGAACTGTTTTTCAATAAAGTATTTGTATTTGTGTATTTGTGCTAAAAATTTAAAGTGCAAACAAACTCAACTATCAAATAATTAAAATATTAAATTATACGATTTTTCATTAAAATAAAGTGTGGTGCAGTAAATTTCCATAATTTAGTTTTCTAGGAACTGTTTATCTACGTTTTTAAAAGTTAACCAAACTCACACAAACCAAGTGGTGATTAGAACAAGAAATGAGAAGAAAAATCAGCATTGTCCATTTCATTCCAACTACTTTTGCTTATCTTGACAGATACGCGTATTTCGTCTACAATGTGAAGATTTCTTCAGTGTCTCGTACTAATAACTTGACTTTCTCCTCATTTCTAGTTACATGTATTCCATTAAACAGCTCAAACCCTCTAAGATTCCAGTGGTGATATTTGTTAACGTATTTGTCCAAGTATTATATGATTGTTTATTATCAATAGCGACACGATTGAAATACAATACATTAAAATTAATCGTAGAATTCTTGCTGCACTTCAGCATACAAGTCATTAAAGTTTGGCCTTTGAAATCTTTGTCATTTCTATGATTTGTACCTCTAAAAATTTAAAAAGGCGACACAAATCGGAGATGATGATGATGGCAGTCAGTTCTGTATTTTGGTGCCCCTTTTTTTTTTTCATGCACTTGTGAATAATATAAGGTAGATGTACCCTTTTCTTTGTTAGAATTGTAAGCTTATTGTTTATATTGATAAAATATGTGCCTGTTTGCAAGGGTTCTGAAAACAATTTTGCTATTTGCGAATGGACATAAAGGGCGAACATGAAATTATTGCGACACATTCAACAGGGCATAACTTTTTTACCATTGGGTAAAAATCAACCCAATTTTGCACAATTTCTCATTGATGTGTATTGCTTACATGCTGTCAAACTCGAAGTCGTGTTTTTCGATTCAACGAAAATGGAGGTGAACCAACGCGAGTCAACAAATTCTTTACAAACACCTGGAATTTCCTGACCTGTCGCACCGGCAGTTGGGAAAAATGTTGAACATTCACCATTCAAGCGTCTCCAGAGTGTTGAAGAGGTTCCAGGAGCGGATGACGTTGGACCACGGCAAAGGAGCTGGAAGAAAACTGGGACCGGAGAATAAAAAGACGGAGGGAAAGGTGAAGCGGATGATTAAAGCAAATCCCAACGTCTCAAGTCGTGATTTGGCTAAAAAGATCGGCATGTCGCAGAGCTACGTCCAGAATGCAAAGAAGAGAGCTGGACTACATACATACAAGGTACAGAACTTCCCAAACCGCGATGAGCGGCAACAATCGACGGCTAAAACTCGGGCACGGAAGCTCTACGAGAAGATGCTGACAAATGGCTGCTGTGTGATGGACGACGAAACGTATATAAAAGCCGATTTTAAGCAAATTCCTGGGTTGGAGTTTTTCTTCGGCAAGAGCAAGTTCTATGTGGACCACAAATTTAAGAAGAAGAAAATATCGAAGTTCGCCTCCAAATATCTCATTTGGCAGGCCATCTGCTCTTGCGGACTGAAGATTGAGCCTTTCGTGACAAAGGGCACAGTAAATGGCGAGATCTACAAATCTGAGTGCCTCGAGAAGCGCTTTTTGCCGTTCTTGCAGCAGCACGATGAAGCTCCGCTATTTTGGCTAGATTTGGCATCATGCCACTATTCTAAAAGTGTCCTGGAGTGGTATGAGGCCAATTCTGTCCATTTTGTTCCAAAGGATATGAATCCGCCAAACTGTCCGGAGCTGCGCCCGGTGGAGCAGTACTGGGCAATGATGAATTGGGAACTTCGGAAGAGCAAGAAGACAGTCAAAGACGAGAAGGACATGTTAAGAAAATGGAAAAAAAAACTGAGAAACTGGTACCGGATGACACTGTAAAGACTTTGATGGAGGGCATCAAGCGAAAATACGTTCAATTTTATTCTCAAGGCTCCATCGATTAACTTTTCTTTTGATTTTTGAAGTATATATATGTATAAAACTACCTTAAAATGTTGGTTCGATTCTAAACATTATAAGAAAATGACATGACATTTTCGGTGTCGCAATAATTTCGTGTTCGCCCTTTACACTGGCATATTACTGGCATAATTTTAAACACATCTTTACCAAATTCATTAATTAAAGAAGTACATAGCATATATTCAAAGCATTAATTCAAAAACATAATAGCTGATTTGCATTACTCCCAACTAGCAATCCCACTACCGTATTTTTGAAATGTTGACATAAGGTAGCTAATTTATTTGTAAGAATTAGTAAGGGCAGCCAAAACGAGAAAAGCTCTTTGCGAGATCCTTGTAAAAAAGTTAAATAATGTTGGTCACTACCATAAGAATAATATCTTCTAGAGATTGCATAATGAGCAATTCAAGCCGTTTTCGGTGTGAGGGCTCTACAATAATATCAATTTCCAGTGATCAACCGTTTGCCATCCATTTGAGGCAATATCAAAACACATTTGTTCGGTAGTGTACATTTCATTCGGATTTATTTCATTCGTCATCACTGTTATGGTGTTGTGGCATTGAACTTTTCAAAAACGTTACATTATTTAATGATTTTATGTTCTGTTCTCATTACGTTGCACAGGTGGCTTAAAAATGTATCTTCTGATAAATGATACAAAAGCGCAACGGCCTTTGAACATTCTTGCAATATCATGCACGACGATGAATTTTCGTGTTTTATATTTGCTGGAACTACGTAGCAAAATACATTTTGAAAACCTAAGTATCAGAACCCTTCATTGGAACAAGAGTATACCTTTTATGTCTTGTTGCACTGAAGCTCCAAATAACTTCATTATAAGCATCACATAGCTGATACAAATAAAAAAAGAGGAGAGTCCACCTAGTTGAACTCAAGTTCTTATTATTATGAAAGTGTCTTGTAATCTTCTTAGGCAACTTTGATGCCATATAAAGCATCTCCTGTGCCTTTACATAAACTCTAATGCAAGGTTGAATAATTTGATGATCTGTTTAGAGTATATTATGCAATATATATTAGTTTGTTCACAATAAATGTTGCATTTGTTGCTTGGTAGATTTAAAAACTAATTGATTTCAACATAATTATTGATAGATAAATCATTCTTGAGTTTCTTGAATCTTAATTTGTGATATGTTAATAGTACATGCATATTGTGTCCCCTCAATGTGTCATGATAATTTCAAACTACTATTTCCATCTCGTAAGCATAATTAATTATAAGGTTCGTTGCAAGTTGGCTGAGACTAGACTGCAATCATTCATCTATGTTGCGCACTACTTCAATACTATACTTTGATCTATTATACCTATAAGTATCGTGTATACAACGTCATGTTAAAATTTACCTAATTGCAAGTTGACAAGGACAAATAGATCTCGACTAACTGCAATGTTTGTTTTGAATTATTTCAGCGAGACATTTGAGTAACATCAACGCAATATCTAGTATCTCGTAATACGTGAATTAAACTTTGCTGTAACCTGTACGTTTTTCATTACTGTAAATTTTCTAAAATGAAACATGAAAACTATGTGTTGAATTTAAAAGATGTTTTGTGTGCTACTTGGGAAAGGATGCTGATGAGGAAGACCGAGGGAAACAGTCGCTACAATGCTGCGTGCGCTTGGCCAGGAGACGGTTCAACCGGACAAACAGTGAAAATGTACCTGGTGGACATGAACATACATGTCAGGAAGCGGAAGTCGCGTCCACTGTTTTCGGAGATGCAGGCAATGACGCTGCCGCAGCGGCTGAATAAGATGGTCAACTCGAACAATTTTGTCGCGAAAGCTGAGGAGAAATTGATAAATAAAACGAAAAAAGAACTCAAAAGCATGCCTACACGCATGTTTTCGTCCGCCATGGTGAATGTTACGGTTAACTGCCGGAAGGTCGCTCGCAAGGACGTAGAATTGTTTTACAAGTAAGCTTAAATAATTACCTTCGATGGGAAATTTATCAAAAGCAATTATCTGTCTTAATTTTTTTATCACCGTCCGAAAAAAGTCCATTTTTTTAATGCAAACGTTACCGGCCATTCGGTAATGAAAACATTTTAAGTCCCACAGATTTTGTTCCTATGATTTGTGTTGAGTTGAGGCATAAAAAAAATATTCAACCGCAAAACCCATATATTTCCATTAAAATGTACCAACAACAACATTTTTACAACGTTACTTATGTCACAGGTCATAGTTGGGAAGATTAAAAAAATATTCCCCTTACATTGGGACTACGGTTTTCTTGATAAGTTATTGCTGTTTATCTATGTTAACAGTTAGGTAAGAACATCTGGCTATTATCTGTACATCTAGGCTGCATTACTCGGGTAATCGGATCAATTTAGCCAAATTTAGATCATTCGAAGATCGTTGAGATCACCTGTTAAGCTTAATAAGTGAAATCATGGTGTCTCAAAAGTTAAGGATATCAAAACTGATGTGGAGGTGAAATTGAAAGTAAAACTTTAATTTGATTAATACAGTCTCAATTGCTTCGGAATAAGTCGGTCATCTTTGATAGTATCATAATTTCGTTGATTATCGCTGAGTTAATGCCATTTTTGGTACATATATGATGAATAAAGGAGCCTGGTTAACATTACACTCCGTTACCCAAGAACAGCTTGTTTTAAACAGAGAAAAGTGTCTTGGAAACGTTCACAAACCGCCCCAATTTCAATTATTGCGATTTGTTTCATTTTATAAATTGCTTGGGTTACTGGTTTAGTCTCCGACTTTTTTTTATTATTATTTATCTAAAATTGTGGATGTATTAGGGTTCGTTTAAGAAACGATAACCGCGACATTATTGAAGTAAAAATAAATGATACATCAGGATTTTAAGTTGTATCCTTCTTCAAATGAATCTCACCTCAGATAATTCGTTCTAAAAAGCGGGACGCTTTTGAAGTGTTAAATCATTGTAAACCATTTCCGAAACCATTATTCCTTAACGGCTATCTATTGTAATTCATTCCAAAAGGAAAATATTTATGCTTGTCCCCTGTGCAGCGATGGACTACCGTCAAAGTTGCCATAAATTACTGACTTTGTTCATAAATCCTCGTGCGCAAAATTTAATCGCATTAGCCACTGTCTTACCCCAAACTAATACAAAAAAAGAGGAAAATTTCGTTTCCGCTGCCTGCGTTCAGATTCATTGGCTATAGATGGATGACCGCGTGTTGTGTTGGTGCTGGTGGTGATGTTCTCCACGAATAATACGAACGGCAAGAAGGGAAAAGAATTTCCATTTATTTTCTCAGCTCCACTGAACGTTATTAATGATGTTGTGCTTTTTAATCAAATTTTATTCGATGGTGGTATTATTGCCCTCTTGTCTTTCCTCGGGGGAAGAGTATCATTGAGCCGGTGTAATGTGACAAGGCCATAAAGCACCTATAGCTTCCAATAGGATTGCAATGAATTTTTATACTTTTCAGTCGAGGGGAAAAAAATTAGTGAAAGTTTCCCAACCGATTGAGAATGTTTCAAATGGTATGTTTGCAAACGACATTAGAATAGCACACACACGTAATAAGTCGCAACTTAAGCGGAGATCAATCTGAGGACGCTGATGACGCCGCACCGTGCCCTTTTTGCCTTTGCTTGAACATTCTCCAATATGTGTCAGCATCGATAAATATTACCGAAGAAAGCAAACGGCAGGCAGTAGCGCACCCTTGTTTACAAATTTATTGGCCCATGTGACAGCACACTCTGCCACTACCACCATCACCATCGTCATTCAAATGGGATTGTTCGGTTGCCTATAGCTCTGCGAAACTCCCATTCCATTCTCGTTCCATGACTGACTTTTAGCGACTAATGAGGCATGGGTTTCTTGAACCGGGAGAGTTGTGCCACGATGGTATGCGACAATTGGTTTATCCTTAAATATTTGAAGCAATAATTTAGATTATCCACCGTGGGGCCACTGCGGCAACGACGGCAGTAAAAGCAGCGCTCGGCGGGGTGAACAATTGAGCGCGGGAAGTCATAAATTGAAGATGGACCAGGCTGGTAGATGTCACAGAAGGCCTTAACGGCATATTTCAATCACCAGATGTTAATGAGTTACGAGCTCGGTTGGAGGTAATTTAAATTCTTAATGTTGATTTATAAAAGTTACTGTCAATGCTTAACGAGGTTTCAGTTTCTGTCGAACAGACATAAATATTGGAGATCTACTCTGTAAAGTGCACAATGTGGCACGGATTTCGGTGCCATTGTTAACGTGATCAGCAGGCTTTAACGTGGAATCCATTTCATCATTCTCATTAAGATAGGATGATTCGATTTACTTTAATTAGCATTCATCCTCAAGAGTGACCCATTTCAAATTATACGCCTTTCATAAACTAGCATGAAACAGGTTGCACCATGTCGTTTACGTGGTATAAGCTCCAAACTATCTTTTAAATGAAGGCCCGTCTTCATCCGTTCTTGATAGATGGTAATTTTAGATTAATTACTTAATTTCTATACCAATCACACGAAGGCCTGTGTTTGTTGTGCTGTACATTAAAGTCGCGTGCGCTGTATTGAGTATTTGGCTGCAGGTCGCCAGCCTCGAGTCTCCCGAAGGTCCACAGGATATCTTCCTCTTTATTGATTGAGATTTCCAACAGCGTGAAATTAATTATTGTCATTGTTATCGGCTATCAATGAGTACATGTATTCGTTCCACCTCAGTGATTAAACATTGTGGCCTTTTAAAGCTATTCATGAGATTATTTTTGCCGTTAGCTAAACCGATTCAATACGGATGAATCATGTGTGTGTGTGTGTGTGTGTGTGTGTGTGTGTGTGTGTGTGTGTGTGTGTGTGTGTGTGTGTGTGGTATTTGGAAGAAATCTGTCTACAACAATCCCTCAAGTGACCATTAGAAGCAGCTACATGCCGAGAGCTAGAAAGTGATAGCTCCACTGCAAATCCAGCAACCCATTTCAGAATGTCTGGAGAGTCACGCCCATTCCGAGGTTACTTTCACATACAATAAGCCCCGCATGTAAACATTACCGATATCATTTGGATAAAGGCACTGCAACACACTTCCAGATATGGAGATGTTTAATTTCCAAACCAGACATGTTTTTGGTTTTATTTAAAAATAAGGTTATGGTTATATAGTTATAGTCAGTTACATCTCACCCATGGCCGCTTTCTTAATTACACCCGCTTGTTCATTCATAAACATAAAAATTCTCGACGTTGATTCGTAATTGCAATCTGCATAAGAAAACTCTTTACACCACGTGGTGAACGATTCTGAAATTATGTGGCAGCCTTTCACGCACGCATGCGCATTGTCTTCGCTTGCTGCTTCTGAATGTTTGCAAATGGCCGTTTTCTACATGCACTGGTCTTCTCTTTTTTTTCACTCCACACTCCCCGCTATAAGGCGACTCTATATCGAACTTTAAAACTAGTAATAATCATCGATTCACTCGCGACAAGGCGGACAAACACGGTGGACATTCTCAGAATCTCCACGGTACTCCAAACTATTCTTGAGTTCAGGTATTGGTGACTGACTGACTGTTATTCATGGTCAACAGTGGGATTTATAAGGACTCCATCGTACTTATGAGTTGGTAAAGCGCCATGGGACATCATTGCACAATCATAGTCAAATTATCTCAGTATCTTCAGAATATCTACGGTACTCCAAATTATTCTTGAGTTCAGATCTTGATATTTTGCTTGATAAACAAACCAACTTTCGAGGTCTTCATTGTACTTATGAATCACAAAAGCTCCTTGTCCCATGGTGTTTTCCATGATCAACAAGGCGATTTCTACTACAATATCATGGATACTCCAAATCATTATGGAGTTCATATCTTTATGTTCTAGAGGATCAACCCACTATTTGCTATTTTCTTATCAAATATATGTTTTTGTATTGGTCCATGGGGCAGAAAGCTGTTCAGAAAAGTTCGGGAAAATTCTTCAGAATATTTCAAGAAAGCTGTTAATACGAACTTCTGGTAAATTTTCAGAGGAATTTAAAGGGTTTTCAGAGGCACTACAGGGATGTTCTTTAGAGAAACTTCAGGGAAGTTCTCGAGAGAAAACCAGGAAAGTTCTTCAGAGAAGTTCAGGGAAGTTCTTCAAAGATCTTCGGGGAAGTTCTTCAGAGAACTTCAGGAAAGTTCTTCGGGGAATTTCAGAAAAGTATTTCGGGGAAGTTCTTCAGAGGATCTTAAGGGAAGCTCTTTAGCTCTATATAAAATCTGCAGAGAATTTTGGGGTAGTTCTGCAGATGCAAAACATCATAACAACCTTCTATGGCCCCAAAAACCCCCTACATATAAATTTTCATAATAGTAGGGACAATTCTCTTGTTTGGTTAACATTTGTGTCTCATTTGTATGAGGCACACCCCTCCAGAGGGAAGAACCACCATAGCAAAATGTCTTGCCTCCAAAAACCCCGATAAGCCAAATTTGGTTCAATTTGCTTGATTATTTCTCGAAATATGCAGAAATTTGCGTTTCATCTGTATGGGAGCCCCCTTTCTAAGGGGAGAGAGATTTCAAACTACCATAGATTCCTTTTCTGGATCCAAAAACCCCTGCACACACATTCGCATAGCAGTAGGGATAGTTCTCATATTTGGTTAAAATTTGTGTTTCATTCGTATGGGAGCCCCCCTATACAGAGAGAGAGGAGGGGTCTCGAACAACCATAAAAACATGTCTTGCCTTCAAAAACTCGCCCATGACAAATTTGGTTCAATTTGCTTGATTTGTTCTCGAGTTATGCAAAAATTTGTTTGTTCTATTTGCATGGGCGCCCCCCCCCCTTTCTAGAAGCTTAAAAACTCCTGCGTGCAATTTGCATAGCAGTAGGGATAGTTCTTTTGTTTGGTTGAAATTTGTGTTTCATTCGTATGGGGCCCCCCTTTCCAGAGGGAGGAGGGGCATCAAACTAACATAGAAACATTTCTTGCCTTCAAAAACTCGCTCACAATAAATCTGGTGCCATATGATTTTGCATGAAAGCCTCCCTTTCTAGAGGTGGGATGGGTCTCTAACTATCATAAGAACCTTTCCCGGTCCCAAAAACTTCTCCCTTCAAAATTTAAGATTAAGCTAAGATCATAATTACTAACAATTTTAGTGGACGTTATCGTCGAAAATGCGAGAAATTCTATCAAGAAGCCACGTTTTTCTGGTTGCAGTGAACAGTAGATTGAAAGTTAGTTTTTAAGTTCAAATAGGTTTAGTTCAGAGCAGTTACAGTAGTTTTAAGAATCAATTCACTAGATTTAGGCGCAGTTCAATAATTTAGAATAATATTTATGGTACATTTAAGTAACTACTTTATGCAACGTTCGATAACCTGGCAAACCGAAAACAATGGCGATTTTTCATTCATTGAGCGTTTGACGTTTCTTCCACTCTCCCGTCACACGTGACATTCGGTTCAGCAACGGTCTGCCGAAAAGTGTCGCTGCAACGGGAAATATTGCCGTCATCCGTGGGAAAAAAAGAACAAATTGGTGATGATCCAACAGATGATATAAACTACACGATTCCTGTTCGTACTGCGTTGGAAATAAAAAAAGTTAAATTTGTTAACAGTTATGTTTTAAACATATTATAATTCACATATTATAATTTCTAGATTAATTGTTGATTAAGATTACCCCAGAGACGTTCTCCGCTCCACGATGATTTTGTAGTCAAAAAGGTAGTATTAAATTCAACCAGATTAATGCAGACTATTATCAGCAACTTCAATATCGTTCAAACTAGTCATTTTACCGGTAATGTTTTACTCGTCATGATTTATTGAACAACCTCAGAGAGAAGCAAGGAAAGGTGTTATATGCTGATCCTCTTAACAGCATGTTTTGATGGGAACCCCATGATGGATTGAATACATTGCTACACTGTTAGAAAAAATCGTGTAAATTTAAGTCTACTTGGATGCACATAAAAGGAGTGGCCCCTTTTTGATTGAAATTTGCATCTGTTCTTAAATTTACATGACCACAAAAATCCAAATGATAACTTACATGACATAGAGTAAAAATAAGTTGAGGAACACAACATGATGTTTGACAAATGCTGCTACTGTAAATACAAATTCAAATGCTTTTGATGCCCGTTTTGATTCATAAGATCTTGTTCAAATTACCATCACAAAAAGTCAGGAAGCGGCAGAAATAATGGGATATTTCATGTAAATTTTAGCTTGAAATTAGTCTATTGTATGAAATATTGCAAACATTGTTGTATGGCGCATGAAAGATTGAAAACAATTTCGTTGTTTACGCTTCATTTGGCTTGGCATTAAACGAGGGAAATTTTACGCGCCTGTTAATTTTTATTATTTTTTCTGTGTCTAGGAATCATTTTATTTCTTCTTGTTCAAATGTTTTTCAACATATGAAATCAAATAGCCAGCGTCGGTGGTGTAGTGGTAAGCGTGACTGCTACTGGCACCCCAGTGGGTCTGGGTTCAATCCGACGTCGGTGGTTTTTCTGAGACGAAAAAATGTTGGTCACGTCTTCCTTCGGAAGGGAAGTAAAGCCGTTGGTCCCGGTTCATAGTCATGAGTCGTTAGGTAGGGTCCAGGTGGTGGAGTCGTCTCCCTGGCGTCGGTGATTGTCACCATGTGAGGAAATAGGCCGACGGAAAATAAAAAAGTAAAAAAAAAAAAAAATATGAAATCAAATAATGCAAAACCCGGTCGTTGACCTTCGTCCAAACAAATTTGAGGATGCTATTAGTTGGCGCTATGTTCGGGTTAATAAAAATAACACGCGAATGAACTAGGTTTGCTACGCCGTTTAGCCGTGTATCACTGGAAAAAAATAATAATTTGAAAGTATTTGTTTTCTTTTCCTACAGCTTTAATTTTTGAGCATGACATTTTACGTACGGAAGTTTGATCTGTTATGCATTTTTTGAATCATGAAGTGCTATATTCTTTCGCGGAAGAAAGTGAATTTGAACTTTTTAATTGTCGTGACGCGTGGAACCGACTACGTTAAAAATAAATCGGATGTTATTTTAACATTAAAGACAACGATCATGTAAATTTAAGCCCAGTATATAGTTTTTCTGCTAATTATCAACGCTTTACGGATTTAGATTATCAAGTATAGTCCAAGAAGCTGTTGTTAATGTAGTATTCGGACTTGCTCTTGGGTGTGACAGTATTTATTATTTTTGGCTTCTAACTAGGGTTTAACAGTACCTCCAATAGAGCATACAATTGAGTTATATATATGTTTAAATCTCAAAATACACAGATAAAAGGAAACGTTGAATTTTCTGCGTTATCTGACGCACATAAAGGAAATGCTGAATTTGTCAGAAAATAATGGGATATTTCTTGTAAATTTAAGCTAGATAACGCCTGAATCTGGCCTGTTGTATGAAAAATTGGCAAAATTTTTGTATGGTGCATGAAAGATTGCAAACAATTTCGTTATTTCCGCCTCCCTTGCTTTAATAAAGACCTACGATCAATTTCAAGCTATTTGTACTCAATTCCACAGCTTACCGAACGCTATCGAACCTGTCGATACGATACGTTCTCTTCACATCTTGGTTTTAGCAGAAATTGCTGTCCACTACTGGGATCTCATGATGATGGGAAGATATTACCAATATCAAAATATTTCAATATAATTATCCTACTTTACGCATCAAAAAAATTATTAGCAATGTAAGCAATTAAAAGTAAATTTTTAAAGCATAACAAAAATCGAATTTGTTGTCAAACACGTGTTCTCAGTAGAACCGTTTCATAGCAGAACTCTATCTGAAAATGTTGTTGTGTATTTTATTTTCAGCAGAGTCACCCGAAAGTAGATTATCAACTAAACAAGTTGTTTTTTATTTGTATTTGTTGCAGTGGCTCAAGTTAAATTATCATTTTGATATCAACATAAAAAGTGTACATCAATTTAAATTTTCTACTTTCCTTAACTGATATTAACACTATTTGATGTGACAGGAACATTTTTTTTTGCATTCAATTACGATCTTTTAACCGTTAAAACATCACACCATCAGGTAGGGTTTTCAACTTGATCTAAGTCTTTTGTCGGCACAGCATTTGGATTCGGAAGCAAAATTTAATAAAATACTTATAGTTTGATAACAATCTGATGAAAGGCTGATTTTTACTCTCATTTTGAGATAGATGTAATTTATGTCAATCATGTTTTCACTACACATATTTATGGAATCCATTCACATACGCTTAATATTGTAGTTTTTGAACCAAATATATGAACATGAGCATGAGCATGATTGACCACCCGAGGTTGCTACTCCGTTGTTGCCAAATCAGCTGTTGTTACACAGAGAACCAACAGATGATGCTCGGGACTAACATACATCTTCATTGTGTAAAAACTGGTGATCCCAATCTAAGGCAATACCAGCGCCGGCCCCGTCCGAATGCTGGTCAAGTAAGGAAAGGGTAGGAATATGTTGACGTGATACTCGCTTTGTTGGAAGCCGCGGAATCCACTGCACTTCCACGAGAAATCACTGGGATTTTGGATAACAGGATTGGGTAGCACCAGGGTTCGTTTTGGTTAACGATAAGCTGTCAAGTTAAATATTTTAAAATTAGGAGCGATTTCCGATTTGAACCGGTTTAAACCAACAGTAAGGATGCCATTGCGGCCACTCACAAAATGAGATAGTAGTTTTTCATTGGGAAACTAGGAGATGTTTTAGAATGCTGGAAAGCTGATTTGGACCGATTAAACCAACAGTAAGGATGCTATTGTGGCCACTCACAGAGTGTGATAATGGAATTTCATTAGAAAAACAAGGCAATACATCTCCACGCATGAGAGCCAACTTGGGTCGATCTACACCAACAGTACGGATGTCGCTGGAGTCACTTGCAAAATGGGACAGTGGATTATTTGTTCCAAAATAAGGGGGCCCGAAGAGCATGGCGAACTAATAATTTAGATCACAATTAAGTATGTACTTCTCCACCGACCTGCGCAAACCTATTTAAAAAGGACATATAGATACAATGGGTAACAATTACCTGTCTTGCTCCACGTCCTTGAGAGTACTTACTACCTCACGAGCCGCCTGTACCCAACTCCACAGGCGTCCGTCAAAATTCAAAATTTGGTAGAAATAAATCATCTGTCACCTGGAAAGAATAAAAATTAAGAACAAAGATGTTCGAAAAGCACAGCCATTTCTATGAAAAGATTGTTGCGGGTTGTCGATGGTTGATTACAACTATGTATTGGGCACCATTGGCTGAAATGAGCATTGAATGAGAATAGTGAGAACATTTCATTGAATAAACGAATACAACACTCAGTTGTTTATTAAACTGAACCTCGTTCGCGCTATATCTGACGAACTTAGTCTATGAATCAACCCTCTCAGATTTATCGCTTATACGCTATTCTGACAACATAACAAGCTCACAACTGCATGCTAGTCTGTGATTTGAAAAGTGTCCAAATTCATGAACAAAAAGTTCGGGTACCGATACAACACGGCATCTGAACTTTGGATTTGGAAATTTGTGTCACTTAACAAATCATCAAACAAATGTGCATAAGCACGTTGGCCAATATTTAGTGTCAACCATAAATAAATATTGATCATTTATATTATAAACTAATCAGTGCGCACTTAATCCTGTTTGACCAATTTTTGACCGTTCCACCCTTTCTTAGGCTTAAGGCCTCATTTATTTCTAAAAGTTCTCTTACATATCCAGATCTCACTGGTTGCCTTTCCTGTTTGTTGGTCAATATGACTGTTCCAGCAAAGATGCTTATCTACAGTGTAGTTTTTGAACCAAATATATGTATCAAAAATATACCAATACTAGCTGGCCCGGCAGACGTTGTCCTGCCCATAATTAAATTACTAAATGGAAAATTGGAGAAGGAGTTATAAATGTAAAAGTTTATTTGCAATAAGTTTTAATTCCATTTATTTAGAGTTAATTTCTTACTGTTGTGTGATGATTTTATCAAAATATGTTGCTGTAAGGTAAGGTTTAATGTCCAAGAAAACTTATAGAACATTATAGATATTACCATAGGTGTTGGCATGAACTGTTCTCTTATTATGTTCGTTGCCCCAAACGAAGTCATTTGAAAACAGCCATTATAACTCTGGATGTTCTGCAGAATATGTTTAGAAT
Organism: Aedes japonicus; assembly: GCA_034211315.2. Lineage (NCBI taxonomy): Eukaryota > Metazoa > Arthropoda > Insecta > Diptera > Culicidae > Aedes > Aedes japonicus. The sequence continues at coordinate 169,112 of JASCZW010004926.1, forward strand.
CACTTCCTGATCCAGACACCAATGAGCGCAAACGCTCTGGTGGTGGATTTAGTGGCGTTACTTTAACTTTGCCACTTGCACAACACAATTCATTTGGTGTTTCATTTGGAAGCTACAATGCATTACAATGAGAACAAACTTCACTCATTGATTCAATGGCGATTGATATATCCGCACTGAAATTAATCAAAGGATCATATTGAAATGCAGCACGTTGAAGATTTTGCAGAATGTAGGTTTGCTGTCGTAGTCGTTTAGTGATGTTATTTTGGGTACGATTGTCACCAGATCTTTCTGGTACTTCCCGATTACGCTTCTTTCTATCGCTTGTATTTCGACCTGCTCTCTCTTCTTGACCCAACATCGGTCGTTGTCGATCCAAGTCATTTTGAGTTGCATGCTGAACGTCTCATTCAAGATTTTGCTGCGCTAACAGTCGTGCGGCTGCAGCGACCAATATTACTTCGTCTAGTAGTAGGCATTGCACAATAATACTAATTGAAATTGGAATTGCAACATAATTAGTTTCTTCTAAATTTCTAGTAATATGTTCGTTTTCACTTTCCTGATGCAATATTAATCTTACAGTGAATGATACTAAAATAAACAAAAATGTTATTATACACCTGTTAGTTCAACATAGAATACAAAAACTAATACTCTCATTCTCCATCGAACTTCACTCCTATTTACATCTCGCTGCGAGATATCACCAATACAAACGTTTCAATTTATACGTGAACCTACACGTTTACACTGCCCAAGTAACAATTCTAGGGTTTTTTTTTCATTAGGGCGAATCTACAATTGAGAGATTCTCTCCGGGCTCGCTCTCTTTCATTCATAAACCTATCACCTTTGGGTTTTTCATTCTACTATTTATAGAGTATGCTAGCCAGCACTGTTGTGTTTCGATCTGTACTAAAGAATGCCTCGGAAGTTTTATAATGGCGCTGTAATGAATGAAAAAGAGCGAGCCCGGAGAGAATCTCTCAATTGTAGATTGTAGAAAAAAAAACCTAGAATTTCACTTCTATTCCAGCCGTATAGCACTCCTCCCGGCTTTGTTGATGAAACTACATTCAAAACTGTTGTGTCCACCAACACCTCCTCTATGCATCTTTAAAGCTGAAATGTGTACAAAGTGGCCCACTCCTTAGACGGTTGTGAAAACAAATTAATAAAACCTTTCTAAGACCATAAAGATTTTGAAAATGTTCTAGTGAAAGATGTTATTATGAAAGATAATGCCGAATGGCCACAGCTGTCAAACTTCACGGAGAAAAAAGCTCAAGTGTTGCGGGAAATTATGTTTGAAAGCAAAATATATAAAACAAATTGAGTTTTTTTGTTTAGCATATCATGCTCCAAATCATATGCGCATTTAATTGTATGGTGAATATTGGCATGATAAGAGCTGAAAATTAATGCGCCTCGGAAATTATGCGAGTTTACAACAACAAAAACAAAATTGAAAGAATTATATTCGATAAATTAATCAAGAAACTTCTGAAAATTGATGGAATTCAATAAGGTTATCTGAACGAATACCGAAATTTGCCTCAGATCGACAGTTCAATTGTATGACATTTAAAATTTAGTGTATTTATTTTTCCACATTTCAATTATTTCATTCATTCCAATATGGCGATTGCAAGAAATTACAGTTTTGCCAATAATCCAATTTATCTTAGCAATGGTTACTATAAAACTATCTGGCTTTCGTAAAACATTAGTAAAACTTAGTAAAGCTGGATGGTTTTGGCAATGTTACTTGGGTGAGTTTGCTTTTTACGCAGGAATGAGAGCGCTAAAAAAAAAATATCCTTAAAAACAACTGAGTAACTCCTAGAAATCACGTACAAACCCGTAATTTACGAAAGCCTCGTAAAAAGCAACATAAGGGATTATTTAAACGCGTTAATGACAAAATCTAAGTGAACGGTATCTCCTCGCGTGAATTCTGAACACCACGTAAAAAAAAAACTCGCATAATAAACGACTCCAGTGTATTATCGTTTTTCGCATAATTTATCAAAAAGTCCTAAATAACAATGAGAAATTCGCTCCTCTCTCGTCCTTTTTTTTGTTAATTAAGACGCCATTATAAAATTTTCCAACGGTTTCTCCTTCCAACTCGATGGATGGTCTTGTTGTTTTCTATTATGATATTTCCATACAAAGTGAAAATTTAATTTAAATGATTTTTTTAATTTCCCGAAAAAATTTAATTTCGACATTTTTTATTTCAAAAACCTGTTGGGATTCAAGACGAATCAAATGAAAAAGAAATCAAGTAATTCCATCGTGTCGTTCGTGAGTTATGCTGTCACGAACGGACAGCATTTCATTTTTATATGTATAGATCAGAAAAAATCAATGATATACTTGAAATTTATTGTCCATAGGTCACTAATTGGCACTCATGATGACGTAGTGCTCTACGCCATCTTATCTATGATTATTTTAAAACCACACACGCGTTTGTCTTAAACAATCTCATAAATCCTCAGGAAAAAAACTCGTTCCAATATATGAAACTACCATTTGTCTACTTATCCTGTGAGAGCAATACAATCCAAAACAATCCAGAAGAAGCCTGTTTCCATCCTACCTCCGTCTATTTCCATCTAATCAGTAAGGAAATAAATTTGTCAAAGGCGCCCTTTTCAACGCATTACATCAGCGAAGTGGATCATCATATATTTTCTTCAAAATTCCACTCCCAGATCGTGTTGTCCCATACGTCGCCTTTTCGTAGTTGTTGATATCCTCAGCATAGCATGTTGACTACTCGTTGACGTCGTCGTCATCGTCGGTGGCTGGCTGGCTGGTTGGCTGGCTGGTGGCCCCGATGGAAAGAAAATAGAACCTTTCTCCCTCTTCGGCGGCGGTCGTTGTTGATTTCGTGGCGGAATAATGGGTGTGGAGCTGAAATGTCAGCATATGCTTTTCACGCCGCGTGACTTCAGATGACAGATGAAGGGACACATTACACAAAATGTATGTCCTGGGACCGGGTGGAAATGAATTGGAAAGCAAGTGGAATGAAAAAAAGGCTCGCGCTTTCGACTCAATTGGACTTGGTGAGTGTGGGCGCGAGACCGAACTGGGGGTAAAAACTGTTTGCCACCGTCATCGGCGATACTTTTATTGAGAAAAATAAGGTGCCACTTGCTGGAGGATCTTCCCAGTTAGTTCTGGAACGACACGCAACTGCTGGCAGTCGGACTAGAAGGATCGCACAGGCGTGAAGAAAAAAACATTTCAATTTCGCGTTCATTAAATATGCAATTTATTCTGAACTGGATTTCCGGTTGCCCCTCCCGGTGATTTTCTCTGCTTTTTTTTCTCGCAGCTACGGCGTTGTGCACGGGAAGCACTATACAATCTCCATTTTGCTATTATAGAAGCCAAACAGGGTGCGAGAATTTATTTCGGCGCCGATGCGTATGGCTCCAAGGCTTCGCACATGGCTTCTGTATCTATGTACTGCGCTAACCGAACGCCAAATCGGAAGCATCCGGGATCAGAGGGAGAGTTGTTTGGTAAATGATGGGAAATAATTCATTTTTATAGAGGCCAATTTTTCAGCAGTTAATTTATGCATTCGGATTCGGTTTCATGCCGTTCAATTGCCGTGAGCTTTTGGGAATTGCCCATCAGGCAGTTGTTGCTCAGGAATCCGGTGGTGGCGATGTGCGGAGGGGGCCCACGTCGATCCTTAGATACAATGTGTTGAATTATGGATGGTAATATTTTTCCCATGATGGAGGAGTGTGTTGATGTGGAAGTGATACCTTCGGGTGGGAGATACAAGCTGTAGGAGGTAACGAGGAAATTATTGAAATTAGAATGTCCAATGGGGCCTTAGATAGTTAAGTCGTTTAAGGCATGGTTTTACCAAATGAGTTCGATTACCTTTTATACAGCCGGTTGAACGGTTGCCGGAATTCGCATTTCTGGAAATAACTGTGATATATCTAAGTTCAATTTTTACACTGAAGAAATAACGAAAAGAGTTTTGGCCACTCACGTTGGGTCCAATCTCATCCTAGGCACTTTCACAGTTGCTAATTGAGAGCTTTCACTGCCAGTACCATTTTTGCATAAGAATGATTGGGAATCTTTATAATCAGCCATTGACAAAATAATCTTAGACCAATGAAATGGTGCGTCGTTATGGATCTAACAAATGTCAATAATTAAAGATTGAACTCGATAAAAATGCAACAGGCAAAAATGATCACCTAAAATTCATTTTAATTCGGATATTTTTGAAACCTTCAGGGAATTGTTGTTATTGTTGTTTTTTTATTAATGAAACTTTACATCCATGGGATGCATTCATGTCGGTTTCAGTTGTTCAAAGTGTAGCAGAGTGTACAATATGAGGTGAGTGGTATCGTTTATAATAAATGTGATTCAATTTCACTTAGCTCTTTTACTTTGGTTCTGGCTCCTTTTTATGGTTTTCCTTCGTTGGCACTTTCTCTTGTTTTTTTTACTATTTTATTCAATTTTCACACATTCTTCAAACATTTGCAATATCTTCTCCTTTATGGCTTTCATAATGTTCTTTGGTTTTATCGCTATCTCCATTTGCGAAAAATTTCTTTTCTTCGTTTCCTTCCATTTTTCTTCATTATGTTTTGTTCCTTTTCTGTCATATTCTTCTCTTTCATCTTCTACTCCATCATGCTTTTCTTCGTTACCTCCCTCTATTTCATCTCCCTTTCCATCATACTCTTCTTCGTTTTCTTCCTTCTTATTATTTTCCTCTCTATCATCTTTTTCTCAATTATGCTCCTCTCCGTCATTTTCTTCTCCGTCATCTCTCTTTCCTCTGTGTCATCTTCTTCTCAGTCATCTTCATCTTCGTAATGTTTTTCTTCGTGTTCTTCCTTTTTGTCATCTCGCGTTCCATTATGCTCTTCTTTGTTTTCTTCCTTTTTATTATTTTCCGTCCCATCATCATCTTTTCTGTCATCTTCTTCTCAGTCATTGTTCTCTATATCACCTTCTTCTCCATCTTGTATATTCTATTCCTAATCATTATCTTTTTCTTAATCTTTTTCTTTGTAATCTTTCTCTCCGCTTTCTTCTTTTCCATCAAGCTTTTCTGCTTATTGTCTTCTTTTTCAACATTTTTCCTCCATTTCACGGCATCTTCCTCGCTATCGTATCCCTTTTTCCTTTCTTTTTGATGTTTATTTTCACATACCCAAGTAACAATTTTAATTTTATTCCCGCCGTATAGCACTCCTCCCGGCTTTGTTAATAAAACTACAACAAAAATGGTTTTGTCCTCCGAAACCTTCAAAAACGAAATTTGTACAAAGTGGCCAACTATATAGATGGTTGTGAAAACAAATTAATGAAACCTTTATTAGACATGAAAGATTTTGAAAATGTTCTAGTGAAAGATGTTATAACCACTCGAGAACCTTCATAAAACCTCTTGGCTGCCATAAAAATCAGCACAGGGCCAAATGGCCATGGCTGTCAAACAAAGCTGTGATACCGTGGTTGGTTTTTTGGTGTTCTGCTGTGTTCGATTCTGTTCAATTTGATCTCTTCTAATTTATTTAGCAGTGAATAATACCTAAGAAAAAAGTGTGTCCAAATGTCTTTATGTCTCGGGAACTACATGAGTCTGCACTGAAAATACGCGCTCCACACCATGATTTTCGATACATTCTGATAGCGTTTTTCAGTTAGTTTATCTCTTGAAATATTGGCAAGACTTTGCCATACACACGATCATTTTTTTTTTTATTTTGACGAGGAGGAAGAGCTTTTCATCCGAAAATAAAATCTCACATGGCTTTCATAGTAACTGATAAATATAAACGTATGGAATCGCTTATTTATCTTCAATGATATGCTGTCAAAAGAATACGCTCAAAACGGGTATAATCAATTCAGCTGTTAAAATTACCTAGTTGAAATAACTCAAGACAAAAAAAATATGACAGTTATTGTAAGACACACTGTACAAAACGAGTGGAAGCGGATTAACGAAAAAGTATTTCCAGTGTGCTGCTGGGTTGTTGTTACTGGTTACCGTAAAAAGCGTGAAAATAGGAACATTTTCCAAATGAAATTATAAATGAACTTACAAGAACTACAATCAACTCCAAAAACATATTTAAAAAATAGCTTTCTTCTCAGAATTCACAGTTAAGTCGACGGAAATCTTCATTTTCAGATACGCTGACTTTAAATTCAAAAAGAATGATTGAACAATCCACATGAGTGAAATTCGTTCGGAATAAATCGTATCGGAGATGTTTTCAACGTTTTCAACGTTATTACATTCCTCAGTTTGATCAAAAACGACGTCAAGCGGTAAGCTTTCAAATGTGTTCAGAGACTTCGTCCGATTTGTCCTTCATGTTCTTCCGGAAATTTAAGAGTGCCAGCTCTTCTAATAGCCCGTACTAGAAGTCTCTCTTCCTATTCGATGTAAATTTAAGGTGCTGGTCTAGTTAAAGCTTGATTTCCATCTGTTCCATTAGCAGCAGATAAGCCTTTTTCCAATGGTTTGCAGATAATTATGATGTTGTTATCTGGTGTCAATTTAGTTGGCCTTCGTTGAAGAAAGTCATCATCTTAGATACAATCATTGTCTAAGGAGCAGAATATAAACAAAACAAATTCGATTTTGACATATTCAATAGAAGCCTCCTCCCGTAGTTTAAATTGGAATCGTACTCACACAAACCTTCAGCACATTGGAATGATGCATATTTGAATAGTAGAATAATACACTAGTAGAACTGTATCTGCCAAGATGACTGTGCCACCGATGTTGGGATAAGCACTTACTAGAAGTACAAAATTACTGCTGTTTAATCGCAAAAGCACGCTTTCAGTGCTCATTAACCTGTCTTTTTAGAGTCAAAACGACGAAGCCTATTCCCAATGAGATTTTCTCCTACGGTGCACACCGATCGCTTTTGCAATCTTCATACTGGGGTTGCATTACCCGGACTACTTAACTCCTTTGATTGGTAGAACCCGTCGTGTTTGAGCCAGTGAGGTCTGGATGGCGATAGTAATGATGCGACATAAGTCAATCAATTACGTTTAATTTTGCCTTTTGTGTTACCCTTCTATACGGCGCTCGACTATCGCTAATGCCTATTCTTTGCAAGTTAAGAAGAAGAGGTAGAGGCTCTTGTCAAAAAGAGTCATACCGCTTGAATGGTCCCGGTTGGAATCATCTCACCCTTTCTAAAGAAATACGAATAGATGCAATCTCTGCATCATTATTCCGATGTCAAATCGTTGGTTTTACCTAGTTTTGTGGTAGAATTCGAAATACGCATTATACGTGTATGGCCCAGTCAAACACCATCCGCTTGAGGCGAATAACACACGCAATCTGCTAATTTGATTGAAAAGGGGAACAGCATTCTTGGTAAATATTTGCGTTCTTTCGCTTATAGCGTTGACAGAACGGAGTTAATAGCGAGGGAATATGGAAACCTCACATCGTTTAGTTTTGTTGGGAGCGTTAAAAGCATCTGAAATTCCATAGTAATTGAAGTAAATTATTCAAAACCATCAAGCTGTTTCAACGCTCCCTTCCGTTATAAATTCCCATTCCTATACCTAAAATTGAAGAATGCTCTCGAATCATCTTGAAAATATCTTCCGCTTATATATTGATATCGCCGCTCCTTGCAGGCACCAATGTCATTTCATGTCATCTTACGTTCTGCTGCCTATGTGCTCATCAAAACCCGCAAGCTGACGAACCAAGAAACCCTCATACTCAGTGTCATTGTCATTTCATGCTAACGTTGTGCTGAATCATGTATTTGGTGGCTGGGAAACGTAAGTATCATATTTTCATGCTAATTGAATAGTATTGTTCAATCTATCATTATACCTCCCGGACCGACCGAACGACGAACGGCGAGCCTTAGGTTTTCCGAAAAGACGTTCGTTTTCATCGTTTCGTTACGAATTGGAATTAGTTGGTTCCCCTTCCTCTGGGTGACGTTTGCTTGTGCTTGTGGTTCCTTAAGGAATGAAAAGGAACGGTGCATTTGAGAGATCATTAAAATTCAGATTTATTCATTCCTCGAAAACATTTTGGGAACACGTGTTTTGGACTTGCTCACTTCCATACAGAGTGGAAACCGTGTAATAGAGTTGTCAATGTCGTACGGCACTGGAACGCTTCGCCAAGGGATGGTGTTATTTTATTTTCAGACTAAATGTCATCAGGTCCATTAGGTTTGTTTCCTTTGTATTGCAGGTTATTTGTTTTTGGTAAACGCGTTTCCCTTACACTAAATTTAGTGTTCAAGAAACACTTAAAAATTACTCTAAGGCATTACCCTGAATGACCAACAATTGTTACGGTGCAAAAATGGCGAGGAAGGTTTTTTTTAAGAATTTCAATTCTAGCGCAACGTGATTGATAATCGATTTCATATATGCGTTTTTACACGGTTTTAAATTAAAATTGAATTCGGGGTTGTTCGTTCGGAGTCCTTCTGGTTGATGTTTATTCAGGGGTTATGAAATTCGGAGGTAGTGGCAGTTGAGGAAATGGCATTCGATGAAATCTCTTTAAAATGTTTATATTGAGAAGAGTCTTCAGAAATGCGATATGTAAAAAGCGAAAAATCCGCCCAGCTAGATTAAAATTCGTCGTTTTGGCTTAACACCGGGAGATTTTCGTTGGATATATCTGTGAGATAGCGCCGAGGGTTGTAGTTTGTTTAGGAAAAAAAATAGAACAACGAAATCACTTGCAATCTTCCATGATTTAGGCGTTATCCGGCTTAAATTTAGGAAAAACATCCCACGAACGTTTGTCACATCTATCACACAACTCTTTATGTGCATTAGATCTTCTATAATTCTCCTTACTCAAAAAAGCACTCAAACTTCATAATTTAAGTCCGGATGTCACAATAATACCACTAATAAACAAAACTAAGCTGATGTAACTCTCCTTTTGGGTGCGGGGGTGAAGCACAAGAAACAAAAAACGAGGAAACACTACCTACACTCACACATTTCGGGAGGGAATTGATTGTGTTCATTTTCGTCTTCCCAAAGCACGCAGAGATTTTATGATTTCACTGTTAGTTGAGGTTAAACTACGAATTATTGATTGATTTGTTTTCACGAAAACGACGCAGCAAAAACAAAACACGTGAGTTTCAAAGCACGGCTTGCTGCGATCTCAATGTCTTGTCCTTCTGAGTTATTGCTTTCAGTATCGTCAAAACCCATTCTGGATGGAAAATTGTCCGACTTCAGTTTGGTATTGACATAATTAAAAATGATATTTCTGGAGCAACAATAGAAAAGGGCCTATCAACATTTGTAAACAAACACTTCTGAGCCTATTTCCTCGCAAAGCGTAGGCCACCCACGCAAACCAATACCATCATCATGTAGGGCAAAGTTTCCCCTACACGATGACTCTCTAGGTTTGCGTGTGTAGCCAGTGGCTTGCGAGAAAACGGGTCAGGAGTGTTTGTTTACAAATGTTGATGGGCCCTTTTCTATTGTTGATCCAGATTTGGGCATGATTTAATTTCACGTCCGGTTTTTAAATTTAATTATATACACCGTGTACGATATATTCTCATACAAAATAAAACTCTATTTATTTCAAATCGATAATCCAGATTATATTGATGACTTTCCCCATTATATTGCAATATAATACTGATTAACTACAGCATATGTTTTGGAATAACACCGCCTTTAACCTTGTTTACCAGCTCAAGACGTTTTTCGAAGCCGTCACAGGCGCCATTCGGCACTTTCGGACTTTCATCGGCATTTCGTCCCAAATTCGTTTGATAACTTCGCCAGTATGAATGACCATATGAAATAATCAAAGGGATTCAGATCTGGTGAACTGGGAGGCCATTCATTCTTATCCAAAAAGTCGGTCAAATTTTCTCGGCACCAGCCTGAACGAGATTTGCAGTATGCGGTGTCGCTCCATCCTGCTGAAACACATAGTGATCATCTCCAAACACCTCTTGTACATATGGCTTGACAAATTTCTCTAAAACTTCCGTTTTATAATATACGGCATTTACTTTAACGCCTTTTTCGATGAAAACTAGTGGTAATTTGCCTCGCTTACAAGTTCCTTCCCAAACCATCACTGACGCAGCCACGGTGTCCCGATAGACCGTTATTATAAAAAATAAATGTCCATCAAAACCAAGTACATAGCTCGATTCTTGGGGTAGTTCTGCCCTTCTGGGCTGATTCTCAAAAAAATCCATAGGAAGAATCTCTAGAAATCTTGATTTTAGTTTTTGCTAAAAAAAAATTAAAAAATCCATATTCAAATTAATTAATATCATCAAAATACCTACATGAACGTCCGATAAGTGATCCGAGTCGATTTCAACCAGTTTGTATTTTTTACCGTTATTGCAATTATAAATATTTACAACTGACTTAACTCACCAAACTGACTTAAATACGTTTTTTGTATGGCTTACTGGTTCTAGTTTGGTTTAGGTATTGCTTTCTATGCTTGATCGAATGAAAGGTAAAATATAAATCCAGTGCTGATGCATATATTGTAGAAAAGTAAACCGAGATTGATTGTAGCATAAACGTTATTGAAAGCTAAAACATGTGATTGCTGTTATAGTCGATCACAGCACTTAGTAACCGATCATTGTAAATCTGGGATGATTTAGGTGCTCTATACCGCTGCCAAATCTCGTCAAAATCCGAATGAACGGACTCCGAAGCTTGCTCGTTATGTAAACCAAGACCTCTTCCGGTGTCTCTGTAGAACTCTGGAACATGATATTTTAAAATATGGTACTTCGACGTATAAGGAAGCTGTAACTTTTCCCCGCTACTGGCAAAACCATCAATTGCTTCTTCAAAACCATGTTCAAGTTTGAAAGAAAAACATTCAGCGTACACGTTTTTGAAATTATTCAGAACCTGATAATCGTAACATTATTAAGAAATTGGTTAAAGATTAAGTAGAATAGTTTACCGTGACGTAATCCGAAAGATCGGGATTGTCTGCCAAATATTTGGCAGTTTTCAAAAGCACGTGACAGACTCTACCAGTGAACCCGTGTTGCCATTTGTTCACCCACAAATCTACCCAATCTGGTGCTTTTTTCTCGAGGAACTTGAAAATCGTATTGATGACTCCAAGCGTGATGTGCAGTGGCGGAGGTGGGCAAAGCTTCAAAATTCGTCTTCGTTGTTACCGGAAACCAAAGGAGCATGCACACAGCTTGCATTTTTTTTCCTTTTCTTGTGCAATTTTCCTTGATGCTTCCTTTGGTTCTCGAGATGTCATTCGATATGCAAAGTTCACTCTTGGAAGCCTCGCAATATGGACACCGGTTCTTCGAGGAGTGCGCCATTATGCCTATTTTAATGTTTATAATTTTGAGGTCCCCGGCAACCAAATGATCGAGCTCGTGCAGTTTGAGTAAGTCTATCCAAATCGGGAAAATATTGTCGCACTTCTCTGCGAGGTTTGGTGAAAGTGCAATGATGAACAGTTTCTTTACACCGCCCTCCTTGAAGTTATTGTCAGACCAATGCTCCGTTTGTTGGGAAATCACAGATAAAGTGATCTTGAAAAAGCTCCTACCCCCGTCAATTCCAACTTTCACAAGAAAACCGCCTTCAGCAGTCTTGAACGCTTAATTCTGTTTATCAGCTCAGGTACAGCAGTGCAATACACAACAACCTCATCCGACGAAGATCCTACCTTTCCTGTGATACTAGATAACTGTACAACTTTAAACAAATCCTTAAGCTGTCGGTTCCTTATCACCAATTTCTCCCGTACTCCAGGTTAGATTTTTACTCCCGATGCCCGAATACTTCTAATCACACCTAAATAATGAATAGATTACATAACACACACTTTGTTCTAAATAAAGTACTAATTACCCAAGGTTTTCCTCATACTCAGATTGTTCTCGGCTTTGACCTTAAATAGAGAATCTGCACGTAGATTTTTGAAAGGTCCTGGATGAGAGGTATCCTTCTTGAATACAGTCGGTTTCCCACGAAGATTACGCAGAATGTATTTGCCATCTTGAAAAATATGTTTTTTTTTTGAAGATTAGGTGAAATTCGAAAACAAAAAATTTACCAGGTGTTTCTGGCCTCGAACGCATATATTCAGCTACTGCCGCATCTGTAGGACTCGACCCCGACGAGGACTCTCCTTTTTTCTGCATGTTTTTCAAATTTGACGTTCGAGTGAACTGAGTGCAACGGTGCCTTTTTCCTCTTCCGTATGTGCTGTAGCAAGTTTCACAAATTGCTATCGCCTTAGATCCGCCAACATCTTCTGTGTCTGGACTGGATCTCGGTCTTCCGCGCTTGAGTTTCTTAGCTTGAAAACCTGGCAAATTGCTTCTACCCTCACGTGTACCAGCTGCGACACGAATTTCACATTTGCAGATACCTTGGGATCGCGTGACGATTGAATTTTGGAGATTGTAATTGTGAATCATGGGGATCCTTTTACCTCCCTTGCTATACTCCCCACAAGCCACGCGGCATGTTCCGTAGATGACCCACGGATAAAAGTTTTGTTTGTTCTCAAAATCTAGCAGAAACTGTTGGATAACAACTCTTATGTTTTCAGTTATCGATCGAAGCGACGATGCCTCCGAAAAACAGAATACGCAGACCAGATTTCTGATTTTTTTCATGAAGATCCATTTTCACTTTGCACACGCACTTTTTTCACTTAGGCTTTCTGACGTTTATTACACGAAACATTCAATTGCTGAAGCTTGACGAAGAGGCAGATTTTAACGTTTCACAGCCTACTTTGTGCATTCGGAGGTTATGTAGTACTGGTTATTCTTTTATTCTTAACTATTTCTATTACTTACATACACTGTATTCTGCTTGAGAGCGACCAAGGGAAAGAGGACGATACAATGGATCGTTTAGCTTTTATAGTATTTACAATAGTGTTGCCTGATTGGATGTCCACTAGCCGGAAACACAAAGGTGGTTGCTTTAGTGTTATCTTTGTTATCTAGATATATTACACTTTGGTGATCAGCGGGGATGAGAAGAATGCAATTTTAAAACAAAATATTATTTATTCATAATTAATTAAAAAAATTACATGCTAGGCCATACAAAAAACGTACTTAAGTCAGTTTGGTGAGTTAAGTCAGTTGTAAATATTTATAACTGTAATAACGGTAATAAATACAAACTTGTTGAAATCGACTCGTATCACTTATTGGACGTTCGTGTAGGTATTTTGATGATATTAATTAATTTGAATATGTATTTTTTGATTTTTTTTAGCTAAAAACTAAAATCAAGATTTCTAGAGATTCCTCCTAGGGATTTTTTTTTAAGAATCAGCCCAGAAGGGCAGAACTACCCCAAGAATCGAGGGTTGTGCTTGGTTTTGATGGACATTTATTTTTTATAATAACGGTCTATCGGGGCACCGTGGCAGCACTTTGGAACTGTTGAATATTCCTATCACTCTCGGGAACAGTTTTTGAAGAGAGAGCCCACAATCTGTTGTTCTGCACATTGTGGGATTGTTGCAAGACAAATAACTTTTCATCGGAGAAGATAAATTCTTCCCCACCGTGTCGCGACAAAAGCAGACTTGCTCTTTCGACTCGTTTCTGCTTGGAAGGTTCCGAAACTTCGTGAACCTTACGTCTCTTGAAAGTTTGGAATCCGAGATCATTTTGCAGTATATTGTGCATTGACGATCTCGAAACATTCAGCCATTTTATGTACAAAGCGCTGTGATTTTCGTCTAATCCGTTCCCGGACAACTTTAACAACTCGTGCAGTCCGTACCGTACGATTACGACCGGATCTCTTCCGGTCATCCAATGAGCAGGTGTCGCGGTACCTTCGGATGGTTCGGTACACATAATCCCGCGTTACTCCGAGGTTTTTCAAATTTCTGAAAATATCGCCCGGGCGCTCAGCTTTCAAAATTTTTTTATCACCACAGCACGAAACTCCTTCATTGCTGGTAAAAGATAAACACCGAATGAAAACAATCGGACATAACCTAAAAGCGTGTGTATAAACATAGGGCAAAACTACACCAACACGTTCGTGAAGCATGCTGAGTAGTTGCATGACACCAATGCAAGAAAAAAATGTATGAGAAAATTTTGGACACGGTGTTAGTTGATCACAAATATTCAAATAGTGTTCCAAATATCCGGGACTGTTACAAATTTTATATTAGTTTTTGGCATTGAGAATGCGTAATTCAATTTTTGATTTTCTGATTGGTGACATGGTGACATCTCAAAAGCAATTCGCATTTGTAGTCTTTCAGGTTGCACGTGGAGGGAGTGGCCCGTTAAACATAAATTCACGTTTGTTCAATCCTAGAGGGTTTGAGCTGTTTAGTGGAATACCTGTAACTAGAAATTAGAAGAAAAATTAGTATTTTCCATTTAATTCCAACTACCTTTGCTTATCTTGACAAATACGCGTATTTCGTCTACAATGGGCAGACTTCTTCAGTTTCTCGTACGAGTTATTAGTACGAGACACTGAAGAAGTCTGCACATTGTAGACGAAATACGCGTATCTGTCAAGATAAGCAAAGGTAGTTGGAATTAAATGGAAAATACTAATTTTTCTTTTAATTTCTAATCACGTTTGTTCCTGTCAGTGTTGAAATAATATTTTATATGTTATAACGTAAAAGTAAGTTTCGAATAAAATAAATTCACTTCAAAGCACCTCATGTTTCTTATTCTTCTTTTAGATGCCATACTCGATTTTAAATGATTTAGTTCTTCATCCCGTTATAACAAATCAAGTAACAGTTCAATCAAAGCAGGTCTTTATTTCTTGGCTTGCACAGTTTACTTGTTAAATTATGTTGACGAATGAAGCATACATAAATTGACATTTCAAACGGTAGCTCTATCGATGTACTGCTTAAGGATCAATTATTATCAAACCTTCACGCGTTCCTGAAAATATGGAATTGCACCACTTTATTCAGATTGCATTACTTTATTCAGAAAGTTTGTTCGTTTTGTTGAGCATTATGTTGCTTAGCTGCTATATGCAGTTGTGTTTAAATAGTAGCAGTGGTTGGTGAAAATTAAAAAAAAAGAAAAGAAACCAGAGCCTATGTATTCAGAAATTTCTTCATATATAGTAAACAGTTAAAAGAATCTTTGCTGGCTTGACGTGCCGCAAGGACTCAGCAGGGATTATCTCGAAGCTAAGAATCAGTTTCATTGTGGTTATATCAATTTTATTAGTTTTTTTGTACTAGAGTTATCTGCACATTTTTTCACAACACCATCACTAGTGTTGGTTTAAATCGGTTCTCAACTTTAAAATTTTAACGTATTCTTGTATTCAGTTGGTTTAAATCGGCGCCGAAATTTTAAGAACTTTAATGTGCATCTCTGTACAGAGATTAATCCAAGTAGCATTTAATACTTATGCTGCAGTTTAAAAAATATAAAAATGGTTGCACAATGGTTACAATAAGGACGCTTGTAATATGTTAGGTTGCACAGGATAAAATACGGTTATCTTTTCGTCATTTGGAAACAAAAGTTTTTGAAAGTTGCACAAAAGGTACCAATTACTTTATCACTGTGACCTTATTATGGAACTGTCAAAAAATTTTAAGTTGCAATATAGTTTTTGCTTAGTTGCATAATTACTAAAACTTTTGAAGTCAGATATTAACCGTTATGCAACAAATATTCCTCAATAATGTTCATATATTGACTTCATCGAATAAGCGATAATTGATCGTAAGTATTTCATTCAAGAACAAAATAAGCAATTGTGAAAGAAAATTAAGCGCAAAATCACGAAAAAGAAGAGAACGCTGATTCAAGAGCGCAAGAATATTAAAATAAAACGAATTCAATCCAATAAAAAACAGTACATTAAATTCTGAATCTATCTCATATTCTTTAATATTGAATAATTATGAACGAGGAGAAATTTCCAGAAACCGAAAGCAAACTGTTGTTTTTTCCGGAGTCTTTGAAGCACGTTGCAACGATATGGACGATGTGAATAGAAAAAAATATGATTCTAATGAACCTATAGAAAAACACGATATGCTTTTCGAGAAGAGCTGCATATTTGGGCTATAAATAATCAAATTAAGCATGTGGCTTTTAATTCATTGCTCAGTATTCTCAAATCTCATATACCGGATAATGTTCTCCCGAGGGTTATTACGAGAGTCGAAGTGACGTTTGTCACTTGGTGAAGTGAGAAAACTCACCGGCGGTGACGTGACTCTCCATTTGATTTGCCCAGAAGAGTCACGTCACTGCAAGTGACTTTTCTCACTTCACCAAGTGACAGACGTCACTTCGACTCTCGGAATAACCAACCATTTTATCAATCATTTTATGCACACTGAGGATATTCCAAGAATTTATTTATTTATTTTATTAAATTGTCAACAATTTGGCTGACTAATTTGGTATTCAAATGATTAAAAAACTACTTTTTCAACGCTCTTCTTGTATAGTTTCAAACCATATTAAAATCTAAAACACACAATTAAAGGCACGTTGCAAGCAACCATTTCAGATTTCGTCCCATAGACGGTTCTTCTGTGTGGGATTCTAAGGATGGAGGTGTTTCGTAAGATACGGCTTCGAACCTGGAGTGGAATATCGGCAAGTAGTGAAGGGCAGTTTATTCGATCAGACAGCAAATCCGTGACGACAAGTGCCTTCGAGACTTCACGACGAGTTTGAAAAGTGTCCAAATGGATCATAAGGCAGCGATTCTTGTAGCTCGGAAGGTTGAAAGGGTTTCTCCAAGGCAGTCTACGAAGAGCGTATCGAATAAAACGTCGTTGAATTGACTCAATATATTTGACACCATTTTGGAAGTGAAGATTCGAGACTGGGGAAACATATTCCAAGGTGGACCTTACCAACGAAAAATAGAGCGGCTTAAGGCAGTACATGTCTCTTAATTCTATAGCCACACGAAAAATGAAGCCGAGATTTTGGGAAGCTTTCGTTATGTGAGGTTTGTAAGTGAGTTAATCGTCGAGTATCACACCAAGGTCCTATGTTTGGTTGTTTCTTTGAAGAGGAGTTCCAACCAAGGAATTACCGAAAGTAATAGGAGACTTCTTCCTAGAAAAAGTGACAACGGTACACTACTTTCCCGGTTCAAAAGCATACAGTTCATCTCGCAAGGAAGCAAGGAAGGGCCAAAGCCAAGTCTTTTCAGTTTTGCCTCACCAATATCACGGTTGATTCTGTCAAAGGCAGCAGATAGGTCCATGTAGACAACATAGAAATCCCATCCATGATAAAGGAAGTGATTGATAGATGATTTGTGGTCGTTGAACGCTTCGGCATGAATCCATGTTGATCGTCGCTGATTTATTGCTTCGCGTGGAAAAATATGGGTTCCAAAACGGCCAGTCTCAACAGCTTAGAGGCTGCGAACAAGCTCGAAATTTCGCGAGGATAAAGGCTACCAGGGTTGGGAGGAACCGTGAGCTATGGCAAGTGAAAGGAACTTCTTACACTTCATACACTTGTGTGTTAGAACAACTTTTGATAATTCATTGATTCAATTTACAATTCCCGTAAAGTTTACAAAAACTGGTGATCAAAAAAATATCAGCACTTAGGTCATGTCAATTTAACATGAACAATCATAATCCTAAAAAAATTACCCAAGTCTGCCGTGATTGCCTGAGTAGTGAGTAGTTATTTACTTTGAAGCATAACCTCTGCTCTGAATGATTTTTGGCATCGGTATGAAAATTATGATATTCATAATTTTGAAATGCGAACATATATTTAATATTATAAATGTATCATAATATCACGTATTTCATTACCTGAAAGTTACATTTTCTTAGTTCCCATTTTTATCAACTACACTCTTTAGTTCATTACCGGTAAAAATCTCAAGCTCGAAATGTAAGCATTAAAAGCATTAGAACATACTATGATTGATTTCCAAACTCCTGGAATAAAAAAAAAACATCCAATGTAGATTTACGTTCAAGAAAAACATTTTTGCCAAAGCGTTTAATTTGTTTCTCTCTCTTTCTGTGTTTCTGATAACGAAAAACAACTTTTTGGCAAAATTATATGACCCTTGCAGGATGCATCGCCAACAAGCATGCGACAACGACCACATCGCAATCGAATGAGAGTTGAAGAACTTTTCAGTCTCGCTCGATGTAGCAGCTTATTGGGGATGTTATTGAAAAGGCAACTCGACAACGACGAATTTATTCATGAAAATTTTCGCCAACAATAAAGCAGTTTAAGCCATGTGTACGCAAACTTCACCCTGCCGGTTCCGACTACGACAACGATGACGACGGTGACGATGACGATGGAAGAGGTCCGTTTCTATAGTTATGAATTTTATTACCATACATTAAATTTAGAGCCTCTGTGTCGAAAATGCTGATGCTGATGGAGCTGTGAAAGAGCAACATGCTGATGCTTATGTTGTAAATACCCCGTATATTCAAGTAACCTCCCAGGATGGGGCGGAAGGAGTCACATTCTGAGAGGTTGTATAACCTGAAGCAAGATGTGAGAAATTTCAACTGCTTGAGTCAAAACAATAGAACGACGAAAAAATCCTGATGAGTGCGGTGTCATACTTTTAATGACTAGATGTTGATGGATGTTTCGTGATTTTAAAATTCAACAGATTCATGATTCTGCATTGAATGTAATTTAAGCGCTATACTTTCGGCTTGGTCGGGGGAATTGAATCGGCTAAACTTTTCAGCTGCTCAAGTTGGTTCTTTTTTCCGCCACTTGTACACAAAAGGCCCTGAATTTATTTTATCCCAAAAACAGCAGATGAGCGAGGCTATTCACCGAGCGGAAGATGGTTTTTACTCAAGTTTCATTGCATTCACTCATTGGCTGGCACTCTCACACACCCAAATGGGCACGCAACGAGGCAAAGAGAGTGAACGAGTAATTTGCATAACAACGAGCTCTATCATTAATCTTCGAATTAAAAGATACGAAAGATTCTCCTTTCACCAGAGTGTACCTCCCGTTTTCCAACAGTAGAGCCATGCGATGGTGTGTGGGTTGAGATTGGGACCAGAAACTTCAAGGCAAAAATTTTCCGAATGAAAAGCTGTGGCGATGAAAAATGATGCTTTAGCAGCAACGCAGATCGCTCGGTCTTGCTGCTGCTGCTCATTCTGCTAACGTAGTTTTCATTGCCGAAGAGTGGATTGTTTCATCAAGTTGAGTAAGTTGAGTGGGAAAAACTCTGAATTCATCCACCTACGGTGAGTTGTGGTCCTTTTTATGAAATTTTAATTTTTGATATAGTTCACGGTCGCTGACCGGTTCCGATATCTTGTCTATATATAAGCAATGTGGCCCAGACGCTTGATTTGACTACCGATGAAGTAGTTATATGATTCTCACTTGATTTAAAGTGTCGAGAACTCCGTAAATTTTTACTGGGTTTCGGGACACTGTGGCATTGAAGGTTATGAAAGAAAGGGCAGACAAGCTTGCTAAACAAGGTTCAAATGCATACTTTATTGGCCCAGAACCCTTCTGCGGTATATCATACTGTGCCTTAAAAATGGAACTGAAATTTTGGGAAGGACAAAGGGTGATGACCAACTGGTTGGTTACTACAAAGTGTGTTCAATCTAAAAGGTTTATAATTCCAAATGGTTTAATCAGCAAAATGCTTCTGAGGTCAATAAGAGAGTTCTTTGTGCCTATACTGGCCTAGTAACCGGACATTGCCCGAGTAGATATAATTTGAAAAACATTTGCCAGGTTCAGAATGATATCTGTCGTTTCTGTAATGTGGAACGTGAAACCTCGGAATATCTGCTTTGCAGTTGTGATGCTTTGTACAAGAGCAGACTTAAATTTCTGTACAGTTTTTTTTTTGTAAACAAAAGTGCTTTATTCATAGATTTTTATGTATACATATCCAAATAACTTATCAAGGTAACGTTATTCTTACTTTCGTCAGGAATTTCTAAATGATACATAATGTATCTAATAAAGATTTTTAGAATTTTTGCTTTTGTATAACTATTTCTGTTTCTAAGTATTGGATAATGAAAATCTTTAAAACTTATTTCTGTTCGTTGAGTTAATCTTCTAATTTCAGTCTCCACGTGTTTCCAAAGTTGATTCACTCCTTGACATAGTGCAAATTTATGTTCCAGGGTTTCTCTCTCACCACAAGCACCGCAGTTATGATCGGAACGTCGCTCTTGTTGAAAAAGCAAATCGTTGTGTGGTATTTTTCCGTGAACTAACAGATAGTACAAAGATTTTTCATCCGATGTCAGTCTTTTATTGTTGATATTTCTCCAGACTTGGTTCCAGTTCCTATTGGCTTGTTCCGTTATCTTCACTGCTGGTAATTCTCCTATGAGATGCTGGTATATCGTAGTCGCCTCCGAGGTATCCAGGAGCCTCTGTGGTAAACTGTCCATCACCAGCTTGAGTGTTCGAATATGAAGTAGATTCGCTGGGATTTGATGTAGATACTGGTCCATTGATGGCAATAGTGGTCTTGTTCTGATGTATCGATTAACCAAAAGTGCTTTGGTTTTGAGATCTGGTGAATGAAGTCCTAAGCCACCTTGCGCCTTCGGTCGCACTACGTCTATCATTCTTACTCGCTGAGCTGGAACTCCTGACCATAAAAAGTATCCTATTTGCTTCGTAAACATTCCAACATATTTATTCGGCATTGGTAAAATTGACGCCATGTACCACATTTTTGAGCAGATGAATGTATTCAGTAATATAACTTTCTGGTTGATATTGACTACTCTCGGGCGGTTCATCCATATGAGCAGATTAACATTCTGGTAAATTTTCTCCCAATTAACGCAAATAGTGTCTTTGATGTTGTTTTTGAACCGCACACCCAAAATTTTTAATTCCTCCTTCTTCGTAAATCCTTCCCAATGCTGCATTCCTGATCCAATTTCCATGGCTTCAGATTTCCTCATATTTAACTTTGCTCCTGCTGCTTTTTCAAATTGATGAAAGCATGCAGTAATACGGTCAATTTTGGTAGGGCAACGAATAACTATCGTGATATCATCCGCGTATGCTATCACAAATTCTCCTGGGCCATTACAAATCTCAGCAAGATTGTCCAGTAAAGGTTGCAAATAAATAACGAACAGCAGCATGCTTAAGGGGTCACCTTGACGCACTGATTTCCTAATCGGAAAAGTTTCAGTAGTTTGGCCGTTGATGATCAGTTGAGAGTTGGTTTTTGAAGCTAAGTTTGTCAGTAGATCAACAAACTGTCCGTTGAAGCCCATCCTTCTCATATTTGACAATACGAAAGCACGGCTAACTCTGTCGAATGCGCTACTCAGGTCACAAGCAATTATGACTCCACCATTTCTTTCATGTTTAAAAAGTGCAATATGATCCCTGACTGTGCATACTGCTTCAAATATCGTGTTGTTTCCATTGCTACATTTCTGGTGACTTGACAATACTGTCGTTGCAATTTTTTCTGTCCTCTGCTTCAAAATTCTGCTTAAGATTTTGTAATCGACATTCAATAAAGTTATCGGTCGCAAGGAACTAATGCTATTATCTCCTCCCTTTTTTTTGACAAGTACTATGACACCATCCTGTAGATCATCTCTCACATAACCGTTCTTTATTTCGTTTAATACTAGCGTGAATTCGTTTTTGATTATGCCCCATGCTTTCAGGTAGAACTCCCTGGTAATACCATCCTTTCCTGGTGATTTATTAGTGGCTGATCCTTTGATGATGGCATGTATCTCATCCTCTTCAAAATCATCCATCAGTTGAATATTTTCTTCCAAATTCTCCCCTAATGTTCTAATTGGGAAAAACGTTCGTTGTCCTCGATCTCGTCCTCACGAAATAAGTTTTGATAATGTTCGAACAAGCAGCTACGTACGTTATTTGCCTCCGTAATCGATTGGCCATCGACGTCTAATGATGAAATGCTGGTTTCTCTCCTCCTGTTAAGTTGGTCTGCCAGTTGAAATACCGAAATATTTTCTCCACCAAGGAAACGAATACTTGTGTTTTTTTCTGCTTTCTGAAAACTCCTTTTGTTTTTTTAACATAATAGATTTAATCCTGTTAATTTCCGTTGTACAGTCTTGATCCTTATGCTGTTCATAAGCATTGTGGAGGCATGTGTAATAGAAACCCATGGTGTTGTTGAACGTTTGAAAAGCGAGAGAATTTTTCCATCTAAAGAAGGATGCAATTTTCCCTTGATGTATAAAGTCCACCAATCCGCCCATGACGTGTAATTTCTCTTTGTCGCGTCCAGTAAGCCCATTTATGCCTTAGCTCGTTCAGATTTTCGTCAGTTAGTAGCTGATTATTCAATCTAAAAACGTTCGATTTTTTCTTTGCATGCGACAAGGTAACGCAATACGCATACAGACTGCCTTGTGGTCGCTAAAACTGTTAACTTGCATGTTACAGTATCTTACGTTGGGTAAACAATTCGGCGTAGCGTAGATCCTATCGATTCTAGACATCGACCGCCCACGCACAAAAGTATAATCGTTTTGCGAGTTGAATTCTCTCCAGACATCTTTGAGATTAAGCCTTTCACACAGCCTCTTTAATGCCGGACTCACATTGGATGTTCCAGTAGCATCAATTGGGTTTACAATAGAATTGAAATCGCCTAGTAGTATCGTGTAGGTAGGGTGGTTTATCAGATAATCGGGAACATTTTGATTAAAGAAAACTTCACGTGTGGATCGGTTGTTCGATCCAGACGGGGCATAAATATTTAAAATTCGGACGCCGTTCTGCAGGTTGATACATAAAATCCGAGAATCCAGGCTTCGAAATTCACTAGTGATTTTAATTTCATTTCTTAGTGCAATTGCCGTACCTCGGCACGTTTCATTGATGTTGAATAATATCTGATAACCAGGAATGCAGAGGTTTTCATTAATGACCTCCTGCATACAAATTATATCGATGTCTAATGTGTATATGAAAGATTTCAGGAATTGATTTTGTTACTGTTACTAATACCATTTAAATTGATAGTTGCGAGAGTGTAAGAGAAACTTGGTGTATTATTTTGATCTTCCATGGTCGGGTTGTATTTTACTTGCCGTTTGATGAGAGTTTCTTGATGATCGTCGCAGCTTCTCTGTAGACTCGTCATCAGAGATCTCCATTGCACCTCTCTCGGGTAGTCGGGTTAGTGAGTTTGATCGGCTGTTAGTTGGTGCGACCCGTGGGTGACCCGAAAGATCACTCACTTTTCCTGGTATCTCGAATTCCTTCGTTGGTTTGTGTTTGCTGCCCGTCGACTCAATTTTGTTTTTGACGCTTTCGGTGTTGGTTGAGATTTTCGGTGCTTTATCTCGGTTAGTGTTGTCTTCCATTGTAGATGCTGGTCGTTTGTGTGCTTCACCCCCACTCACCTTCCCAAGGCCAGCAGCCACCATAGAGTAGAGTGGAGATGTTTTGTTTTGTGTTTGTACTGTTGCTCTATTCGCCGCGCAGCTAGCTCCGAAATGGACTTCTAGGTTGCAGTGCCTGCATGTTTGGATTTGATGTGTATATGTGACGTGTGAGTTGTATCCTCTGATGTTTACGAAGGAAGGAATGGAATTCTTCATCCGTATACGAACTACTCGTACCCCACTTGGTGTCTGCGAGAAGAATTCTGAACGACACATTTCGTGTTTCACACCAATGACCTCACCGTATGCCGAGAAGTACTCATAGATCCAGTCGTCCGGCATTTTTGGGGGTAGATGATGTCCGTGCCCCCATCCTCATTGTACAGCCTAATACGGTGTATGGTACCATTGTTGTTCATCTCAAATTTGTCGTCGTACTGCTCAACAACCTCCTCTGCGCTTTCCTGTGTCCGCATCTCCACGAAGACCTTCCCTTCAATTTTGTCGATTTGAATGGCGGTAACATCTTGTGGGGTAAGTTTCAGTTTTGTCGCAACGAATGCAAAAATGGTTTCATCCCTCAGCTTTCGAATGCCATGTATGTCGATGTAAAATGTGTGGACTCTTAACGAATCCATATTTGTGGCTGGGGGCCTGACTGTACAAGCTTTAAACCCCTTCCGAAAAACTATTTTCCTCTATAATAACGATCGCTCTGTAGATACGTCTGCTCAAAACAAATGTTCAGCGATAACTGACAGTGGTTATATGCAACCTGGAGAAATTTGGACTACCCCATAATTTGTTCTAATGCCGTCAAAGGTGGGCGAGGAGTGGTGCCAGTTCTACGAATATCGATGACGGCTGCTGGAGAAGAGGGTCGATCGTGGCGTTTTAATGTCAGCTGCAATTTCTGTTGATGCCCACTGCTTTGCTGATGCTTTGATGAAGGCCTACGATACATGTTTCTACTTATGAAGCCAGGGTGCTGTAGGAAATATTCTTGTCCGCTTGGTTGCGTCTCGTTCTAAGGTAGCACCTTTAAAGACGCAATCACAACTTCTCATTTCCTTATTGGATCGCCTTTTCAACACCTTTCTGAGCCAGACATGCAGACATACCCGTAAACTGTTTAAAATGATGGCGTTATCAGCAACACAAATTCCAACACTTTTGGAAACGCTGGAATAGAGACTGCTTCTGAGAGACCAGCCATACTGCACGGTAGGATGAAAAGGTGGAAACCTCCGTGAAAATTAAAGTTGGGAGGCTAGTTGTGATCCAAGATGACAACCAACCCTCTTTGCGATGGAAAATGGCTAGGGTTCATCAACTTCACCCTGGAGATGATAGGATTGTTAGAGTGGTCACCCTGAAGACTTCCAATGGCTACTTGAAGCGTTCGGTGGAGAGAATATGTTTGCTACCCTTACCTGTACAAGACGACGAAATTCAAAATTGAGCTCCTACACGGTTGCCTCACACCTGTTCTGTTCGAAGAGTTTTTTGTTTTATTTTCAGAAATCGCCGCTATTTCAGGATGGGCGAGCATGTTTACGGCGGATACCATGCCATGCTAAGCCTAAGGTCTGTATCCACATTAATCCGGACACCTTCAAATCATTGTAACTTTTGAAATATTGCACGTAGGAATGAAAAATTTCACTGTGGTATAGCTGAGGGTCTTTGATAAAAAAGACTATGATTGATGTTCACATTTCATGTTTAGTATTCAAGATGGCGACGAAAGAAACACGAGTGCGCGAGCGAATTTTGTACAAGCGTACGGCAAATCCTGACTTGTCAATACGGGACCTTGCAAAATCATTGAATTTGGCTAAATTCACTGTTCACGATGTGCTCAAATCATTTTCGGAACGTTTGACGGTGGAGAGGAAACCGAGAAGTGACAAAAACATTGGACGCGCTGATCCTGTCATGGACCGAAAGGTGAAAAGGATATTAACGAAAAACCCAAATTTCTCCATTCCAACGGTGGCTCGTAAAATAGGGATGTCGCCTGGTGTTGTCCAAATATCAAAACAACGTTTGGGATTTAAGTCATAGAAAGTAAAAACAGTTCCAAATCGTAACGACAAACAGAACTAGGCAGCAAAATCACGGGCTCGACGTATGTACTGCGAATATTTGACGAAGTTTTCATGCGTTGTTATGGACGATGAAACTTATGTCCTGGAGGATTTCAAGCAGCTTCCAGGGCTGGCTTTATATTCTGCTATGGGCAGAAATGCTACAGCTGAGCATTTCAGAACGAAGAAGGCATCGAAATTTCCCAAAAAATACCTTGTGTGGAAAGCAATTTGCACGTGTGGCAAGCAAATTCCACGTGTGGCGAAATGAGTAAATCTTTCGTCATTACAAGCACAATCAACAAGGAGATCTATCAGAAAGAGTGTCTGCAGAAGCGATTGCTACCCTTAATCAAAAGTCGCAAGGAAAAACCTTTGTTCTGGCCCGATTTGGCATTACGCCAATTTGCTAAAACTGTGATGGAGTGGTACCAAGCAAATCAAGTGAACATTGTACCAAAAACCAAAAAAAAATCGAAGACATCAAACACTTCCAGCAAATTTGGACAAAGACGGCTTCTACGATTTCTGAAGAGTCTGTACAAACCCTAATAGACGAAGTTAAGGGCAAAGTTCGAAAATTTTATGCAAATACCGAATCACTATGTTTTGTCTTCACGAATTGTTAAAACACATCCCATGAATCTGAAATAAACAACTACGACGGAAATATAATGCGAAAGTTATATTTTATTCTAGCTTTGAGGTGTCCGGATTATTGCGGATACAGACCTTATGAGATCTGCTACCTGCTATCTGCTTACGAGAATGGCCAACGAGGAGCTGCTGAGAGTGACGAAGGTTCAGGGAGAAGCTTCGGAACGGTGACGTCAGCATGGATGGTTCGGCAGTCGGAGTTGAGGTCTGGAGTCGGGTAGTATGCATAGTGGGTAAATAGGAGATATAGAATAAGTTAGTTGCCATTAACACCTAGGTCGATTGGTTGTACAATGTTAGTATTTAAGATTTGATGTTAGAGTTTAGGTTTTAAATAAATGTGATTTGTAGTGGATCGTTTCTCTAAAAAATAAAGTGTTTTAACTTGTACGTCACGTGTGAAAATTATTGGAAGGGAAAGAACGCAATTGTGCTGGAACTCGCTCGTGTCGGGACTGTTATCCGTCAGACAGTCCCCAATCACCATCACCATATTGCACAGGATCGGCGATCGGATTATTCTAGCGGTATGTGGACTCTCTCGGTTGGTAGGCTTGGAATACACCCCGCCAAACAAACAAACAAACAAACAAACAAACAAACAAACAAACAAACAAACAAACAAACAAACAAACAAACAAACAAACAAACAAACAAACAAACAAACAAACAAACAAACAAACAAACAAACAAACAAACAAACAAACAAACAAACAAACAAACAAACAAACAAACAAACAAACAAACAAACAAACAAACAAACAAACAAACAAACAAACAATCAAACAATCAAACAAACAAACAAACAAACAATCAATCAAACAAACAAACAAACAAACAAACAAACAAACAAACAAACAAACAAACAAAAACACACACACACACCCATACGTACATACAGAGAGAGACATTTTGCATACCCGAAAAGCTGAATCGGATTTTCCAGCGAGCGCAATACCCTTCTCTGTGGGAAGGATAGTAGGGCTTTGTTTTCTGGAAGGATTTAACATTTGTCGTCTCTCAGACCTGGGGTGAGGAGAACAACTGCAGCAGTCAACTTGACGTGTTATGTATGTAGGTATGTCAATCGACAAGTAAAAGTTCTACCTTTAAACATCAATCAGCTGGGAAAGCAAGTTTGCACAAATTGTTTTTCGTCTTCTGCGAAAGTTCTTGAAAAGATGTCTCATTGGCGGTTGGAGATAGATTTATTATGTTCGTTGGAAAGAATTAATATGGTAAGATATATTCTCGCAAGAGTTTCCATCAGTATGTTATTCCCAGGACGATGTTGTTTACAGTTAAGGTAACGTGAATTTTCCGCATTTATGTGTTTGGCAAATAATGTTTCAAATCTCATCATATCTCCACTTAAGCCAATGGCTCTTTGAGCTTCATCACCGTCAGTCTCTTCAGTGCTGTTTCCATTTGCGCTGCTTTTGGGTTTATGATCAAGAAGAATTCCAGTCCGGTCTAAATAAATAATAGCAACAGGCTATAAATAATAGATGACGAACGTAGCTGATTTATTTTTGATGGTTTTACTATTTAAGAATGATGATGAAGCAAATAAGTATGTCTTTCGGGAGGAACCTGTTGTGAAACGGAACAAGCCTGAATGGTAGGGGGCGTTCTTAAATTGAATCGGGACAAAAACAAATGGGTCATATCGAAGAGCAGCCAGCGGTGCGGCTCAAAAACGAAGAAGTAGATGCAGACAGGAAAATGAAAACCCATTTAGAATGATCTATGTTGACGATATTAGAGCTGTACTTCCTATAAGATGGCCTGACGTATAGCTAGTAAGTAGGGATAATCACAGACGGAGTTATAAATATCCGTGTGTTTGGAATGCCTATGAAGGGGATCTCTAACGTTGCGGTTGATGTGCGTTTGTTTGTGCCGCTGAATCGTTACTTAAGAATTCATATTGGAATTTTAAAGTGACAGTAAGATCGAAACAAATATTTTAATGAAACGGACTTCTGAATAACAAAACATCTTTGAATCTTTGAACATCTTCTTTTTCCTGAAGAGTGCTACTCCAAAGATTTTAGAAGAAATGTATTGATTCGATGATATTGCATTGATGAGTTGCATGGCAAAAAATTAAAATGATTATCGTATCAGTGTTTGGCATTTGTTTCATGCCTAATTTGTTTCATACAAAATCATTTATGACAAAAATACTGTGCATTTTGCAATGTCGATCAAAAACCAAATGTAAACAAAAGAGGCAGATAGCATCATTGTTGATTGCACAGCTTCCGTATGTTTAGTTATTGGTGCGCTCAACTATATAGCTTTCCTGCTTTCTATGAAATTTTTAGCTAAGTTGTCTTTAAATAACTCCTCATTTCAGCAACACAATATGCGTCAAACACTCAAAACATCATCGAACCATTAGCATATTTTTTAGGTCAAGCACTCAATTTCAAAACCGTGAATCTATGCATGCTCACGTGTTACTTTCTTTCTGCCATTTACACAAAATCAAGAAGCGTGACTTTTTCCCAAAACAATGATGTCACCCAGCAGCGAATTGCTGATAGAGATGTTTACTATACATCAGTTGTCCTTATTAAGCATAGATAACGTAAAATCCAGTCATCGTCTGGCAAAAGAACCATGTACATACACATTTTAGCATTGAGTTTCCCCTCTGCAGACTGGTACTTCGAGTACGTAATTGCACCGCGACGACGATGACGACGTCGACGACGACGCGATTTCCATTGGAAGGGTATTGCGATTTTTTCATCTCATCATACGAAGGGAAACGAGGGCACAGATAACCGAGCGATCGACCGACGACGAGGAAACCGTTGCCTAAGTCCTTGCTGGCTGAAATCGCGGCTATGTGGAAGACTTGTTGATCTGGCTATTCGCACCGCATATCGTCGAGTGGTGGAATCCGGAGTCGAGGGTGCCGCCAATAGGATGATATGCAAATGAGGAATATATGAAATGAATACTCGTTATTTATGGTTAGATGCTACTGTGTGTGGAGTCTGTCTTAATCCTTTTTAAATGTTTGAGGGAAGCTGATGCGGGTTTGTCAGATTTTGATGCTTCGTCGGGGTGTAGAATAGAAGGTGAAATTATGAAATTCGTAACTGCTCTAATCTGGAGCGACTAATTGTAAAAAGTGGTGGATAATGGAAATGCATAAAATCAGGAATCTATTCAAAATATGGTGATCATATCAGAATTGAAGTTTTCAAATTCTGAAATATTAATAACTGAATTGTAAGTTGAACTCAATAATATTTACAAACCTTTATATTATACATATATATATCAATTGATTTAGGGAATTTCTGACTAAGGTATGCGCACAACAATATCTAGCCAGTGTTATTTGGCTACATCCTTCCTATTTTTCAATATATAGCTTAACGCAATCGGATAATGAAAGTTAATAGTATTTGTAACGCCTGGAAAATACGCTTGGTTGACATTTGACATTTGTTTTGATTTTTTTTGCAAAAAAGTGTTGAAAATCCGCCATGTCATATCATGACAGCAAAACCAGTTGGAACTCCTCGGTAAATAGTAAGTAGCGTATTAAAACTTTTTCACTTATTACATGATAATCCTCTTAATTAATGCAAAAACCGAAACTGAACTTAATTCTGTTCTACCGATCATACTTATGTCCTACTTTTGTTCAAAGTAGTTCGATATAGCCGTTGCTTCTATCCTGTATCCATGCACCATACTTTGCAATTTACATGGGATGGTTGGGATGATGCTTCGTAACTTTTACTGAGGGTGGAAAAAGGGCGTCCTCGTGTTCATGTTGTCTGAGATGACTTCTGATGATTTTTGCTTCCTTGTTTTTGATTTTGGTTAACATATTCTGATGGTAGCGTTTGTAGAAGACTAGATTAGTGTCCATCGGTTCAGAAAAGGATATGGGCGCAGAACGGTTTGGTCGCGGCAGATTTCATGTTTGAATAGCCTGCCACATCAACGTTCAAAAGTGCTTGAACCAAATGGACAGCTTGTAATGATTACTTGAAGATGCAATGGAAGACCATTGCCCTGATATTCTCTAATGGAGCACGAGGTAAAATAATTCTTGTCTTCTATAATGAAATAAGATGGAATGGAGTAAACGAGTAGAACTCACCAGGAATCATCTTTCATGTGCATCCGTTGAACCATTCTGAACGGCGTTTTGAGGATATCACTATGAAAATCTCGCATGCTCATATCATGTTACCAATTACTAATGCTTCTCTTTTTTCTCCTGTTATCTTATTTATCTCTTGGTCATGAGCGGTGCCATATGACACATTGTGAATCTCGATATGCGCTGTTAAAGTCAGCTCTTTAAAAGCAATAACACCGAGACGATTATCTGGACCCTACATCTAAGCCTGGTTTACAAAGTAAGAGGGGCACGGTATATAACCCAAATCAATTTTATTTTCAGCTAAATTTTCTAACACAAGCTTAAAGCTAAGATGATTTCAAAATCAAGGTTAGAAAATTATGTATATTTTATGTTGATAAGAATCGCATTATTCAAAATCAAACTAGTAAATCTTTTATATTCTTTGATTGCGTTCCAATGGCTTACAACTCCATGAGCAGGGAGCTAGTGTAGTTGTCCTCCATTGATTGTTTGTATGTTGTCCTTTGCATATTTATTTTTTGGGTGTGAAGTGATGAATATATTTTTCTTTGACTTTATGATGAGGTTTGGTATTTTAGTTTTGATGGTGTCATTAACGGTAAGTAAGTTTAAAGATTAATTTGGACTCCTTTTGATGGTGATATCTGTAGTTCCAGTATCTCCAAGACGTATAACGCTTGCATTAAAAAAAAATGGCAGTTTTTGGACGGATGGAAAATAGCGATAAAGAATTGATTTCAGAATATATTCATGATTTTACAAAACTGAATCTGCTCCCAGTCGGGTGCCCTAATAGAAATTTACCCTCCAAAAACCTCCACATGCAACATTTGTTTCCATTTGCTTGATTTGTTCTCGAGTTATGCTGAAATTCGTGTTATATTTGTACAGTGACCGGCGAAAAAAAAGATCCATCGAGCCGTATACTAATCAGGCAGAGATATCCTTACAACTTCGTATCAATAGCAATTTTATTACCCGTACTGTACATATTTGGGTATCATTCATGAGGCTTAGCGTAAAAGTTTGAATATACATATTCATTTCAGCCAACTGCATGTGAAAAATGAAATAAGCTTGTGTTTATGGTATGTCAATAAAAAAGATCCACTAGGAAAAAAAAACTTTCCGTGTACATCCACTTGGCTTACCCCTTGTTGATCATGCTTTTAACATTCCTTTATTTACATCCATCACAGATAATTGCTACAGTTGTGAGAAATAAGTTAGTTTAGCCCAAGTGACGAGTATTTGAAGCATCGATCATGGGAGAAAAGAAAATAATAGTCCAAGTTCGAAATCTTATCGTGCGCGATTGCTCAAAAAAACGAATCTCAGCGCAAAGTTGCCGAAAAGTATGGTGTAAGCCGTGGTGCAGTGCAGAAAATAGTTTTAAAACACCAAAAGCTTGGAAGTGTCGCAGATCGAACAGGACGTGGACGCAATCGCAAGTCTGATCACCGCGAAGACACTAGAATCATCCGAGAAATTAAAAAGGATCCGTTTGTTACCATCCGTGCGCTTAGAGAAAAGCTAAGCCTTTCGATATCCGATCGTACAGTTCGGCGACGCATTGCTGAGCACGGTTTGAAAAGTCATTTTGCTCGGAAACGGCCGTTCATAAGTAGGGTGAATAAGGAGAAGCGATTGCGGTTTGCAAGAAATCATATAAATAAATCCTAGAGGGTTTGAGCTGTTTTGTCTTCTTCTAATTTCTAGTTACAAATAAATAAGTCACTTTAGTTCTGGAAACGGGTTGTTTGGTCAGACGAATCAAAGTTTGAGCTGTTCAACAGAAAACGACGACTGCGAGTTTGGCGGAAAAGCGATGAAGGGCTAATAAACATCTACAAGGGACCATGAAGCACGGCGGTGGAAATATCATGGTCTGGGGCTGTTTCTCATGGTTTGGAGTGGAGAATCTGGTTCTAATCAGTGGTAATATGACGGCAGATGGGTATATAGATATTCTGAACGAGAATATGGAAGAATCTTTGCTGAAAATGGGTCTGGAAGATTATTACATTTTTCAGCAAGACAACGGCCCAAAGCATACGGCCAAGAAAACACAAGCTTTTTTCCGTGCCTGTCGGATTAAACCCTTGGAATGGCTTCCCCAGAGCCCGGATTTAAACCCAATTGAAAATCTCTGGGCAATTCTCGATAATATAGTCGAAAAAACCCACGTAACAAACAAGCAAACATATTTTGCGGCACTGGAGCAGGCCTGGAATGAGTTGGATCCACAACACCTCAGAAACCTAGTCGAAAGCATCCCAAAACGATTGCAGTCCATCATTGAAGGGAGGTAATATTGACTATTGAAGAGTTGATTCCAACTCTTTCGATTATTTTTTTTATTCATACATGAAGTGGATCTTTTTTTATGTCATACGTATTTTACTAAACTCCAATAATTTTGTTTTTTATTTTATGCAAGGAATAAAAGTTATCGTTATTTTTGTACCGAAATGGTTCGTCTATGTTTATTTTTCAGAAAAATGTATTGGAATACCCTACTTTTTCAAAAATACGTGTTTTTTTCTCAACAGTAATACATTGATCAAAGGTGGATCTTTATTTTTGCCGGTCACTGTAGAGTAGACTCCTCTTTCAGTGAGCGGAGGAGTTTCAAACCACAAGAGAAACATTTCTTGCCTTCAAAAATCTCCACATGCCAAATTTGGTTCCATTAACTTAATAAGTTCTCGAGTTATTCAGAAATTTGTGTTTCATTTGTATGGAAACCCCAGATGGCGGAGGAGTCTCAAACTCCACATGCCAATTTGGGTTCCATATGCTTGATTAGTTCTCGAGTTATGCAAAAGAATGTGTTTCATTTGTATGAGAGCTCCCCTCTTACAAGGGCGGAGGGGTCTCGATTTACCTTAGAAACATTTCTTGCCTTCAAAAACCTCTACCTGGCAAATTTGGCTACATTTACTTGATTAGCTCTCGAGTTATGTAGAAGCTTTTGTTTCATTTGTATGGGAGCACCGCCACCCAACCTAACAGAGAGAGAGAGGAGGGGCCTCGAACTATCGTAGAAACATTTATTGCCTTTAAAATCCCCGCATGCCAAATTTGGTTCCATTTGCTTTATTAGATCTAGAGTTATGAAGAAATTACAGATCATTTGTATGACAGCACCCCTTCTAGGAGAGGAGAGGGATCTCAAACCACCATAAAAACATATTTCTCCTCCAGAAAACCGCACATGCCAAATTTGGTTCCATTTGCTTGATTAGTTCTTGAGATATGCAGAAACTTCTGTTTCATTTGTACGAGAGCCTCCCTTTCTAGAGAGGGGAGGGGTCTCTGACTACCATAGAAACATTGCTTGCCTCCAAAAACTTCCGCATGCTAAATTTGTGTTCCTTTGCTTGATCAGTTCTCGAGTTGTGCAGAAATTTGTGCTTCACTTGTATGGAAGCCCCCCTTTCCAGAGAAGGGAGGGGTTTCAAACCATCACAAAAACATTTCGGTGTCCAAGACGAATCCAACAAAGCAAAAATCTTACCAAACGGTCCTTCCGCTCGCGAGTTAAATCGTGACAAAGGAAACCCTAACTCATATTTATATATATATAGATTTTTATTTTTAGTATATTATTGTATATAAATTGGCTTCAGCTTATGGAAATATGGGATGTACTGTCTTTTGCATGATATATTCCAGGTTTTCGAGGTCATCAGGTATTGTAAATGAATTTAAAATTTAAAATTATTTTTTTTCACGGCTCTCATACATTGTCCATATTTTCTGGTTCAAAATCGATGCGCAAGTTTGTCTACAATTTTTGACTGATTTTTTGTTTTATGATTGTACAGTTTAATCGGTGTTATTTGTTTATCATAACTCACAATGTCATTTTATTTGATAATATTGTTTTATTGATTCTACTTCATAGATGATCAAAATATTACGTATTGTTTTTTTTTATTTTAATTTGTCTTTAACTCTATTTTAATTAAATCTTTTCTTTTTTCATCAGGAGCAATAATTTGCTCCTAGCAAATAACTTGGCCTAATAGGCCAGCATCAATAAAAGTTAATTGCTGTTATAAAATCAGCATCAAGCAGCAAATAGTGACCATGGCAACAGTAAATTAAAATGCATAAATGTTAGTTTTGTCAAATTTCAATAACTTTAACAAACTTTTACAGAATACCTCAAATCAAGATTTGGGTGCAATGGGTGGTAGTACACATCGTGCATCCCAATTTTTTTTCTTTAAAATCTCCAATCCGACAGCCGTCGCATTCAAATATGGCATGTTTTTTAATGACGAAGCTTCTCTTCAATTTCATCATCCACGAGAGAAAAAAATGTGATAAGAACCTTCTGCTACATACGTGATCCTCCGCTGCGGGTGGCAGAGAAAAAAAATCTGCCAATGTTCGGTGGAATATAACCCGTGGCGAATTAAATTCGTGGCATTTTTCTGACTGCAGAACTGTTGAATATATCCATCTCGTATTTCCCCCCTTTCGTTTGGATGGTCGTCAATAAAAACGCCAACATGTGGTGGCACAAATGCGCTTATATGGAGCTGTTGATGGTGCCGCTTCATGGGGAAAGAAGAAGTTATGTTAATGTTTATGATTCGCGCGTACGACAGAAGTCGGTTATAATTTGTGTCCTTCTCCCGGAGTTGGTGTCAAGACTTAGCGTGTTAATAAGGGAACTGGAGAATCATCATCAAATTCATCTCCGGGATCTCCGGCTATGAACGGTAATAATATGATTATTTTCCATCACCGATCATAATAAAAATCCTTTAATCTTATTAAAATATATTTATTAAGTTTGCCACTTGAAATTCAGAAGCTGGAACATAAAGTTTTTATGTTTTTATGCAAATGTCGAGAGACTTTTCATTAATTCTGAGCCTCCGACAGATCGGCGAATAATGCGTTGCAGATGGAACAGGAGCAGAAAAAGTTTCTGCAATGGCAGTGATTGCAAGTCAGATGGGTGAACAAAAAAAATAAGTTCCCGCACGTTTAATAATCCCATCAACTATTGGCACGTTGCACAGTGGAGGAACTAGTGTATTTATTGGTCAATATTGTTCGATACTTTTATGACTGGTTTGCAGCATTGATTTAGTGTAGGGAGAAGAATAGGAATTCGAAAACTAACAGGTTTCATATATCTTAGAACATGTTCACAAAAATGCTTCGGAACAAGAATTGCTTTGGACATTTTATTTTCAACTATTTTGACCAGGTTCATGTTCTAGTTTCCCCTAATTTCGTTGTCTGCAGTGGCTCTGAAAGGGGACTGTAGAACTCGTTGTTACTCATCAAAGGCATAAATCATTCAATGTTGGAGTGATTGGATGTACGGAATAATCGAAGCTGATTCTGGCTGTTGAAAGCAAATCATGAATAATATTTTCGCTAGCAGATGTAGATCGCAAATGAGATATCTGGTTTCCCAGCTTTGAAAAAACCGAACATATACAATGTTGCCTGTTCGCAACTGATTCGACGGTTACTGATATCTTGCATAGCAAATTGCGTTGAACATTCATAATATGATGTCCATTTAAATTAATTACGAATTAATGATCACATAGTTGTAAAGACGCAGCTAGAATCGACATTTTGTACCGAAGCTATATCTACGTACCCACAGTAGATCAACGGACGCGGCGCTTGGCACTCGGCTAAACCAATAATTTAATGCAATGGGTGTGACAGTAATAAACCTTTAAAATAGTCGTAAATTGGGAACCCATTAGCGCGGTTACAACTCTGTAACATAAAAAAATAATTAAACAACAGTAGTAATTAAGTCTGCTCTGTCTACCTGCTTGCGGCGCTCACTGCAAGTGACACATTGAGGAAGCGAGGGTCGTCGCGTTTGGTTTTAACTGTAGGCTCTGCGCCGATCGCCTGTATGCCGTACGCAGCAGGTCAGAAAATATTATTCACAGAATGCAATAAACTTTGTCGACGTTTCTTCTGTTCGATTGCTGCCCCTCTACCTATGCATGAGACTGAGCAGTGCATCGCTTTCAGCAGTGTACGCACTCACTGGTGTGTAACATGGCACATTCTATGACCTGTTGTTTTCTTGTTTGGAGCTGCTGCAGCTGAAGCTATTACCGCGGAGTCCAATAATTAACACATCAAAGAAGTAATTATCCAGTGACATCCGGCTTATGCTATAGGAAAAAAAAAAAACAAAATAACCCACGAGGGCGATAACTTGGCACCCGCGAAGGTTTATTGAAATCAGTTTGAAGAATCCGTGATGCCGAATGGATTTCAATGCTGCTGACGGTGGAGGTGTGAGATAAGTCTTTTTGATTCTTTGTTAGATTGTGATGGTGTGTTGATAGATGAGGAGAGCAGTGAAATTCAGGCTTTTTTCTTTCTCTCAAATACGATGCATGGCGTTGGATAATATTGGAGTGTGGCTTGATGTTTCGTTTGTCAATCCTAAACTACTGGGATGATTTGATCCTTAAATCGATCAATAACATGCATGAACCAGAAGTTACAGTGATGAAATAAACACACTTACTTGTAATAAGAATAAAGGGTGATACGGTCAAAATTTGGTCAAGGGAAAACGCGTGTAAATCGGTGAAATCGTTTATTTAAAAAATCAAATTAAATTTCTTTTTCAAGTTCAATTAGTATGAAATTCAGGAAAAATATTCAGTTAGGCTTCCGCTTTTCCAAATCCGAATTGCCGGGCCTTACGCTTGACCCCTGCCATCAGATTTTGTACAGCCACCTTGTCCACCTGCTTCGCCGCAGAAAGCCAGTTTGCCTTGAACTGCTGCTCGCCCTTAGCAGTTTTTTTGGTCTTCTTTAGGTTCCGCTTGACAATAGCCCAGTATTTCTCAATTGGGCGGAGCTCTGGCGTGTTGGGAGGGTTCTTGTCCTTGGGAACCACCTGCACGTTGTTGGCGGCGTACCACTCCATGGCCTTTTTACCGTAATGGCAAGATGTCAAATCCGGCCAAAACAGTACGGAACAACCGTGTTTCTTCAGGAAAGGCAGCAGACGTTTATTCAAACACTCTTTCACGTAAATTTCTTGGTTGACAGTCCCGGAAGCTATGACAATGCTGCTTTTCAAGCCTCAGGTACAGATGGCTTGCCAAACCAGATATTTCTTTGCGAACTTTGACAGTTTCGTGTGCTTGAAAATATCTGCTACCTGTCCCCTTCCTTTGCCGTATAAAACTCCTGTCCCGGAAGCTGCTTGTAGTCGGCTTTGACGTAGGTTTCGTCGTCCATTACCACGCAGTCAAACTTCGTCAGCATCGTCGTGTACAGCCTCCGGGATCGCGCTTTGGCCGTCGTATTTTGTTTATCATCGCGATTTGGAGTCACTACCTTCTTGTAAGTCGATAGTCCGGCTCGTTTTTTGGCTCGATGCACGGTTGTAGACGATACACCCAGCTTATTTGCGGCATCTCGGAGAGATAGGTTAGGGTTTCGCTTGAAACTACCGGCAACTCTCTTTGTCGTCTCAGCGGCTTCCGGTTTTCGATTTCCCCCCGATCCAGACTTCCTGGCTGTCGACAAACGTTCCCCAAACACTTTAATTACATTTGTTACGGTTGATTTGGCAACTTTTAGCGATTTTGCCAACTTTGCGTGCGAGTAGCTCGGATTTTCGCGATGCGCGAGCAAAATTTTGATACGCTGCTCTTCTTGCTTGGACGGCATTTTGACAACTGAAGAGTGAATTCCAAAATCATAATAGGAGCAACATTCTACACACACACACCTTCAAAATGAAGGGTGTTCAGGTTTTTTAAATGCAAAATTGAAAGAAATACGTCAAGTTGATATTGACCAAATTTTGACCGTATCGCCCTTTACAACTTGTATGTAGGAAGCCACCATCGTAGCGTGGGCTTTTTCCTGCATGCGGTTCCAACTTAACAGAAAATTCATGATTTGTTGCCGTTCTAAATTCAACATACTGCTGTATGGAGGACCAAAAACAGGCCCGCAAGCATAGACACTCTCGCGAAACCTGCGGAAATAAAAGTATCTCCTTACAGTAGTATGATCAAATAAAACGAATAACAAAATACGCAATTCAATTAAGTTTTCTACTCTGTTTACGAAAGGCGTGTCATTTTCATTACAATTGTTGGAGTGGAATGTACCAATGACACACCCCCTCTTTGGCTGTCCACTCCATTGTTCAATAGCAACTTCAATGATGCCCTGATCCACCCTCTCATCCCAGTATTTAAATGTTTTAAATCAATGAAATATAATAAGGTTCATAAACAAGGGTCTGTTCATAAACCACGTAGACTTATTTATGAAAATCTCGAATTTATTCATTTATTTATTTATTTATTTATTTCGTCAATCGATCGTAGACTACATATTTACACTTTATTCTATCTTCTTAAAGATCGTCTAGAAACAAAATACTGTCTTAGGTTACTACGTGACATTGTTAGGTCAATTGATTCACAATGCAGATTATACAGAGACATCATTCGGTTAATTGGTCCGAATTTCGCATAGTTTGTCCGATTGATATTTAACGCAAATAAGTTCCGATTCCTCAAATGCTGCGAGAGGGTGTAGAAATTTAGACTACATAGTAAGTTAGGGGAGGAAATGCGATGTGATACAATATCGTTTACAAAAGAGATCATGGCAAATTCCCTTCGTTCTTTTAGAGTTTGAATGTCAATAAGCATACACCGTGCTTCATAAGACGGAAGTGGAAATGTTGTCCAGCCTAATTTACGGAGAGCATACAAAAGAAATTGTTTTTGGACTGATTCTAATCGTTCTTCATGTGTTTTCATAAAAGGAGACCATATGACACTACAATACTCTAGAATAGACCTGACATATGCAACGTACAATGTTTTGATCGTATATGGGTCATGAAAGTTTTGACCAAAGCGTTTAATAAAACCTAGCATATTGGTTGCTTTATGGATAATTGTGTTGTAATGGTCGATAAAATTAAGCTTAGAATCTACAATAACACCTAAGTCTCTGACTCTCTCGCATTTTTCTACAATTTCAGTTCCTAAAGAAACAGTAATTTGTGGTGTATATCGTTTTCTACTGAGAGTAATTAAATTACATTTCTTAACGTTTATTTCTAGTAAGCTTTTTTTGCACCATATCAAATAATAATATTTCGTTTATATAAGTTACATTATCTTGGTCGTTCTTAATTTCCATAAATATTTTCATGTCGTCTGCATAGATGAGAATTCTGACCTGCTTAAGAATGTAAGAAATATCATTGACAAACAAAATAAAAAGCAAAGGGCCTAGATGCGAGCCTTGGGGAACTCCAGATAATACATGAACAGGGTGTGACTTTTTACCATTAAAATTGACTACTTGTTGCCGATTTATTAAATACGATTGTATCCATTTAAGAAATGTATCCTCAAATCCTATTTTTCCTAACTTGTAGAGTAACAGAGGAATGTCAATACGGTCAAAGGCCTTGCTAAAATCAGTGTACAGCGCTTCGACATGGTTGCCGTTGTCCATTGCGTTTAATGAATAATTTACGAATTCTAACAAGTTTGTGGAAGTTGAGCGTCCTTTGAAAAATCCATGCTGCGAATTTGTTTTAACATTTTGTACTTGGCTGAACAATTTTCTATTGACGATAGCTTCAAAGAGCTTTGGGATGCTAGACATAATAGCAATTCCACGGTAATTGCGAATATCGGATTTTTTTCCTGACTTATATATGGGTATTAGGTATGAGTTTTTCCAAATTTTAGGAACTGACCTGAATCAAGTGACAAATTGAAGAGCCAAAATAAAGGCGAAGTTAGTTCAAATGCAAGATTTTTCATAAATGCTGGA
Source organism: Aedes japonicus (assembly GCA_034211315.2). Taxonomy (NCBI): domain Eukaryota; kingdom Metazoa; phylum Arthropoda; class Insecta; order Diptera; family Culicidae; genus Aedes; species Aedes japonicus. Next base: position 209,283 of record JASCZW010004926.1, read on the forward strand.
GGGATTCCATCAGGTCCCGCACCTTTCGCAGCATCAAGATTTTTCAAACCAGCAAGAATGTCTTGAACATCTACCTGACTAACTCTAATGTCATTTGAGGATGCAGGAAAGAATGAAAAATAATCTAGATCGCGATCATCATCTGAAAATGTCGTGTAAATTTCTTGGAAATACTTTCCAAACATGTCACAAATCTCACCAGGGTCTCCAGCGCTTTTGTCATCAAGATGCATTTTTGAAGGAAAGTTGTTTGATTTTAATTTTGTTCTGACATACTTGAAAAACTGTTTAGGACATGATTTGATTTCACTCTCTGTTCTGAAATTATACTCTTCCAATTCGGAATTGATTGCTGAATTAAGCTGATCACAGATATTCAGATAATTTTGCAGATTGACATTAGAGTTGCTTTTCTTGTAAATTTTGTGGGCCTTTTGCTTCTGATTTTTCAAATTAATAATATTCCGGTTGAACCATATTGGATATTTGGAGTTATATCTGCGTCTTTTTCTTTTAAGAGGTACGTTTTCATTAATTATTTCAAATAAAAACCTGTAGAAGACATCAACAGCGCTTTCGATGTGTACTTCATTTCGTATGATTGATTGCCAGTTGATTGAATTTAGCTTAATTTTTATGTTCTCGTAATTAGCTTTGTTGTATTCAAAGATTTCCTCATAATCATAGTCGTTGGGCCGTGGGTTGTAATGAACAAATAAAGAATATTCAATTGCAGTATGAAATTGTTCGTTTTTCCATAAGGGCGTCAGGCATTCATTAACACAAAAATCCTCATGAATGTTTGTCAGCAAAAAATCTAAATAACAATTTTGCTGATTTTTCACATGATTAATTTGATTCAAACCAAGGCTGGCAATTTTGTCAAAAATTAACTGTAATGTCACATTGTCCCCAACGACTGGAAGAAGAATACCTTCATTTTCAACATCAAAAATGAAGTCCGCATTGCGTTGATTGAAGTCGCCGTATACGTGAACTTTAATCTCAGGGGAAAGATCTGAGAGGATTTCTTCAGCATTTTGAAAAAATGCTTCGTATGAGTTTTTGTTAGCATGATCAGGTGGGAAATACACAGATACAAACACATGAATTTCACCAGCTATTTGCGCTTTAACCCAGACATGTTCAAACTCCTTAAATTTGGTAGAGGGAATTAGTTCAGCATATAATTTAGATGAAATCGCAATGAGGACACCACCTCCAGACCTCCTTTGTGCCATTTGATGGTTACGGTCGTCTCTGAATACGCAAAAATCATTCCCAAACATTTCTTCACTTTTAATGCTCTCATTCCAACTAGTTTCTGTACCCAATATGATAGAAAAAGATGAACTCATTAAATTTTTGTAAATTGTTTTCATCTTGGATGAGCTTTGCATACGATTAAAGTTCTGACAATATATCAGCACTTCAGTTACATTAGAGTGTGAAGAAAGGTTTGAGAACTTGTCAATACAATTAGAATTACTTAATTCTAAACATTCTACCTCTTCAGAGTGCGTCAGTTCTGTTGAAAACCCGTACGTTGGCACGAACACGGCGAAGAATCCCCCCCTCGTAGATTTTTCTCCAAACAATTTTTTGAAATTTTGTATGGAGCGTAGAAGTTGGTAACCCCCCCGCCCTCGCAAGAAATGTCTACGTGGTTTATGAATAGCCCCTTATGTTTCAAATATGTATGAATATGTTAAGGAAATAAGTATATTAAGTGTATATGGTATGAAACGGGAAAATGAGTGGCATGTTCTGGATAATGATTTTGAACTCGTATACCTTGCAAATCTAATCTAATCTAATCTAATCTAATCTAATACAAACGCAGCCAGTACGAGAAAGCATCCTGGAAATAATTGGGTTAGATAACGCCCAATTTTTTTTTTTCAATATTGATGCTTGCAGCATATCAAAAACATGATACATGCGTCAAAGCGGCCAGGCCTACTGCGTTGCATTAACCGCAAAAGATGATTCTGTAAAATGAGTTGGATTCAAATGAATAGATTTGAACCACAACGCATTTTAAGAATCTACAGGGGAAGAAGGATGCGCGGACATACCGTACCATACGCTCCGAGGTAAGAATTATAAAATAATATTCAAATAAATAATGAAAATCCAAATAATGAAAGAAGAATATGGTAATGATAATGTTGAAAATGGAAAATCAATATGCCATGTTTTTAGAATATAAGAGAAGGTATATTATAATGTAAAATGAAAATAATTATTACACAAGTCTGCAGATTGCTGTCCTGCTGCAATTGTAGAAGGATTTGCGCATCTATTATGAACCTTAAAGCTTAGACAATGTATCATAGCCACGATTTTTTTTACGTAACTTGGAAACTCCATGGATGACCTGAAATTTAATATAAAGAATAGTGTATCTAAAATGTATGCTACACCATGCAACAAATGAGACAAAAAAAGAACCGTCCCGAGCACCCGACGAAGACTACAATTGATGCTCCTCAACCTAAACATGAATTTATGTATGTGAAAACCTGTATGTACTCATACAATAATATTTTTCATCAAGAATATATAAATATGTTAAACGAAATCACACTTAAATGTATATAAAAGTTGTGACTCCGGAAAATTCAATATGATTAGAAGTAATATACAATGACTATGATGAAAATAATACGATGTTATAATGAAATAATAAATAAAATACATTCTTTTCTAAGATATAACATATGTATGTACAAAATAAATCCGACATCTACTGGGTTGCCACGAAATTTAAAATCAGGTATGCTTCATCATAGACAAAATCTCAATCAAAAGACGCAAAAAATATTCCCTTCTGAAGCTTTGTTGCTCTTTTAAACCCCTTCTCTACACTCTTCCAGTCACACTCCAAGGACCGCAGTATAAGCGATCGAAGATCTCGGCCCGATGACTCCTGAGAAAAAAAAACGGCCTATAAAATCACGAAACCACCAAACAAATTTATTTAAATACAATCTCATACTGCACGCGGTCACATGTCAATCCTCCACGAAAACAGCAACCGAAATTCAGAAGTGCAATCCACATGTTAATGTTAAAATGCCCAAAAAACCAATTGAGCCCCTAATCGATCCACATGCTCCCAAACAAAACGGTTTCGGAACGCAAAGATGACTCCAAGGCGCACCGAAAACATCAATCAAATTAGAACAGAAAACACACAACATGACTATAAGGTACACGATCCTCAGTCGCAACACCACCCCCTCCCTCCCTCGTCACCACCTCGCTCGGCACCACCTCGCCAACAAAGCCAACCAACAAAGAAAGCCTAATTGAGTTTGAGATAATAAGTACGCCTCATATATTGAAGGCACTATATACATCTAAATAAGAGAAGAATGGATTAAGGCGGGATTAAAGAATAGTAAAATATAAAAAAATATATGAATTATCTTTTAAGTAAACTGAGCACAAAAATAATAACAAACATAATTATAACAAGAGTAATGATACGATAATGCGCTGCATACGTCAGGTTAGCTCATATTTGGCAGAATATAGTCCGAAATAGTCCGCCGCTCGATGTCGCTATCCCTAGGATTGACGCTACGAAAGCAATAGACCAAGCTATCCGACAGCAGTGGGTAGAACTTTGGGCGCAAATGAGGGACGTGAAACTGCGGGAGGTAAAGACAAAAAAAAATTGGTTCGATCAAAACAATTCTTCTGACCAGCGAGTACTCACTCGCCTACGCATTGGCCATACAAGCCTTACGCACGAATTTCTATTGAAGAAATCAACTCCACCAGTATGTGATTGTTGCGGCAGGGTTGTGAATGTCCGCCACATAATCTTGCACTGCAAAAAATTCGAAGCAGCTAGAACGAAGTACGATATCGATCCGACCAACCTGAATGCGGCGCTATGTAACGAAGATGACAACAAAAAGCGATTGCTGAAAATCCTGCATGAAATTAATGTGTATCGAAGCTTGTGAGGAGAAGAAAGATAAAAAAAGTGAGAGGCGAAGAAAAAGAATATGTAACAGGAAATATCGGAGGTCTGAAAGTGTAAACAAAAATGAAGCAGGATGACGAAGAAGTAAAATAAAAAAATGGAAAGTTGGGAAGAACATGAAAATACAGTGAAAAATCAGAGAAATGGAAGAAAATAAGCGAAAGAAAAGAGGTGTTAAAAGAGAAATGGATGAAGAGAAGTGGAAGGAGAGAAGGAGAAGAATGGCAATAGAAGACTGGAAGCAATAAACCGGAAGGGAAGCGGAAGAGAAGAAAGTTTGAAGAAGAAAAGTGGAAGCAGAGAAGTGGAAGAAAGAGAGTGCAAGAAAAGAAATGGAAGAAGAGAAGCAAAATCAAAGATACGAAAGTGTAACTGTGGATGAAAAGAAGCGGAAAAATAAAATTGAAAAAAAAATCAAAACGAAAGAATTGAAGTAACACAAGAAAACCGAAAGAAGAGAAAGAGAATAAGAGAATCGGTATATGAAAAACGTAAGCAGATTAGCTGAAGAAATGAAACGGGAGGAGTTAACCGGAAGAGAAGAATCGGAAGAAGAGAAGCAGAAGAAGAGAAGCAGAAGAAGAGAAACGAAAGAAGAGAAGCGGAAGAAGAAAAGCGGAAGAAGAGAAGCGGAAGAGAGAAACGGAAGAAGATAAGTGGAAGAAGAGAAGCAGATGAAGAAAAAGCGGAAGAAAAGTATCAGAAGAATAAATGCGGAAGACGAGAAGCGAATGAAAATGAGCGTAGGAAGAAAAGTGGAAAACGCATCACGGAAGAATAAAATAGAAAAAAAACGAATAAGATTAAGCAGATAAGTAGAAGTGGAATCAGAGAAATGGAAGAAAAAAAGTGGATGAGAGAAACGGAAAAGATGAAGAAAGAGAAGAGAAAGAAGAGAAGCAAAAGATAAGTGGAAGAATGTTTTTGGAAGAAAACATACGGAAGTGTAAAAGCTAAAGAAGAGAAATGGAAAAAGCGGAAGAACAGAAGCTGAAGAAAATTAAAAAAAAATGAGAAGAAAATGCTAAATGAAAGAGGTGTAGAAATCGAAAATTAGTGATGCAAGGAGTGACCGACACGAATGCACTCAGGTGTAAAGTGTTGTAAAAAAACCATTGTATTGATCTATTGTGATACACAACTCATTTTTCAATACCATTTCAAGGTGATAAGCTACTACGAGAAGTAACCATCATCGCATGATTTAGGGTATTATCCTAGTAAGGAATAATGTATCGTACAATACGCACTACCTAACGAGGGCATAGATACCATTTTTAAAAGGGCTCTTAAAGCCTCTTATCGAGAAAATTTGTTCTTGTGCTAAAAAGTGCAGCACAGTTGCATAGTAAATGTTCAGAGGTTTCACATTCCTCATTTCAAAAGTGACAAATATCATCTCCGACTTTATCCATTAGTCTTAGATGATATTTAACCATACAATGCCCTGTAATTAGGTCTGTGTATGTGCACAGGCCACACCTAATAACCATTAATTTATTTTATTTCAAATCGGCCGAAATAGCTTAACATCAACAAATACTTATTTACTAAGTGAATCCCCACCGACGAGGTTTTTAACGAGCCAGAAATACCGAGTATTTTTCTCGCATTGATTTCCTATTCAACCTTGTTCGGTTCGTAAACAGAGGTTTCAGTTCACAAAATTATTGCGGTATTTGTTACAAGCCTGCTGTATGTAGCGTTTACATTATTGCCGAGAGAACAATTTAGTTTTGTCAAGCATTTAGAGACCAATTCCTAGAATAACGAAACAAATTTTAAGAGGTAATATAATAAGAGATGTTCTACTTGAAACGTTTCTGGCCAATATTTGCATCATTGCAAAAACCAGTTTAACCCTGGCGGATCGAAGTGTGCAGGATGTGAAGTGAGACTTGAAACTTTTCTCTTGACATTTTTGCTCCGTTCTGATTTCATTTTTTTTTTAAATTTTTCAATCAATCGTTTCTATTAAATCTCGCATGTTAATTATTTTGACAATGTTTTCACGTAATTATCAACTTGATTTAATTTTGTGCTACTAGTCGGATTATGAAGAAAGTGTGTGAAACAAACATAACCTCTGGAGCGTTCAGCTGGTTATGGATATTGCTCGATGCTGGTTGTCTTATGGAGCTTTTTGGATCAGATACGGTATTGAATTAAATTCAGCTGAGTACTTTTAATATTTTTGATGCAAGTTTGCGACAAAAAGGAAAAATTAAAAAGGTTCCCAATTTTCATGCATACTTCCATGCACCGGCAAGGTAAATGAAAATTGAACCCAACCGTAATGATAAACAGAATGTGACGGCTAAAACCCGGGTTCGCAAGATGTATCGCGAATATTTGGCGAAACGTGGTAATAGACGATGAAACATAAGACTTTAAGCAGCTTCCCGGAATGTCTTATTATACTGCCATGCAACGGAACGGCGTAGAGGTGCATTTCAGGACAAAGAAAAAGGCCAGATCTCATAAAAAAATATTTGGTTTGGCAGGCAATATGCAACTGTGGTGGAGCAAGCCAAAGCTCCGTCCCTACCGGAGTGGTAAACAAGGAAATATACTTTGATTGTTATTTTTTGTATTCTTCCCAGCGCGAAAGTAACGATTTTTGATGAAGTTTTTGCAGCAGCAGATAATTTTTCATCTCCATGCGAAGCGCTAGGAGTGGGACAGTAATTTTATTGCTAGAACGGATAGACATGAAGAGAAAGTGTATTGATAGATCCGTATAGGGAACGGCAGGCTTTGAAATTGAAAGATGTAAGTTTGAAAACGAGCGGAGGGCATTTGAACGGTAGTATCCGATCAGGCACATAACCCTTTGTCATACTACCCCATGCAGGATAGGCAAGGGGGGAAATCCCCTTGACTGACAAAAGGTTATGGAACCGATCGGGCTCTTACACTACCTATTGCTTGTTTCTAGTTCTAGCGATTTGTCCGTCTCCCAATACTGCCTAACACGGGTGATAAATTATCTCCCGCTGTTGGGTTTATTTTTAGCATGCACCGCCTATTTCACACATTTGCTCTGCTCGTCATACTATGACTTATAGATCTCGGAGAGAACTACGGTGCACCAATCACCGGTGTGGTTGTCAAATACACTTAATAAACTGATATCTCTGCATCATAATAAAAAAATTGAAACACAATACTGGCCGTCAAAAAATCTAATTTAGTTCTATTTTCTTCAAACTTTCAGTTCATCGTCGTTCGTTTCAAACTTTCAGATGATGAAGTCTATTATGGTTATATTTCAATATCAATATATCCGCAATTTATATTTAGTGTAATGGTGAGGTTACCCTAGCAAAGTAGAATAACAAACTGATATAAAAATAAGTAACAAGTTTTGTTTTCTCAGATATCATTTTGAACTTACTTGTCACACTCACATCGCATAACAAATTTAGTTATCAACATTGCCAAATTTTGTTACCATCTGTTAACAATTTTGTAAGACGATCTTTGATGAACGTTACTGAACTCTTGCAGCATACCGACGAATGCTAAATATTACCAGCATTTGATGGATATGAAATGCAGCTTCTCACCAGAAATACTACTGCAGTTATTAGTGTATGAATTTGATATCATGTTGATAACTTAATTTGAAATTGAACAACTTAATTTGAATTTGAATAATTTAATTTGAGATTGATAAAATTTGTTCATATCACAAAATTTGTTATCAAAATTATCTCCATTTAATTCCAACTACCTTGGTAGTTGGAATTAAATGGAGATTACTAATTTTTCTTCTAATTTATAGTTACAAGGATTCCACTAAACAGCTCAAACCCTCTAGGATTCAAAATTATCTCGATGATAATAAAACGAGTTAATATTGTGATTTTCAGCGAATAATATTTTGTTATCTATTTTGTTATTTTCGCTGTTTGTTCAGCCTTAATGAAACATATTTTGTTATCAAACACTGATACTTTGATATTAGATGTTATCTGTTTGGTATAAATCCTTGCTCGGGTAACTCGTCTTCGACACTTTTAAATACTCTTCTATCAAATCCAGTACACTTTTCAACACCTAGGGTTACAGTGAAGTTTAGCCATCTTGTTTGTTTTGACTTAGCTACGAAAAACAACATTGTCTAAGCCTGGTTCAGCAAAGTGGCAGGATCCCAAATCCGATCCAAAGGGCAACAGACGCTTCAAGACGCATTGTTCCTTGTATTTCCAAATGTGATGAAAGGCTGATTTGTTGTGTAGCATCCACAGATTGCCTGTCAGACAAGGAACTGTTATGAGAATTTGGACAGTTTCTTTATCCAGCTGGTCTCAGGAATGGCCTAGATATATTCTCGTAGTCCACATCAACACACCTTGGCTTGGTGAACCAGTAACGATGCAAATTCTAATGCGTGTGTTGGTCACCGTGTTCTGCTTAGCACTCTGGTGTCCTCCTTGTAGTCATGCACAATATTGTATTGTATTTTCTTTGCACAGTAAAAAATGAAACATTCGCCATCTTTGCCGCATCCCAAGCTGAAAGGTTGAGTCGTCGCATGATAAGATTCAATATCTTCTTGGTGTTCACTTGATCTTCTGTGAAGCGTTTTCTGTCACTACCATCCTTACTTTTTCGGTTGATGCCTTGACCGCTAAAACAACGTCTGAATGATGAATTCCGATCTGTTTCGCGATCCAATTTATGTCACACATTTGGTTTTCAAAGTAAGTGCATTTTTTGGCGTATCTGTCCTCGACATTGACCGGTTGTGATAAAACTTTGCAGTGAATATTGCACTGTTAGCAAGTTTCAGGTAAAATTACAATTATTTTTACTCCACACCTTAAAAGCTACTGTTGCAATGCTTAGTGTTTAATTTCGTTAAAGTCATAAAGGCTTGATTTTAGCCGAACATACCTAATGCCTTGTTCTGACTACAGAGTAAGAACACGTTATAAAGGTTGTCAAACAATTTCAACAAGAAATTCGTCATTAACATGTTCAACATGTCATCATAACAAGTTATAACTGCTGAGTCTGGCTATTGTATAAGACCAGAACTGTAATAGTTCTCCCAGTTCATCTCCTAACAAACCTCACCTTCAAGCTATATTTTTTTCAGATTTATCACTCTATTCGACTGAGCAATTAATCCATGGCGCTGGTTTTCCAAAACGTCGACCATCGGTCATCAAAAGGCACTGAAATGTGCAACTACCGGCACTCGAAGCGGTGCACACTGCACAACCGGAATCTGGTGACTTTGACAAAGTTTGTGATTTGTTCTGCTTCTTTCACACCATTCCTTTCTTCTCGTCGCACCCCCACCTTATGCTTCGCATGGGGGAAAGTTTTGCCGCCTAATCTGGTGGTTGGATTTTATGAGAAATTTGGCATTTTCCCACGTTGCTTTACTCAACTTCAGGCGCGAATAAGTCAACTCTCACGGCAATGGTTGGTTGCCTCCCACACGGTGGTGATTCCGAGAACAATATTTTCGTTTCAAAACTCCTTTGTTGAGGTGCAAAGCTTTTAGATCCTTATAAACGCCTGACTTATAAATAGTTTTTTTTTTAAATTGATGCCACAAACTACGTTAATTTCCATTCCAGTAATTACCATTCCAATTTGTATATAATAAGACACTCTCAACCCTGCCGGACAGTGATTGATTTCCCCAGTTCCTGGTTGATTGTAATCGCTTAATTAGCACATCAAATCATGGCTTCAAAAGCAATGGCGGTAATGACGCTGATGACGACAGATTTCAATTAAAATGCAAAAGAGCACAAAAGGATCCCTCTCGGCCTCTCTCGATGGTGTCTATTCAAATCACTGCAATTTATTGCGACGCAGCGTCATTCCACTACTTTTCGAGGGACTTACCCCGTTTGAAGGACCCTTTAACGATAGAGGTAGAGCAAAAACAACGAGCTGGCCATAGACACGTACAGGAGGAAGTCATTGGGCGAAGGGATAAAATTATAGCACTACTGTGTGTCACTTCATTGCTGGTAAATATATAATTGAATGAGAATAAAGACGTTTTCCTATTCACTGCAGCACAAGGAGAAGACTAGTAGAGGAAAAAAAAACGACTTCATCACACCCGACTCGGACCGGCCATTACATAGCTGAAAGTAAGTAGGTAGATTTCAATTTACCTTCCATTCATCGCTGAACAATGGCCACTGTCCACCACTGCTGACTGGTGTGCACTTTTAAATGTTCGATTCACTGTAAGGAGCTTTAATTATCCAAATGGCATTTGTGCATCCGACGAACGGTAAAGAGTCATGCCTCTCATCTTGCTTGGTAATGGTTGGAGCAATGGTGAATGAACAAACCAGTCGTCAATGCAAAAAAGGGCGCAAGGTAATTAAGTGGTTTTATTTGGCCGGGACGTTTTCCGATGATGTATGATTAAGAATGGGTTGGGTTTTAATTGCATGCAGCAATCGAAGGTAGTTCAATAGGATTCGACCGATGGGGTTTGCTTTTTTGTGAGAAGATCCAGCGTAATTTGTTCAACGTCTATTTACGAAGTAGTGGACTGAAATCATTAAGGCTTGTGGCATTTTGCATAAGTGTAGGTCTGTATCATATCTAGGTTATGTTCTATGCCCTCTGACTCACGAAGATTTCAACCCAGAATACTAGTCACTCATCAATACTCATAGGGAAGGTTTCTGAGGCAACGGTTCACATCACACTCAAGCAAATTTTCACTCCCCCGTGCTCGATACCAAATCAGGTGCATCTTGAAATTTAAGCCCACTGCAGGCGCCATGTGAAGCTTACATCGAATAATCTGCAATAATTCATAGAATCATGAATCAAATAATTCTGTGGAGCAAGCCAATTTTTCGATCTCTACTTGCCTTTCCTAAATCTTGACAAAATGATCTATAGATATTTTTATAGAAAGTTTTAAATGCTGCTACATTGCTGAAGATTATTATTGAGGAGGTCGTCCCGTCTCGTGGTATGTGGTAATTGCTTTTTCTACTTCTTTAAATTCAATCTTTATACATCTGAGAATATGCCACTGGCCGTTCCTGGGATCCAAAATTCACCCGTCCTCCGTCTGGTTATAAACTGTAATTCATCTGCGTTTTTTCCGAAAGTATTGGCGCGATTCTGATATATATTTTTTAGATCATTAAATAACATGCCGCCATGTTTTTTCAAATACGATTTGATAAATTCCTTTTCGTTATATTTTTAATAAAACAACGTTAAAAATATAAACAATGACAAACTGTGCATACATTTTACAATTTGGAAAATAAAAAGATTGAAAAACAGCACAATGTTGTCAAAAAGCCAAATTCATCTTCGTAATGACTGATATAAAATCATTTAGTGACTTCTCTCTATGAAACTCTGCAGTTTAATGCATTTACCGGAGGCAAAATGGGTTTAAAATGGTTTTTCAACTGACTATAATAACACAATATGAATGACTCCTGGAACAGAATTTCAAACTGTATTTTATGCGTTCAAAAAGTCAACATGAAACCTTTGATAGGAGTTAAAGAAATATAAGGAAACAAAATCTTAAGATAGTTGTTAATAAAATGTGTAGGTTTTAATAAACCTGACTAAAATTTGAAACCAATTGGCACTTCTTTGTACCATAATAAAACCAAATTGATTTCTAGTGGCTTATATAAACTAAAGACCGGACTCGGAAAAAATGAGACACACAAACATGATTACCAAAAATTCATTTTGAATCAAATACTTCTCAAATTTTCAGGGATTAAATAACTATATATTAGCTAGGTTTTGGCATAATTCATTTATTAAATTTCTTCCCTCAAGCTGAATGCTCGTACATTTCTCTTAAAACTGCTCATGAGATCTTGGGCGAGGCTTTATCCATTTTCCTTACACAATTTCTACCAAATTTTCTTTAAAGTTTCATCGGCTTTGAATGTTTTTCCGCTTTTCATTAAACTTCTTCTTCATTATCGCCCAACATTTTTCGATCAGACGCGGGATCGCCTCCTTCGGGACCACATTAACGCCCTTCGCTTCGTACCAATCCATTACAAGCTTGGCGTAGTAGCTCGAAGCGAGATCCGGCCAGAACAGGGTGGTACCACGGTGAGCACGGAGGAAGGGCAGCAAGCACCTCTGCAAGCGTTCCTCTTAATAAATCTGCCCGTTTATGGTGCCGGTTGTAACGAACGGACGGTACGGCACTAAAAGATCGCCTGCCACAACAGGTATTTCTTCGCGAATTTGTCCATCTTTCTCTTCCGAAACTTTTCCGGAACCTCCATGCGGGACGTATTGAAAAAAAAAAAAACTCGAGGCCGGAGATTTGTTTGGTGTCCGCCTTGATATATGTCTCGTCGCCCATGACGAGACAGCCTGGCTTGACCAGCCACTCACGATACAGTTTCCGCGCACGCAATTTGGCCACTGTGTTTTGCTTGTCAGTCAGGTTTGGCGCCTTCCTGACCTTAAAAACACGTAGCCCAGCCCGCTTCATGGTCTGCTGGACGAACCACTTCGACGAATTGACCTTTTAGGCCACGTCTCGGGTGGGAAGGTTCGGGTTATTTTTAAAGTACTGCCTTATCTTCCACGCCTTTTTTGGGTATTCCGTTTTCGGTTTTCGGCCGCATCCAGCGCGATGGTCTTCGTCTCCTGGAGCATCTTCACAACGCGGGACACGGTGTAATGGTAGATTCCAAGCCTTTTGTTGATCCATCTGTGTGACTGACCAGGATTATCGATCACCGCGCCCAAGATTTGCTGGCGTTGCTCTTCTTGTTTCGAATGTATCTTAAAAACTACTTGACAGATCGCAATAAAATTTTGCACGCATGAACATAACACTCTAAACAAGTATTAGCTAAAATTTCATAAATTTTTACTTAACGCGATGAAAAATTACACCTTAAACAAAGTGTAGCATTTTTTTAGAGCCCAAACCAAGTGGATTCAGTTTATACCGAAAGAACTTAACCCACCAATCTGTCCCTAGCTCAGACCGATTGAGAGATTTTGGGCTATTATGAAGAGGAAGCTGAAGGTGAATGGCAGTGTCGTCAAAAGCAATAATGATTTGAGAACCAAGGGAAATAAGATTGCCAAAACGATGGATGAGAATAATGTGCGCCGGTTGATGAAACGTATTCCGGGAAAATTCCGCAAGTTTCTTCGAAATCGAGATGATTAATTTTTTTATTGTAATTTCCCTCTAAAGTTCACCTACAGTTGAACATTTTAGTTAAATCAGAATACTATTTTGTTAATGTATATCCGAAGTATGCGCAATAGTCTATGTTCCAAATCATCTCGCGGCTGATCCTCCAACATTGCCCTGAACATTAAATGCTTACGCATCATCTATTCATCAAAGCCACATAAGATGATACAGTTAACTGAAAAGTTCTATAGAAGATCATGGACGAGGACGGACTTCTGATGGATTATCGGGTTCATTCAAATCTTGCGGGGGGGTTCATCTAGGTGATGGAAACTCTTGCCTGCTGTTCAACATAGCTGTTTTACGACGAGCGGTGTTCAACATGCAGGGTAGGATAAAGTGCGAAGCAGTGAATATTGGGTTGAAGATAAATACGTCCAAAACGAAGTAAACGCTTTGTAACGAACGGTGGAAATAAGTGCAAGGTACTCGACACTTTGTTCATCTAAGCTCTTTTATTATAGCGGATAATAATAACAGCCGTGAGATCCGGAGGTGTATTATCAGTGGAAGTCTGGCTTACTTAGAGCTCCGCAAGCATTTGTGGTCAAACACGACTCAGCTCCCGCACGGAGTGTATCCTGTACTGAATGCTCATAGTAAACAATGGTCTATTAAAGCCGCATGAGACGGGTACAGTACTTGAGGAGGACTTCCCAAGTAACATTGCCAAAACCATCCAATTTTATGAAGTTTTATTAAAGTTTCATGAACGTCAATGGAAATCAATTTGGTTTTATTATGGTACCAAGAGGTTCCAATATGGTTTATTTAGGTTTATGAGAACGTACACAGCTTCTTTACAACGACCTTGAAACCTTGTCTTCTAAAATTCCTTTTACTGCTATCAAATGTTTTATTTTGACGTTATGAACTCGTAAAATGTTGTTTATAAATGCCGTCTTAGGACTCATTAAGATTCTATTATGGTCAGTTGAAAAAGCATTTTAAAACCATATTGCTTACAGTAAATGCATTAAACGGCAAATTTACATTGAGGGAAGCCACCAAATGACCAAAAAGTTTTATAATACCCAATGCGAAGATAAATGGGCTTTTTGTAAAGAACTGTGATTTCTTTCAATCGCCATATTTTTTTTTATTCCTATTTTATCGTGATTTTCAGCCCTGGGCTGTTTTATCTCCCGTCGTAGTAACTCACAAACCTTTTGGGTATTTTTGTAACTTTTCCGGGGGTGAGATTCAAACTCGTGACTTTGGCGTGAGAGGTATGAATGTTAACCACTACGCCGGGGTCGCCCCCAATCGCCATATTGGAATATATGAATTCATTGAAATGTGGAAAAATAAATACACCAAATATTACATTTAATGTAAATGAACTGTAGATTGGAGACCTATTTCGGCATTCTTTTACATATCCTGTACATAATTGTATTCTATCAATTTTCAAAAAATTCATGATTAATTTATCGAATATATTTGTTTCAATTTTGGTTTTGTTGTTGTAAAGTCGCATAATTTCCGAGGCGCATTAATTTTCAGCTTTTATCGCGCCAATATTCACCCTAAAATTAAATGCGCATGCATAAAACTCACTTTGTTTTGGATATTTTGATATCACACACACTCTCCCGCAACACTAGAACTTTTTGCCAAGATATTATTTACTGCTAAACGATCCGTAGACCAGAGAATCGAACATAGCAGAACAACAAAAACCAACCACCATATCACTGGTGAAGTTTGACAGCTATGGCTATTTTCCGTATCCTGGTTTTAATGGCAGCTAGTAGGTTTTATGAAGGTTCCTAAGTGGTCATAACAACTTTCACTAGAATATTTTCAAGTTTTAATGGGGTCTCATAAAGGAATCAAGTAAATTAAATACAGTAAAATAAATTCAAGTAAAGAAAAGTAACTCAAGTAAATGCATTTGCGTTGCAATGCGTTTTATAGTAGCCATTGCGAAGGTAAATTGGCTTTTTGGCAAAACTGTGATTTTTGCCAATCAAATCAAAATATGAGATAAAATTTAAATGTAGAAAAATAAAAGCACCAAGTTTCAAATGTAATGCAAAGGAATCAATTTCAGTGTTTTTTTAGATAATTTTATTGAATCCCATCAATTTTCAGGAAATTCATGATTAATTTATTGCATATGTATGTGTTAATTTTGTTTTTGTAAATTTGCAAAATTTGCGAGGCGTGTGTGTATGTATGTTTTTATACAGTCCAACGCTCACCGTCCGGCAATGATTTTTTGGATGAAAAATGTTTGCAGTTAAACGAACTGTTGTCGACTCGACAAACATTTTTAGTCCAGGAGTTGGAAGGTGATAGCTCTGTTGGGTTCCAGTGAAAAATACTCTATTTTATCATGTTTGTCCTCGTGACACCATACTAACAGCACTAACAAACACAACTTTAAGCTGATATTAATTTTTCCTCCGAGTGCGAGGCAAAGCACAAAAAACAAAACAAAAACGGGGAAAAACTACGGACCATCACAAATTTTTGGAAGGAATCGATTATATTCGCTACATCTTAAACAATGCAAGGCGCACTAGTTTTCGGCTCCTATCTAACCAATATCTAACTATAACATAAAATTAGCATATGATTTGGACCATGATACGCTGTTAATAACTCAATTTGTTTTGGATATTTACTATCAAATAAATTTTCCCGCAACACTAGAGCTTTTTTCTTCGATATTATTTACTGCTAAATGATCGAGAGCAGAGAATCGAACAAAGTAGAACAACAAAAACCAACTACGATTTCACAATGAAGTTGAACAGCTGTGGCAATTTAGCCACAGGTTTTATGAAGGTTTTTAAATGGTCGTAACATCTTTCACTTTCAGAACCGTCTATAGAGTTGTACAGATTCGGCCTTAAAGAAGCATAGAGGAGGTGTTGGTGAACAAAACAGTTTTGAATGTAGTTTTATCAACAAAGTTGGGATGAGTGCTATACGGCTTGAATAAAACTAAAATTGTTACTTGGGATGTCCATTCAATGCTTCAAGCGTTAACATTTCCGAAACGGTCTGCTTAATTTACGCCAGGCCCCCACTATTTCTTTCGTGATTAAACTCTTGTACGGTAGCTTTTAAGCAATCATAAATATCAAAAAAAAGTTACAGCACTACCCGTTTGAAACGATGGTGAAACAGTGCCATTGTTTCCTTGCTGGAAATTTTTCACACTTATATTAATTGCAATGACATCTGTTTGGTGTGCATGAGCTCCTTAAAAGAACCAGCGAAATACAGACAGACAGTCAAAGGCCAACTGATTTGTAAATCCCCTAGCTGAAAACTCAAGATTAGAGTGAATCAAAGAAAGAAGAAAGTCACTGCACATTCAGAACGACAGCAGTTTCCATTTTGCTCCACTGTGGACGTGTTTGGTTCGTTCTTTTTGGTTGGTTGGCATCCAAAAAGTTGTGTCCTCCCATTAGTTATACTAATGACGGTAATGACGATGCTGAGACTTACAGTGAATGAACTCCAAATGATACATCACGGTGTGGTAGACGTTTTGATGCTGCGCCTTTATCCTTATGCTTTCCATTTTCTTGAGTTGGTTTTTCCTTCGCCCTGACCGCCGTCGTATCTCTTCCAGAGGTTGGATACGATCCAGAATACTACTGACTGGATGTGGGGAAAATAGGTAGGATTCCGTGTCGGATTGTTTCGAACTCCAAGGGAGGAATGACACATTTTTCAGGATAATTGTATGTTTGCAAAGGATCGTCCTCGACAATGCTATGGGGTTGTAAGTGGAAGCAAATGTTTATTTATGTAAGTATGCGATTTCAAGAAAAATATTTTGGGGCCTTTGTTTTGCACGGATGAAAAGATTACAATAGGGCAAACATGGTGACAATTTCGGTGCCAGTTTTAATACACTTGATACCGTTACACAAAGAGAGTAGATTTTAGATTTACAACACAGGAGATTTTGCCGAAATGATTTTTGTGTCATAGCTGTTCCATGGAGTTTCCTGCAGTAAGAAGCGAATCAGTAACCAATTTTCAAACTGACATTCTACAACCGTTATGATCATTATACAGCTCGTTATTTACCGAAATCCAATTTCTAACCTCATCGTGTTGATCGCCTCATCATAATTTAATGCCCAAAAAAAAAAAAAACAACGAGCAAGCAACTGTTTCCGGTGGAAGTGTTAATCTCGTCTTCCCAACCCTACGCAAACCCGAACTGAAATCACCAGCCTATCAAATCCTTGCCTCCGCACCAGCCCCCAAACCGGCCGATGAACTGCCACTGCTATATCTAGAAGCGTTGCTGCTTGTTTGTCGATAGAGAAGAAACGCTTCCAATATTTTGATTGCTAATAAAAACAAGTGGCAAGAGTTATTGGGCCACACGGAACGCAAACACTAGAAAGCCCATAAAATCTAATGCCTATCAGATAAGTTAGTTGCTTACGAGTTACTGGGGCTTGTGTTTTCCCCCCTCTAAACCTCACGGCACTCCTCTTCACGTACGTATCATCCAACGGTTGCTGGTTCGAAAGCCAAAGTGATATTGCCCGAACTTCCATTCTACTGCAACGAGGATCCATTTGAAATCGTTCTAGCTGTAAGATTTTTTTTCGGTTGTGTAGTTTTCGTTGAATGTTCGCGGGTTTTGTCGAGGAAGAATTGTAAATAGCAAGTAGAGAAATATTTTAAGATTTGTTAAATATTTTTTCATATCAATATTTTAATCAAAATAGTCCTAAAATTAACGCACTAAGAAAATGTCATTTGTGTTTTATTGATCCATAATTTAGGAGCCAGTTAACATGTAAGAATATTAAAACTTTAATTTAAAACAAATTTTATGAGTGAAATTACTTACAGAAAAAGCTAGTAATGGATAGGAAAACAAAATATTTTTTTAAATGTAAACACATCCAGACATTAGAAATCAAACCTTCGATCAAACAACCATTGCTACATTTGTCATTAATATATTCTGTACAAGCTGAAGAAAAAAAGGAATTGTGGTACTAAGACCCTTTGTATGTGGTTGTAAAATTCGAACAACTTACTTCGTTGGCAAAAAAGTGACTTCACTCAGTCGTTCATACTCTGAACATCAGTTTATTGCTTAAAAAATCTTTTCTAGGTATCGAAACACTGGCGAGTGTAATGCATCCAACTGGTAGGTCCCCAAAAAATGGCGAAATGTCAAAATAAGTAATTAACCAATCGAAGTGTTTAAAAAAACATGTAATTGTCCACGTTAACTATTGCACGTATTTGGAATGCTCGTTTTGGATTAAATTCTCGATATTTATTATATTGATTAAGACAGATACAGCGAAAGAAATTAATATAGTTGCACATACATTTCATTACCGCTTGGTTCAATGTGGTATAAGAATATGGTCTATAAGAGTCATTAAAATAAGAAGATAATTGCACCGTTAGGAGTTCTTACTATGCCTTCAATAGTTGTTTTCAGAGAAGAAAACACATTTTTTTGTAGGAATTCCAATAAGTTTTTTTCAAACGAATCCAGATCACGACATAACAGAAATAAATATTTGGTTTGTTAACCGTTTTCCAGTGTTGTTTGACAAATCCATTTTGGCGTTGAGTCAATGAGATTTTTCCGACATTTCCAATGGAATTTGCTGCCACTCTCGTACGCATTTTTATAGTTTACGAACTGTTACAAACTGTCGTCCAACATTGTAAACTCGCCTCGCCAGGATCCCCCAGAGATTTCCAATCAAATTCATGTCTGAACTACAAGCTGATCAGTTCATAACCTGTTAAGCCTACCCACGTTACATTTCGGACACTAAAATAATAGCTGCAAAAAAAAATTACGCATAGTCCAATATGTACAACCGGTTGTTTGTTTCATAATAATATCATTATATCTACTTTAGAAACAGTTGCTTGACATGTTAATTCTGCTTTCTGTAAATTTCTCGCACTTTCTGTGTTACACCCGCCATCAGGTTCCGTCCTTATCGTCAGATACGGTTGCCGTGACGATTCTCCATCTTCTCTTAAAAACATCGGTACCAATCGCTTTCTTCTTGGTTTCAAAGAGTTTCCGCTTAACAAGAGCCCAGTACTTCTTCATTTGGCGAAGTTTTGGACAGTTTGGTGGATTGGCTGTTTTTAGCACGTATTTGAGCTATTGTACCTGACACCATTCCAGCACGGATTTCGCATAGTTTCAAGAGGCTAAATCAGGCCAAAACAGAGCTGGAGAGTTGTAGTTTCTGTTAAACGGTAGCAAACGCTTTTGCAGACATTATTTCTCGTACAAATCTTTAATGATAGTGTCGGTAGGGATGAAACTTTTATACTTTCGACCACAACTACCTGTGGGCAGCTAAATCAAATATTTCTTCCGGAATTTGGACACTTTCTTTGTCCAAAAATGGTTGGCAATGGCGTTCTTTTGCATTGCCAGGAAGCTGTTTAAAGTCTTTGAGTAAGTATGTTTCGTTGTTCATTATGCTACATGAAAATGTTTGCAAAAAGTTCGAGTTGTAAAGTTCTTTAGCACAACTTATTGCGATTTGGCATCTCTCCAACTTTATGCGATGTCAGTCCTTGTCTCTGTTTCACTTTTTATTTGTATGGTTTTGACTTCCCAACTTTGCGAGACTCATTTTGCACAGAAATATTAAGATTTTTCTTAATAATGTCTAGGGAAGCGGAACCTATGCTCACCATAGTACATATATTCTTCACATTCTGCAGGCATCGAACTTCAAACGTAAAAAGATGTTTAACTTCTCCAATAAATGGACGCAGTAACCAAGAATATATAATCTTGGCAAATAAAATTAGGTCATGAATAGAATTAAAAGCTACAAAAACGTTTCAGAGACTTTAGTTTCGTAAAAATATTGAGCAGTCAGATTTTCAACACAATCTCTTACCTTTGCACTACAAATTCGTCGTATTGATCTAACCGTACTAGAAAATATACTCGAGCCAGACTCCAAGTTTTCTCTTTAATTGCACTATATCTTCACACTTTTCCGTTGCGTTATTGCATAAACCATAAAAATCACCCTTCACTTATTACACTCGCCACACGAGATTCTACGAATACGTGATAAAATACTAGAAAACTATGGGATTAATTTTTACAATAATTGAAATACGCTTGCACCTAGTCTGAACCGTGTTCAATCATTCATAGAGCATTCTATGCCCAAAGTTATGGTGAGCCTTGTTGCCAATATTCGCATGGAAGAATTACAAACACACCCTTTCATTTTATCTTGGTTATATGCATGCTACCAAACACACATGAAGTGCTGTCAAATGATTTACATCATTTTTGGGTGTTCTTGTTTATATTTTTTCTTGATTAAAATCAGTACGATTAACATATGCACACGGATGCGATTATTGTTCTTCGTGATATTATTAAAATAGATACATAGCAGTGGCAACTTTTCCGAATTAAATTGGAAGAAAATAATCAGAATCGAATGTTTTGTGTGTTGCTAAACGATTAACGGTAAGTGAACGAATAAATTGTGAATAACTTGTGTACTCAGTGTTCGGTATTCAGTGCATATTCACCGATTTCCACTGGAGTTCTGCTTATTGAGCTCTAGATAGGTTCCGCTTCCCTACCACCTTCTTGTCTATTTTTCGGGAGCATACTTTTCGATTTGTTCCACTTCCAATCCTCCGGCCACTGTCAAGCGCTAGTCAAAACTTTACTCCCGTTCGTACAAAATGTGTGTGTGCACTTCCACTTGATTCTGTGCCATTTTACTGAATGTAACAAGAATGTTAACATTTTGTACCTCAAAATGAAGTGGGAAGTTTCAGCAGTCATAAGCGAAACGTTTCAGTAATCCATGAAATAATTCAAAATCTACACTGAAAGAAAAGTGTTCAAAATCTAACGTGGACAGGCTTTATGTTTCTTTCGTCAATCCATGCCATCTTGTTGAAAGATTAAGTTGTTGTCCGAACTCCATAACTCAAGAACTTATCAAGCAAATGGAACCAAATTTCGCACATGGGGATTTTCAAAAGCAGGATTCCCATATACATAAAAATGAATTTCTATCTGTCTGTCTGTCTTCACCGATCGGAGTGATAGTAAATTTGAGGTTATGACACAAAAAAACCAATGTCGGTCATCCCGCTGTACAATAACTGTTGATTTATGAAGAGTTTTATGACGAGAATACTAGTTTGTATTTTCATGAAAAATATTGTTTCTCTTATACTTATACGAAGCGGATCAACCAGTGGAAGCAATGAACTAACCTGCCCAAGAAGGAGATATATAATGTATGTACTAGAATTTACCTTATATATGGTTTCCGGTATTTGATTTGCTTCATTCTGTTCTTCTCAGCTCGGAGAAATCAGGGGCATGATGAATCCGAATGCATGAAGAGTAACCTAAATAATAATATAAGTGTGCTTTTTACTAATTCATATATATGCCTTATGATTTTTACATAAAAACAAAAGTTATTTTACAAATTTATGAGGCGGTTTATGGAATTAACAAGAATGCCTTGGGAAAATCATTACGTGTAACTGAGAAAACCTTTGTAATACTCAACGATTTCAAAGGGGTTTATACATTTTTATAAGGCAAATTTATGAAATTCTTTATGTTTTTTACATCAGTGTACAAAGTAGGTGTAGTACTAAGATGTGGCGCATGTAAAAACGAACACACCTGTGCCAATTGCTACCTTGATATAACAATAAGAAAATACAGCAAGTTTCGTTGGAATCGGTTCATGTTTCATGCAGTTATAAAGTCAAACCCATTGCAAAGTTCAGTATTTGAGCTTCATAAGAAAGGTAAGTGTCCGGAATTTATCGCGGAAACATTAAGAATGCCTGTTCAAACTGTTGATGATGCTATAAAACGATATAATAAGCTTAACAATTTAGAACAACGTCCAGGAAAAGGCAGAAACAGAACTATGAAGACTACATGAAACTGAATAATACTTCATTGAGAATAAAATCTGTATCCACATTAATCCGGACACCTTCAAATCATTGTTACTTTTAAAATATTGCACGTAGGAATGGAAAATTGATGTTTACATTTCATGTTTAGTATTCAAGATGGCAAGGAAAGAAAAACAAAAGCGCGAACGAATTTTGTACGGGCGTACGGCAAATCTTGACTTGTCAATACGAGACCTTGCAAAAACATTGGATTTGCCTAAATTCACTGTTCACGATGTGCTCAAATCATTTTCGGAACGTTTGACGGTGGAGAGGTAACGGAGAAGTGACAAAAACATTGGACGCGCTGATCCTGTCATCGACGAAAAGGTGAAAAGGATATTTACGAAAAACCCAAATCTCTCCACTCAAACGGTGGCTCGTTAAAAAGGGATGTCGCCTGGTTTTGTCCAAAAATCAAAACAACGTTTGGGACTTAAGTCATTTAAAGTAAAAACAGTTCCAAATCGCAACGACAAACAGAACTTGGCAGCAAAATCACGGGCTCGACGTTTGTACTGCGAATATTTGACGAAGTTTTCATGAGTTGTTATGCATGATGAAAATTATGTCCTGGAGGATTTCAAGCAGATTCCTGGGCTGGTTTTTTATTCTGCTATGGCCAGAAATGCTACAGCTGAGCATTTCAGAACGAAGAAGGCATTGAAATTTCCCAAAAAATACCTTGTGTGGCAAGCAATTTGCACGTGTGGCAAAAAGAGTAAATCTTTCGTCACTACAGGCACAATCAACAAGGAGATCTATCTATAGGAGAAAGAGTGTCTGCAGAAGCGACTGCTACCTTTCATCAACAGTCACAAAGAAAAACCTTTGTTCTGGCCCGATTTGGCATCATGCCACTATGCTTAAACTGTGATGGAGTGGTACCAAGCAAATCAAGTGAACATTGTACCAAAAACCTCAAACCCGCCAAATTGCCAAGAGCTACGACCAATCGAGAGATATTGGGCTCTGATGAAGCGGAAGCTTTCTGGAAAGAAGCAAGGAATCAAAGACATCAAAAACTTCCAGCAAATTTGGACAAAGGCGGCTTCTATGATTTCTGAAGAGTCTGTACAAACCCTAATGGACGGAGTTAAGCGCAAAGTTCGAATATTGTATGCAAATACCGAATAACTTTGTTTTGTCTTCACGACTTGTTAAAACACATCCCATGAATCTGAAATAAACAACTACGATGGAAATATAATGCGAAATTTATGTTTATTCATGTTTTGAGGTGTCCGGATTATTGCGGATACAGACCTTATTAAGATCGATCGAGATTCTAGATGGTCAGTCCAAAAAATGGCGAAATCACTGAAAATCTGAAGGGATGCGTTGCTATACATTTTCAAAGAATCAATATTTGAACTGAATACTGAATACCAATCGGCATTCGCGTCTGTTCGTCTATCGCACGGTTTTATTACCCAATGAAACAAAAATCGTCGAGCGAACCTTAAACAACCAAAATGATAGCCTGCTTTTGCCAAAAGGTTTTTCTAAAGGCATGAGTTTTTGTACATTCCAGTTGCGGCTTCCGGTAAAACGACCTCAATGTTTATTGAACGTGGCGTCAAAATCAACCAATTAGTCCACCAAAAGCTTATAACGGACACTGTTCGACCTTGTAAGCATGTACATTTCGGCATGGGCATTTCAACAAGATTAGGCACCACAGCATGGAGCGGAACATACTTTGGAGCTCTGTAGCAGCCTTTTTTGCGTTATTTAACTAAAGATGAACGGTTGTCAAACTCGCCTGATTTAATTCCTATGGATTACTCCATATGGTACATTCTCGAGTCCAGAGCCACATAATTTGTAATTCGAGAGATAGTTGCAATTTTCAGGTATTTTGCGTAGGTTTTAACTTTCTGAACCAAGTTATTCGCTCCTGCTTGGGTATTCTATCTTTTATGCTGTGCTCTTTTAAATACCGAGACCAGTTATCAAGCTCAAAATTAGGTATTTATTTGTTATTTTCTCCTGCTCGGGATTGCATGAGCATTTTATACATTTTTTTTGCAGTTTATGGAAATCTAGTAACTGCAAATTGTGACTGCAAAGACTTTAAATTTAGAAATATAAATTTTCCACAATGTTAATTTGAAATCCAGGTCAATATTGCCCGAAACACCTTATTCGTTACAAAATCTTATCACGCAAGGAAGGTTTAACACAACTTGTACTGACATAAAATGCTCGTTAAAGATTCATTTTCACGCAATATGTCTGCCATTTGGTTTTGTTACCGCTTCCAGATGACGCCTGAAGCTTTTGAAGACCTTGACAATATAGTAAGATGACATTAACCCCCAATACACAGTGGAAAAAAATGGACCCAATTTCCCATAGATGAGACGCCGCTGGATTTTCTGCTTGAAATATATCATTTCTTATGGGAAATTTACCAAAAAATTGAATGGTGCTGATTTCATTCTGCACCGGGCCCGGGAAATGGTCCATTTTACCTCATTTACCCCTACAAATGTGTCTTGGGGGGGTAAAAATTGACCATTTACCGGGCCCGGCGAAAGCTGAAAATGGCACCATTCGGGTTTTCAGAGTTTTCCACGTACGATATGGTCCTTTTAATGTACAAAATTCAGCGACGATTGTAGATATCTGTATAAAAACTTAAAAACACACAAAATAAGGGTTAAATGGGGCAAAATGGACAGTTTTCCGATTCTTCAACTGAACGGAAACAACATCATTTGATTTCTTGAGCTTTTTCACGTAAGGTAGGCTCTTTGCAGCCAAAAACTTTGGCAGTGATTGTAGCTGAAAGGATATGAACTAGAAATCCGAGAATAAAATGGGAAATTGGGCAAAATAGGCCCCTTTTCGAGCTCGGAACTAAATGAAACTTCTTCTTCTTCTTCTTCAGCATTTCAAGCTTATTGCTTTCACAATAAGCTTATTGCTTGCTCTCAACTTAGTGTTCTAGATGCACTTCCACTGTTATTAATTGAAAGCTTTCGATGCCAGATACTATTTTTGCATTAGTATGATTGTGTGGCAAGTACAATCATACGCTATGCCCAGGGAGTCGAGAAATTTTCCTTAACGAAAAATTCCTAGTCCAGACCGGGAATCGAACCCAGCCACCTCCAGCATGGTGTTGCTTTGTAGCTGCGGCTTTACTGACTGAGCTAAGGGACGACTAAATAAAACTTGCACCATTCGATTTCTGAGAGTTTTTAATATAAAATATGTTTCTATGCCGGCAAAAAATCCAGCGGCGTTCTTAGTTATGTGGGTGCCAACTCAAAAAGACACATTTTTAAGGGTAAAAGGGGTAAAAGGACCATTTTCCGGGCCCAGCGCCGAATGCAAACAGCACCATCCAGTTTTTTGGAAAATCTACCATATGAAATGGTATATTTCAGGCAGCAAATCCAGCGGCGTCTCATATGCGGAAATTTGGGTCCGTTTTTTTCCACTGTGCAATGCTTCGTTATGAAGGTCCGTCGAGAATTAAAGTTCGAGTGAGAATTTTCAAAAATACGTGCTGCAACCTTCGCCTGTATACTGAAATCCAGAGTATTTAGGTCACCCGTGCTAGGAGGTCTTTGGTAGTCCAAATTCACCAATGATGTTAATATCATAGAACGCAACTTTAAAACGACTGCGGAGATGATACCCTGTTTTGCATGAAGACGTTTGGCATACGGACTTTTGTCATACGGATGTTTGGCTGAATGGACGTTTCTCATAAAGACGTTTGGCCGAATGGGAGTTTGGCCGAATGCACGTTTGGCCGAATCGGCGTTTGGCCGAATACAGATTTGGGAAGAAGATACTTCAAAAGTTTTCGTGCTGGAGGCCTGATTTTTTTCCCTCCTCAACCCATTCTTCCAGGAACTTTCGAAATAAGAACAATTTAATATTTGGTTAACTAATTAAATTCAATTTTTTTAATGATTCAGGTGTCTTCTAAAACCCTGCTTCACTCTACTCAATTTTTGAGTTTAATTGTATGCTATCTTTTTTTTTCTCACGGAAATGTTACTCAATTTTTGTTAAAAAGTGGATCAACTCAATTTATGAGTAGCATACAATTGTACTCAGAAATTGAGTGAAGTAAAGCGGAAGTGTACGGTTGAATATAGAAATGTGTAAAAATAACAGTCGAACTCAAATCATATCCTCGATTTCCATCAGATTCCAAGTATGCAGCAATCGCCTTTACAAATGCGTTGATATGATAGCGTTCGAAAATTAGAATAATTTCGAATATATTTTTAGCTTTAATAGTTTCAGCGGTTTTTCGATTTCTGTCAGAATTAGCAGCTAATATTGAAGTCACCAGCTTATTGGTGTACTTATATTCTTGCTCTATCTCTGAAAGCATTCGGAAAACACCGAGCACCCAAAAATATAGAAGATCAAATAACTGAGCGGATATTTACAGGGTGTGGCAGAAAAAAATGTTCAAACTTGGGTTAATTCGTGTAGCTAGTGACTAATTTCTGTCGAAAGTGTATTTTTTTATGTTTACTTTCAAGTGCTGCATCCAAACATTCTATTTGTTTTATTGCAAATTCGTCAAAATGTTCACGAAAAAAGTGATCACCAGTTTGTTGCTCGCCCAGACGAAGCCGTAAGAGATTGCCAAGGTGGTAAGGTGCAATTTGGCAACAGTTTACCGCATAAAAAAGTCCCTGCAGGATAATCTTTAGCAGCGGAAGCCGGAAAGCGGACGATCCATACGAAAACTTGCAAAGGAAACCAATATTTCGGAGAAATCCATGCGGAGAATCATCAAAGAAGACCTGCATGCATCTTCCAGAGCCAGAGTGAAACGCCATTTGATTACGGGCCGGGTCAAGGAACTACGAGTGACTCGTTCCAAGAGATTGGCTTCCGTGTTGAAGAAGGAAAAAATGATAATCCTGTTCTCCGACGGAAAGCTTTTCAGCAACAGCCGCACGGACCGGTTCATTTCACCGCAGAAAATGGAGAACGTTCCGAAAAAAGTGAAATTCAAATTTCAAACGAAACATCCGGCTGGTATCTTTATGTTTGGCTTGGTGGCGTCCAACGGTTTGAAAATGCCGCCTGCTTTCATTGATGCTGGAGTTAAAATCAATTCCGAAGTGTATATCGGTATTTTAAAGGACCTTCCCTGGGTGAAGGTCAACTTTTCTTAGGACCAAAACGTTGTCCTACAACAGGAATGAGCGCCGTGTCACACGTCCAATCGAACCCAACAATGGTTGAACGATAACATGAAGTTTTGGCCAAAGGATTTGTGGCCCCCTAGCAGTCCAGATCTTAATCCGTTGGATTATTAGATTTGGGCATATGTTGAAGCTCGAGCCTGCAAAACATCGCACCCTAGTATGAAAACCCAACCATAACACGCACATGGCAGTCAATGTCGGAGAACTACGTCCGAAAGGCATGCTCTGGCTTCCGGCGTCGGCTCGAGGATGTTATTGATAAAAATGGAGAACACATTGAATAAACTTGTTTAAAAAGACTTTTTTAAGATAACTGCACTCGATAATGTTGATATTATTGCTTGAATTAGTTGAAAATGGGATTTGAAAGATATTGAACAAATTCTTGCATTATTTCCTGCCGCACCCTGTAGTTGACAAATGCACCTGAAATGTTTTGGCAACATTGCTGCATTTTTTAAGCTGCGCACGGAATTCTATGTTATTTTGAAAAACTAGATCTGGTTACTGATTGTGCCCCGAATTGCTTATCAGCTTATGCTGTCGTTCGATCAAGATGGCTTTCGCTCTTGCTACTTTCGCTACTTTTCTGATGGCGTCGTGATCGGCACTCCCAGTAGAATATTGCGTGCTATGAACTGGAAAAATAGTAACTAATTCAGGTAATTGTTATTTTGCATAACCAACTGGACAATTATAATATACCTCACTCTGATTAATATAATAAAAACATCCTCCAACCGCAAGCATATCTGTTCCTTTAGAAGATTGCAAAATCTGAACCTGACCTGGTTCACGGAAACTTGAACCTGCTTCAACACTTGCCATTTCGAGAAAGATTGCAAGAGCTCAACCGACCAATGAAATGATTTAATTACAGTGACAAAATCCACTAGAGCAACTCTCAAAAATATACCGGGTAAATCAATATTCGACAGATATTCTCTTCACAGTTGCAAGATGTTTGCAGTCCAGCCTGCAAGTGGCCGAAATATATCAAGAATTTTATCGTATCGTACCGGACTTTTTGTTATGCGGAGAGAATCAAACTAACATCTATTTTTTGGTCAACGTTTTGTTCAATACATGACAGGTATGAGTGTTTAGATGAAACTGAACTTGTTGTCGTATTCCCGATCGTAGGACATTCTTAATCTCTTGAGACGCGACTTTCAGCTACGAAATAAGAACACTGAAGCATCCACCGTCTTTATTTCTTTTTTCGATTTCCGGCGCGTTTTGCTTAAATTCATTTACCAACCTCGGTACGACTCTGTTTTCTGAATTACTTTTACTGAACTGAAATATTTCAGATTCAACTATACCGACTTAATTTAGATTTGTATATCAAGTTTCGGTTCAGTGTACGCTTATTTACTACACGGCATTCACTTTTTCATCATCAATCTTCGCAATTATTTACATTCGATTCTACGAGTGTGAATGCTGAAAAATGTCGAACCTGCAGCAGAATTCGTAAGTAAAACATTGCTTGCATCCTATTTACAACACTTGTCTCATTTGTTTTGCTTTAGTTATCTAGATTGATGATACTATCTATCATGTTTTGATAATCGTCAGCCATTTTGAGGCTAGATTTTTTTGAGAAATTTTATTAAAACTATTGTTCAAAAGGACGAATAACTCATTTGAGAAAAGTCGAAATTTAAAATCAGATTCTACTGTGAAGGGCCATGCCAAGTAATTTTTGGGATCGAAGCCATTTAGCCAAATATCTTTGAATCATTTCATTTCAAACAACGGCTCAAAAGTAAAATAAGAAAAATACAATTTCAATCAAGCTCAACATTATCAAATATTAGTTTCTCACACCAATTCACCAGTCGGTTCAAAATTTCTCATATTGAAATGCATGAAATCATGAGAATTACATATGTTTGATAAGTGAAACTCCAAGGAACTGCTCATATTTGAAAGAAAGAAAAATCTCACATAAGAATTTTATACTGAGCAACCACTCGAATCATAAGTTTGCTTTTGGATTCAGGAAAATGCTTCGTCAAATATGCAGTGCTTTAGTTCGTTGATCAGTAAAACTCCATAGAACTGGTCATGTTTGAAAGAAGGAGCAATCTTACAAAGAGTATTAAACCGGGCCAGCGCTTGATTCAAAAGTTTGCTTTCAAATAAGGGAATATGTATTGTCATAGAAGGTCCATGTGCAAAGAATTAAAAGAAGGTATCTTTCGGAGAAACTGCATACTTCTTCAAGATTAAAAAAATATTGACCCATTATGTCTTGCTATTTTACATAATACATATTTCCACCTTAAATCTAGATTCAATGATTTTATCAAAACATATTCATACTTCTCATGTATATGGGCAGATGACCGAATACAATTTTTTAGCATTTTTGAACATAAAAATTTCGTTTTTTAGTGAATTGATATACTTGAAACTTAATAAGATTCCTTATTACTGTAAATACGTACGCATATTGATAAACTCTAACTGTTATAAGTCTAGAATATTGAGATACTATCACATGCGTTCGAGAATGTTTTTTTAGTTCCTTTTTTCCTTTTTTAGATCTAATGCGTTTGAAAATACTTTTCTAGATTCCTTTTCTCTGCAATACATTTGAGCTTATAGAAAATTTTCGGCCAAATGTCCATTCGGCCAAACGTCCATATGCCGAACGTCCCACTCCTGATTGCGGGAACATACCTCAGACTTAAGCCTGAAGCAAATAGGATTGAGCTTGTCTTTAATGCTTCAACACAAAATACACGAGCGGAAGATGCTCACGAGAGGACAATGTAAGCCTCGCACCACGGATTTAGTTCTTAATCCAAGCGGTAGACGAATTCGTGTATCTGAGTTCATTGGTGACCGCCAATAATGGCACGAACAGAGAAATACAAATCCGTATTTTGGCTGAAAATCGTGATTACTTTGGACTCCGCAGAACGTTAAGACCGAAAGAAGTTTTCCGAACTACAAATTTGACCATCTACAAGACATTTATTAGACCCATAGTCTTCTACGGCCACGAAACATGGACAATACTCGCATAGTTGATGTATTTGATCCGAGGGTACTGAATGAACCACGAATTGCATCAGTTGGTGGGAGAACCACACCGCTATAATCGGACGGCTATGGTGGGCTGGACATGTCGTTAGAATGTCAGTCGACAGCCCAGTTGAAATTATTCTCGAAAATATACTCATGGACGTTCGAACCGAGAATTATGTCGATCGGCTCCAGGCTACGCAACAAATGACACAAGGATCAGAAATTCAAACGTCTTGATGATATATAGTATTTTTTATGATCAACAAAAAAATCAATGATAAACTAAATGGTGTAACATTGGTCAGCCCATGCCTTTTCCCTAATTTAAGATAATTTAAGCGTTCTCCCAACATTTCGATCAGGGATGTTGCGAAAAAGGCGAAAGTTTCAGTTTGTTTTGTGCAGAAAACAATGAAACGTTCTAGATTACATGTGTACAAGGTCCAGAAGGCACCAAATCGGAGCGATAAACAGAACTCGGTGGCCAAAACTCGTGCAAGAAAACTGTACAGGGAGTGGCCCACAAAACCGTTCTGCATTGTGATGGACGATGAGACCTACATTAAAGCCGACACCAAACAAATGCCAGGACAGGAACACTACGTCGCCACCTCTAAGTTGGCCGTTCCGGAGAGTGTACGGAAGAAGAAACTGTCGAAATTCACCAAAAAATTCCTTGTCTGGCAAGCGATCTGCGGATGTGGCAAAATGAGTCAGCCCTTCATCACCTCTGCGACCGTCAACGGACAAATCTACAAGGACGAATGCCTCCAAAAACGACTTCTGCCCTTCTTGAGATCTCACGAACTAAAGAAAGTGTGGTTTAAAGTATCGGTCGGTCCTATCATTGCCCAAAATTTGATGAAAGGAGTCAAGGCAAAGGTGCGGGCATTTTGGTTGGGAGAAGAGAAACCTCGATGACAACGCTTTGGAGAAAAGCTCGCTACATGCGAAACTACTCATCCTCTAATGAGAGTGAAGAATACTCCATGCTGTGGATATTAGATTTCGCTAAAAAGGTTTGTCTAGACTCTGGACCTTTTGAAAAATCTCCCCGATATCGCTTAAAGAAGACTACTTAGCCAGTATAGCGCTCTCATGGAATTAAACATAGTTCCACCCGCATGGAGACAGGCTAAAGTAATAGCTTTTAAAAGCCTGGGAAATCAGCGTCTGATTACATGCTATCATGTTTAAGGAAATTATTAGAAAAAATGAAAAAATGATCAAGACTTGACCGTTGGGTTGAATCAAACAACCTGTTATCATATATGCAATTTGGTTTCCGAAAGAGCAAAGGAACAAACGATTGTTTAGCGTTGCTTTCATCTGATATACAACTGGTCTTTGCCCACAAGGAGCAATTGGCTTCAGTATTTCTGGATATTAAGGGCGCATTTGATTCAGTTTCCATAGATATACTGGCAGATAGTCTGCACAGTAGTGGTTTACCTGGAATTTTAAACATTTTTTTGTATAATCTACTGTTAGAAACGCAAATGACCTTCATACTAGGCCAACTGACAACTTCCTGAATTAGCTACATTGGCTTACCCCAAGGCTCATGTTGTTTACTATTTTTATGTTAAAGATATTGATAAGCTTGGAAATAGACGCACGCTTAGACAACTTGCAGACGATGCTGTGATCTTCTGTAAAGGTTCACGTACGGAAATCTTGGAAAGACCCTTGAAAAATTACCTCAATAATCTGTCCATCTGCGCCAGAAATTTGGAAATCGAGTTTTCACCGCAAAAAAACAAATTTGTAGTGTTTACTAGAAAGCGGTTCCCAGTACGAGCTTGGAGGTTCTGTCAGGAGTGAAGTCCTTACAGCATCGCTTCTGGGCGCTCGCATCTAGAATACTGATCTAGTGTGGAATCAGTAACAACCTTGTGATTGAAAACTTTGAAGAAATGCTTGAATTGAGTACCCAGGCTAGATTTTTGCGAATCTATATTAACTATATTTCGTCCGATATATGACTTCCATGCTATAATTCTCCTAGTGTACGCCTCCCTTATCACAGTTCTTCCATTGATTATGAACTCTTCATGGAACAGGCTGTTTAAGGAGCTCCAGATCTACTTCGACCTATTTTAATTCCCCATATTTTTATTGAAAAGTACCAACATATCAATTGCAATAGAAGAATTTTCACTGATGGGTCGCGCATTGATGAATCCACTGGTTTCGGTATTTACAATGAATACTCATCTGCCTTCCGGAAATTTCAGTAACCTTGTTCCGTATATGTTGCTGAGCTGGCAGCAATAAATTTCGCATTGGGTATAGTTTCCAACATGCTCATAGACCATTATTTCATCTTTTCAGATAGCCTCAGTTCTATTGAGGCCCTGCAGTCGATGAAAACAGTGAGGCACTCATCTTACTTTTTTTTCAAAAGCGGTGGTTACATTCCATTATTCCAAATGTTTCGTCGAGATCGTGGTTCAAAGGTCTTGATGTAAGTCGCGGTTTCATTCGTGTGATGTCAAGGCTTATGTCCAACCACTACTCGCTAGACGCACATCTCTACAGAATTAACCTCGTTGATAGCAATTTATGTAGGTGTGGAACCGGTTATGATGACATCGCTCACGCAGTTTGGCATTGCCCAGATAATGATGCCTCCAAAGCACGACTATTGGAAACCCTAGTAGCCCAAGGTAGACAACCCTTCCGCGAGGTAAGAGATGTTTTGGCAATGTCACAGTTACAATATACTTTTTTTCCGTGCTACCTGTACCTGCCCAGCAAGCTGTGGTCACCCATCTGAGGCTTAGTTCCTGAAAAGGACTACAGGGATCGAGGATTTCGTAGAAGTCACAACCAAAAGCAGCAAGTAATGGCTTGAATAAGTTACCTACCTAGCCCTTCCCAAACGATAATGTAACCCATTAACCTCGAGCTAGCCCCGACTAATTGGCATCCCTCTTTTACAAAAAGCGAAAAGTAAAATTTTTTGTTCAACATTATTGAATATCGGCTCCGTAAAGTGTTGCACACGCCTGAGCCTAACAAAAAAACGGACTGATTAAAAAAACCATGCCCCTAACGCATTCCAGTAACTATTCATTTTTCTTCTCCGTTAATGAGTCAGGATTTTTTAAACATTTTCCTCCCAGTTCATTTCCCTGTCTTAAGTTGCCCTCAACCACCGCTCCAGTTGAATCGCCCGCTAAAGTACGAGCCTAATACAAAAAAAAGTCCAGCAAATAACAGAGGCCACAGTGTGAATAGGCTGCTATCCAATATAGAAAAAGAAAAACAAGAAAGGATGCGAAGGACTCCCTCACTTTTTATTCCCAGCGCCATGGTCGTCCTGTGATCGGTGGCTGTGCTCACTGTGAAGGAAAAATAAATGTATGTTTGTCGTATCGAGTTCGCATCCGCACTGAATTGAATATTTTATATCCGCCTTTCGCCTGTAATGCCTATCTTAATCATAAATTTATTTTAACGCCATATTATCTTTCGGCACTTTGCCACCACTGATTGTCTTCCTTCTCTCGAGGGGCTGGAGTTGGGTATCACAAAAATTTATCGTTTTAACCGAAATGTGGATGAAAATATTCAGAGGAGAATCCAACAATGGTGTTAAAAGTTTGGAAACTTGTCACATCTAATCATAAAAACTTAGCTCGTTCACTGTCAAAAGCGAGTTGAGTTGAATTTTGAATTCAGGAATTATCAAGTGCAATACTTACCCAATCTCCGACCGTAAGCTTTATTTTCACAGCCACTTAAAATGGCCTCGGATTTTGTTTGTTTTCCAGAAGCAGGCACGAAGCGTTGGAGAGGACATGATTTGTAAACAATCTCCGAAATTACTTTTACATTAACATTCTAATATAATACATTTTCCTCCCGTATATCCGTGCTTTTCCGAATCCAATAGACATCGTTTAGATGCCTTCACTTACCGAGAATCCCTCCTTCTAATCTGCAGTAAGAGCTCTCGCCTCTGGAAAAGTCACCGCTTGCGGAGGGCGGTCTTATGCAAATGCGATAACGAAGGAAAACGATCTAATCAAAGGAAACATTTTTTCTTCCTTTAAACTTCTATACTATCGGTTTATTGTTCCAACGCATCACGCGTCAGGAGGGGTGTCGAACTCGGAGTGACGAACTCGAAGCAGCCAGAACAGAGCAAGCAACTTTCCAACGGCAGTCCCTGTGGTTGGCACACCATTCGCAGCCGGGGCTCCACTTTTGGTTTTGCTAATTTTACCAATCAATGTCATTAACACGATTCCTCGGAAAATGTTGTTTATTGAGCAAACAGAGAAGTTTCCTTTCGGCTTCGATACTGTGCTGCCAGCCTCCCCCACTTGTATAAAGAGCAAACAAAACTGAGCGAGATTTGTTTTTTCACAGGCTTGTTTCCTCCAACGTGCGTTGTCGGGCGGTAGTTGAGTGGAAAAGTTACAGCGATTGAGGGATTAGGATGGTGTTCGGGGCCTAATCGTTGGTGCGGTTTATCCGAGACTAGCTACGGTATTTTTGGGTTCTGCTAAAACGTATTGTTCTAAGCAACTTGGTTGAGAGGAAATTTACGGTTGATGAGTTCTGAAGCAGTGTTAATTTTCATAATCTAGGCCGCGAACATTCATATCTGATGTTATTTCACTACACTGTTGTTCTAAAACATTTGCGTTGCTCAACTTCCAAATATTCAAACTATTTAGCTCAGTGCATTTATCTGATTATAGTGCTGGCAGGTTCAGTAGTCAGATAATAACGGGTGTAGCTTCCAGCAAAGTACATTTTTAGTAATTGGATCCACATAAAATTCTAATCAATAAAGATTCACATGGAGTCACAGTTACAAAAGCAGTTCCATGAATGAAGCGTGACAATTGATTCAATTAGCCGAGATTAGAAGCACACAAAGCAGTGAAAACAAAGATCCATTATCGTCAACAATTTAAAGCAGCTAATTTCTATTCCACACTTCAACCCAACCCCATGGGGCACAAGCAAGAAATTGAATTGAGTAATATTTGCTCTCCTAAACTTAAGATTACATCAAAATCATACCCACTTCAACTTAATCTGTCGTCAAGTGCCTCCCTTGAGCCGCAACTATTTGAACCTTTCCATTTCGTTCGATTGCGTTGAAAAGATTGAAACTAACCACCAGCATACAAGCGTTATCTGCCCAAAGTACACCATAATTTCCTACGACCATTTCCCTAACGACATTGTTATTTACACTTATAAACAACACAACAACGACAACGAAGACGACGACAACGACGGGCACCAGTAACCACCACAATCGTTTTAAGTGATTTCCAAGTCCCAATGCTAACAAATCCAATCGTAACCGAACCATTTACTGGCTTACCCAATCCAAACGTTGCGACGATGGAAAAGGATGGAGAGTCAAGCCACATGGCCGCACCGTTCCAGGAGGGTCTCTTGGCCAAACAACAACTTAATACTTCATTTGTATTAATAACATGATAATTTTGCCATTAAAATCATAAAAATAATCATTCTCGCTTCGATTCGATTCGGGTTTGTCAGTCGCTGTATGCAGCAGTAAATAGCTGGAGTCTTCAGGAAGAGAACGAAATTGGCTCGAGGAAGCTACTTCCAGGAAAAGCTATTGGATTTGCGTTTCACGTCTCACCCGGCGCCATTGGATTGATTGGAGGAGTATTGAAGTACTTACGAAGTAGGCTGGTGTGGAATTTCGGACTCATAAACGTCAGATTTTCATCGTGAACGAAGGTTGTATTGGAAGAGGAGCTATCTCGTTTGGGATCCAACAGTGAGTGTTTGTAGACGCAACTATCTTTAAATTAGTTATTTTCTGATATTCAACTTACAAAATCAACAATATCATTCCAAGGCAATGGACCAGTCTGCTACCGTCAAAAGTACCAAGTATGTAGGAAATAATCTGGTGAAGAAAAGTGGCTAGTTTGCGCGATATTGTTACCAACTGGAGAGTGAATGCCAAGTCCCGTAGAAATAGTCACTGCAAGCCATTGGGAACTGACCAGAGTATGCGCCTGTGGCTGTGCATCGTCTTCGTCGTAAGTAAATCTAAATCGCTTCCAACGGTCATAATGTCTAATGGTCACGCTTCTCTGATGTATCTTTATTGATATTGATTTCCATATTGTCATTTCGCCTCTTTCGGACTCTTTCTCCCGTCTGGTTATTGGAAACTACACACTACTATGCTGTTGTCCGGGATGTCGCTGCGGTGACGAGGCGGATACACCATATGGATATGCTATTCCGATCGGATGTATAGAGTTGAGGTTGGGCAGATGGCGATTTTCGGACGTGAGAGTTCTGCTGGATCGCTGAGTCTGTTATCTAACAGAGTAATCTAGTAGAATTTTTATTCAAATTTTCTTGAAAATATTATGCATATAATATGCATGTGTGATAATGTGCACATAACGAATAAATAGAACAAAGAGGAATTAAACAACATTCGAATTAATGCTGCTTGGTTTCTAATTTGCTTAGATCAGTGTTGTAAATAGTACACTCCCCCCACGGTTATGGAACAGTTAGTCCTGCATTTAATTTTTAAAATTATCTCAGAAATCAGACAAGTGAAGAAATATCAATATAACACCACGTTTGATTTTCTTTGGATTTGGTATTTTGGTCATTAGATTGCTTTATGTACAATTCTTTGCTAAAATGGAATGAATACTAAATTATTTCATGCGAATGTTAATTTCATATTATGGAACACTTTTGGAAGGAGATCACAATAATGGAACATTTTTTGACATACTTTTGATCATTGCAGCAAAATTCGAATTTTCTACTTTAATGTGAAATGTGTTCTGCGGCTACCGTATTTAGCAGCCAATAATTTTCAAGGACCGAAATAAGTAGTTGTATTGTGGATTTTGATTATTCAATGAACCTTACAATACTAAAATTCAAGAGGATAAATAAAGATCCCTCTCCATGGCTGGGTTTTGTACCCGGACGCTGGTTGAAGGGCCTAATCTCAGCTGCTGGTATGCTCAGATAGCTGATTTATGATAGATGTCGCTATGTTATGTCATTGTATGACCTTCTACTCTAATGAACCATCCATGGGAGAGCCAATGGTCCAGCCACACAAAGTAGTGATAATATCACACTCGCTCCTCTTTCTAATAGCCACGTCGTAGCACGCATGTATACAGGCACTAAAGTTGAGTGTGATATTGCCGGGTTGGGCCGCAAATCACTAAAAATTAAATCATAGATAGATTTATTCAATTTTGAAAACATTTAATATTCAATTTGAGGTGGAAGTTTGAACTGTGTCATAGAATTTCCTATGCAGTGGACTTCAAGACCGTGGCCATAAGCATTGTGGTTTTGGGGGATGCGGAGGGCCCGTTTATGAACTCAGAGTATCGTATCACTAGGGTTTGTCATAGGTGTGTTTGTTCAGAATGAAACAGGTGTGCTACCGGCGGCTTTGCCGCAATTTACGCTTAGACGAGGCTAGAAACAGTTTGTAGACGCCTGACATCAAGTAGTTAAGGGACACGACAGGAGGTGCAGTTTTCATTGGCGTGGCAATTCTTTCATTGTTCATAAATTATAATTTAAGTATATGCGGTATACGACAGCCGACTTTCAAATTATAGCGAATCATAGAGAGATATTACTTTGATATAGCAATTATAAAACGTAAAAACAACATGTAACTGACAGTGGCATCTCAAATAGCCTGGTCACATATTTACGAACTACAGGGAATACCTCTTTCTATCTTTTTGGGATTTGCCGTATATCATTGTAATGCAGAATTGTAAATTATCAATTTTATGATCACTTTCATTTTTTTTAATCAAATTTAAAAAAAAAACTTATTGAGCGTGTTAGTAGAACGATTGTGATTAGGAAACAGGGATAATTTCAAATTAACACTTCACAGATAAAAAGAAACATTGAATTTCTGCGTTATCTAATGCACATAAAAGGAATGCTAGATTTGACAAAAAATACTGGGATATATCGTGTAAATTAAAGCTCGATGTCGCCAAAAGAATTCCAAAAATTGCAAACAATATCGTTATATACCCTTGGGGAGGGGAAATTCTACGCGCTTGTTAAAATTCATTATTTTTTTCTGTGTTGATCAAATTTTTAAAATAAAAAATAAAACATTGAAACGCTTTTTTCAAATAATCACTAGTAAACGCAGGTAGGTTCCTTCAAATCCCACTGGAGAAGATTTGTCTACTGACAGATAGGCCTGTTTCGTCTGCGACTTACAGACTTCTTCAGTGTCAAGGGCTCGACTTATGATTTTCTTTTGTAGTATTTTTTTTAACCGGTCCAAAACGCCCTACCTCAACCACCACCCTAACCTATCCTTGTTCCTTTCCATGGAGTTCATGTGGTCTGAATAGACTAGTTCGCCATTACCCCTCCTTCACCATCGACTTTGGACTGACTTGCGCTCTTATTGCCCCACCAATTGCTTCAAAATGAAGATGAAATGAGTTGTTCCGTAGGGTACCCGTTGCTTGGAACACTTATGTACTTTGAGGGAAATTGTGGGTTCAAGTTCCATCGGTTACTGAGGTTTTTTTTCGCAAAGTCTCTCACAGGTGTCTCATAGATTGTATGTGCCTTACTTCTCAGTAATTTACTAATTAATTTTTCACAAGATAAGATTAAATTTTGGAGTTCCTGGTAATACTTAAGATCATAGATTTCATTTGGATATCAGAATATCTATTCTCCAGAGGCCGCTTGGATAACGTACCAATCATATTTACTTCTAAAATTTCTTGGACTACCGAGGGCATCAATTTTTCTCAATGTGTGTTACACAATACTTTGGGTATCCATAAATTTATACCATACTCACAAAGTACCAATAACTTAATGGTTTCATTCTTGGTTATTTGGACTTTTACCTTTGGAAGCTCTTGGATAATTTAGAACTACTAGTGTTTGTAGCTCAACCACAATTTTTTGAATGCTGACTTCCTACATTGCATTCCCACAAATGCATTAGTTTATTATACGAAAAACATTAATGTTCACTCTTGGTGCCTCATGGCAGTAGCGCAACCAAAAATCAAAAATTGGTTGTGGGGGGGTTGTGAGCTTGAAGGTAACATGTTTTGGAAAAATAGTGGCATCAAAATTTGAGTTTTATAATTCAAGTTTATTTAATATTTCAAACATACAACGATATAATTTTTAAGCTTAAGACAGCGATTCAAATTTTCAACCTTCTTGGTTTGTTCGACAGTTCTTCCAAAACTTCCTGTTCGGTGACAGCAACATTTTCGTGGATATACATAAGCACGATGCCGTTCAACCGTTCTTCTCCCGTACAATTTCTCAAATATGTCTTCAAATTCTTCATAGACGAAAATGATGTTTCAGCACAGCAAGTCATAACAGAGAGTGTCGCCATTATTGTTAGCAGTGTATGTATGGTTGGAAGCAAATCAATGTTGCATACATTTAAGGCTTCAGCAGCATTCCGTGGTTTTTTCTCCGTGAGTACCTAAAACAAAGAATTGCTTCTCCAAGAATTCCTGTGCTCTGGTCGTAAAATTCGGCTAAATGCTGAGCATTCAATAGCTGCTGAAAAGGTGCCAACATGTCAGCATGTTTGACAAACTTCTCCTCCAAAGCTTGCAAGGTATTTTCCAGGAAAGGTAAGAAGATTTCGTTTTTATAGAACTCTTCCGGAGTCTCAAATTTTTTGTTCTCTTTCTGACATCCAGCTCTTCTGGGTTTTGTAAGGGACACATCAAGAGATTCACAGAGTGCACTCGCTTCAGAAAAGATTTTACGGAAAGCATTTTCTGCATCTTCTTGCATTTCACCCAGAGCCTTTTTGGTTACCCTTGCTGCGTTCATTGCTTCTGCCACATCAAGGTTTTTTTTTTTGCAAATATACACTCAGCGGACGAGTCATCGAAAACATATGGTGTGTTAAACAAAGGCTGACAAAAAATTCAGGTTTTTTAACGGACGCCTGAACTACTGAAGCATCCTTCGAGTCTTTCTTGTCCGTCAATGTCTTAATTATTTCCAGAGCAGCAAAAATAGGATGCAAGAGCGTTTTTACCGAGTCATGACGTTGAACCCAGCGCGTAGGACACATTGTTTTCAACTTCTCTGCCATCGGACCACTTTTCTCAATCTTGTCAGTTTCTATTTTTGAAACGTTTGTTGTTTTTGGTGAATTAAAAAAAAATGTAAACGCTCTCGATCACTCCCATTCAGTTTCGGATTGCAGGAACTGAACAACCCTCGGAGATTGAAAGATATAAAACGTGAGAGCAACAATGGACATACAGCGCCTTCGGGTAAAGCTCTCGCACAAAAGCTTGGACGCCTTTTACTTGCCCACTCATAGCTCGTGCACCGTCGTATCCCTGAACAACGAGGTACTTCGTGTTAAGTCCAACATTAATCAATGCTTGACAAATTACATCGGCTAAACCTTTCCCTGTAGTGTCAGTGACTGGAATAAACTGCAGGAACTTTTCACAAACATTATTATTCTCGACAAACCTTACACACAATGAAAGTTGACACACATTCAATATGTCAGTGGTTTCATCGCACAAAACGGTGAAATATTTAGACTTGTTGACACGATCAACAAGTTTTCGCATAATGATGCTATTGAACGCCTGGATTATATCATTCTGCGATTTCCAGCTGATAAACTTCGCATTTTTGGCAGAATTCTCCAAATGACTTCGCAAAATGTTATCTCCAGACTCAACTCGAAACTTCAGAAGAGACCTAAAGTTACCCTCTTCCTTTGTAAAATCTTCATTTAACTGAAACGTGCCAGTATCCCGATGACCCCTGAAAGCTAGTCCACGCCGTGCCATGAACATAGCCGTGCGTATAATCGGTTGAAGAGCCTCTCTATTCTTCTCCTCTTCAGCTCGCCTTCCATCATCGAGAGCCTTATCAATACTAACGATCGACTCAGAAAACGTAGCCACAAACAACCCTGCCTTTTCTACACAAAAAGAATGGTATTTTGGACTCTCGTGGTGGCGGAAATCTTCCTTGGCGTTTTTCCACTGTCTATAAGCTTGTTTAACAAGTTTTCCACCTTGAGTACCTTGCTAACCGATTGATGTTGCAAAATTTGCAGTACGCCCCATCTTGAGAGGAAGAGTACGCAAGCCAGTTCCATTCTTCAAGCCATCGGAGATTGAATTTCAAATTTCGAGGACCTGATGGAGGGAATTTGAAAGCTATGTCCGGTTTGCAATTTAAATTAAAAAGCAGTATGTTTTAGTTGGAAAAAAAGGTAATGCAAATAAGATATTTACCTGCTTTCCCATGAAAAATCCAAAATCATCACTAACCATTCCACCCGATGTCGACGGTTCGGTGATACCACCACTTTCCGAATACCGAAACTTTGTTAAGGGACTTTCTGCAGGTTTTTCTTCTGCTGCCGCTGTGATCGATGCTGCATCGTTGTAGGTTTTATCTAGGACGCACCAAAGCGGTAAATCAAACAGCCACCATCAGCTAAAATGAAACTCACCTGTTTCCGATGCCTTTGTTTTTTTCCGTAAAGAAAGTTCTAATGTCCATGTTTATGGAATTCACTTGTCACGATTCAGAGGAAGAAAAACTGAAAAACCACCCGTAAATCACAGTGTCAACTTGATTGGCACAAAGTAACTTGACAATTGTGCAACATGCCAAAACTGAATGGAGGACAGCATCGATACAAAGCCTCACTCGTACAAAAACCGTCGGTAGTTGATTGAGAGATCCACTAACACATAAAAAAAAAAACGTCTATGGAATTAATATTTCTACTAGCCTCTCACTGTGAGAGTCTCACTACTCTCTTCGCTCTTCTTCTTTTTTGTTTCTCCACAGCATACCTGCGTCACGTTTGGACGTTATGAATGCTAATAATATAGTTTTGTGGAGCAATGAATGGTGAACGAAGAACCGATCAAAACGGACTGTATGAAATAATGCTTGGTTGTGTTGCTGTAGACATAAGGTTTGTCCTGCCTGTGTGTGAATATGAATTGATTTTTTTTAAAGAGAACGGGAGAAGAGTAAGAGAGAGCTTACCCATTTATATTTAGCAGTGTTGCTAGTTTTGCTTATAAGATTTGTTTTTTTTTGAAAATATATGTAGTAGCATAGTTAGCCTTCATTTTTTCTGACTCTGGGGGGGGGGGGGTTTAACCCCCTGGTTGCGCCACTGCCTCATGGTGATGATCGAACATCTCCTTCTACATCATAATCGTTACTCCACGCACGGAGAATACATAACATAACAATTAATGTATGTAAAAACCATAAATTGTGGTAACCATTAATTATACTGGTGGGGATCAGTATCGCATCGTTTCACGGTGTTTCTCGCCGAGGTCTCTACGTCACAGACGACGAGAAAAACTTGAGTGATATCAGACGTTGCGAATCAAAACAAACCCAAAAAGGAGAGAGTTCCTCTCCCATGTGCGCATCAATAAACAGAGTGCACACAATAGATCGCTAGAATAACTATCACAAGCCACAGTGGTACATGAGCGTCTTTCCATACGTCAATTTTTGCCTGTTGCAGTGGTGGACTAGGTCCGTCCTACAACCTACCCCGCAGTGGGATGTTAGGCAAAAATTGACGTCCATGGTTCGAGTACCACTGTACACATGCCCTTTTCGCTCAATTTTCCTAAACAAAAAAACATCTGTTCTATTTCCAGCCTGCCGCACACTGACGGAACTTTCAACACTTTCTCTTCACATCTTTTATTCTAGCCAAAAACATTAATGTTCACTCTTGGC
The DNA here is from genome assembly GCA_034211315.2 of Aedes japonicus. NCBI lineage: Eukaryota > Metazoa > Arthropoda > Insecta > Diptera > Culicidae > Aedes > Aedes japonicus. The sequence goes on from JASCZW010004926.1 coordinate 252,487, forward strand.
GCCTCCACGCACGGAGAATACATAACACAACAATTAATGTATGTTTGGAAACTTGTTCAACTCACCTATAATCAACCTTTTTACAATCCTTTTTTACCTTTTTATCCAAATAACGCAGTTTTAAATACTGATCAAATTTTAAATAACGAAGTGTTAAATTCCGATTAACGATATTTTTCATTCGCGTTCATTCAACTTATGAATCACCGGTTCGGTTAGTATATGAAGATTTCAGTGTATCAACTTCCTACTTAGGGTTCTAAATTTTCATTCTTAAGTAGTAAGTGGGATAGAACTCCATTCTCTGGAAACTATAAAATAAATTATAACAGTTGTATCAAAACAACGTGACCATGTATGGAGGTACAATATATTCTTCAAAGCACAAATTCAAAGCATTCAACACGTTTCCGAAGGATTGCTGATACGGTCTGCCGTCCACTTGTTAGAAAAATTTTCTACCATTACAAACTTTTCCACAATGTATTCATCCATCAAGCTCGCCTTTGTAGATACAAACCTCGTTTTCAATTTTCTTTCAATTTTCTCGACGTAATCTCTGCATCTGTTGATGATTGCTACCAGTGGGCATTCCATGTGATGAATCATCAAATAAAAAATACACATGCAGCTGTCCAATTGCCAAACATTGAACATTGGAGCTGTGAAAGGCTCCTTGTGTAAAAAAAGGCATAGCGTCGATCTGTGCTACCGGTAATTAGTTTCCAACAGAGTGGCTACGAAAGTCATTCAACTAATTTTCGCTTTGTTTGGACAAAGAATTGCGCGCGTGCAGTTCCGTACCGCAGTCGATGGCAAGGGAAGGGTGGCCTATATGTAGTTGGCTCACACGCGGCTACCGTTGTCCCGTTCGTCGTCATCGTCATCGTTGACGTCTGACAGCCTCGGACCAACCAACCGAGTGTAACAGTGACCACAAAACACACGACTAAATATCAGTTAATCATTCTCATTAACTAACAACCATCATATAATGTCAGGGGAGCAACGATTACGGCGGCCGGCCAGAACCATCATGCAGTAGCAGCAACAGCAACTACAATGGAAAGAGCTGCAGAAAACCACACCATCATTATCAAGCAGCCAGTCAAAGAATGGGTAGAGTGGTGAATCTGAAGATTTATGGAAAAGGGTAGGGACAGAAACGAGCACAAAAAGTACCTACTTTCCCTTAACACGCCCTCACAAGACGGTGTTTGATTTGGTTGTTTTTATCTGAAAACATTTCTTCTCGTTGGAGCTTATTCAATGAAATTCCTTTATTTCAATATGCGAGCAATTAAATTATTTTTCCCACCAAAAAAAAAATACTTTTCACACAAATTTGTTTAAACTGTCTCTTGTCTTTGTATGGTACATGATTTTGTCCTTCCTCCACAGCAACGACTCCGCATGTTGCAAGTGAACTATCATACGCACGGATGTGAAGACACAAAGAAGCCACACAACCATCCATTTATGCATTTTTAATAAACCTTAATGCATCCCTTGACTTCGGTCAGCAAATCACAGAAAAGTGCATCGTCGTTATACAAGCCCGAGTGGTGGTAAATAATTGATGAGTATAATTAAAATTAAAATCTGTCCCTGCTTTACAAACAATGCACTTGCATCCAGCAGCGCGTCGGTGCGCGTTGATGCGAGAAAAGCCCAGCAAAACGATCATCACGACTTTCTTCCTGCTGGAAGACACACGGCTAGCATAAAAATAGCAGCATTTCAGCTTAAATGTCACCCCTCTGATTTGGAATGCTTTTACGATTTGCTAAATGAAATTTCATTTCAGATTTGCATGCGATGGCATCATGTGCTTCGAAAGAGCACAAAATACATGCGACCTAATTTGCCAGCATGAAAACTTAATTTCTTCAAAATAAAAACAACCATAACAAGCGGATAATGGAAGCCATTTTCATAAATAACCTAATTGTTTTCTATTTCCCCGCCGCCCCACCACCGGTCTTAAGAGCAACATTAACAGAGTAGAAAGCAATATTCCCTTCGGCCCGTCGCATCGGCGGAATCTATCCCAAAGCCAGAGAGATTTACTGGTCAAGCGATTCCGATGTACGGCAACAACAACAACAACAACAACAACGCTTGCTACCTCGCTTCTGCTACTGGTGGCAGAGGACAAATATCGAAATCAATTCACAACCACAGAGATTCAATCAATTTTACAGTATACTTTAGCTCAAACATCACGATAAGCGCATAAAGCAGATCGATAGTATCGCTGGATTCACTTAATGGCCCTGTATCACTGGATTTTCCGCACTCCTTGCTTCATCCTTCCGGGGGACCATATTTGGCCCGGCCAGCGTGGCGTGTGCCATTTGAACTAGACATTAGCGTGCATGTTTTTTTTTTTTATGAAAGGGGGTTTCTCAAATATTTATCTCGGTAGCTAAAAATATTAAACCGTGAGGGCAAATGACTGTAAGGTCAATGGTTGATGAGAACAAAATAACTACAAAATATTTTGTTCATCAAAATACTACCAATTTATGATAAGTCATAACATCAATTATCTATGCATTTGAAAATATTCCCAACTTTGCCATAGATTTGTACATTATTTCTTCTATAACATTTCAAGCTCATTGCATTCACAAATAGCTTATTGCTTGCTCTCAACTAAGTGTTCGAAATTCACTTTTACAGTTATCAATTAAGAGCTTTTGATGCCAGGTACCATTTTTGCATTAGTATGATTGTGTGGCAAGTACAATCATACGCTATGCCCAAGGAGTCGAGACATCTTCCTTAACGAAAAATTCCTAAACCAGACCGGGAATCGAACCCAACCACCTCCAGCATGGTGTTGCTTTGTAGCTGCGCCTTTACTGACTGAGCTAAGGGAAGAGATTTGTACATAGGGTGGAACATTACTCCGGCAGTGGACCCGTTTTCGTCAAGCAAACCTATTGTTATATTAACACCAAACGACTTGATTATTGGAACATGTGTAGAGCAACGAATACACTTATCATGCACAAAAAATCAAGTCGTTTAGTATTGATCAAGATTATAGCCAGCTTAATCGCATTTTGTGGTAATTTGACTAACGAACAGGATCAATACCCAGACATAAATACATCCGATGGATGTAAAATGTCATTTATAAAAAAACAACAACAACAGGATCAATACTTTGCTGGGATATTGGTGTGAATGGCTTTTAGGTCTCGTCCCTCTCGTGGGTCAAAGTTTTCACCTTGTCAACGGTGAGACGGCTTATCTCATGCTATACACATGCATGTGAAACCAAGAATTGGACCAGTAGTGAAAGTATCACATATTTTAGTCATTTTTTCACTGCCACGTCGCAAACGTTTATATAAAGGCACTAACATCTGGTGTGATACTGGCGGGTTATGCCGCAATTCACTCTTAGACTTCTTACTTGCAATCTAGGGAAAACGACTAAAAGTACACTTTTCATTTTCGTGGCAATTTATGTTGTTGTTTATCCATTTGTTATATGGAGTCAATAAGGGAAGGTCCATTAATTATGTCACGCAGTAGGGGGGGGGGGGTGTTTGGGAAAACGTGACGATCCATACAAAAAAAATTGAAGGTCCATATAAAAAACGTGACAAGGGGGGGGGGGGGTTATAAGAAGTCTATTTTTGCGTGACGTAATTAATGGACGTTCCCTAACCAAGACACCTTTTTTTTAATATTTGAATGTAATTGCAATATTTTCTAAAGGGTTGGATGTTTTGATCAGGGTAATTATCTGATTTAAAAATGGGGCACATGATCACAGAAAAGTGTTACTTAAAACTGACGATGACAAACATGTATATTAGAGATAGGACGCAGAAAGCCCGCTTGGGAAACACCATTTGAAGCAGTAGAATGGACCTTTCCATGTGAGTTGTATCAGTAGCAGTATTTGATGAATGATATACAATATCATAGGATCATTGTTTTCGTATTACCTACTGGCATGGCGGTCAGATTGAGTAGTAACGTGAGTCCTCTAAGCCAAACAGTAGATGAGTGGAAGGGAGGAGCAAATTAAAGATAAACCCGCTAGATAGGTCATTGCCTAGGTTTCATATTTGAAATACTTTCAGATTTGGAATGGCTACAAATGGTCACGAAGCTCAAGCACCAAATCAGCCAGCCCCGGACGCGGTCTAAGTAGCTGACGATTGCGGTGAAATGGATCGACAAAAGTAAAAAGGACCTTCCCAACCATGGCCTACATGCAGTTTTTGTAAGAAAAGGATACAAAGACTGCACACAAATAGAAGTATCATCAGTTTTATAGCAGTCAGTATATAAGAAATCAAACAGAAATCAAATAACACAGAAATTTTATTAACAACATACATGTTTTTGAAGAGAGCTTACGTAAGTTAACATAAACACATTAAACATTTCAGGTCATTTTGTAGCAACGCGGCCATCTCATTCCAAGAGCTCTACAAGCCCCAACCTAATCCTTATCCTCCCCATGGCGTTCAAGTAGTCCGCATAGACCAGTTCGCCATTACCCCTTTCTAACTCTCGGCTTTGGATTAACTTGGACTAAAATATTTACCTGCACTTAGTAATTCAGAAAAAGCACCAAAAAATGAAAAAAGTGCCACTAAATTATTAAGGCCTGTGCCAACAAATAATGTGTGATCAGCATTAAAAAATTAGGAATGAGCAATAAAGATGAGAAAAGATCTTCGGATAATCTAATCGTAGACCGGTAACATCTATCAAATATAGCGCAACTATTGCGTATATATGCAATTATATTGCAGCATACCAAATTATGTAATTTGAGCACTAAACTATTCGCATATGTCTTTTAATTTTGTTGGATTTTCCCATAAAAACAGTAAAATGAGCAATGGATAAATAAATATCCATTGCTCATTTTACTGTTTTTATGGGAAAATCTAACAAAATTAAAAGACATATGCGAATAGTTTAGTGCTCAAATTACATAATTTGGCGGAAATACTGCCATATTTAATTGCACATATACTAATAGCTGTTGCTTTATTTGACAGATTTACCGGTCACAATTAGATTATCCGAAGATCTTTTCTCATCTTTTATTGCTCATTCCTAATTTTTTAATGCTGATCACACATTATTTGTTGGCACAGGCCTTAATAATTTAATGGCACTTTTTTCATTTTTTATTGCTCAAATCTCTCTTTTAATTGATGATTAATTATGCTGCCATTAACTTGTGCCATCATTGACCCACCAAATGCTGCAAAATGAAAATGAAAAATGAATGGCCCTTAGGTCTCGTCATCAATTATGATCACCACGTTGTTCTTTGCCTGAGAGATGTTTTTCATCAGCATAATCAGCCACTTCTACAGTGTGATTGCCTGCTACTCAGACACGGCAGACCTCGCCTAACATGTCCAAAAATATCCATGTTACCGAGGTACTTCTTCACTATTTGGCCGGTTCCAGTAAATTCTTGGCCCAAGGCACGGGGCGGCCGAAAACCGTTCGCCTTTCTCCAGAAGTGAGAGGATGTTGTAAATGCCTGATCGGTCTAATCTGCAGTACAAATAAATCATCGAGCGTAGTTGCTTGACTGTTTTCAGTATGTCGGTTGCAAATGAACTGATAAATCAGACTGAACAATGCATTAGGTCCTTAGTAACATTGACAACCTAAGGAGTATTGAGTCTCTTCGTGGACTGTGTCTGCCTTCCTACGGCTATGCAAAAATATGTTGAAGTATTTTCAACACACAGTACGGTAATATTAAGTGTAATTAAGGATCCAATACATCAAAAAACATAAGCAAACAGTTTTATAGACAAACTATTGACGAAAGAGAAAGTCGACGAAGAGAATCTCTCAATGTTACTTAGGATCTAATGCATTTTTCATCTTGAAATGTGCCTTTTATTTCTGTACACAACAAGGTTGCTACGATTGATGGTGGATTGATCATTAGTTGGCAAAATTATCACATGAAAATTTCATAAAATCAGATTTTTTTTACAATGCAAACGGTAAACACAGAAATAAGAACGTGGACATGAGTACACATGAACATATTATTTGGCTCATGACAAATTGCTTCTGATGATTAAACGAATTGTGGTGCAGCGGGGTGAGTTCACCTGCTCAGGCGATATTCCAAGGAGTTCTTAGATGTGTTTAGGCTACCCGACATGTTTCGAAGAAGTTAAATAAGACTTTGATGAACAAAGCGTTACCAAAAATACTTGAAAATGATAACTGGCAACCGAACATGTGTTTTTAAACCGGCATTTTTCGCCTCAACCAACCCATTTTAAAGGCATTTCTCAAGGTCTATAGACCGATATCCAAGAAGTTCTCACATGACCTAGAACTCTCAAACATGGATATGAGGGTGATTAAAAAAAGTCATTCCTCGAAACGCAAAGCCACTTGATTTTCATGCAATATTAATGGCCAATAAGGATTGGATTTGGATTGGATTTGGATTGGATTTGGATTGGATTTGGATTGGATTTGGATTGGATTTGGATTGGATTTGGATTGGATTTGATTGGATTTGGATTGATTTGGATTGGATTTGGATTGATTTGATTGATTTGGATTGATTTGGATTGATTTGGATTGGATTTGGATTGATTTGGATTGATTTGATTGATTTGGATTGATTTGATTGATTTGGATTGATTTGGATTGGATTTGGATTGGATTTGGATTGATTTGATTGATTTGGATTGATTTGGATTGATTTGGATTGGATTTGATTGATTTGGATTGGATTTGGATTGGATTTGATTGATTGGATTGGATTTGGATTGATTTGATTGGATTTGGATTGGATTTGATTGATTTGATTGATTTGGATTGGATTTGGATTGATTTGGATTGGATTTGGATTGGATTTGGATTGATTTGGATTGGATTTGGATTGGATTTGATTGATTTGGATTGATTGGATTGATTGGATTGGATTTGATTGATTTGGATTGGATTTTGATTGGATTTGGATTGGATTTGGATTGGATTTGGATTTGTTCCCGAGAGAAGGAATCCTTAGTAATTTGTTAGAATCCGGTCGTTAAGCTTTCGAACGTCTGATTCGGCCGATAGACCCTGCTCCATCGTTTTGTTTGATTACTTGGAAGTACGAAATTAACGATACATGGTCGCACATCATCCGGGCGGTACTTACCCTAGTAGCACACTTGTTATAATTTGATGAAGATAACATATATGTAACTTGTTTTAGTCAAAACCAAGTTGCTGAAACTAATTATGATCTTCGTGTGCTAATTGGGAAGGTTGCCATCATATTTTGATGGCCTTTGATCATAATATCAAAGGTTTTGTTTGATCAACCGCATTATCTCTCAGATCAGTTGTCAAAGTACGAGCATAATTTTTGCATTCAATCTTCTGGGCCACACTTTTGCGATATTGGAACCTCTTGAGAACACATTCTACGGTAGATACGAGGTCTTATTACGGGCATCACCTCGCGGTGAAAACGAATCACGGTGAAAAAACTCACGTGTGAATCAAATGGGAATAATGGTATTTATAACTGGCCCATACCTAGCTTTCGTCTCATCTTAGTATCGCTTTACAATAGTTTTTCCAAGTCTCCTCATGGTGGATGTAAGCAAAAACGATTTTTGCTTCAGTTCTTGTATTTCAACTTGAATTTAAAAACATTGGTCGGATGAGTTTCAGGGCATACAATGACGTACATTTCAAAGGTACAGAAAAGATCAGTGTTTGGTTAGTAATACATTGGACCTTCAAAATTTTACCATCTCTCATAAACACAAAAACGTCAAAATTTTGAATTTGTTCATTCAAAACATTGTCGATTGGTAGAATCTACTTGTTCCTTAGCATATGACAAAAAAAAATCTAATAAGTGTAAGTTTCTTATCAAATGTGTTCAAATTTCAAGATGTTGTTCAGGAAACGATTTAAAATCATTTAATCAGAGAGAACATATCAAAGGTTTCATCAGTCTAACGGGAATGTTAGGGATCAATTTCTCAATTTTTCTGGATTTTTTTTTTTTGGGAAAACTAGTGACCAAAACTAAAAATGCTATGATTTGCATTTGTTAAAGGGCCATTGTGGAATTGCTGTTGATTATATATATAAGTTTTTAGTTTATTTTTCATTGTTTTATTTATCATTGAATCATGTTGTGGACCAATTTTGCAAAAGAACACCTATTTGAAGAATTTGTTAATTATAAATGGGTAATCCCACAATTTTATCGTTCATTTCTTTTATATATAACGGTACATTTTTGACGCTTATTTTTATATAAATTATGGATTACATAGATAAATTTTACGGATCATATCCATTTTATTATCGATATATTTTCCGAAGTTTTATGGGTCATAAATTCGTTTTTATGAAACAATTTTATATTTTTTATAAATCGTTTATTAGTTTGTATATGTAGAAAGATCGAGGTCATCTTTGCGTGTGGTCGGACGTCAAGTTTGATTTCTCGGTAGCATTTTTTTTCGCTCTTCCGAAATATGAAATTCGATAGGTTTTTAGTAAAAAAATTAAGTTCTCTTGTTACTAAGTGTAAATTAATGTGTTGTGCGACAATCTATTGCTGTTTTGTCAGAATATTGTTTGCTTTTTGTACTGCTGCATACTTGTTTGTTTTCAAGCTTACGGAAATGTGTGGTGGAAAAAGGATTAATTTACTGGTGTGTTAGTAGGATGAGCCAGATCAGTGTGATTTTTAAAAGGGCACTGAACTCTTAGAATCCGAGTTACATTAGTGTTAGTGACTACTGCCTGTAAGAGTAACAATGTTACATCCCCGATAAATGATCCTTTGCTTCACGCATCGATCAGCTAAGTATTTTTCCGTATCCACCTATTTACCTTTAATCTTACTGTTTTATTCCTGTCTAATTTGAACTTTGTAATAACATGTCTTTAGTGCTGCTCGATTGCTGCTCTAGAATATGCGCTGTGGTAAGTCACTCTGGAAGTATTAAAAAATGATGTAATATTCGGTTTCTAAGAGAAAAAAATGGAAATCTAAATGGAACAAATTGTCAACTCTCTATTTAATGATCAGTCACTAGTCAGTTAGTTAACATATTTTTATTCAAAAAGATTTCATGCTTTCTCGCAATATTTGGCCTATGTATTATTTTGAATCGTTATAAAACAGGGTGTTTTTAAACATGTCTGTCAAACCACAGTTGAAAATTTATGCTTATTGATAGCCTACTGCAAATGATGTAAACATGTGTGTAAGTGGTTCCAGAAATTAAGGAAATTTGTCTTGTTGTGGTGACGTATTTGAATATGTCAAAGTATGTCTCTCAAGGTGCTTTCTCCCCTGTTTAAAAAGTTATGAAATGTTTTGAATGTGTTGAAAAAAGCTACACCAACATACTTCCTTATATAAACATATATGCTTCATATTTCTAATGAATATGGATATAGGTTTGATTTATTTATTATTTAAGCTGATGTTATATCACCTCTATCTTCCCATTTTTTCAATTTGCCTCAGCGTGGTGGCGGTAGATGTTTTCATACTTATCTTCCCTGCATCCTGGTTGGACAGTTATTACTTCCCTAATAGCTTTTCATACGCAATCGAAATAAGAGTGATGAAGAAAGTCTCATACCAGCTTCCAGCGTGCAATCTACGGGTTATTTGATTACTTACGCAACGCAAAAACACAACAGCTTGAATTTCGATTAAATGAGCTTGGAGTTTAGTGTGGCTATATTCCTTATCGCTCCCTATAAATTATTTTGAGAGGCCATCCCTAAACAATAACTTAGAAAACTCTGAAATTAATTTCAGTCACTTTGTTCAGTCTATGTACCATGTTTGTCCTGAATCAGTTAAATAAACTTCTAAAAACGATTTTAAACATAAATAAGTTACTATTATTCATTGTGATGGAAGGATTGTGTCGAACTCACGCCTTGCAACTCTCCTATCGTTAAATGTTTGTGATTCCGTGAACCAGCTAGAATTTGTGAAAATTCTTCAAGCTTCACAATTTCAATCGATCATATGTTATATTATTCGTACAGAGCACTTTACTTCGCAAAATTTCCAAAATAAAGAGAAAAAACCTAAATCGAAAATTCGTACTTGTCACGTTCATCTGTGTTCCTACTGAACTGTCAAACTCAAATTGCGCAGTAGTTTCCATTAAAAATGTCGTACAAACTGGATTTACGAGCACAAGTCGCCAACCTTTTTGGACGGCTTGGTGCAAGTGAAATTTTGAGCATGTTCAAAGACGAGCCAATATCAATATCAACAATATACCGTGTTTTGAAGGATTGTCGTGATGGTAAAGAACCGTAAAATAAAAAGAAAAGTGGTCGCCCAACAAAATTGAGTGCCTGAACAACGAAAAAACTGCTGTCAAGCGCTGAAAACAAGGTTGGCCAATCAACACGCAAATTAGCATGAAAATTTCAGGTTTCAAACATGACAGTCCATCGGATTTTGAGAAAACATAACGTAATCTATAGGAAACATCAGCGTGCACCAAAATATACAGAGCAACAACTCGAAAAAATACCAAAATGCTGCCGTGCACTTCGTCGCGAGCATTTTGCAAATGGAAAGTGTATAATTTTGGATGATGAATCTTACTTCACGTTTTCGCACCATGAATTGAGTGGCAACGATGGTTTCTATACTGCTAACATTAAAACAACACCAGACGATGTTAAATATGCCAGCAAATCGAAATATGAGCCAAAGGTGTTAGTGTGGGCAGCCATGTCATCGAAGGGTATCTCGGCGCCTTTGATACGCCCAAACAAGGCCAAAGCTGTCAATTCGGGCGCGTATATCAGCCAATGCTTGCCAAAATTGAAGCAATTCATCAACAAATATCACGCTGACGACGAAATCATGTTTTGGCTGGATCTTGCAAGCTGTCATTACGCGAAAAAAACATTAGATTGACTAACTGAGCAAAACATAGCATTTGTAGCGAAAAAGGATAATCCACCTAACGTGCCTCAGGCTCGTCCAATTGAAAATTTTTGGAGTGTTCTCAAACGTATGGTGTAGGACAATGGCTGGGAAGCTAACAATGAGCAACAATTGGTTAATCGAATCAAGCAAAAGATGAAAGAAATAGACATAGACACCGTCCAGAACCTGATTCAACATGTTCGCCGTACACTGCGTAAAATCGAAGATAATGGTCCATTGAGCGTACTGTAAATATATTTTTCAACAATTTATTAATAGAGTAAAATACCCTGAAGAGCATTTTAAAATCCAATTTTTTGATTTCAAGTACCATGCTTTTGATTTTTTCCCAGGACTTATGTCACATATGTAAATGTTGTTTCTGCAGTCCGAGAAATCTGATAAGTTCTCTTTCAGCATCGGTACTTGGATATTTTTCTTATTTCAGAGAGCGAGTAATAGCGCTATAACCATAAGCCGAACAGGGTTAGAACTAAAATTAAGTCTTAAGTCTCAACCGTTTGGAGAATAAAATGGAGCATTACCTAACTTTCTTAGACTCAATGCTCCCAACGACCATATAAATAAATTTCTGTACACCAAACAGGGCATTGTGTTAAACTATTTTCTCCAACTATTCATTTCCCTATTCCTTTGATATCTACTAAATGCTATGTGGGTTCCCCGTGTTCTTTTAAGGTAGGTGAGTGATCGCGGATTGTATTTGTGGAGATTATTGCGTTAATAAACGTATCAGTAACTGGTTCCGCTTCATGGTGACATGCAAAATCGTCAACGGATTATTCATCATTGTAGCTCCATCCACGAGTTGTGCAAACGTCAGTGCTTATGCTACTGGTAATGCTAATCGTTTATTAGTTTATATATTTAAAGTATGCTTACCTTTAAAAACTTATGAATTTTGTAAATGAAAGTTTGTACTTTTAAAATATGCGTTTCGTTTAAACCGCTTATCCACTTTAAGGAAAGTAAGACAAACTGTTAGTAAACAATACGAAGATATGAAAGAAGTTAGTTTTTTTTCCGCAAAGTTTCTTCTAATTGAATTATCTACAATTTTATAGAAGGAAAATTACTCCATATGCTAAAAATAAAGCGTTAGAAATTTATCAAGAGCATATAAGGTCCACTCTTGTCAAAACTCAATACAGTAAAAGGTATTGTTTTTTAAATTAAATATTCCCTAAATATCATTTGTCTGCTTAATAGTTTTCACGTTACTGATTTTTGTCCCGAAGTTTGGTATTTCGTACCACCGCGCTTCATCTATTATAGGTAGGTTATAAAATTATTGAAATTAAACCAACCAATCCAAGTTAGGTATAATATGTAAATTAGAATATCCAATTAACGTATCACACCACAAAAAGGTAACGAAGAACAAAGATGAAGAGCGCTTCTGGCTAAACAATTAACCTGTAAAAAATTAAATGTAAAAATTGAACCACGGAAAAAATAAAGACGTCGACATCGAAATGAAACTAGGACACGTGCATTCTCAAAACAAATCAAACATTCTAAATTTGTCCTCGAATGGCGTTGCTATAGAATACCGAATAGTACACTCCAGTTCCATTCTACTCAGTGACTGAGTAGAATTATATTCGTTTCTCTTTTTGTCACTCGAAAATGTTACTCAATATTCGTAAAAAGTGGATCTACTCGAAAGTTGCGTTGTTTAAGTGTTTTACGAAAATTAAGTAACATTACCGTTTGAGAAAAAAAGAAAGGAATACAATTCTACTCACTGACTGAGAAGAATGAAACGGGATTGTGAATAAATAAATAGTAAATTAACTGCAAGGGTTTTAACCGAACCGGACTATAGTTTCCTTAGAATGCCGCTGGATAAAAGCACACCAAACGGGTGTGTAACTTTCTCGCAACCACCACTTGCCTTCGCCGTGTGCGATTTCGGTATCGGAAGAGAAATTGTCACTATCGGACGTGGCCATCAAGAAACGACAACCGCGGCGCATCCCATCACCATTGATCAAGACTTTTTTTTTCCCGGACATCACGAGCGTCGTTGCTGGGCGGTCGGCTCAAGCTCAACCTACCAGTGGCTTCGTAACGATGCTATTGTTGTTTGTACCCACCTATTTCTTGTACCGACTTACGGGGAGGGTGAGGGTATAGTGTCGTTTCTTTCCTACCAGAGGTCTATTCTGTCTGATGGCTGATCACCAAATGGTAGCCGGTATTGATGTCGGTAAAATATGGTTATTGCTGTTTAGTTCGTGATAAATATTTTTCCTTGTCCTCGCCTCCTAGGAGTAACCGGCCGTCCCTATTGGGTTTGAAAGGTTGCTTGTCAGGAGTTTCATGATGGGGTACAGCACTTTAATTTTGAACTTGTCGAAGGAATAATATATTTAGTAGAATAAATTTTAAAATTTATACTAAAAGAGTTCTAAGTTCAAAATTCGGTTTGGTTTGGATAGAGCAATGTCGCAAATAAATTATATAATATAATTCAAGTCGTTCCATATTCACCTGTCGAGTTAGTTGGCGTGAGGCCCTATCATTAAGTCAGCTCGATTTTAATCATGCTCCTGTTGGAAATTACTTCAATCCACATATGAACCATTAGTTTTCGGAATCCTTTTACCGAGGATTGGTTCATGCGAACAAACAAACCAGCGGTTGGTATCATGTCTTCGAGCGCTATTTCGGTGTACTTCGATCGTAATGCCTCATTGGTTTCTCTGATTAATCAAATATCTTTGCATTACCCTAATTGCGTACGGGGAACATGTTACATATTTGGATCATTAGAATAACAAGCAACCTGTCCTGTAAGCTAGTCCTGGCAGTAGCTGATGGCAACTTCAATCATGTCTCATTCCGAGAAGGCATAAATGATTCTGATTTATCACCTTCGATTGATTTAGTACAATAATCACCGAACCTGTTTGTCCATTACGATTTCACCAGACGATGACTGTAAATGGACGGAAACTCCCAGCTTCAATTTCCCGGACAACCTTGGGCTAATTAGGGCCCTTGATGGATTAATCGATGAATAATATATCACAATGATTCCCGGAACTTCCGCTCGATTCCCAAGTGATTTGGCTTTACGTCATTGGGGCAGTGAACACAGGAGAGCTCTCCAGAACGATATCATCAATCCATGCGAGTGAAAGGAGCGGGTGAGGAAGTATGTTCTATTGGATGCGTGCAAACGACGCAGAAATCAAATACGCTTTAATTAAGTACACACGCTGACACCGGTGTCAACATCAAAGAGATGAGCAAAGCAGATTGGAATTACATTTTGACAGTGCGGGAGGCTATAAATTCACCTAACTATCTCGCTACATGACATCGGTAGATGCGTGTGGTGTGATCTCCACTCGAGTATGCTCATCGAATTGGATGCATTTCATTGTGGTATTCACTGAAGCGCATATTGAGATCAACATTCCGGAAGGGAGCTGTTTCAATGTGATTCAACACAAAGTGACATTTCGGCAATAACTCATGTACTGTTATATATTTCTAATTTAGAGATTGAACTTTTTTCACCACAACATGAATGAATAACTAAAAATTCCTGTATGTATTTATATCATAAATTCTGCTAAATACTGTCCCAATGCCCACCATCGAATGAAATGGTGATAATACATTCAATCAGTAACTAATCTAAAGCCGTTCGATCCAAACTCAATCAATTTTGCCATCATGAATTCCAAACGCCCTACTGCATTCAATCCCTCTTAGGTTCACCGGACCAAATGGGAATATCCTAGCGTATGAAAAAATAATACATTTAACGCTCCTTCGTCCCATCCCACCAGAGCCAGACAACGTTCACATTAAATCACACACTAGGAACCGAGCTGGAAACTGTGTTACTCGGTGTGGTGGTTTATGTGGTCCCGAAATGTAATTTATAGCCTTCGCCCAAATCGCGTCAAAGCGTCGACCACACCACCAACCGACGAACGCCACAGTCGACCGATATTATACCTTTTGGGAGGGCATCGCCGCCGCCGCCGCAGCAGTACAACTGTATCAAATGAAATAGATGGTGAAATGAAACAAAATTTATGCTTGCGTGTCGACACGTCCGGTTGCTACCGAATACCGAAGTGGGGAAGTTCCTACTGTCTGAAGGTACGTGGAAGAGAATCCGATATTTTGGGATGCATTCGTTCACAAAATTAAAACCCATTGCCGCCCACGGAACTATGGTTGTTTTTTTTTTGGTTCTTTTCTCTACTGTGGATCCCCCACCAGCTCAGTCGGTAAACAGGCAGCTTAAAGCAAGATCCTGCTGGCGGTGGCTGGGTTCGATTCTCGACACGGCGATTCCGTTTAAGAATTAAAATAATTTCCAATTCTCTGAATACTGAATATCATTACAATTTTTCTTTTCATAAATGAAAAGAAAAGTATGATGGAAAATAAATTTCTCGATAAAGAACTGGGAGATGCTCGAAGAACACTGGTGTAAATATTTTAGAAAAAGTGTGATGATGTCAAGCAGGAGATATTTACGAGAGAGGCAACCACATGCACCGAGATCCGATGGAATCCGAAAATTTCCAGCTCTAGCGTCATATTCCATTAATATTTAGGATAGGTAAGCGAAAATCTGTGAGCAAGCACAGTGGCGATGTATGTAAAAGAAATAGGGCTGGTGTAATTTATGTCATTGTGGTTATAATCATGTCAGTTCGTGGTTGTGAACTGACACACATATTCCAAGACTAATTTCGTTGTAGTTTAAAGCATCGTGAAACGATAACTATGCTCATGAATATCATCCCAAGTAAACTTTTAGGTCTTTTTAGCTTGCTGTAAATATTGTTTCAAGTGGAGCTAAGGAAAAAATATAGTTTCAAACGGCATACAGTTCGGATTTATGCGAAAAAAGGGTCATTATTGTCTGCTACTAATTCCGTTTAGGGTAGCATATGACTTCCTTTTAGAAACATTTTTCTTTATATCTGCAATTGGAGCACGTTTACTAAAATATGTAACTGATGCTTATTTCATCCCAAACTCTTGTATTTTTATTATTTTTCTGGCTTGATTTCAATCTTCTAGGCGCAGCCTACCACAGGATTTCCCCCTTGCCTATCCTGCATGGGGTAGTATGACAAAGGGTTATGTGCCTGATCGTATACTATCGTTCCGCTCGTTTTCAAACTTACATCTTTTCAATTTCAAAAGCCTGCCGTTCCCTTACGGATCTATCAATACACTTTCTCTTCATGCCTAATTGTTCTAGCAATAAAATTACTGTCCGCTCCTAGCGTTTCGCATGGAGATGAGAAATTATCTGCTTCTGCTAACTTTATCTACCACAGATGTTTGATGAAGTATACACTCTCAAATGAACACTCTCTTGAAGTGCACACGTACACTTAACAAAATGAACATGAACACGAGCGTAAGCTTCGTGCTTATGTTTTGTGCCACGTTTAATAAACCTTAACAGTTTTTAGTTCAGACAGGAATTTTATAAGAAGCCATCCTGGTTTTCAGATATCCTACAGAGGTTTGATAGTTTTGTGCGATTAGTGGTTTATTCTGCTCATGCTTACATTAGGTCTTTTCTTCTGGAAACCGGTTCAAACGTAGTAATATATGAAGATTAAGTACTTTCAAGTTTTGCGAAGAAATTTTGATTATAATAATCAAAATTATTATATAAGAACAATTGATTTTTCCGTTTTTAAATCTTGTAGCTTAAACATTTCTTTGCGTTTTCATTGGATTTCCATATTCCTAGTTGTTAACTTGAGAAAACTAAACGAAATTAGATTTATTTTTTCTTTTATCGCCTTTCTTCTCCTAATATATTTATGGTTCTAAGAATCTAATAAAAAAATGTGTAAATAATAATACGTGTTAAGACATAAGAGGGAAGGGTGTTCTTGATAATTCTTTTTTTTTCCTCTGGTGTACATCATACACAGTTCCATGAAAATATGGTATACAATCACTAGCACAATCACACAATCATCTCTGAAATATTTGGTAGGATTGTTCTTTATCGAAATCAATTAAACGTGTATATTTTTAGTTGGTCAGTATGTAGTGGTCCAAAAAATCAAGATGTCTAAACAATTAATATCTTTGAAAATTTATTACTTTTGATCCACTTGACAGATTTTCAAGATTGACCCTTTAAAGTAATGCTTAGATCTTCTTGTTTAAAGATATGAAAAAGGACCCTGACACCTTTTTATGAGAAAACAATCTCTTGTTTCACGTTAAAACAAATTTAAATCGGGTAAAACAATCAAAAGTTATTAAAAAAAAAAATTGATTATTTAATTCAACTACATTAATAGTATCCATACAGGTGGTTAATCCGAGAGAAATGAATCACATCCAATAACTTTTCAGATTTTTTACCGATATCAAATTTATTCACGGAACCAAAAATCTTTCACACAGTATTTTTATACTTTAAAAATGATAAAATATATTCATGGCAATATGAAAAACAGTTGTAAATGTACAGTGATAAAATGAAACATTTAATTTTAATTTTTTAATGACAGAAATTAATGGGAAATTCCATGTAAATTTAAGCCTGAAAACGCATGAATTTAGCTTCTTGTATGAAAGATTGCAAACATTCTTGTATGGCGCATGAAAGATTGCAAACAATTTAGTTGTTGACGCCTTTGGTGAGAAATTAAACGAGAGGAAATCTCAAAACAGCGTCTGCTCTCCAGGTTAGGGGGAAATGCAACCAAGTGCCTTTCATGTAGGCTGTTAGACCATAAATAAACGATGGTCTAGCGAAAAAGGGGGTTTTGAAGCAGGCCTTGCGAGCTCGTATAGAACAAAACATACACTAAAGCAACGAAACGGAATAACGATCTGAACACGGAATTTCAGGTCTCCCAACTTTACTGGAAGCACCCTTGAGTTATCTGATTTCCTGAAAAACCACAAATTTGACATCGTAGCGCTGAAGGGGTTTTTTTTGGAAGAAAAAAATGGTGCGTACGTTTGGTGGTAACACCACCTTCTAGAACTGTGGAGAATCGCACGATCTCGGCATAGTTTTTAACGAGATGGGAAAGATGAGGAATCGTGTGCCTGTTGGCGCCCGGTTAGCATAGTGTTAAGGATTAATAGCCGTTTCTTCAACCTATGCTTAATTTTTAGTCACTCCCTCCATGTTGAAAGCACTGAAGACGACAAGCATCCTATCACGATTGAAATCAACATTGGGGTCTTAAACGCACAGGTAAGCCAAGAGGAGGAATACAAACCGGCAATCGTCAAATTCAGTGTCCCTGAATGAACGAACGAGAATTATCTTAGACTTACAGATTTTGCCACCTCCAAGAATTTGGCCATACCTAACAGGCACTACCAGCACAGCCCTACTGCCCCGTCCGAATGCAGGTCAAGTAAGGAAAGGGTAGGAATATGTTGACGTCACACTCGCTTTATTGGAAGCCGAGAACACATTTGCACTTCCACGAGAAATCACTGGGATTTTGGATAACAGGATTGGGTAGCAGCAGGATTCGTTTTGGTAAACGATAAGCTGTCCAGTGAAATATTTGAAAATAAGTACCGATATCCGATTTGAACCGATTTAAACCAAGTATATAAGTATGCTATTGGGGCCACTCACGAAGTGTGATTGTGGCTTTTCATTGGGAATACAAAGTAATTTTTCAATAATGCTGAAGAACCGATTTTGACCGGTTTAAACCAAAAGTTGGGATGATATTGGGGCCACTCACAAAGCGTGATGGTGGTTTTCATTGGGAAACTAGAAAATGTTTAATAGTACTAGGAAGCCCTATTGGACCGACTGAAACCCACAGTAAGGATGCTATTGGGGCCACTCACAAAGTGTGATTGTGGTTTTTCATTGGGAAAACAAAGTGATTTATAAAAATGCTGAAAAGCCGAGTTTGACCGGTTTAAACCAACAGTAAGGATGCTATTGGGGCCACTCACAGAGTGTGATAATGGTATTTTATGAGGAAAACAAGTTAATTCATCTCAACGCCTGAGAGCCAACTTGGACCAATCTACACCAACAGTACGGATGCCGCTGTACTGCCCTGGGATGCATAGTTGACGTAAGCGCCAAGACGACCGAAAATCACTATTTTGGTTTTTTGCATTCTTTACCCCATGATACATTGCCTCCAAGTAAAAACAAAAAAAGTTTCTTCGAAAAATTGCGAGATAAATTGAAAAGAACGGTTTGGCGTAAGCACCATTTGGTCGCATAAATGACGTCTCTCCACATATTACATCACGGGTGGCTGTAAGCGAAGTTGAATGCACCAGGGAAAGCAGATTAGAGATTACATATATACTCTGAAAAACACCTGGCCGGTTCCTTACGATCAGTGATGCTGTATCCATCATACTAGGCATCTGGAGTTGAAAATGGGATAGAACTGATGGATTTTTTTTCCTTGGCGAGAAAGTGAAAAGGGATGAGCCTGGAATTCTGATATTTAATCAAAACCACAGGTAGTAAAATTGCATAAGGAACTAGTAAGTTGGTGTTGAAATTGACGTAATCATTTATTGTACACCTTCCGAAAGCTCACAGCATTCCAAGTAATTAAAAGGCCGCCATAACACCACCTCGGCCTTCCTTAGGGTCTTCAAAAGCTCTGCGTGTATGCATGTAGGATTACAAAGCAAGACAATTCTTAAGGTGCCTTGATTCAATTACCGGTACGGTCCATGAAAATTTACAAGTAGGAAATTTTCTTGACTTCCCTGGACAAAGAGTATCGTTGTACCGGCAACTCAATGATATGAATGCATAAGAGGCAACTTTGGCATAGAAAGCTCTTAGTGAACAAATGTGGAAGTGCTAGGTGAAAATTACTTCTTTGAATGATTCCATTCTTGGAAGTTGGACCACCTACAATCACATAATGAGATATAAGTAATTCACAACGACTGATATGCATAAAAGGTTACCTTTTGAAGATCAACCGAGAAGACCGACTTGTTGATTTCCGCATTTTACCGATCGCTATCATATTCATCTCGCCCAGCAATCGCTCGTTCACGATCCTACCAACTAAAACACAACTCGCATTGGACTTCGTTTGTTGTTGATGCTCCCTGATCAGGATCATCAGCTTTAGCAGAGTGCCCTGTCTGCTTTTCGTGAACACGATGGGTTTGACAACGTTCGCACTCTTCATGTCCCAGTTGGGTAAATTTTATGTTCAGGTCTCTCAACACCTTACAGTAGAAACTGTAACTGCAACATTCTTGTTTTTTCTCAACTGACGCTCTTTTCTGGAACGAACATTTTCTGGACGGTTAAGCCCGATGGTAGATATCGGCTAAATCAAATGGGAGCTGGTTGAAACTTTTCGTTGGTATTCGAGATGTCAATTGGCGAGAGCCTAATTTCCGATATATTATTCAGAACAGAGCAGCCTGGTTTTTACGCCAAACTATGAGAATAAACGTTCAGTAATATGCCTGTTTATTTGCATAAGTTGGCGTATGCGTTTTAAAGATGATAAAAAAATGAAACTATTCTTATTTTCTTGCTGGCCCACTTTTATTAGTAAAACTTCATCAAATGGACAGAAAATTTGTCCATAATTGTTGGTATACATTGCATTTCAGCTTAAACTCGAAAAAAACGCGTTTCCTCAACAATCATACCGATGGTGGCTACGTCAACTATGCATCCCAGGGCAGTGTAGTCACTTAAAAAATGGGACAGTGGTTTCTTTGTTCCAAGATAGGGTGGCCCGACGAGCATGACGAACGAATAATTTGGATCACAAATAATTATGTATTCACCACCTACCCATCTTACTCGGCGAACCACGACTATTCATGCTCACTCGATCACTCGCGCAACAAACAAAAGGAAACCGAAACAATAAAAAAAACGCTGCGCCCGATAACAAAATATTGCGGAACGAAGTGTCGACACAGCCGATTCAACCATTTATGGTCGACGCAAAACAATTAATAATAAATTTTATTAATATAAATACAATGGGTAACAATTACCTGTCTTGCTTCATGTCCTTGAGCGTCCTTTAAATATAATCTACCTTATACGCATAAACTTGGCACATCACTATCGCAGTAGTCATATATTCGTGACCAAGCATCTTCCCTTTTCGTGTTTGACAGTGAACGAGGTAAGATTGTCCTAAAATATAGTGCAGCGTGTTGGGTGATTCCTCAGTATCGGGATATTCACCTTGGCGATTTGGCCAGGCTGCTGAATTTTCTGCAGAAAACTGAATAATATTGAATTATCTTATTTGTCCTGAGAAATCACCCATCGCATTGAAGAAATTTTCATAAACTTCTTCGGAAAAAGCAACGTTGGCTCTCTGCCTTCGTTGTTCCACACACATCGATACACCTGGAGAGCACCACAACAAACTGAATTGTAAATCGATCACGTTCTGATTAACGGAAGACACTCTTCAGACATGCTTGATGTGATCTAACGAGGCATTAACGTTGACTTGGATATACTAAGGTGTGGCCCATTTAGTATTGGAACAAACATTGGATTTGTAAACTGTGACATTTTATGTGATCCCTATAACAATAACATATCAGAAGTTTTTTTTTGCGGTGCAGTTAGAACGTGTTTCAGAAAACTACAAAATGGACGAAGAAAGAAGATAAATAATTGTGCGCAATCATTTGTACAACCCTTCGTGGTTTGGTCCAAAACTTGCTAAAGTGTTGGGTTTTCCCTTAAATGCCGTGTGGCGTGTTATGAAAAAGTACAGAGAAACTTTGTCGACGGATCACAAGCCTCAAAGCAAGCGTCGGGCGCGTACTGCCAACCGTCAACTGCGCAACAAAGTCATGAAGAACATTAAGGCAAACCCCAACATCTCAGACCTCGATTTGGCCTAAAAGTTTCGTGCTGTATGCAGTACCGTGCAACGAATTGGTCTCCGGGAATGTTTCAAGTCAAACCGTGCCTGTAGCCAACCAAAAAGGAATCAAAAGTAGAATAATGTGGCTAGAATCCGTGCGAAAAGACTGTATGATCAGGTGTTGACAAAATCCAATGGCTGTCTCCTCATGGATATGAAACCTATGTAAATGCTGATTTCTAACAGCTACCGGGACTTGGCTACGGCTCGGGCAGATGTTCATGCCAAATTCAAGTTTGTGTTTGCAGATAAATTTGCACGTAAATACATGATTTTGTTGCGGAAGAACAAAGTTTTCGTTACTGACAAGACATTTAATTCTGAGCTGTACAGTACGGAATGTCTCCAACAGCGAATACTGCCATTCATCTGATCCCACAATGTAACTGTCATGTTTTGGCCAGATCTTGCAATCTATCATTACAGTAAAACAGCACTACAGTGGTTTGAAAACAATTCATTTAGATTCAGATTATACAGAAAGAACTCAACCCACCAAAGTGTCCCCAGCTCAGACAACGCTCGAGGTGGCAGGACCAAATTTATCAGGACCTTGTGAAATTGGGTAGTTCAACAAACTGGAGATCAGCAGCCATCAACCGAGGAACGATGAATACGCCTGGAGTAAGCTTTCCGTACGTCATGCCAAAATTCCTGAAATTTTTACAGTAGGATTTTTCTCGACGCTTTATAAGGCCGGCCAAGGCCGGTTTCTTAATTGATGCATTCATAATTTCGGCAGTTTTTTTAAGTTAGATTAGGAAATTAAAGTTATGCTGAGTAGCGTTACATCGAGGTTGCTTTATATCTGTAATTCCTTTTTATTCCTAAAAATCAATGTCAATGCCCTCTGAATCTTCATATCAATTTACCAAATTAATTTGTATCAAATAACAGATACAATTGAAGACACCATATCTTACTCTATTTATTAATTACCGAGAAATTATAAAGCCACTTGAATAACCTTTTGTGTATTTAACTTTAACTTTTTCGGGGTGCAGTTTGAACTGGTGATTTTTACCTGATTGATTTAGATCGCTACACCTCACTCAGGGACGGCTCTAAGCAGTGTACCCAGGACTCAAAAATACAAACATTGAAGGTGATGATCAGTACTATTAAACAGCAGTATCACCATGATCCTCCTAAGAAAGTTGTGTCGTTGGAAGATAACTAACTATTGGAACTAACGGTTGGAAACTTGGGACGTGGAACTGCCGATTTCAAATTCAATGGAAATACTCGCATGACTCTCGACGAATTAAAAAAACCGCAAGTTCGACATCGTAGCGATGCAGAAGGTGTGCTGGAATAGATCCACGGTGAGTACGTTCTGTCATGGTCATATATCCTACCAGACCTGCCGTAATAAACATATGAACTAGGAACAGCTCTCATCGTGATTGGTAAGATGAAGCAGCAAGTGATTGGGTGGTGACGGATCAACCCTCGAATGTGTTGGTTGGGGTTCATGCACCGGTTCTTCGGCATCAGCATCGTTAAACAGCATAGCTCTCACCTCGGAACAATCACAACAATGGTGACAAAGAAGTAGACAGCCGCTGCCCAAGTCGTGATAACAAGATCATCATTGGGGATATCATCGCTCGATTGATGGTTCAACGGCTGACCAGGAAGTGACTAACGACAATGGCCTTCGACTGATCGACTTCTACGTCTCAAAAAACATGGTCACGTGGGTACCTTCTTCTAATACAGCCTCGCACATCGGTTCACCTGGGGGTCACCAGACTAGAGGGAATCAAAAATCGACCACGTTTTGCTAGATGGTCGGCACTTTTCAGGCTTGCATTGACGTCAGAACCTATCGAGAAGCCAACATCGATTCGGACCTCTGCCTAGTGTCAGCTAAAGTGCACCCAAAACTCTTCGCAGTGAGCAACTTTCTTGCTAAGGTCTCTTCTGCAGTATTTGCTTCACATTGGCGTCTTTCTGGCGGTTCCTTTGATCCGTTTTTGTTCCCCTCCCAGCCTTCCCAGTTATTGTCAAACGTGTATCAAAAGATTTAAGAACTTAATGGACAGTGCTTGCAGAAAAACCAAGCTTCTTTGCAAGTTTTCTTACTGATAGATTTGGATTTACATTGCGACCGCTCACAATTGCTTTTCGCACTTGATCTTTTTTCGACGCCATCTTCAATCTTAAAGCTTGTAGTATCACCAAAAATTGATTTTACACAATGATCAGACTTACTTTCAGACAAAGTATTTCCAGATATATTCGCATTTAGGAGTGTCCAGATTTTATCGCGAACAAGCCTTACCCAGAAAGCTATATATTTGCGTAAGATAAGTGGGTTCAAAATGTTTAAAATTATTGTATATTGTTGCTAATGATCTTTGCAAGAGGAAGTTTGACCCATTTTTTAAATATTGATTGATGACTGCAGAGCGTAGTTCTTTTTTAGTTAAACAATCGCTTAGCCATATACATTCTCCGAACAATATCGATTTGGAAGAAGTGATATCTAACACCCACAGCCATCGGATTGTTAATCTGTGAAATGTTGACCCCTCTTCGAAAGAAAAAAGCAGTAACAACATATTTTATTCAAAACCACGGATACATAATTCCGAACCTAGAGTTGTTTCCAAGCTCATCATTACTAAGCACTTTTATCCCCTGATGTTTGCCAGAGTTTATGTTTGTCATCGAAAAAAATTAAACCCTAAAATATGTCCATTCTGATACAACCAGATTGCCACTCGCTAATCACATCCGGCTAAGGCGCAATCCGGTGTTGAAAAAGTAAGTTTGACCTCATTGTGATGGTTAATAACTATCATTTGATGGTTGAAAATTCATAGTTTCTGCCATCTAGTTTTTAGACAGTATAATTTGATCGAGGGGTTTTCTTTGTTTCCCACCAAAGCGATGGCAGAAACGTGCTGAGTTGAGTGAGTAATTGCAGTGCAAACACAGGTGAAAATTGAACCTCGCTAATGACTCTATTCTGTTGTGTTACATTTGACGATTGTTGACACCCTATCACTGCATCTTGGAATTTGGGGTTCGGCTGTGGTAGTTTGGGTCTAATTACCAACTAGTGAGTGACTCTGTTTTTTCAGAAAAAAAAATGCAAGTCAATGGAGTGATTAACATTTTATGAACATTGTGCTATGTTTTATGTGTCCGATATTATCAAATAAATATATTGTTAAACACGAAAAGCCCATCAGTTTTCCAGGATTAAGGAGTTCAAACAACTTTGGATACTTTAAATACCATTGCACATTTTTTAATAGATACATTTCCGTAATGAACGGACATCAAACTGCCCACAAAAACTGATGACACCCTCATAATGGAGCTTTAATTTCCGGTTGTTTTAAGAGCTCATTCAAACATTCAACAGTACGGGCCACTTTTATTATTACGGTAACCATACTGCATCGTTTGGTTCTCGGATATTTTTTAATATTTTCTTTTATGATCAATACGGACCATCCTCGCCCATGACAACACGACCCATCCGGTGGCTGCTCATTGAAGGCTTTTCCGAGCATGTGCCATAAAGCACCCAAACCAGGTCCAAGTTTACATTATTTATGAGAGCAGAATTTTTAGAGTGCGACGGTTGCTAGAGTATCGGCACGCGAGTGGAATTCTATTCAGTTTGTGTTACATGATTTCGGTGTTTTTTTTCTCTCGCTTTACAACACTTGGGTGAAGATTTCCGGCAACCTAGTTGTACCGTGGCCATTTGGATCGTTATGATGTGCGTCCCATTTTAGGTCATGAAAACGTGCAGAAATAATATGAATTTAATATTACCTCTCAAGAGGTGCGTTTCCAGATGTCCTAATATAATAATAAAATTTGTATTATATTATATAACAGAATGAGACAACATCGATCCTGAACAGTAAATGAGGTGGTGTTCTTATTTTATTACTATGTTTGCAGTTTTCGAAAGTTTGTGACATGGATTCACAGTAGATTCCATTTATGAAATCTTGATGTCTATATTTCAATCCACTTTTCATGTCAAAGGGTGAAATAAAGTAGCCAATAGAATACCATTCTTTATTAAATCAAATACGTTGCCTGCGGAGGTGTCAGATTACTCGATAAATTGATAAAAGTTGTTTACACAACACAAACTTCAAACGAAAAACTCGTGAACGTGAAATTGGCTAGTAATTCAATCACCTCTGTAATTATTAGTTGTAATCAATCCTCGATTAATTCTCTGTCAACGGTCCTCTATTCCAATAAAATACCAACTTATTTGATGAAACCACCCTGTTCCAGTAAAAAAAAAGCATCGCCTGTACACTATTTAATTTTATTTTCCATCATCCCTGCATTTCCCGTTTATTGCCAATCAGAGGCAATTTCATTTCACAAGCGCCATCCGGGTGAGGTAAAATAAAAAAAAAAACCTTTCCATTCCAATCGATTCCGTTCTGATGCGCTGTCAACCAAAAGCAATATTTTGTAACGACACACGAGGCCATGCAGATCCAAGCGACACGTAAACAATTCATTCAATATCACCAGATATGGATTCGCCACGGGGCAGCAAGAAGATAAAACGCATATTTTTCAGGTACTGTTATTGACCCGAGCCGATCTGCAAACCAATTTAACGTTCTCTCCCGCTCGCTTCAAAGGACTCATATGCCATGCAAAGTACACGGTAGGAACACATCAAACAAACCTCAGGCTTCTCTATTGATGTTGGGATTTTGTTTTTGTTTTTATTTTGAGGTATAGCATTGAGCAGGGCTGATTGAACTCATTTATTTGTTTGTTTGTTCTTTCGAGTGTTCATAAAATCGGTATGTAATCGGAAATAATATGCACTCATCTGCTGGCATATTAATAACGATGGGGTAAAGCATAGTTATCTATAAGCTAGTTGATGAATTTACGGCCAGTGGCGAGTGGAAAATGTCGAATTTGTCTGTGACACAAATACAAATGATTCTAGCACATTCAGACACATATAAACACCGGCGCACGCTTATTTAGCACGATTCTTGTCACTTAACCGTTTGAGAAACTTAAACACGCGCTAGAAATTTTTCTACAAGAATAGATCTATCTTTTGGTGGACTAAGATGCTCAGTTTAACAAAATATAAAACAACAATCCTTCTCATTCTTATAATGTTTCAGAACATATGTTCTTATAAAAATGTGTATAATTTAATTTCAAGCAACTTTGTTTAGGCAATAACTACTCTCTGTGGTGAAACTACTCATCAGCTCTTAAGAGTTACTAATTTAATACGCACAAACAAATCTGAAGGCTGCTCAACTGGAGTTGCTCTTCTAGACATAGAAAAAGCATTCGACAGTGTTTGGCATGAAGGTTTGATTGCTAAATTGAGAAACTTTAATTTTCCGCTCTATATTATGAAATTAATTCAAAATTATTTAACTGACAGAACTCTGCAGGTAAATTATCAGAATTCCAAATCTGATCGAATACCTGTTAGAGCTGGAGTTCCTCAGAGTAGTATTCTTGGGCCCATATTACGTAACATTTTCACTTCCGACCTCCCTGATTTGCATCAGGGTTGTCAGAAATCCTTGTTTGCCGTTTGCCGTTGCCATTTCCGCTAAAGGAAGGAGCCTTCGTGTCATTTGCAGGAGACTGCAGAAAAATTTAGACATTTTCTCTTTTTATTTACAGAAATAAAAAATTTCTCCCAACGCTTCCAAAACTCAACTTATAATATTCCCACATTAACCGAGAGCTTCTTGTTTGAAACCTAGTAGTAGCCACACGGTTACTATGAAAGGTGTTCCAATTTCTTGGTCAAGTCAAGTGAAATACCTTGGTCTGGTACTTGATCAAACATTAAATTTCAAAGATCACATTCAAGGCATTCAAGCCAAATGTAATAAATATATAAAATGTTTGTATCCTATTATAAACAGAAAATAAAAACTTTGTCTGAGGAACAAACTTCTAATATTCAAACAAATTTTTAGACCGACCATGCTTTATGCTGTTCCAATATGGTCTAGTTGTTGTGCTACCAGGAGAAAAACAGTTCAAAGGATTCAGAACAAATTTCTGAAGATGATTTTGAAGCTGCCTTCTTGGTACAGTACTAACGAAGTACATCGAATTTCGAATGTTGAGATTTTTGAGCAAATGTCCAACAAAATAATTATAATAACTTTGCAATGATTAATTCCCACTATGCTTAGTTAAAATTAATGTTAGTTTGTTTTTAGTTTTTAGATTATTATTGTTATACTGACACGCAGGCATTAAAACCTGTTTAAAATACTGAACTGCTAAGGCATGAACAATGTAAACAAAATTAGGTATATATTTCAACAATTAAGGTCGATACATTACGGTAGTAGTTGGTAGTAGTTGGAGCACCTAGATCAACATAAAATGTAAATATTGATAAATTTGGAACAAATAAAGAGTTAAAAAATATAAAAATAAAACTCTCTGTGGGGTTTTAAGCCGGTTTTTACTAATTAAGGTAGAGTTTGTCGGTATTAGAACAAGTTTGTTGTCTTTTTTATTCAAATATTAAATATTTTTTGAAACCCGTTTCAAAAAATATTAAACCCAAAATGACTCATGAATAGAAAATGTTTTTATTTGTATAATTTTATTGAAAAATGTACATATTACTACATAAAGTAAAATGAAATAATAAGTTTTATAATTTAGTTTTGAAAAGGCAGCCAGCATAAATTAACCAACGATATTTATCTAATAACTAAACATAGCATAGCATAGTATAGCATTACCATTGACGTTTGCACACCTTGTGGATGGAGCTACGAAGAGCGATTCGTTGAAGAAATTGCATGACACCATTAAACGGAACCAGTTACTGATACGTTTCTTCACGCAATAATCGTCTGGCCATGCCCAGCAACCATTGGAGATAGTGAGGATTTGATATTTGATACCTCAAGAAACCACCGGGAATCAACGCAGCCTCCAGTAGAAATCAAAGTAAAACAGAATGCAGGGTTTAGTAGAGCCATTTTTTTTATATACCATTGAGTGCATCTAAGAAGTGTATCGAATATAAGCTATCCACATACATTTGCGTTGTACGCATGTATTTGTGATGGTTTTTTATACTCTGAACACTGCATGCTGTGCGTTTGACTGTCAGCTTTCTTTTGTTTACTTGTTTGTGCGACTCAAATTCTGCGTTTTCAAAATGTCGCGTATTGAAAAGGAAGTGAAAATTAAGGTTCTGGAGACATGGCTAAGTGCGAAGGGTATTACTATGCGAAAATTGCCGAAGCGGTTTGGAATTCATCATGCGAGTGTTAAAACCATCATTAATAAGTTTGGGGAACACTATTCTTTGGAGGAGCTACCAGGAAGAGGCAGAAAACCCGGTTCTTCCAACCCGAAACTGGAGCAGAAAGTGGTATCTCTAATCATGAAGAACAAATCAATTTCAATACGTGATTTGACCAAAAAAGCAAGAACGAGTGTCGGAATGATCCAGCGTATCAAGAGGCGAAACCACCTGAAGACCTACAGGAAGCAGAAAATCTCGAACCAAAGTGCAGCACAGAAGAAGCGAGCAGCAACAAGGGCCCGGAAATTGTATTCGCGTCTTTTGCCGCATCCGGATGCATGCGTTTTGATGGACGATGAGACATATGTAAAGGAGGACTCAAAAACCCTTCCAGGTCCACAATACTTTACTGCCGTCGTTGAGCAGGATGTGAGCGATGCGGACAGATCGATTCAAGTGGAGAAATTCGGTCGAAAGGTACTGGTATGGCAAACAATATGTTCCTGTGGTTTGAAGTCAACCATTTTTTACACTACCGGAACTATAAATGCGGAAATCTATCAATCTGAGTGTCTCCAGAAGAGATTGTTGTCTTTATATAAGAAGCATAGTACACCTGCACTGATTTGGCCGGATTTAGCGTCGGCTCACTATGCCAAAACCACTCTCAACCACCATACAAAAAGTTCTTATCTCGGATGTAGAAAAGTTGTTCAATAGTGAAGATTGTCCGCTCCAGAGTATTTTGTGGCATTCTATTCCTAAGGAAGAAACAAATGTGTTTGAACTGGTTACCGTTACTTATGAAACCAAACCAGCAACCTATTTGGCCACCGGAACACTGAATCAATTAACGTCATATGAAGGGGAAACACATCCCTTAGCATCACAAGCAGTGAGGGAAGACACCTATATGGACGATATCATCACAGGTGCAGACACTGAGAAGGAAGCATGCCGACTTTGTACACACCACCCAAATTTGTCAGTGGCCTCAAAAGTATCCATACTGCTGGTTTGAATTGGTTCTCAAATTATATATTTAAACATTTTTATTTTATTTTATTGAAATAAACCACCCACACTTGTGATCAGCTCCAGCAGCCTGACAACTGTAGGTTGATATTTTAATGAGTTATTTGAAATCTATTGAAATAAACCACTTACTCTTGTGACATGGTCCTTAAACTCGATGTTTTAACGTATTGTTGTATTCTGCTTAAATAAACCACCTGCACTTGTTAATGGTCCCAACAGCATCCATACTGTTGGTAAAAAGCGGTACTGGAATCAATTTTTCAATGTATTTTTATATCCAACTGAGATAAATCACCCTTACTTGTGAGTTGCGAGTTAACATCTATTGGTTGTTAAGGGCTGATTTGAACCAATAGTAAAGATGTTGTTGATTTGTTTTTTAACGTTTCTTTGTATTTTATTGAAATAAACCGTCCGCACTTGCGAGTGGTTTCAGTAGCATCATTACTGTTGGTTTAACTCAGTTCTTATTTGATCCCAAGCAACATCGCTTGTAATAAACAAGTTGAAAGTTTGGGGAATGATAAATAACGTAAATCAATATGAGTGTTTAATACTTTATTTTATACTCTAATATGCCATAAAAAGCGCAAAAAGTAAAGCTCCATTAAACATTAATCATTCTCATACAAAAATATTTCATCGCCAAAGCATGGTATTTGAACACTAGTCCTTGGCGTGATAGGTTTATAGGTTTTTTGCTAAGTCTGTTCTGTTCTGAGTTCTGAGTCTCTAGGATCTACTTCCCGTATGCAGTGAAACCACAGTTTTGTTCGACAATTTTGGTATTTTGGTAAATTTACATTTGCCAGCCCTGTTCCGAAACAAGAAGGATCGATTAGGGCCAAGGTGCAAAAGTTGAACAATACAATGCTTGCTGGAAATTAGACTACGTAAAATTTGAACACGTGAAATCTTCTCATTTCTAGTTACAAATTCGTGCCGGGGCTAGTTTGAGACATACATAAAAAGTCGTTAAGTTTGGTAAGAAAGCTATGATCTGGCAAGCTATTTGTAGCTGTTGTTAGATTTTGCAACCCTTCAACGCAACTACTTCGATGAACAGTGAAGTATTCATCAAAGAGTGCTTACAATAACGACTTCCAGCCATGATTCGAAACTACAAGAATTATGTTGTTTTATTTAGCATTTGAAGTTTATTGCTTGCATAATTTGCTTATTCCTTGTTCTCAACTTAGTGTTCTTAATTAATTTCCACAATTATTTATTGAGAGCTGTCGATGCTTGGTACCAGTTTTGCCACACAATCACGCAAGTAAAATTATACCTTATACCCAGGGAGTCGAGAAATATTCCTTGACTAGACCGGGAATCGAACCCGGCCACGTCCAACATGGTGTTGCTGTATAGCCGCGCCATTACTGCCTGAGCTAAGGGAGGACCCAGATGGCATCTCGGATCATGCGTCTTGCAATTACACGAAATCAACCTAAACCCTCCTTACTGCCGCAAATTCGACGAATTGAAGAATTTAAGGCATTGACCGAAGAGCAACTTAGGAACCATGTTTCGGCAGTAGATACAATACCGTTGAAAAAGATATGCAGAAAAAGTTTTTACTGTATCTTATTAAGATTTTTTGCAAGTAGGTACGCTAGCTAGCATACGGAATGAGATAATAGGTTCAATAATTTTCGCTAATTAGAAACAATATGACACTACAAAACACATCGATTTGCACTCACAAACCTATCTTAAATAAAATGATAGTCGTTTTACTGATCCCCCGTTCCGAAAATTGTCAGCTTTCTCTTTTATTCCCCAGGTCGACACCAGAAAATTCCTACCCTACTAATTTGACGGACTAATTTGATGCAACTCGTTAGAATTGGTACCATTAATAAGTGAAATCACGACTGGAAATGATCACGCCTGTGACTTTTCCTCGCAATAATGGCCTGCAGGAGTCTGGACTGGCTGAATGTGATGTGGATCACGATTTTTGTCGCTGGCTGCTGGAATATCTGCTGTAGGTCGCCGGACTGATTTCAACCACAAGCGCAAGAGATTGACAGAAGGCACGAGCTGGAAATTGGAGCAAATCTACCCAAGCCAAAAGGTTGAACTTTTCCGATGGTTTACGTCGCTGGCTAACATAGTAAGTGTGCGGATTGATATTACCTTCAAATTGTCTCCAATTATTGCACCCAGGCATGGGAACTTCAAAGAAATCCTTTCTTCTTCGAAGAGGGAATCTAAGACTCACGCGATGCCGCAATATCCGTGTTAACGCTGGTTCATATGCGCAACTGGAATCTCATTTATCGCAAAATCACGTACCGCTCAGGAAGGTGTGATTAAGAGATGGCAATTACTATGCCTTAAGCATTTGAAACGCGTGGATATTTCCAACGAGATAACGAGACAGCATACTCATGCTTTTGCTAAAACGAATGTTCGGATATGTGAACTGCGTGTACGTGTGTGCAGTGCATGCTTCCATACCTGTATCCTACATGAAAAAGGATAAATAATATTTTATTGATTTATTGAAAAGTGTTCTGCTCTTTGGGATTCGGTTCCGGGGGAGCGGGGTGCACTTGAAGAAATAGAAGGTGCGTGATTCGTATGCAAATGCCTGTGGCTCATGAACCGGGACAAGAAAAGCGAGCTCTATGTGTTATTCGCTTCATTGTGG
This sequence comes from Aedes japonicus, assembly GCA_034211315.2. NCBI lineage: Eukaryota > Metazoa > Arthropoda > Insecta > Diptera > Culicidae > Aedes > Aedes japonicus. The sequence goes on from JASCZW010004926.1 coordinate 285,339, forward strand.
CAATTTACCTTATGCTCGCACGGCAGTCATTCAATCCGTGGTGTGCTGCGCGCTATACAAAACAACAAACGAGTGCCCAGGGACGTGCCTGGGTGGTGGCATTCGTGCAATGAAGGCGCTTGGGGCCAATATGAGTTATTGGTGAAATGCTTTTTCATAGTGGAGATGGCAGTTTTTATTGTAAAATGTAATCTTGGCGTATCGTTGAGTTTTCAAACTCGTTGTTCAATTCTTATTTGGTTGAAGAATATATTTTGGTTTAATTGTTCATTTAAGTATGTTAAAATCTGAACAAAAACTACATCTTGTTTTGCTACATTATGCAACACAATGTACCCGTGAATAAATCTTTATGTATTGTTTTAGCATGAACATTACATGGAATTAGAATTCATGGATTGAAGGAGTATTCCTCGATTGAAAAGTTCGGTGCTGATTAATGAAATGTGGCAAATGTCAAAATATTTCAATCTGAAAAATTACCTGAGAATTGTTATCGGATTTTTCAATTTATTTTCATAAAGTGAACACTTTCAAATTATATATGATGCATCGGTTAGTAAATAAATAAAAACGATGTTACTTTCTTCAAATTCTAAAATTAAATTTACATTAAAGAAATAAAGTTTTGTTTTGTGTATCGATACTCATGCAGCCTGCAATGATGTAGTACTTGGAATGCACATTGTGAAATACCTTTTTTAAACTGACGAAGTCAAAGCCTAAGAAATTTAAAAACTAGTAACGTTTCTTTGAACATTCTTGGAGAAATACATACAAAAATTCTAGAAAATTCGACGAGGTAGTAAGAAATTTTTCATAAACCGTAGAAAAAAACACACACAGATAAATCAGGCAAGTTTTAGTTCTTACGAAGATCCATCTGCTCCATGATATCTGCTAGATGAGGCTAATATTCTAAACCAATAAGTTAATTTACAAAATTAGATAGTTGAACAAAAGCCCTCTTAGGTATATAAGAATTAGCTGAATAGATTTTCGGAAAAAAAAACTTAGTTTTATGTGTATGCCAATGAGTTTTATGATTAACACACAATTAAACCTCCGGATAATGATCGCATTACAAAAAATGCGACTATTTTTGGATGGATAGTAAGAGAGAATGAAGAAATTTTTTTAACAAATCAAATTGCTAATATCAATATTTGCTTCACCTTCACGTCCTTCTGGTGGTTCCTGACATCCGTTTCTGTTCCGTTCCCAGCCTTTCTGGCTGTTGTCAAACGTGCGTCGAAAGATTTAAGAACGTTAAGGACAGTGCTTGCAGGAAAATCAAGCTTTTTTGCAAGTTTTGTTACTGACAGATCCGGATTTTCATAGCCACCGCACACGATTGCTTTTCCCACATTTCACGCGTTGATGAAGTATTTCCAGAGATATACGTATTTAGGGGTGTCCAGATTTTGTCGCGAACAAACTTTTTCATAGCTCAACATCAGTTCCTCGTTTTTTCATGCAAAAGTTGGTGAATAGGTGGAAAGAAAGATGGAGGAAAATTTGTAGAAAAAAAGCACAACATGACAAAAACAATTCATGATGAAAACATGACGAGACATAAGAGATTATCAGCCGGAAGAGGGTTGGAAGAATACGTTGCACAGAATTAATAGCACTTTTACCCGTCTTACACCAAAAAAGGGTATTAAAATTGCTTGAAAACTTGACTTTTTTATCCGAGGCCCAGAGGGACGAGTGTCATATACCATTGTGTGTATGTGTGTGTGCGTTACAAATAATGTCACATCGGTTTCTCAGCCGTTTGTGAACCGATTTTAGTTCTGTTGACAAAAAATGAAAGCTACAACATTCTCATAGAATGCTGTTGAATATTTTGCGTTCGGACATTTTGTTTCGAAGATATGAACAAAAACAGTACTTGACGGCATTTTATAATAGTAATCAAATAGTTCAGTCTCCGATTACATACTGAGCTATTTATGTACCGATTAAAGGTTTGTTGTCAATAAGCGAGTTCTTTGTACCTATACTGGCCTTGTAACCGGACATTGCCCGAGTAGACATCATTTGAAAAACATTGGCCAGGTTCAGAATGATATCTTTCGTTTCTCTAACATGGAACGTGGAACCTCGGAACATCTGCTTTGCAGCAAACTAGATGCCTATGCGTACCTATAGAATTAAAGCGAAAGTGGTAAGTGTCCAGTTTTGAACTGCAACGAGTTTATTCAAAATTTACATAAAGTCTCTATTTACTATAACTGCACAATTTTAAAGGAACATGTACTTATTTAGCATCTTGAATCCATATCGATATTCAAAATTAACGGTTAGGATTGTCTAATAGTTCATTTTATAGACTGAATATATAAAATATCTGGTGAAGTGTAAGAAGGGTTCAGTTTCACCATCGGTGGATTAATTCGGGTTTTTTTTAATTTTGCGTCTGGATTATAGTTTCTTGTATACGAAAGATCCTTGTACAAAATTGACAAGTGCATTAAGTTTGATAACCAACTATGATGATTTAATGCCAAAATGTACCTTGAAAATCATCGTTTTAAAGAATGTAAGAAACGGTACACAGAGAAAAATGACTTGAATCATGTCGTTCAAATTTCTGACTATTTTAGTTTTGACCCTACGAAATCTCTCAAAAATACAAAAAATTCATAGAACTATTATTTTCTCGATATAAACCATAAAAATAAAGAAATTGATATTTTTTCCAAAAATCTCATTGAGGCGACCTCGTAACAACATTTCCCAGAGTTGCCGTCGTACAAAAGCAAGTTTATAATACCTTTATCTACCATTTGAAGGTTGAGCACCCAAGTTTCCTGACAAAGTGAAATTTTGGGTCGACCAACTTAACATTGATAGTTTCGTAAGAGAATGTTAATTTGAAAATAGTGAATAGATTTAAGCTCTCGATTAATAACTGTGGAAGTTCATAAAGAACCTTAAATTGAGAGAAAGCAATAAGCTAATTATGAGAGCAATAAGCTTCAAACGCTAAGGAAGAAAGAGGAATAGCTTAAATTTTAAAGTAATCGAAGATCAACTTCATGTTGACAGTATAAACTTCACATTCAACTGTTTTGAAACATAAAGGCGTTTTTAGGATTGGTGTTGGAATTTGTATTCAGTCTTACTTACCACTTACCAATCAGACTAAGGCCGGCGTGGCCTCTGCTGTACACAGAAGTTGTCTCCGTTCTATTCGGTCCATGGCTGTCACTCACCAGCCTCGCTGTCTGCGGAGGGTCCGCAGGTCTCCTTCTACTTGATCGGTCCATCTTGCTCGTTGCGTGCCTCTTCTCCTTGTACCTGAACCATTTTCACAAGGCTGTCGTCCGACATTCTTACGACATGCAGAGCCCATCGTAGTCGTCCGATTTTCGCGATGTGTACGATGGGAGGTTCTCCTCCACGTTCCGTCTTCCATACGCACTCCACCGTAGATGGTACGCAGCACCTTCTGTTCAAAAACGCCAAGGGCGCGGTGGTCCTCCACAAGCAATGTCCATGTTTCGTGGCCTTAGAGAACTACCGGTCTAATTAATGTCTTGTAGATGGTCAACTTTGTGGTTCCGCAAACTTTGTTAGATCTTAGCGTTCTTCGGAGTCTAAAGTCGGCACGATTGCCAGTCATAATGCGCCTTCGTATTTCTCTGCTGGTGTCGTTATCGGGGGTCACCAGTAAGCCCAGATACACGAATTCGCCAACCACCTCGATCTCCTCACTGTCGATCTGAACTCGTGGTAGGAGAACAAATCTTCTCGTGAGCCACTTCCTTTCATGTATTTGTTCAACGCATTTATCACAAGCTCAATCCTACCAGCTTCAGCCTTAAGTCTGATGTACGTTTCTGCCATCGTCTCAAAGTTACGTGCTACGATATCAACGTCGTCGGCGAAGCCAAATAGTCAGACGGGAGGAGTAGACTGTTTGTGAAAAAATCTGGACATCCCTAAATACACATACCTCCTGAAATGTCTCATCAACTAGTGAAATATTTTGTAGAGTGGTGTTTGAAAAAAACTTCAAGCAAAGGCTTAGTCAAAAATGGCGCCGAAAGAAAAGCAGGTTCAAAAAGCAATTGTGTGCGGTCGAACTGAAAATTCGGATATATCGATCATGAAAATTTCTAAAAAGCTTGGTTTACCAGCAAAAACTGCTCAAAGCGTTTTAAAGCCTTTCATAACTTGTTAAGTAAACGACGATAAGAAAAACATTACAGGTAAAAATGAGAAGTAGTGTTTTCAAAACTTCTAATTGGAATTTGATTTCTGCAGGGAGTTAGAAAACAAAGATTTCGCTAGAACCATTCTTTGCCATTGGCAGTATTTGAGCACGATCAAACGCGTACATTTTTGCCAGTTAAGGTAACGGATCCGTTCCTGCCTTGACCTACCCCGCATGGGGATGTGTGGCGAAAATGTGTGTGTTTGCTATGAAATACTGCCTAATAAAAGCCCTACGCTCAATTTCAAACTATTTCTACTCAATTTCATAATCTGTTGAGCTCTATCGAACCTATCGATACTTTTTCTTCACATCCTTGGTTCTAGCCGAAATTGCTGTTCACTACTGAGATCCCATGATGTTGGGAAGATATTTCCAATTTAAAAACATTATAATTTGAATTTGGCGCACTGTACACAATAAAAAAACATAGCTAGTAATACTTTCATAACTCATCTACAACAGCTAGAAAGACGGAAACAGAACCAAAACGTATTTGGGGATGCGAATTTTGGTGCATGCTTCAAAACGTGAATACATCGAACCACAATGATTAACAAACGGTCAAAATACGTGCTCATAAGTTGTATCGTAAATATCTAACGAAATTTGCCTGCTTATTAATGGTCGATGCAACTAATGTCCTTGAAAACTTTGAACAGTTTTCCCCTCTCGAAGATTTGTCGTTGTTGAGAAGGCTAATCTCATGCAAAAGGTCGGCATGGGAGACCAAGATCAGCGGTGATAGTATTACGCTCTATTTTCTTTAAGTTGCCACGTGGTAGTACGTTTATTTGAAGGCACTGAAAGAGGTGTGATACTGGCGGGCTTAGCTGAAAGTCACTATTTGATAAAGCTAGGAGTAATCTACAAATACCTGATATCAAATAATTTGGGGAAATGACAAAAAGTGCGCTTTTCATTTGCAAGTGGATTCTTTAAATGTTGTTTATTCTCCTATTGTCTAAAATAATTCATTGATTAAACATCAATCATACCTATACAGTTATTATCATGAATAATCTTATTGTTTGCTGTATTATCAAAAAAGGTTTAGCGGTTTGAACAGGATCGTGAGAAACTACTCATGTGTCCTGATTTTTCAGGTGCGGAATATTCTACATTCAAATATATATTATTATTTCAATGTGCGTTCTATACGACAGCCGGATCAAAGCACTTACTCTAACAACATATTATTTACCTAGGAATCAGACCTTTTGAATTGAAGAATGGTTATAGAAAAGTGTTACTTAAGATAAACGCTGACAAAGAATTAAAGGCTAAAGTTTTGTGAAAAGAGTAGTACGCGAATAGCCTTGAGGCCATCAAATAATTCTTCCCGTATCGGTAAGTTTCGCTTTAATAGTCTTTTGAATTAAAGTAAAAGAGATAATATCCCAGAACCACAACTTAAAAAATCGCTACAGTAAAATTTAACGTGTCTGTAACATTAATATATTACTTTTGAACCATTTCTGTTTAAGTAGTTTCTTGTATTATTGTAGAAATATAAAAAAAAAATGATTTTATATAAAGTGTGATTTGAGAATTCCCAATCTTACTCTCTTTCGAACATGCCATATTTCATTTTAGTGTGGAATTATGATTAACCGATTTCAGGGTCTTCTTTTTGCGGTATTTTTTACCGATCCAAACCGTCTAACCAACCACCATAACCTATCTTTGTTCCTTCCCATGGAGTTTATGTGGTCTACACAGACTAGTTCGCCATGGTGGGTTTTGGCCAAATTTGAATTATTCAGATATAATCCCGAATAGGTTATAGAGTATTTTTCATACATCTAGTAAGAATTGTAGGTGAGTTTGAAAGAAGGGGAACTTGGAGTAGAGCACACGTACCCACTGGGTGACACTAAATATTTGCTAACGTGCTTTTGTACATTTGTTTGAGGATTTGTTAAGTGACACAAAATTCCAAATCCAAAGTTTAGATGCTTACCACCACGTGCTGCATAAGTACCCGAACTTTTTGTTCATGAATCTGGGCACTTCTCAAATCACAAACTAGCATGCAGTTATGAGCTTGTAGAGCTTGTTGCATATTAGCGTTAAATCTGAGAGGATTGATTCATTGATTTCTTTCACAATTTTTCCAAGTTGTAACATTCCGCTCACTTGCATTGGGCGGATACTTGGAGTATCTTCCGTGATTTGGAAACGGTGGATTGTGAATTTATAGTTAGGGTATTACAGGATGCTTAAGAAGGCATACGTTGAGATAAAGAGAAATGAGCTTTCAGATGATTTGTTCATAGATCAAACCAATAACAAACCTTCAAACAACTCACTAACAATACAGGGTGACAGTAAAAGTATAGACCAGAAACATTTCTGAATTAAGGAGCTATTATGTAGAACAGCCGACTGAGTTCATCTGATATAGCTCGAATGAGGTTCAACTTAATTAAAAACTGAGTATTACAGTCAATGATTAAATGAAATGTTCTCATTATTCTCATTCAATGCTCATTTCAGCCAATAGTGTCCAGCACATAATTATAATCAACCTTCGACTGCCCGCAACAATAACTCATAGTAAACTTTCAGAGAACTGGTTAAGCTATTCAAACAGTGGGGGACTACAAGGATTCTCCTTATATCTTTATTCTTCATTTTGTTTCTTTTCTGGAAACAAATAATTTATTTCTACCAAATTTTTGAAAACAATATCTTATATCCTGTTTTATTTTGTTTTGTTTTTCGTTATTCTTGTCTTTTTTCAGTCACAGCGTATTGTTAACCAAAACGACCCCTGCTGCTTACCTTCTCCCAACTATCCAACATCCCAGTGATTTCTCGTTGAAGTGCAGAGGATTTCTCGGCTTCCTTCAAAGCGAGTGTCAAGTCAACACGGCGCCGATATTGCTTTATAATGGGTGACCAATTTTCACACATTGGGGATGTATTTTAGTCCCAAATATCATCTGTTGGTTCTTTGTGTCAATACAACGAAAGAGTTTGGTACAATGTTATTTTAAATTTTGACAAGCATTTGTAGATTCAGGAACAAATTGAACCTTACAAGAAAAGATAGAGAAAATTTTAACCACTACAGTGTATAGCATTGAAGAACCGGATCTTTGGTTTTTCTGACATTAACTAGACCTTGATCCTTGAAAGAAACTGGCATCAAGAAGCATTTATATTTGTATTAACAGTAGCAGCATTTTGAAAACATCGTTTTGTGTACCTCAACTTAAATTCACGTCGTGTCATGTAAGTTAATATTCCGAGTTTTCATAGGCCTGTAAATTTAAGAACAGACGCAAATTTCGGTCTAATGGTCCGCCCCTTTTATGTGCATCCAAGTAGACTTAAAGTTACAAGATTTGTTTTGAATGTAAAGCTCCCAAGCTTATTTTTTACACTGCCATGTAAAAGAATGAGATAATTTTAGGACTAAGAAAAAGTTTTCCATAAAATGTTAAAAGGTTTAATTTTTTTCAACATTGCCGTTTAAAAATGCGTATTTTTCAAGAACAATATTTTTCTTAAGCATTGTCCTTGGTTATCCGTACATGTTAGCTCCAAAAGACTTTTGACTTATATAGAATCACATCAAAACGTTTATAAGTAAGCATTAATTTTCATCAAAACTTCTGATCTTAGAACTGTTTAAATGACCTTGAAGTTTTAAACCGTTTCATATAAAAATAGAGTTGCTAAGTTTCATATTTTGAATACATGACTTTTGTGATCATTCCTCCTAAAAGTGAGATAAAAACTCAATTTTTTTAGGATTTTGAGATCGACAGTTGATGTCTTGAGCAAATTGTAGAAAAAATCAATACAAACAAATTTGCTGAAGACATAAATCTTGTATTTTTTACCCAATTGGAGATAGAAAGCTTTTTTTTAAGAACTTACCACCAAAACTACATTTTTCACTGAAACATTTTGTTTTTAATTTTAAGGACAATATAACTTTGTACAAAGTTATCTGCAATATCTAAATACAAAACTTTCTAGAATATACTACACCTGCATTATTTCAGTTATTGAACTTTTTTCTGTTTTTTTTCGTCATATTTTTTAAGGCTGTAACACATTTAGCAGCAAATAAGATCAAATAAACTTGCATCTAATAGAATATTAAAAGAGCGAGCTTTAAAGTGGTGGTTAGTTTGTCCATCCACGACTATCTGCTGGGAAGTTATAGTCAAAAAAAATTCGATGGTTTTTCTAAATTTCATGATTCAAACAGTATTCAAAATTGCGTTGCCATGGTAACCACACCCTCAAACTCATTATTTTTAGCTTAACTGTACATTTTGTTTTTGTCAATATTTCATTCATTATATGTTAGTATAGTTAACCGTTTGACAAAAGTCATGCCGTCAAAATATGAAACTTGTCATATCTAGCAACTTTGCCAAGAATTTAGGAAGCTATGAGTTGAGAACGTTAAAATCGACTCTTTGACCACTGTGCGTTGCCGGGAACGCAATCTACACCAAATTGTTGGGAAGAGTAGCCTTACTGCAGATACGACTGTTGCGATGGAAAAATTCTGTCAGCAGGTATTCGTATAGCAAACAGTTTGGACATGTGGCAGGCGATCTTCCATTTTATAATCAAAAGGAACAAAAAATGCTGAAATTTACCAAAGCGAATGCTATCAGGTTGCTTCCACTGCATCAGAAACATGAAATGTCTCCCCTTTCTTGCTGGATCCAGCATCGATTAATTATGCCATATCAACTCTACAGTGGATTTCGGATAACAACATTGATTTCGTTGAACCCACCAAGCTATTCCCAACTGCGACTGATTGGACACTACTGGGCAATCGACAAGCGGAACCTCAAAACGGAGCAGGTGCAGATGCTGTGACCCACAATATGTCAGACTAAAAAAAAACTGGTCACCAGCATTCAGGAAGTGCACAAAATTTCTTGTGCATGGGCGATATAACAGCTTAACTACAATCATAATACCGAAACAAGCAATCTGGTTAATTTGTCAGTTAAGTTGATATTTGAGCATGTTTAGCTGTACTGAAATATATGGCTTCGATAATTTGCGAATTATTTTTTAGTTTTACTTAAACTAATGAATGTTTATAACTTCTTTTCGATTCACGCCTTATTCTTTCAAATCTAAAAATAGCAAATGACAGAAATGAACAATTCCTCAATGTTTGTTTCAAATCCAAGAAGGTCAACAACAAATTCGGATAGAATGACCCATGTAATATCAATTTCATAAGTCAGTTCAATGGCTACTGATAACTACACACTACCAAAATGTCATGTAAATTTCTGTCTCCTGAGATCGACACATGTAAGCGTCCTTTAGCACATTAGAATGAGTTGAAAGAGATGAAAAAATAAATTCAATCAAACACGCCTTTTATCGAGTTGCGTATGTGTCAGTTTCAGGAAACATAATTTTACACGAAATCTTTGTTTACGTTCCCCGACTTTTTACAAACATGCATTACGTCTCGTGCAAAATTCATTACTTCTAAGTGTGTAGGGTTTGGAAAACCAAAATGTTAACAACAGTTGTGTGAATATAGCGATAAATTTAAAAGAAATGCAGGTAGATGAAACAACTGCACCTTATTTTGGTTTGTTTATAATCAATCATCTCACAATAATAATTCGGGTTGGTGTCGAATCGTCACCGGAGGCTCAAGAAAAACATAAAAAAACATGATACACACCCTGATACACAAGATTCCTGTATCAGCTAGTGAGAATCTACATACGCCTCTGGTTAAATCTCTAGTCTCCATTTTGAGGTGCTAATCTCGCTTCTCGGGCTACGAAGGAATACAATTCTGCATGGCACACCTCACCCCCACTTATCCACCGCTGCGCCGGCACGTATCCATCAGCTCTATCGAGAGTCTCTTAGACCGACCGTGATCGTGATCTCATTTACGCTAGTGCTCCCCGTTGAACGATTATTATTTCGTTTCCCGGTCTCCCTTCACAACTGACAACGACCGGCGACGATGCCCCGGGGCACCTCTGAAACCTACCGTAGCACCGGGACGAGGGTATAGCTTGTTGTCATTTTTGCCCCGAGTGTTACCTTCTTTAACGATTATCTGATGATTGTTTTTAAAATGACATTAAATACAGGCACATCGCTTATTCGCTTCTAGAAGATTGGTGAAGCTAAGACGACGATGGCAATGCCATGGTCGTGGCACAGCGATACGGTGATACAATGCGATGCTGAATAGGGAGCACCCAGAGCGACTGATGCAGCAGCATTAGCATCAGCATCAAATGGTTTTGTTCCACAGTGCAGAGAGTGCAGAACGATTAGCCTCCACCACTACCGCCAAATGCCAAAGGGCGCTGGTATGGGACGAGTGCAATCAGCAAACCCCGTTGCCGGTTTGTTCCCTTTTGATGATTGTACTTCATAGCGAGTTGGTTGATGGGATTGCTGAACATTTCAAAGATCTTCGGATAATTAGTGTGAATATAGTAGATGATAATTGGACGGTAGTGTTTTCAATTTAGATCGCAAATTTTGCTAGAACGAAAGTGAAGAAAAATAATATGAGCGATGTTCGGTTACGAGGTGATTGCAAATACCGGCACCTATTGAAACGCCAAAAATATACACCGTCAACGTTATTGTTCCTTGCCACCACATAATGTCGCCGCAATTTATTGGAAAAAATCGTCTGTACAAACTGAAACCCTGTCAACGCATGCACATGTGCAATTTCCACCCAAAACGGGAGTAAAATCACCCTCAGCGGAATGTTCTGATGAGCACCCGTGTGGCCGAAGCATTCGAGTTAATTAAATTATTGTCATTTGTGAAACATGCAATTATCGTTTCGATCGAGCGTAGAGATTGAAAATTAAGCTCCCGCATGCATTCCAGTTCCGAAGTGATGAGAAGCCCAGCGCCTGTCCACTTGAGCGCGGACGGATTGGTAATTTAGTGGGGTCCAAGGGATTTTCGAGAGATGGACAGCGCTCAAATAGCCAGGATTTGGCATCGTCGTCGGGACGGATGTTGTTGTACTGTACACGTTGCAAAAATGTGACGTTCGGATATTGTGGCCGAGTGTCGGCATTCGAACTTGTGCCTTGGGTGCGCTTCGAATGATACTCGCAAATGCACTGAAGTTGTGGTGCGTTTCGTGGGGGTGAGTCATGTAGCAATGATTTATACAATGATGGGATACCCGAAATGTGATGGACAAAATATCTGCACTCGGGACAACTGATTGCCCGTCGGTAATATTAATTTGCATTTCATGCAAGTGGACATAATGTTACTATGCAACAACAAAAAAAGATGGAGGGTGGTATTCAGTTGATGTGCGAGTTTCTGAACAGATTGCAGGGTTTTTATTTTATATAATAGTGTTCATCCACAGTTGATAATTATTAAAGATACCCAGGATTTGTTTTAATGAGTGTGTTTATGATGCAAGTAAAATAATAAAATAGGTCAGGTCTTTAGGGCGATTGGTCATTAGGCTGAAGCTTTAGGAGTCTTGAAAACTATGCAGTTCTTTGAAAAGATTACTCTTTTGGATTCTTGACACACGAGCCTTCCAAAACGAGGCATCTTGCTGTTACCGAACCTCTCATTCAGAGCTTGCCCAATACTAGGTAGGGTGAAAAGTAACCTCCTTGACCGCAAAACTGCGACCTTAGTGCAAAAAGGATTATAGTTCCTTGAAGTCCGTTCATATTTAAGCATACACACCACATTTCAGTGCGATAGTTGTTGACGTGTTTGGCGTCATGATGAATATGAATAAAAACATTTTTTCTAGTTATGGATACACACGATTTTTGTACTCTCATAAAATATTATTTTATGAGAGGTAAAACGGCGACGGAAACAAACCAAAGTTGGATAAGTATTATGAAGTAAATGTTCCGTCAGATTACACCGTTAAATATTAGTTTCGAGAGTTTCGTGGTGGCCGCTTCTCCACTACCGATCAAGTCCGTGATCCGATCCGGTTGCAGAGGACAATGTCAAAATTGTTCGTGAAATAGTGTTGGCTGACCAGAAAGTGAAGATACATGAGCTAGTAGATGCCACAAAGATTAGTAGTGGGCGCTCATGCCATAATTCGGGCGAGATTCTGCATATGAAAATGTTATCCTGCCGCTGGGTGCCACGCATGGCCACTCCTGACTAAAAACACGAACTTCGAAACAGCGTTAAGACTTGCTGATATGGACGCCGATTGGTAAGTTTTCTTATTATTACACACCAGCGAACAGAATGAGTGCCCAGCAATGGACTGAAGCCAGCACAAGTGCCACGAACTGGCCTAGGGAGACTTAATGAGTTGGAAAGATTTTGGCGTCGATTTTCTGGGCTTGTCATGGCATACTCTTCGTGGACTACCTCAATTAGAGAAAAATCATCAACAAGCATATCATAGCGAATATTACTGTGCATTATTAGTGCGATTCAAGGTCGAAATCAAGAACACGGCTTAAATCAAGGACTCACGGCTCCAAATGCTTTCTCATCAACTGTATTCACCCAATTTGGCTCTCTCGGTGTATTATCTGTTCCAAAACCTCAAAAGATGGCCCATCAATAAAAAATTCATCGAAATCATCGACGGCGTGGAAGAGTATTTTCAGACCTTCCGGAAAATTCTTTTCGGACGGGATCAAGAAATTGGAAAACCGCTGGAATAAGTGTATAGAGCTAGTAGGGGACTACATTGAATGAAATGAAAAACATTTAATTTTTGTTTTCATTCTCAAAGAGGTTACTTTTCACCCCATCTTGTATGCTGCCCGGGAATCGCATATCAGCAAAGCAAGCAAAGATGCAACTGATATGCGTTTCACGGCAGTATACTGCCGTTATAAGCATAACTGTTCCACCCAAGGAACATTGCTGGTTTTATCATGGTTTTATAGCATTCTTGAAGTCTAATTCATGCTCTTCAAAACCCTTATAAAACCAAAATTGTTACTTGGGCAGTCACATGTATATAGGGAAACCCATAGAACATGGGACAATTATGCGTAGAACGGCAGTATATCTAATCTAATCTAATATAATCTAATCTAATACAAACGCAGCCAGTACGAGAAAACATCATGGAAATAATTGAGTTAGGTAACGCCCGATTATTTTTTTCTGTCGATATTAATGCTAAACAATACATGATACAAGCATCAAAGCGGCCAGGGCTACTGCGTTGCATTTACCGCAAAAGATGCTTCTCTAAAATGAGTTGGATTCAAACAAATAGATTTGAATTACAACGCATTTTGTGAATCTACAGGGAAGGATGGATGCGTGGACCGTACCATACGCTCCGAGTTAAAAATAATAAAATAATATTAAAGTTAATCATGAAAATCAGAGTGGTGATAAATATGGTATAAAAAAATGTTAAACAAATATGCAATGTCTTATAGAACAATGCATAAAATATAGTGAAGGGATATAATGTTGTGAAATGATAATAATAATAACACATGTCTGCAGATTGCTGTCCTGCTGCAATTGTAGAAGGGTTTGCGTATCTATTATAAACCTTAAAGTTAAAGCTATGTATATCTAAAATGTCGATGTGCTGTTCCGTTTCCTTGCACCGCAATACTCATTTGTGGGGGATCTAAATGATGAACTCTACTGGTTGGTCGCTTATCTAATCTCATCTAATCCAATTCGAATGCAGCAGAATTGAACAAGATTTAATTTAATGTGTATATAAGAGTGTACATCCTTAAAATTAAATGTGATTTAATTAAATAACATACAATGATATGATGAAAGTAAAACGATGTTATAATATAATACTAAATAATATTTGTTTTAAATTTAAAACATGTATTCACAAAATACACCTCACAGAAAATTGCAAAGCAGAAAAACAGAGCGGGTAATTACAACCATCAAAGATAAAACTTCAACTAAAAGATGTATGATGTTTCTATTTAGATTATTCTTAAAGACATCTTCTAAAAAGTATTCCTCACAATCCTCCAGTTCAGCGTTTCCAGGCGTAGTGGAAAAGTGGAAAATTATTTTCGATATTTTTTTATCTTAATGAAACTTTGAATACTTGTTAGGCTTAGGAGGCTGAGCATTTTCCGCGCTAGCATAGATTTTTGTGACTCAACAGTTTTAAAAAGGGCAAAAGCATTTTGAATAGCCCTTCAATTAATAATTTGTAGTTTGAAAACCTTTGGTTGAACAAAAAAACTGTCTAAGCACAAGTTGTGAACCTATGTGTGAAGGTTGTGAATAAAATATACACTGAGAAAAAAAAATCGGAAAAATGAACAAATGACATGAAAGTTTAAATATCTCAAAACACGATTTTTTGATTTATTTTAGTTTTTGGCTGTACAAACTTGGAGCTATTACGCAAATTTAAGCGAAGACTCCAGGATGAAGAAATTTCAGGGAACAAGTTTCTTGAACATCAACTTTCAGGGCATTTCTAAAAAATTTAATATTCGCGAGAATAAACGTACTCTGATTAAATAATCTGATTTCTGAAGTATTTTAATTTTTTTTAAACTTCTGGTAATGACCTACTTAAGAGCATCAGTCAGCATTCTTTGACTGCAAGATTATTGAATGAACGGTCCAAATAAAACAGATTATAAACTATAGAGGATGCATAGCGCTACTGTTCGTCTTGTTCTCACACGCTAACATTACGGGTACATAACTGTCGAATCACATACTTTTCACGTTGAAAGTTATGTCCCTGGCCTACTAAAACTAGGAAAAGATATTTTGCCAACGGCGTCAACGCTATAACCTCCTGCCTGAATTCGAAACGTCTAAGATCACTCAAGTTATTTCTCGTCATCTCTAACGTAGAAACCTCGGAGAGAAATGCCGTGAAGCGTTGTAATACTGATCCACACCAGTATGGATTACTGGTTACCACCATTTATGGATTTATATACTCTAATTGTTATTTTTTGTGACTTGAGTGATCTCAGACGTTTTCGAATCAAAACAAACCCAAAAAGGGAGAGAATTACTCTCCCATGTGTGCATCAAAAATAGAGTGCATAAAAACTACCACTAGAAACTAACACAAAACTATCAGGCCTCGATATACCCCGCAGTGGGATATTAGGCAAAGATAACGTCTTTGGTTCGAGTACTACTTTATCCATGCTCTTTCGTTCAATTTTCAATTCTTCTATTCTATTTCCAACCTACCGTATACTGACGGAACTTTCAACACTTTCTCTTCGTATTTTTCATTCTAGCAATCATTACTGTCTACTTTTGTTGCATCAAGGTGATTAGCAAACATCTCTTTCTACATCATAATCGTTACTCCGCGCACGAAGAATAAAAACCATAACAATTAGAGTATAAAAAATATGCTTTCCAAAATGATACGAAAATGTATTTTGAACAACTATTATTCAACACATCGTGAGGATAGAAATATAGTTATCTCCTTGAATAACTAACTTTCACAAGCAACAGGAGGAATGTTATGCATTTGAAATATCTTTCAAACAGTGGATTTCAACAAACTGGTGTAATCTATAGACACTTTTACAACCAGTTGATGAATTTGTATCATATTTTACCGAAAAGTTAGAAAAAATTGTGAAAAACCCATGGTTATATCAAAACCGAACATCCCTCGTTTTTGAGACACCAGAAAAATAATTTAAACAATGGCGAAGTTATCATAGTGCGTGATTTTTCCCGTAAATTATACATTTGTTCTTAACGATGCCGTTCAAAGTAGTTATTGGAGAAATAACTAAGCCACAATTCATCCCTTTGTTATTTACTATGCCGAATCAGGAGCGTTCAAGAATATTAGCTTTATCGTTACATCGGAAGTACTTAAACATGACACAATAGCTGCTCAGGTATTTATTTCAAAACTAATGAGCTTTTTGAAAAACAAACTAAAGCAATTGAAAAAAGCGCTATTTATGTCTGATGGAGCTGCATCCCAATATAAAAATAGGAAAAATTTTGCAAACCTTTTTATATTCAAATCAAAATATAGCATAGATGCTTAATGGCATTTTTTCGCTACTTCCCATGGGCCACTTGCCGCGATGCAATTGGTGGCACATTAAAACGAATGGCAAGAGACGCAAGTATAGCTAAAGGACATGAACACCCAATAAAAAAATGCAAAAAAATTATATGATTGGGCTTATCAGAAAAATAATGATTGCACAATGAAAATGTCATTTTGGTTTGTATCTTATGAAGACTATGAACAGGGAGTTACAGAATGGAGCAATATCTTTCAGCAAACTAAAATGATTACTGGTACACAAAAATATCACTCTTTTGTTCCGAGTTCAGATCATCAGATAGAGGCAAAATTGCCATCCAGGGTGAGATAGGTCTCGTCGTCCATTGTTGAGTTGACCATCTTGTTCAGCCGCTGCCGCTGCGTCATTGCCTGCAACTCCGAAACCAGTGGACGTGACCTCCGCTTCATGAAATGTATGTTCATGTTTGCCAGGTACTTTTTTCCGGCAAGCGCACGCAGCGATGTAGCCGTTTTTCCCTCGGTCTTCCTCATCAGCATCCTTCGGAGCTTCTTGACGCTCAGGGTTGTCGGCCGTCTGGAACCGGGCTTTGTTTCGATGCTCTGATTGTTGTCTAATAGTGCCAAGATGTGGTAGATGCGTATCCGGTGTCCACAAAGTGCCGCACGATGTCCATTTTCTACGTAGCGGGGCACCGTTCTTTGAATTGCTTCAATGTTTTTGACATCACGGTGTGAGTTCAAGCAGCTGAACAATGCATTAGGTCCTAAGTAGCATTGGGAAACTCTCTTTGTCGACTTTCTCTTTGCGTTTCTACGGCTATGTAAAAACATGCTCAAGTATTTCCAACACACAGTACGGTAATATAAAGTGTAATTAAGGATCCCATACGTGCAAAACATCAGCAAATAGTTTAAGGGAATCCTCCCCTGAATATGAACCAAAAATTCGATTTTTATTGGCAAACAATGAAAGTCACATATTCGTAGAATGTATGTGTAAAAGGATTTTTTAATACGATGAATATTTATTGAATGGCAGCGCCTCGAACACACCTGTCTCACGTGCGCTGCGCTCTGCACTAAAAACTTTGAAGGCGTTTTTTTCTGGAAACCATGTTTTTCAATCTAACTTCAAGCCCCGGGTTCGAACTATTAATCCGATTCCCTGCATAAAAAACTGTTTGAAAGGTTATAATTTTTTGTACGGCTTGAACTAAAAATTGGCATTGATAATTAATTATTTATAATTTTTAAACATGGTTGAAATAAAAAAAAGTAGCGATAAATTAAACTTGTTAGTTAAAATGATCACTATGCAATGAGTTTAAGTTTAAATTGTCTTAAATTTAGTTCAAACCGTTTAATTATCTTTCAGAAATGATAATTAGATTTGATTTCTTTCCACTACAAGAGGCTGCAGGATTGAAGTTGTCGCCTCATGTTTTTCGCGCAGAGGCCTACGGAAATCGTCATTTTTTAGCCGCTATTTTTAGTTTTACAATTTCTCTATTTCCTAGAAATTTTGAATAAAAATCAAATTTAATCAACAAAGTTCGTATGCCTTTTCATTCTTTCACAAAAAAAAAAAATACAAACTTTGCCTTATTTTTGCCCAAATCCAGGGGAGGATCCCCTCAATAGACCAACTATTAACGAAAGCGATAGTCGACGAAGAGAATTAACGTTACTTAGGACCTAATGCATTGAGTTCAGCTTGAGTTTGACCGATAGAGCTGTGAAATTTTGTCAGCTTACTCATGGGCTACTATGATTGATGCTGCATGGCTAGTTTCGTCAGTGCTGGTGAAGGCAAACCCATGAAAAATGGGCAATTTTTGTATTTTTATTTAATGCAAACATTATAATCACAATATTGCCACAGTGACACAACGCAAACACAACCATAACGTCGAATGAACCAATTTAAGCCAATAGTAAAGAAGCTGAACCGCATGAGTAAAATACCTTATTATTTGAACAAATCTTATTAATAATGTATTGTTTACATCTGAACTCATAATTATTTATACCAGTAAAGTAGTCGAAACCAGAAACAAACCGTGAAAAAAAATTTGTGCACTTACACCGTGTCCAATACAAAATAAAACTCTATTTATTTTAAATCGATAATCCAGATTACATTGATAACTTTACCCTTTATATTGCAAATATAATACTGATCAACTTAACTGTTCTGGAATAACACCGCCTTTAACCTTCTTGACCAGTTCCAGACGTTTTTCGAAACAGTCACGGGTGGCACGCACGACTTCCATCGGCATTTCATCCCAAATTCGTTTGATAACGGTTTTGAATTGGTTCATATTAGACGCCCTGTGGTCATTTACCTTTGCCAGCATGTATGACCATACGAAATAATCCATAGGCCATTCATTCTTGTCCAAAAAGTCGGTTAAATTTTCTCGGAACCAGCCCTGAACGACATTTGCAGTATGCGATGGCGCTCCGTCCTGCTGAAACACATAGTGGTCGTCTCCAAACACCTCTTGTACATATGGCTTGACAACTTTATCCAAAACTTCCGTTCTTTAATATACGGCATTCACTTTAACGCCTTTTTCGATGAAAACCAGTGGTAATTTGCCTCGCTTGCAAATTCCTCCCCAAACCATCACTGACGCAGCACTTTGGAACCGTGGAATATTCCTATCACTCTCGAAGAGAGAGCCCACAATCTGTCGTTCTGGACATTGTGGGATTGTTGCAAGATGAATGAGTTTTCGTCGGAAAAGATAAATTCTTCCCCACCGTGCCG
This sequence comes from Aedes japonicus, assembly GCA_034211315.2. Taxonomy (NCBI): domain Eukaryota; kingdom Metazoa; phylum Arthropoda; class Insecta; order Diptera; family Culicidae; genus Aedes; species Aedes japonicus. The sequence continues at coordinate 304,341 of JASCZW010004926.1, forward strand.
TGACAAAAGCAGACTTGCTCTTTCGATTCGTTTCTGCTTGGAAGGTTCCGAAACTCCGTGAACCTTACGTTTCTTGAAAGCTTGGAATCCGAGGTCATTTTGCAGTATCTTGTGCATTGACGATCTTGAAACATTCAGATCTGCGGCCATTTTACGTACGCTGTGATTTTCGTCTAATCCGGTCCCTTCAACAACTCGTGCAGTCCGCACCGTACGAGTACGACTGAATCTCTGCCGGTCATCTAACGAGCAGGTGTTTCGGTCACCTTCGAATGGTTCTGTACACAAAATCCCGCTTTACTCCGAGGTTTTTCAAATTTCTTAAAATAGCACCCGGGCGCTCACCTTTAAAAAACTTTTTTATCACCACAGCACGAAACTCCTTCATCGCTGGTAAAAGATAAACACCGAATGAAAACAATCGGACATAACCTAAAAGCGTTTGTATAAACATAGTTCAAAACGACACCAACACATACGTGAAGCATGTTGAGTAGTTGCACGACACCAATGCAAGGAAAAAGTTTATGAGAATATATTGGACACGGTGTATTTGTTCGAGTAATAGTCGAAACTTGCGTTGATAACGCATCGGATGAACATCTTATTTTTCAGTTTAAATCAACCTAGTAATTATTTAATTGAACGTGTTGAAATGTTGAAATTCTGTTCCGCTGCATACCGCCCTTCCGATTCAGCCTAATTGTTGTCCAGCTTTCAATTACCAGTCAGCAGCGTCACTGATGATGATGATGATGATACCGAAGAAAAGGGTAGCAGGGGTAACATCAGTAGCAAAAACAACCGAACAACGTCCTCAACCATTCGTCAGTGCAATAATTCTTTTCCCCGCAGCACAGCACACGGCAGTGGTTGGTCCCGGTCATTGAGAGTCAGGATAAGAGCCAGCCACCATTTAAAGGCCTCATCTGGTTCCAAACCCGTCATCCCACACGCTGAAGCTTGTCTGTACATTAGAGTGGTTCAGATTTGGACGGTATGGAACGTAGATGGATTTAGTGTAAGCTTTGGTCAGAAACATCCTCTTCAAATTTAAACAACAGAAATTGGGAAAAGGACATAGTTATTTTTCTGTAGAACTAATCCAAAACTTTTTTCTAGAGTATTTTTTTTAAATTGTTTATACAAACAGTTTACCTGCTTCAATTCTCAGTGTTCACGAGGAAATACTGTTGCATTATTTTTAGTTTCTTAATTGTTTAAAATATTTCTTCCATTTTGTGTTTCAATGGTGACAAGATATTGAATTCCATCTAACATATACATTTAAATTGAAGCTAGACCGCTCTAATGCACACATATATGCTGTTGCTGTTGCCGTTGGAACTGGATGATTAAATCGGTTTGCTGAATTGGAAAATTTCCAATCTTTTGCCGGATCATTGCCGATGGAGTGGATTCTGTGTCTGTATGTTTGAATCGCACACACTACCATACGGGAATGCATTTATTGGAAAGGTAACATTACGTGTCGGAAAATACGGCAAGTGTTCAGTAAACTACCGCCACTACTGCTAGCCACGCCTCGCCATGCCAGATCATGCCTTGGGTGGTAGGCTTCTGGCAACGGTCCCAATTCATCGGGTTTATGGTGAAAAATTCAATTCAAGCTTGTAATTAATTTCTGAATGCAGATGTAATGGTTCGCTGATTTTGTTTGTTTAAATTATATACGATTTTCTGAATTAATAACCTGGAGCGTTGATTTATTGATCTGTGGTGCTGAGAGGTATTTAATTGGTACAATATTTTTTAGGGAAAATCTGCTTTGATTGAGGCTTTCACCATACGCAAGGGAACATCTCCATCGTAGTTTATAATTAGCTGAGTGTTAATCCTTTAAGTCTTTCAATAACTTTCTCTCTATAAGTAGGACATGTTTTACTCCATACAAGCGCTTATCAGCCACCGCAGAATATCAGGACCGTTGATCTTTCCTAGTCCATTTCTATGGATATTCATCCGCAGGCTGATTATGCTAATTAACATCGAAACATTTATGATAAAGCCTCTAAGTCCCAGAGAGCAGTCGAACTGGCAGGTTGAGATAAGCTAGAAAAATTCACCATCTCCGTACCTCCGTGTTGGCAAGATGAGGAAAATCTGTATAAATTTCCTTTTCCTTTTTGCTGGATAACACACGCCCGCAACTGGTGGTGGTATGAAAACTGCTAATTGAAAAATTATCATTCAGCTTCTGTCTTTTACCGGGGTGTAGCGGATACGTGGAAAACACGCGTTCCTGCTGCGATGCCTCGGAGGCACGTGAAGAAAATGTGGCAAGCAACCGATTAAGTAATTTGGAGCTGGCACGCATCTTGTCTTGTACGGAAACCATCAAACGTGTGCGTACGTTAGTTTCCATAGGATAAAAGCGGCTCACGTAACTACCACCAACCACATCATTAGACGGGAAGGTGCTGTATTAATATATTCATGAGGCGATTCACACGTGTTCCTAATGCTAATTAATTCATTGTTAATTCGAACTTGTTGATGCGGTTTCGGCCCAAAAATTACGCTGGTTTCCTTGATTTTCACTGTAATTTGGTGGATCCTATTTTATGTTTCGGAAAATCATATCATTTAAAAGTGCTGGCGTACAAAAACTTGCGCGTCAGTCACACACAGCATCTCTGAAGAAGGAGAAATACAGATACCAATGACCCAGGAAACTGTGCAATTTGTGATGAGAAGCAAACCGGTTTTGGGTCCATTCCGTGTATACCTTTCCTGTCACTCTGAACCAAATGCAGCTCGGACTCTATGGCAGTTTGCTTTTACTGAAACACGAACAGTGACTCTGGAAAGTCGTTGCATCAGCTGTTTGTTATTTTATGTTACACTTTTTTTTGCTAGCACTGTTGTGTCTGACCGTCTCAGGATGGAAAATGTATGGGACTTGCTTTTATGTTCTGTACGTGCAGTCCGATGCTGAGTGGCGAATTTGGATGCGAACCAGGGGGTTCGTGTCCGATGGTCGATTTGAGGTTTTTGAAGCAAGAAAAAGCTAGGTGGACCCCTCCGTGAACCGTTCCGCCCAGAACAATCGACGCCAATATTCCATGACCGAGACACGCGATTTGAATTGACCCTCTCATTATGGTCGTTATGTGCACGGCAGGGATTCTCGCCGCTGGCTCCTCACTGCTGATACTCAGGCTACTTCCCGGTACGTGTTTATTTTTAGACCATACCGTAAGCAACCAGTTCAGTTTCTTGAAACCAATCAGGAAGGTGGGATCGCATGGTTGGGGTACGGTAGATTTTCAATGGAAATATGATAGCAACACTTGCGTCGCAGAAAAACGGACATGACTTTTATGATATGGCTTAAGTTTAAACGTTTTAAGATTTTTTAGAAAATCTATTTGTTTGGTAGATTTAATGTTATAGGAGGAAAATCGTGACTAACTTACGATAATGTGGGATTCCAAAAAAGTTGATTATATTTTTGAAATTCCACATTATCGTAAGTTAGTTACGATTTCCCATCTATATCCCGAAATCTACCAAGATAAACATACAATTTCAAAGACCTCAAACTTAGACATTTTAACCGTAGGCTAAAAAAACTATGATAGTTTTTTTTATAAAATCCGATGAAATGTTTACTTTTTCTCCTCTGTTCGGGAAATAAACCACTGCGACCAGTAATTTGATCTATTGTAATATATCCCGTATCATTTTTGTAGTGTCGAGTTACTTCATCACTTTTGAGAAATAATGATGTATTCGGTCTTATTACAGTTGTCATTGTTTGTTTTGTTGGCAATGAATCGACTTTTATTGAAAGTTTCCGCTTTTCAAACCGTTTGTGAGTGAGAGCACTCTTCAAATGCGCACCCTTTTATGAGTCAAAACCGAATACATTGCAAATAAAACAAACTATGACTCCAATACCAATACCAACCAATTCAAAATATAGAACATCAAATAGAAAATGATAATTCATCTAAATGAAGACAGACCATGTTTTCCTTATTCCCAGCTTATCTTCGGTGGCACAATCTGAGTATTGTCACTTTTAATAAGACATAAAAGTAACTAGGACTAAGAGAACCTTTGACTACAAAACAAAAACACATATGTGCCCTAATTTGAATTAATTTGAACTAGGGTTCGGTGAAAGATCTAATACCCTGTAACGCATCACAAAAAGGTGATATGCCAGCGTTACGGGTCAATGTTGACTATTCAAGCTGAACAATGCATTAGGTCCTAAGTACCATTGAAAGACTCTCTTCGTCGACTTTTTCTTTCTGTTCCTTCGGGTAAACATGTCCAAGTATTTTCATCAATCAGTTCGGTAATATAATGTTTAAGTAAGGGTCCAATACGCCAAAAATATCAGCAAATCCTAGAGAGTTTGAGCTGTTTAGTGGAATACCTGTTATTAGAAATTAGAAGAAAAATTAGTATTTTCCATTTAATTCCAACTACCATTGCTTATCTTTACAGACACGCGTATTTCGTCTACAATGTGCAGACTTCTTCAGTGTCTCGTACCAGTTGAGTTATTAGTACGAGACACTGAAGAAATCTGCATATTGTAGAAGAAATATAAGTATCCGTCAAAATAAGCAAATGTAGTTGGAATTAAATGGAAAATACTAATTTTTGTCCTCATTTCTAGTTATTAGCAAATCATTTTATAGACTTACTATTAACTATATGGAAGAGAAGGTCGACGAAGAGAGATTGTTACTTAGGACCTAATGCATTGTTCAGCTTGTATTCTCAGTGAATGATTTTCAAACCTTTAATTCAATATATTCTTCCATTAATGCATTTCACTGAAAAGTTTCATATGATAACTTGGTTACATAGTTTTGATTTAAATACCTTCCCAATAGTAACTCGTTCCATTTAGCAATATTTTTCTTCAAGTAAACCACATGTATTCGAACATGCTGGTGTATTCGTTTCATAATTATATAGGGTACAGAACGCGTTTTAAACAGCGCAGGCCTCAGCTGGGATTTTTGATAAAGTTGTTTGTGATCTGTAATTAGAATTACAATATTTCGACATTAATTTATTTAACTATTCTACACGTTAATTTTATTTTCCACATTGCTCAAGGCTTGTTCGGAAACAAGAACAAAAAAAGTTAAAATCAAAAAATTCAACAAGAAAAATATAAATAATTGCAGCGTACATTTTTCTCAGTGTTGTTCTTGTTTTGACATTTTCAATCATTCGCGCGCGCAGTTCCGTTTTATCACGCTATATAGATTTAATATAAACGGCAACAAAATGGGTGCTCGTCATGAATTTGTTGCGAAAATCTAAGTTTCTCAGCAGCGAAGACAGCTCCGTGAAGAGAAAAGCCGGAGGTCAGATGAATGTTTGGCGAAACTATCAAAAAACAGTGATTTTTTTCGTTCGAATTCGTTGAAAGTTGTGATTTGGGAGGAAAATACGGAGGAATGTGATAAAAATGAAGAAAAACAGAAAAAAATATTTACTTTAAAAAGGCGCGTTGAATTTCCCCTAGTTTAAATTTAAGACAAAGGAGGCGTAAGCAACAAAACTGTTTGCAAGTTTTCATACGCCATACAACATTCTTTGCTATCTTTTATACAACGGGCTAGATTCAGGCGTCGTTTAGCTCAATGTCACAGGAAATATCCCATTATTTGCCGTCAAATCCAGCATTCCCTTTATGTGCTTTAGATGACGCCGATGTGAAACTTTAATTATTTTTCATCCTCACCAATGAATATTTACAAGATTCTCAAGAGAAACAATCTTAGTTTTATGCTTAGTCTTGCAATAATAACTCGACTGAAGGTGGTTATCAGTACGAGACACTGAAGAAGTCTGCACATTGTAGACGAAATACGCGTATCTGCCAAGATATGCGAAGGTAGTTGGAATTAAATGGAAAATACTATTTTTGTCCTCATTTCTAGTATTCCACTAAACAGCTCAAACCCTCTAGGATTGATTGTATGCTGTTAGAGCGTTGTTGTATGGATGTTCAGTTGCTTGGTGAACCTTCCATCGTACACACCACAAAATCAGTCGACTTCTGTAGGCTGGGCATGTCGTAAGAATGTCTGATGACAACCCAGTTAAAATGATTCTTGGAAACAAACTGATAGGCACAACAAGAAGAGGCGTGCAACGAGCAAGGTGGATCGATCAGGTAGAAGGCTGACTCTCGTAGACTGTGAGTCTGGTGAGGTGCAACCTTGGACCGAATAGAATAACGACAACTTCTGTATTCAGCAGAAGCCTTCGTCTGTTTTTCTTTTTAGACGGTATGGAAAATGGGCAACTAGACACGGAAGAACCCATCCGTGCCTTGAGCCCCGGCCACCTTTTGGTATTACTTCGGAGAGAGTGCTATTGTGTGGTAAGCACCGACTATGTCTAATTTCTTAGGTCCTTGGTAGTTCGTTGGTCCGCTGAGCTATTCGACATCATGCGGGATAATGATGATGTAGCCATGTAGCCTTTCTTGCAGGCGTAATCGATGAGGCTGATAAAGGACAGCTTGTCGTCGATCATTAATCGACACCTGTTGCTCCAATTTGCTACAATATGGCTAGCTCCAGTTTCCTGTAACGCATCCATATCTCCACAATGCCAATAGAGTGCGATGGCGATAGCTTCACCTCTTTGGTGGATTCACCATATACATCTAGGGTGATATCGTCTGCGAACCAAGCATGGAACAATTCATTCACTCGCATGAGCATCACCTATATAAAATAGCAATCTTTGGTTGTTTACAGAATAGTGATCGCGTTTGATGTTTCCTATCAAATGACTCTACGTGAATCCTCGCAAACGAACACTGGAGCAGAAATAAACGAGGAAAACAGAATCATGCGAAACAAATTTTCATATAGATCTGAATGAATGTGTTGTCATTGAACGCAAGGGATTTGAATACACCGAATGAGATTAATTTGACTCAGTGAATGCAATCAGCTAGAATGATCAGAGAAGATATTTGGAAATCGCGTTATGGTTTTATGTTGCATTAGATTGCTAAACATCATGTTATATAACTATTTGAATTTTTAAATTATGTGTCAGGTAAGATTTAAAGAAGTGGGTGTGATGCAATCTATCTCGCTCAGCTGAATCAAACTGAATGCATTCATTAACGATTCAGCAGGTAGATAATAGGTTCTCAGAAAACATCCACACTGCTACAGTCTGATTTATTAAGTGTACGATCAGCAACAAGTTAAACGATCTTCACCCCGTTCGGAAACATAAATCGCAATACCTCGTATCCGATTCTGGTAATAACTTCACATAATCTCGTATAGGTACTCAGGAATCTGGAGGCGTTGGAGCGAGTTGGCGATGGCCTCCCAACTGATGTTATTAAACACGATGGTCATTTCAAAGGTGACCACTGCACAGTAGTGGACTCCTCGCTTCTTGCACTGGATTGCCACTTCAGCCGTCTTGGTGACGGACAGAATGGCATCCAACGTAGACCTGCCTTTACGGAAGCCAAACTGGTTGTTCGACAGACCACCTGTAGCCTCCGTGTACTTTGTCAGTCTGTTGAGGATTACCCTTTTGAGCACCTTACCCGCCGTGTCCATCAGACATATAAGTCTATATGCCAATGGATCTCCTGGTGGCTTCTCTGTCATCCTTAGGAATACCAAAGTCTGAATTTTCCAAGTGTCTGCTGGGAAGACATCCTCGTCTAGGAATCTTAGCATCACCACTCTGAAAGTTTTGGAAGCTAGCAAGATAGCCGTCTTGTTGGCCTGGATTGAAATACCGTCGGGTTCCAAGCCTTGTAACTTGTGTTACTACCCCTAGTAGCACACTTACTTGCAAACCAGTCAAAATTACATCAATGTAACTCAGTTAGGTCACATTGGTGTTGCTTGGGACAACTTCTGCAAATGTTGCTGCCATCTTAGCCTTTATAGTCAGAGCTGTACTCATCTTGAGCTCCAGGATAATTTTGCCGGTGCGAGTACAGTGTATACTCCGTATATCGGCCCCTAGTCCCGCCAGTTTGGCGTCTCTACGCCCGTTCTTTCGCCCTTTTCGTTGCAGCTAGCCGTGTTTCTCTTGACGCCCAGCTTCTTTTGAGTGCCTTAATCTCTTGCTTATGTTTTTATGATTTGTGGGAAGCTATCAAGCCGGTTTTGTGAACGGTCGACCGACAATTGACCAACTCTTACTATCTCTTTACGTTGCGGCTAATCCTCTTAAAGTGTCGTGAATATCAGGTCTCTATACAAAACCTATTCATCAACTTCAAGGCAGCATACGATACTATTGATCGTGCAGAGCTATGAAAGATTATGGACGAGAACGTTTTTTCCCGGGAAACTGACCAGAATGATCAAGGCTACGATGGATGGTGTTACGCGAAGATATCGGGTGCGCTATCGGACTCGTTTGAAACACGCAATGGACTTCGACATTAGAAGGTGTTAGAACGGTTAGACTGTTGTAAGGTTTTATGAAATGTGTGGACTTTTCGGGCGGGTACGATTTTCAATTAATCCGGCCAGTTCATTCTGCTTCACTGACGACGTGGAAATTGTTCGCAGAACGTTCCGGGTTAGATTGAAGGTGAATGCGCCGAAGACTACGTTTCTGTTGGCTGGAGGAACCGAGCGTGGTAGCGCTCGCATAGGCAGATCTGTTACAATCAACGGGTATGCGTTCGAAGTGGTGGATGAGTTAGTGTACCTCGGATCATTGGTAACGTCGGATAACAACTGCAGCAGGGAAATTCGGAGACGCATTATTACCGGAAGTCGTGCCTACTATGGACTCCACAAGACCTTGAGGACTGGTAAATTTCAGCCAAGTACAAAGTGTTCCATGTAGAAAACGCCGATAAGACCGGTAGTTCTTTAAGAGAATGAGACGTGAATAATGCTGGAAGAGGACCTGCAAGCACTTGAAGTTTTCAAACGACGCGTGCTTAAGGCCACCTTTGATGGTGTATATGAAACGGTGTATGAAGGAGAAGGTGGAACCACGAGCTGGCGCAGTTCTATGGCAAACACAGAGTCCAGATAGTCTTTAAAGCTGGGATGGTACAATGGGCGGGACATGTTGTAAGAATGTCGGACAAGAACCACACAAACATGGTGTTTGCATCGAATCCGACCGGTACAAGTCGCGGAGGACCGCGGCGAGCTAGGTGGTTAAACCAAGTGGAGCTATAGCTTAGAAGTGTGGGACATTCGAAGAACTGGAGACAAGCAGACCGCAACCGAGTTTTATGGAACATATCGTGACGCAGATGTGGTCCTTATAGGACGTTGGATCAGCATAAGTAAGTAAGTAAGTAAGTAAGTAAGTAAATCATGTTTTTTTTTTGCGTAGACGGTATCCATGGCCTCTTCAAGATTGACCACACCTGCTTCCGATGCCGTAGCACTTCCGCAAGTGTCGGATATGCCACCTAACCCTACTTTTATGCGTGGTGGAGACCTTGAAAGACCGTCTTTTGCGAACGGATTCGGTTCTTCTTGTTTTTTTGTTCCTATTTCTATTCTGTTGGGTCGCTATAATGACCCCAATTATCTGTACAAGCTTGAAGGCGAGCAGGAAGGCCATGTGAGGGTTGACACGGCCCTTCATGGGGAACCGTATGCAGAGCCGAATCAGTGTGAATTAGGTAAAGGATTATTTGAGTCTACTCCCGCCTGACTGGTGCAACCAGGCGGTGGAGAGTGGAACGTACTAGAGGCCTGCCAAGGTTCTAGTGAGACGTAGACAGCCTGTGTCGCTGAGTTATCGTCATTTCCAGGTTCAACCCGAATGCAACGGTACCACTTGTTATCCATTCGCGGCCAGTTATCATAATACCGTAAGTTCGTTCAGCCGTGAAAGGGATCCGGGTTATACCACGGGGAGACGAGCTAAATCACACTTCACTACATCAGACCCCGGCCATTGTCTGATTGGTAAGGTAAGTAATGACGAATTAGCTTATGTTGGCACATTGAACACTATGCTGTGTATGACTTTTGAATTAAAACAAATGAACTTTTTTTGGATGATGATAAAAAAAGCTAAGACAGATAATTGATTTTGATAAATTTCACATGGAAAGTAATTATTTAAACTTACTTGCAAAAAAAAATCTACGCCCTTGCGAGCGGCCTTCCGACAGTTAACCGGAATTCCTCCTCAGTTTTCGCGACAAAATCGTTGGAATTGATTTTACGTTTAGGTTGGCCCAGAAATTCTCGATGGGCCATTGTCTGATTGGTAAGGTAAGTAATGACGAATTAGCTTATGTTGGCACATTGAACACTATGCTGTGTATGACTTTTGAATTAAAACAAATGAACTTTTTTTGGATGATGATAAAAAAAGCTAAGACAGATAATTGATTTTGATAAATTTCACATGGAAAGTAATTATTTAAACTTACTTGCAAAAAAAAATCTACGCCCTTGCGAGCGGCCTTCCGACAGTTAACCGGAATTCCTCCTCAGTTTTCGCGACAAAATCGTTGGAATTGATTTTACGTTTAGGTTGGCCCAGAAATTCTCGATGGGACGCAGCTGGTGGAAGTTGGGCGGGTTCGCCGACTTGGCTACCACATCGATATTCAGCCGCTCCATCTCCTCCAACGATCGCTTCCCTGATTGTCAGCCACAGCAGCACCTTATTGGGGAACTTGGTGTGTGAAATGAACTTCACCTCGGGGCTTACTTCCTTCATGGGGGAAGTAAATGTGCCCTGCCAGTGTGCCATCCAGTGTGAAATAGGTCTCGTCGTCCATCACCACCGCCACGTCACGATTCGCTGTGAAAATCGAGTGGACCATCTTATTCAGCCGTTGCCGCTGCGTCATTGCCTGCAGCTCCGAAACCAGTGGACGGGGCTTCCGCTTCCTGACCTGTATGTTCATTTTCGAGAGGTACTTTTTCACAGTTTGGCCTGTTAAACCATCCTCCCGGCCAAGCGCACGCAGCGATCTAGCCACTTTTCCCTCGGTCTTTCTCTTCAGCATCGTTTGGAGCTTCTTGTCGCTCAGGGTCGTCGGTCGTCCGGAACAGGGTTTTTTTTCGATGCTCTGATTGTTGTCTAATAGTGCCAAGATGTTGTAGATGCCGGAACGGGCGTATCCGGCGTCCACAAAATGCCGCACGATGTTCGTTTTCGACGCAGCGTGGTGCCGTTCTTTGAACGCGCACACTTCTGAACGGAGTTGTTTCACGATTCTTGTCATCACGGTTAGACTTCGACTGATAGAGCTGTCATATACGGTCTGCTGTAGTTCAGTCAGTGCGGGTGAAGGTAAACTTAAGAAAAATCGGCAATTTTTGTCCATTTTTTAATGCAAACGTTATGGTTGGCTACTAACAGGACAAAATTTAGACTTCCGAAGAAATCCGACCTTCACAAACAATTATAATTAAAATATGTCAAGCACAACAATTTTAAACGCCAGTTTATGATTGTCACTAAGGCGTGACATCATAATAAATATGACATGATAAGTATTGGAAAGTCGATTCATTTCAGATCCATAGAATAGCGTGAATTGATACGAATTTAATGAGCCGAGTAGATGAAAAAACAATTGATTAAAAATATCTTGCTAAATCAGACGACCTTAATATTTATGAGATATTAATTACATGACATCAGAACTTTGCTTTTAAATTCAACCTGACAATTTAAAATACGTTCATAACAAATCAAATCATAAAAGGAATGGCAATACATCTAATTTCGCATTATCGCTAAGCTTTAAAAATGCATACTTTCATTTTTGAAAGCGGACACTCAGCGTCCTTCAAATTTTTAATGAGATCCTTTCCTAATTGTAAGGATTAGCAAAACATGTCAAGAAGGAACGATGAACATCGGATGATTTGTGTTATCTCATAGTGATAGATCGATTCTCCACACCTCCTAGTAACAAATTGTTTCACACTGATTAAAATCTGCGCCAAAACAGATCAGTATTACACGCAAAGTCACCAGTATAACACGAAATGCCTTTACATAGTCGTACAACGACAAGGCTGTTCTAAAAAAAGTGCAGATGTGATGCTTCACGGGTAGTCATTTTTTAACCTGATTGTGATAGTTCACTACATTTGCCAATGTTTGGAAATTTATGTGAAAGTTTTTCTGGCAACAGGTTGAATCAAACTGTGTTTAAGCCTTGAATCTAATACTTTCAATTAAAGGAAATTCCGATCGGTCGTATCTCGTCGTAGCAAAGCTGATGATACAGCATTTGTTTTCAGAATCTTTGAATCGCCCATGCATCAAAAGTGCATCCACCCGTTAAACTAAACCAAAATGTGCCCGAGGTCATACAAAATTGAACCCGTTAAAGCTCGTCCTGATTGGGGCCAGTCAAAATGTTGCACATTGTAACCAGCTAGCTTCCATCAGATGCATCTCTGGCCTTCCACCTTCTCGCACAATGCTCATGTGTGCGTGCGTGTTTACACAATTTCTCGTTCCCAATGTTCAGTATAATGTTCCTACACATTCATCATGAAGGATAATCTTAATCCCGAAGGATTTATCGTTTCTGGAATGAAATTTTCGGTCAGTTCAATGGATGTGTGTTTCCTTAGGGCAACCAACCCCCCTCACTCCTTATTCAGAGGTAGTCATTCTCACTGACTATTGTCGTCGTAGCCGTCGTCCGAAAGGGGCTCAACAATCAGCCCCTAAAGCTTGTCGTCCTCAAACTCGTTGTCGGATTCAGTGTTCAAATGCAATTCACACACGAAGCTCTAGTCGTACTCTTTACCAACAACATAGTCCATCCACTTGCTATGATGGCAATAGCTATTGAATAGCCACAATCTTTTGAACTGACTAGCAATGGCAGTGGGGATAGAATTCTTTTCCTACATTGGACAAAGTGTGCGGTACATTTCCGAGGATATCGATTTCTGGTGAAAAGCCTTTTCGTTCCTGGTCGAATGCACTTTTATGATCCCGGTACTGCTACTACGGGTGCATTGTGTTTTGCCCGGGAGAATCTTTTCTAGTTGGGTGCTGTTGGTATACTCGTTAGAGTTGTTGTGTGTGTGGTGAATTGGTCCTATGTACGAATGTAGATTGTCAACAACATTGTCACTTGCAAATCGAAACTTCCAACATTGTATGCCTGAGAGCAGTGAATGGAGGATGGTGGCGTACGTAAACTGAATGGACCAAATGTCACCCACATCGACCCAGGCTCTAAGCCTCTGTCTGTCCTGTCTTTCGGTTTGATGAAGAGCACTCTCCATGCTCGGATGCTGGATGTTGGCAAATTAAAAAGAAACCGAAAAGCATACATATTCCATTTCGGGCTGAGTTCGGATGCTTTGTCGTTTCAATTTTGTGCTTGTGCCATATAGATTACGATGTCGGTACTGGAGAATTTTTCAAAAGTTTCAGAATGTTTAGCCTAGGATGCGACTAACGAACCAACCGACTCTCATCTACATTTGATCCTAATCTTCCCAAGGAAATTTTTCGAACTTTGGAACGAATTGTACGCCCGTGGTAAATTTGAATAGCCTCGTCTTCCAGCAGCTCCCTGAACCCAGACCAGCCCAGATCGGAGTGAAATACTAGACAGAAAATGTAGATCTAATAGAAGTGCATCTCATGCTTCTTTTTTTGACTCACTTCGCAAGTACCTACCTACTTCTGTGTTTCAAACCGGCAAACGTTCTAGAATTTCTTTCCCATTCTCTTCGAAAACACTTTCATGAATGGGGACATCTGTTTGGGGAATTCCATACTCCTGATAGGTACGTACGGGGTGGCAATGGAACTAAGGAATGTTGATGTGGTCCCACAACGGTGTACCTGGCCTTGCTCAGCGCTGGTCGTCGTTCGTTTGGCAATGTGATGCCATTTCAAAGCACTTTACATTGTAGCTCTCCAGTTGGAAATATGAAACCCCTAGCATTTCCCCCCACGGGTAGCTAGCGTACATCGAATCTCCTTCTCGAAGAAGATCTCGATGTCGATCCGGGAATGTCCCACCTTGCATCCGAGGAAGTAGCATATTTTCACATTTCAGGTGCCTCGACTGGATGCACGGCAGCGAAAAGAGGATGCAGCGGTTTTTCCTCCATCTGTTGTTCCTGTCCCGTATTGGAATACGTACAGGGAAGAACACACTTTTCCGCTTTGGAATGTGACACGAGCTGTAAAGTGAAAGGCACACATACCACACGTAGACAATGTTTGCTCAAAGTAGCAGAGCCCTAGGCAAAGGATCTCTTGAAGTAAAAATTTACATTCGAATCATTTCAAGCCTGAATCGGTTGGTTGACAAGTTGGTTTGGTTGGTAGCCTTCTGACACTGAGCTTAAATCAAATTTAAAAAAAATATTAGAAATTGTTTTTACACTGAATGGAGTTAATAAACATACCAACATGAATTATGGAGCGATTGCTCCTCTTCATTTGTTTATTCATGTCGTATGAATTGATATGGGCCGTCATTAAAAGGTATGTTGCCTATGTCACAGCTTTATATGCTACAGTTGATAACATTTAGTATTGTAACTCATTGAATAATCGAGATGCTAGAGATACCGGTTATTTTTTTATATATTTATTTCTGCAGAAGGAAAACCCCTAGGAATGAAGCTTCACTAAAGCTTCTTCTCCCATAGGCACAAAACCTTCTTATGTTTTTAACTTTAAATACAACAGAGTGCACTTGCAGTGAGTTTTAACTCTTTTAAGAAAGTGCGAAATGTAGCTTAAATCTAGGGCTTAAGAATTAACAGGAAACATGGTTGATTCTATAATGCATAAGGCTATAAATAACCGATAGTTGTGCATGAGTGACAGAAATTTGATGAATATATATTTTGGAGTTCACAAAGTGATGATGAATACCCTGACAGGAGGCTGATATTCACCAGACCGGTGTCCGGCATCCTTTCGTTTGGGTTATCCACATAGTGATGACGGAGTGTAGTGATTGTAGAAGAATTCTGGAAGCTGGAAGCTTTGAAGAACTTCAGGGCGCAGTACCATTGGTGGCTTCGGCCAGACATATATAGCTCTATCTTTCCTAACAGAAGGCTGGCTTTAGCCAGACGGAAGTCCAGAATCATTGGCCTGGCTGACAAGAAGCTAATTAACAGCTTGTTGTTTCGAAAACCACATAGCGATGACGGAGTGTTGTGAGGGTTGCAGAGTTGACAGAGAGTTGGTTTTCAGCAGATCGAAGTTCAGTACCCCTGGTACGGCTGACGGGGAGCTGATGAGCAGCTTGGCGTTGCAGAATCCACGTAGCGATGACGATGACGAAGTGTGGTAAAGGTCGCACAGCTGGAAGGTTTGTAGAACATCAGCGCGCAGTACCATTGGTGGCTTCGGTCAGACATCTTCAACTTTTCAACGGTTAAATGTTTGCTTAGATAAGTTTAATAAAACGTTCATCATTATGCAATGTCAAAAAGCTGAGAAACTATTTTTTGCATGATTAAAAGTCTATATGCTTCATAGTGGAGCTACTAATCGATGCATTCTCTATGTACAAAATCTTTGTAAAATTTTCTGTAAAAATTTTTGGCCATAAAATTTTTGGCTATATTTTCCTAATAATTCAGTAAATAAATTTTAAAATTTTATTTTGATTTGAAATTTGAATGAAATAATTGAAACTTGAAATTTTATTTTGATAAAAGTACTCTTAAATACTGGAATTTTTAGTAGCTTTTAACAAGCAGAAACATTATAATCCTCGTAAAAGAGGTTTGTTTGTTAAGTCTTTTTTATTATTATGATCAAAAAGTTTCGGAAATTTGTAAATGAAGCAAAATGTTCTAATTTTTCTTGCTAATTTATTTTGTCTCCTTCAAAATGAACTTCGAGTAGGCCGTCCGAGGGATGGCTTTGAACTATTTTGTTGCATTCTCTTTAACAGTTTCAATTTACTCGAAACTCATCCTCCGAAGTGACACTTTGAGTTTGGAGAAAAGAAAAGTCGCACGGGGCCATCTGGCCGGCTCGAGTAGGTTGAATCCTATTGGGCCTCAGAAATCATGCTTTAAGATTTGATCACCTTCTTTTGATGGACTTTTTGCACGAAACTCAGCTCTTTCGGAACAAGCCGTGCGATACCGCGTTGAATGCCCAACATATAAACACCAATGCTCTGAACGATTACATATCAGATGTTGAGATCACTTACCGCTGACATGACGATTCTCAAGCATAGTTTTCTTAAAAAACTGCCACGTTTTTGTCGCTAATCGATGGTGAAAGGCGTTCGAAAAAAAGCAAGTCTTCGACCACTTCTCGACCACTTATGAACTCTTTTAACTGTTTATTTGCTGTGTTTTTTGATAGAACGGATTAGCTTTTAGGTATTCTTATTTTTTTTATATCTAAGTTGAATTTTCGTCAGAGTGCTCTGTATATTAGTTTTTTGTCATATTCTTATTAGTTTGTGCGTAATTATGGTCGGCTATTGTGTTTTACTCTGTTTTTCTGTTTGTTTCGTGGAACAATTTGTATTTATTTACTTTTCTAATTATTTTTTTACCTGCTTACATACCTACTTACTTATCTTATTACTATATTTATAACCTGCTTACTTAATAAGGAACAAAATTACTTACTTACTTCTTTTAACTTTCTTACTTACGTACTAATGTGCTAACCTTCGTGCATAATTACATATTTACTCACCTTATTCATTACTTACTAACTAACTTACTTGTTTACTTACTTACTTACTTGCTCACTTACTTACTTACTTACTTACTTACTTAATTTCTTACTCGCTTACTTACTTACTTATTTACTTACTCACTTACTTTTTTACTTACTTATTTACTTTCTTATTGACTTACTTTCTTACTTTTTATTTTTTAATTATTATAGTGCCTTTCAGCCTTTGGCGGATTCGGCACTTGTTAATTACTTACTTACTTACTGACTCACTTTATTATTTCCTTACTTACTTACTTACTTACTTACTTACTTACTCACTTACTTACTTACTTACTTTCTTACTTATTTACTTATTTACTCAATAAATTACTTCTTCACTTACTTACTTAACTATTGAGTTACTTATACCACACCTGCTTCGCAATGTTTTGGCAAAAAAAAAATAATTGAGAGCAGATCACAAGTAACAGTTTTTGTTTTATTTCACTCTGACTTACTTACTCACTTACTTACTTAATAGTACTTATTAGTATAGTAGTTGCTTATTTACTTATTTACTCACTAAATTACTTCCTTACTTACTTACTTAACTATTGAGTTACTTATACCACACCTGCTTTGCAATGTTTTCGCAAAAAAAAAAAAACAATTGAGAGCTGATCCCATGAAACAGTTTTAGTTTTAATCCAGCCGTATAGCAAGCTCCTTCCAAAGCTGTTGATAAAACCACATTCAAAACTGTTTTGTCCACCAACACCTCCTTTATGCTGCTTTAAAGCCGAAATATGTACAAAGTGGCACACACTATTGACGGTTGTGAAAACAAATTATTAAAATCATAAAGATTTTGAAAACGTTCTAGTTAAAGACGTTATGACCACTTTAGAGTCTTAATAAAACCTATTGGCTTCCACGAAAACCAGCATAGGGCCAAATGGTCACAGCTGTTAAACTTCACTGTGATTTTGTGGTTGGTTTTTGTTATTCTGCTTTGTTCGATTCGATGCTCTTATTCTTATCATTGATTGTATTTGGAATTAAGACGTGTAGAAATCAATTAACTTTTTGTGTTCGATACCAGTTCGGTACGTTGCATGAAAAAATCTTCCGTTGCGGAAAAAGCCAAAGTTCTACGGTGCTTGCAAATTTTCAAGTACAAAGACTCGTCAACTAACGGTTTGCTACGACATCTCCAAATGAAACACAACATATTTTGCAACCAGAAGTTGAGCACATCCACATAGTAGTTAACAAATAAATCCACCGCGACTGTGACTATTTCAACCGTTCCGTCAATGTTGAGTTTTGTAAAACGGCAATCGTTGAACTATGAACTATGAAGCTCGTTTGGCTTGTAAGGACAGCTTTTTTAAAAACGGTATCACAAACAGCGAATTCGTAAGTCATTTGTTTTCATTTCGAGGATATGAGGTTAGTGCAACTAACTTTTTAACCAGTCAGTATCAATTGTATTAATTGCTATAAAGTTTGAAATAATACCTTAATTTTCATCAAAATTCGAAATCAACTCTTACAAATAAATGCTAACGGCATGATCTTTATATGATGATGGAATTTATTATTTAATAAAAGTTCCAAAATGCCCCAGCAGAGAACTGTGACATCCGATAAGATTCTGATAAACAGGTTATAACTGGAAGATTATATGCACCACCATGAACCCCCACTGTAGTCGCCATGGTTCACCACGTTGTTTAATGATGCAAGCCAAATGAGTTCGATGAAATCCTTAATCCTTCAAAGACCAAGTTAGGCATCGACCGCAACGAAGAGGCTTAGAAATCAGTCAAAAGGTAGCATTTCCAGACTACCCACTCATCGGCAGTTTTTGTTATATGTTTTTTTCGTCAACATTTGCTTTCTGTCTTCCTCAGCGGAATAATGCAGAATTTCAAAGGAAGCTATGCAATAGGGTTGTTCAAAATATCGATACAGTTTTGATTGCAAAACAGGTCCAGATTTTTTTTCCGAAAATCTAGCTCAATTGGTTGTATACTGGAACTGTATTGGCTATTTTTAAGTATCTATGGGAATTGCAATGGGGTAATTAAACGTTTCGTTATCGTCCGCCTTGTTTTTCATGAGAAAAGCAAACGAAAATGTTTGCTAGCTGTGCTAATGAAAAAATCATGCAGCTTCTTTATGGAAGACAACTTTTCAATTGCCATCGGCATTATTAGATAATAATTTATGAGGGAGATAATGTTTCTGAGTAATGTTCCGCAATCTAATCAGCAGGCGACTTTGAATGCACCAAGGGTACTTTGATGTACTGTAGGCAAACAGTGTTTCCTAGCAAGATGTACACCATGCATGTCCGAAAGATATTGATGTGTGAATCAATAATTAATTAATTAATTTGGAGTAATATTTAAAAGTTGTCTTCGACAAAGTTGTTAATGAAAAGAGATCTTGTAAACGCAGATGGAAATATTTCATGTGTCATTATTCCTGTTTACCTCGAGGCTGGTTCTCTCACGCAGGATTAGTTAAATGGTTTCGTTGAAGCCAATATGTTCTTCCTTGGGGTTGGAGGTTCCTTAGATTTCTTCCTCTTACGGTGAGTAGCAAATCCAACTTTTGTACGCAGAACACAATTACTGTTTATTTATACTCTACATTCTACAGTTTTATTAAAACCATTTATTTAAAAAAGACAATAACATCTTCAATTTATTACATTTAACTAAATTACTTATAATTGGACCGATCCGTTTGTCATCCGAGCATCGAGCAATCTAATTGTGTACTTCTTTCTCTGGCATTAAAATGCAAACCTATGTAAACCTATTTAACACGGTTCTTGACCTTTCACAAGTGCATATGCAATGATTCTACGCTATCTTCTATCGGACAATAGTGGTGGTAGAATCATGTTGACACCTCGGTTTGTGGAAGATTGTCTGGAAGATGTCCCACACGCCTATGTGGCATACGATTTACGATTGTTGAGGTTAAACTGTGCACAGATTAGATACTATTAGTATTCAGCAACATCCTCCCACCTTCAGAAATTCCGAGTTTCTGAAATGAGTGTAAACTACCTCTTCGAACACAAGATGATGACATGATAATTAATTCATAATGAATCTTCAGATGGTTGACGCGATGCTGGCAAAAGACAAATATTTTCAATAGGTCTTTTCAGGAATGCAGTGGTGGTCTTCAGTGGAACGACTCACACTACGCCGTCTGAACCTGCGTGGATCCATGAATACGAGCCATTCTCCAACAAAGTGGTGGTTTTGTTTTCTCCTTGATAATCACCAATTTCCCCACGGATATCATTACAGCAGGTTTCGAACATTTATCCCGGCCTTGCAGTTGGGCTAAATATTCAATTCTCCAACGTTTCCAAAACAGTTGCAGTTTCTGTTGGATTAGCTACCAACTATGCAGCCTGTTCATTGGCGCATCGGTATAGTCCGGATCTGAAAGCTGATTCAGAGATCTACCCACGAGAAAATGGCCGGGCGTAAGAGGTTCCAAGTCGGTTGGGTCGTCTGACATAGGCGTCAGGAGCCTAGAATTCAAATATGATTCCACCTAGGTTAGAAGCATAGTGAAATCTTCGAAAGAAACAACGGTCTCGCCTAGAACCTTCAGCAGATGAATTTTCGCAGACCGTACAGCTGATTTCCATAGCCTTTCCAAATGCCATGCTTTCCAAATGCCAATTTATGCCTTCTCTTCCGCATTCTTCGAACATGTTCTTCCGATGATTCTTAATGTTTGAGTTGATTACGGGCACCCACAAACTTAGTTCCGTTATCGGAATATACATCCGTTCAGCGTCCTCACCTACCGATAATCCTCCTAAATGCCTGCAGAAATCGGTCTGTTGATAGGTCTGTAAATAATGTTACGTATGCCTTTTTCGCTGTTCTTCGAGGACCTGGTCGAAAATAGACCGGTTCAAAATAGTCGACTCCTGTCTTGACGAAGGGTCGAACTATAGTCACACGAGCGGCTGGCAGTTCTCCCATAAACTGTTCAATTGTCTTAGGCTTAGTTCGAAAAGCAACGTAGCAACAATTGTGGACAACTTCACGAGCTAGGCCAGTATCGTAACATTATGTTTGAGAGGAGAAGTTGTGGCCCAGCTTGCATAAGTTTGTGATGGTAATGTCGGAAGAGCAATCTGGTTAACGGGTATCTAGCTGGTAGTACTACAGGATGCTTAGTTTCATTTGATTTCAGAGAATGTTCCAACCTCCGTCCAACTCTTATTATGTTGTCCCTTGACAAGTATATGTTGAACCAACGAAGTGGTGAGCTCCTTGCTACCAGTTCCTTCTTGGTTAGCGTCTTCCATTCCTTTTCGAACTCCTCGCGTTGCACACATCGTATGACCACTATCTTTGCTTTACGAAGTTCCTCCGTTGTTACGAATTCTGGAAATATCAATCCTCTTTTTGGTTTTTTAATAATTCTACGAAACGCAATAGATATGCTGTATGGTAGACCATGTCGAGAAAGGATGAAAATTTTCCAACATATGCTTTTCCGAATCCCTCTAGTTTCGACATAGCTCGTGCATAGCGGATTTACGAATTTCTCCCTCTGGCCAGCGGTCCTGGTTCTGAAACAACCATAATTGATTGTCTCGAACTTCCTGTGGCAACAATCCTCGTGAAATTTGATCTCCTGGATTCTCCACACCTTGGAAATGATTCCATGTGCAATTTTCCGTTGCGTGTTGAATCTTTGCTACTCGATTAGCCATGAATGTCGTCCAAGTAGAAGGAATAGCCTTTAATCACTGTAGTAAACAGTTCGAATCCACCCAGAAGAATAGCTTAGCCTCGATTTTCAGTGAATTCATAACCTTCTCCTTAAGCTGGGTGGCTTGCAGGACTCCACACAGCTCTACATAATCTGGGAATCGATTGTAATTTTATCGGTGCGACCTTGGATTTGTATGAGAGAAGAGCCAAAAAAAAAAAACAAGTTTCTAAAGTATCAATGCTTCTGATGTACACTCACGCTCCATATGCTGACTTGGAAGCATCGGAAAAGAAATGTATCTGCACGGATGTCGCCTTCGGTAGTACAAGGCAACGTTAAACCGCAATCTCATTCAGCATCGCGATTTGTCGGTGGAACTCCAACCACTCCTTAAGTACCTTGGGTGCCAACTTACTTACCGTTACTACAACTGCGCCGATAAATCCAAGTGAAATTGCGATTATAGATAACAATTTCCGTCTCATCTGTTTCCGCTCATTTGTTCCGATATCTAAGATTTTAAATTGAATTTTGAAGACGTCACTTGCTGGTAGCCAAAACAGCCCTAAAGTTTTAACCGTTGGATCTGGATCAAGCTGTTTCCCTTCCCGTGATAATGCTATATTTTCTTCCGGCATGCCTTCCAATACAGCAGTTGAGTTATAGGCCCATTTTTTCAAACGGTATCCTCCGCTCGCCATCATCTGCTTGAGTTGAAGTTGAAGTTGTTTCGCGGTCTCTTCATCATCTACACCTGCCAAAATGTCGTCCATGTATGTATCTTGCATGGCTGCCCTTGCTGCCATGGAGAAGCGGGTTTCCTCGTCCATTGCCAGCTGATTCAGTGTTTTTGTTGCTAAATACGGTGCAGGCTTTGTACCGTATGTAACCGTGGAGAGTTCGTAGGTATCTACTCTTTCATTGATATCCTTACGCCAAAGGATGCATTGAAGAGCCAAGTCGGGCCGATGCACCCAAATTTGACGGAACATCTTTTCCGCATCAGCTACCAGAAGAATTTGATTACTGGCCCCGCCAGCAACGCATCGTTGAGAGATACTCCAGTAGTGGTCTTACAAGATGCATCGAATACCACTCTAACCTTATTGGTGGTGATACTTTCCTGAACTACGGGATGATGAGGTAGATACCATCGTTTTACATCTCCTTCTGCGGTCACATCCACCTTGGGCATATGTCCAAGCTCTGAATATTCCTCCATGAAATTTTCGTACTGCAGCTTGGGTTCCCGTAACAATCGTCGTTATATCCCTTGAAGACGGTGGAATGCGATATCCCTTGATTCGCCCTGAGTAGCTTGCATGGTTTCGTCCCTTGGACGTGACACTGTATACCGACCATCTGTACCACTGTACGACTATACCAGAAAGCTGGGAAGCTAGCAACTTTTTTTTTTAGCTCTCCCAAAGTAATTCCATAGAACTTTCAAAGGGTCAACATAGTTCGCGTTCGCTACCAATTGAGAACACATTTTGCGGAAGAGTCAGAAACTGGTTTGAAATTGATTGAGATGCGTGGAGCTGGAACGATATTTTGAACCACCCTACTGTATAAATCTCACAAACTGGGTGCGTTAGCATCGTAAAAAATCCTGTTCAATCGTCTGATTGTTTTGGCGATCGAAAATTTGACTCGTTTCATGAAGGTTATGACTGTTGCAAACAGAAGCTCCCTTTTTCTCTTGGATTGTCGTTAATCAAAATGCGTGTTCGGCTCTATATTTTTATGTGGAATGGAGTTCATATTATGTCCATTAATCTAATTTCATTCGAACAAGTTCAGTTAAGCTACAAACTCTATTATTTAGCACATATTTCATCCGGTTTTGAGACGGACAATCACATTGATGCTCTGCTCTTGAAGTTCTAATAATAACAGTGCCAAGATGATTCAGTTATCAATTTTATCAATTTTCAACGACATTCAGGTTCTTATTCTCCATTCACAGATCCAGTTTTTGACCTTCCTAAATGTGTCTAAGCCCAATTTATCGAAAACGAAACATTTTTCCACTCAATTTCGATCTTAGCTCGAGGCATAAATCCTCCCAAACGCGCTACTCGTTGGCTTCGGCGCAATTTTCCTCGCCAGCTGTCCTTACTTTTCCAGCACCAATCGCACCAGGGCAAACTCCAGCTACATCACTAACAAGAACCCACCAGCATTCACAAGTCTCTAATTGTTCCACGCATCAGGATAGTAGAATAGCAGTGTGTGTTGAGGTGCCAGCCGCGCTGCAAAAAGCACCTACAAACGATTGCACTTGAAGCTGCACTATTGCAACCCATATTTTTTCAGAGCCTTTAGGTCGTATTTATTTCCAACCAACTGAGTGCATCGTCGTCGTCGTCGTCGTCGTCGACATCATCCTCATAGTCGTTCAACTTCGGAGTGCACTGTTTCGTAGTGGCGTGGCCGAAGCTGAGCCACTCTAGGCGCGAGCAATTAAAAAAATGTGCGAACCAACGAACGAGTCATTTTACCAGCAACCAACTGTATCCTATTTTCTAGAAGCCTGGTGGCAAAATAGTGCAACGCCTGTTCGACAGCGTTTATTCGCTTCGCACACACTGTACAGCCCCGCGGCCTGATGCACCCTTTGGAACGGGAGAAAGGTTCCCGAACGATATACGACCGGTCGTAGAGTAAATTGTTATTAATAACCCGTCATCATCATCCTCATCATCGCAGTAGTCCACTTGGTTTGCGCCTCACGAGAGGAGCACGAGTTATTGCAGATAGCTAAACACTCCCGGAGAGGTCCATCAGTTCTTGTTGTGCGGTTCGTACAACTGGGGCATTGGTTCGTTATTAAAAAAAAGTGGTTACCTTTCAAATTAACTATTTTGGTTATAATTAAATGATTCTTTCTTTAACTATGTAGTAGTTGATTCATTACATATTCATGGTGCACTTTCAAGGATGCAAATTCAAAGCTTTTGCTGGCACCACTAGGTATGTTAATGGAAAACGAAATATAATTTACAATTCACAAATTTCCCTCCACTAGAGAATCTTGATGAGAAATTTTAAATCTGGAATTTGATCTTACTAGGGTAACGGGATTTACTGTCAGCCTAGCTTCTTATTTCGGCCTATGTACCAAATATGTTAAAGTTCAGCGACAAACATATTTGACATTTCCTAATTATATTATTCCACGTTATTTTTTTTCCTCGCTGAAAATGTTCAAGAAAAAAAACCACGATTTTTATGCTTGCTATTAGCTTTGGCTGCACTTTGTCGCACCATCCCTCGCTGAATCTCAACAAAATCCGCTTACACTGCACTTCTGACTGGTGGCATGGATTTCAGTAATCATACCTTGCTGGGTGATGCACGACAGAGGATGGATATTGGTTATGCGTGTCTTTGTGTGGACATGCATTGAGGATTATACTCGTTGAAAGTGGAATCCATCATCTCGAAAGCACGCAACACATGGCCTTTGGTAAAGGCTGCTTAAGGCTTAGTGCTTCTTGGAATCCACTTGCTCTTGTTTTGCTGTGGTCGTTGTCATTGCTGGGGCGTCGATGCGATGGTTTTCCAACAAAACAAAAGTAATTTTACATCCTCATGCCAGCACAGAACGCCTGGGCGATCTAACGAAGGACGATGTCAATGTTGATCAGGGTTATGGAACAATGAGCGCGAAAATGCAATGCATTTGCATCGATATAATGTATCACAAAGAGGTGCCCCTGAGGAATAGTATGAATTGAAGAGGTATGATTCCAGCATTCAAGGGTATAACCATTACCTGTAATGACTGCCTGAATTGGTGTGGGCAAAAGAAAGGAATGGGCTATTATTGTAACTGAAGGGGAGCAATGCCATTGCGTAATGGGAGTGTTACAAAATGTATGTTGAGCCCTAGATTGTGAATGCAGTAATGAAAAATCTTGTGATGTCTGCAACAATGGGAAAGGATGCGATTGATGTTTCATTGCGCATATGAACAAGGCAATGCTGTTTCATTTTAAGGTGAAGGTTGCTTGAGTGCGAACAATTGGCCGCCATCATGGTTGCATCATCACTTGGAATTTTTGATGGTACAAACCTAAGTAACCACGAAGATTTCACAAGCCAATTTATCAACACTTATTTCCGGTAGGTTAGTAAAATTTTTATTAAAACATAACTTGTTAAGTATTAGTAGTTTCTTCTTAGATTTGTGCCTAGAAAATTATAAAGTGGCGATGTTAATCAACTGTAATGGCAGCCATTTTTGTATTTTAGTGACATTCACTTTAAGTTACGTTGGAAAACTATGGATTTACCTTTGATGCAGATATCTTTGTTTCTTCACTGGAATAGGAGTGGTATCAAGATCAAAATCACTTTACTCTGTAGAGGATGATCTCTGTGAAATAAAAAAGAAGGACTAGTAATTTGCATTAGAATCCGCTAAAGCTATCTGCAATAAATAAAACCAGTTTTACATTTTACATCAGATGTTGTGTATATAAACAAACCCAAAAGGAGAGGGTTTCTCTCCCATGTACTCATCAAAACAGAGTTTGTACAAACTACCGCTAGAAGCTATAACAAGCTATCAGTGGTACATGAGCGCGATCCAACACGTTACTTTTGCTTGTTGAGGTGGCGGATTCATCTATGCTTTAATCTACTGCGGGAGTGGGATGTAAGGCAAAGGTAACGTCCTTGGTTCGAGTACTACTTTACCCATGCTCTTTCGCTCAATTTTCAATACCTCTATTCAATTTTCAACCTACCGTACACTGACGGAACTTTCAACACTTTCTCTTCATATCTTTCATTCTAGCAAACATTACTATCCAGTCTTGGTCCCTCATGGTGATGAGTGAACATCTCCTTCTACATCAGAACTGGTAGTTTGACTGGTAGTGTAACTGCCATAAAAAATCACGTCACAATGATAGTGTAGCAATGTCATTGAAAACGGTGACGTTAGACATATCCACTGACCTCCGGAATATAAACAATGAAATTAATCAACATCATCAGCTGTTGGTCGATATTACTACAAGCTGCAACCTGATCTTAACTAAACATTCTAGACGAGCCATGCTAATCTCAACAAATATTGTTGCAACACCTTTACCTTTATCTGGTTCATTCCCCAATGTGCCTATGATTCCATTACGAAGAGAAGAGATGCTGAGTCCTTACCTCTTTGCTGTCTTTGACAGTCTTTGCTGTCAAAATGCTTATAAAAGTCCCAATTTTCAGGTTCTTGTGAGGACTGCCCGTTTTAACCCGATTGGCAACATGGAAATTGTGCTGGAAGAGGGGATGTTTTGCCAAGATCCGTGAGGCGGCGATACAAATTTTCATCGGACATCGACCGCTCAAACTTCATGATTTTTCATGAGCAGTCTTTTTCTAGCATTGATATGGACCAATGATCATATTGGCCATTCCTGGACAATCCAAATACCCCGAGGAACCCTTCAGGAGGAGAAAAATGCGGATTTTTGCCGAAACATGCCTTTTGACGGGTCAAACTTTACGATTTTTCATTAAAAGTATGCTTCTAGCCTTTAAATGGACCAATGACAGTTTCCTTTATTTGATGTATGATATGTACTACCCATTGTAGCACGGAAACTAAGTCCGACAGCAGTGAGCTCTCCTCGCTGTTAGACTTGATCAAGCTTTAATAACCACTGATTATCCTAATCATGCCATTGTATGAAGGGCCAAAATGGGTTGGGTGGATCAACATCAACTTATACGTATCCACAGGGATATAAAGAATCTCTTTCCAACAACATGATTGAACAATTGGTCAAAAGAGCAAGCTATCTAACATGAGGATGCCCCAATGGGCGGGGAGAAGAGCCCGCCCTCTATTCACAAACTGTTAACAATGGGGAGTTGGCATTTCCACTCTCCCCATCCAGAGTGCTTCAATCGGGTGCCCTGATGGTCCCTCCCATTTCCATGAAATATTTATATAATATTGTATATATTTATGTAAATGAAAAATACTGCAATCACTCGGTATCTATTATTTATGATCTCTTTCGGTGGATCCTGAAATATAAGAAATGTTATAAAGTGTTAATGTGGAGAGTTCTGTGTTTTCACGCTTAAGCACGTTTTCGTTCGTTTTCAGCGATAGCAGCAATTTCCCAAAATCTTTATTTATGGTATCCTAAAAAAGTTTGTTAAGTTTTACAAAAATTACATTTATAGATATTAATTTACTGTTGTCATGTTCACTATTTGCTGCTTGGTGTTTATTTCTATTACAGCAATACGTTTTTATTTTTGCTAGCCTAATAATTATTGCTCCTGTGTAAGGAAAACAGAGAAGATTTTATTGACAGGGAGTTAAAGACAAATGGACGTAAAAAAACAATAAACAAATTTTTAAATCCTCTATGAAGTAAAATCAATAGAGCAATATCATCAAATATAATGATATTGTGAGTTATGATACAGTACTGACAAAAATTGAACTGTAACATCAGACACAATCCGAATGGCAAACAGCTCAAATTTGGAAAAGATCCATTTGCAAACCGGAATTGAAAAATACATTAGGTAATAAGTGCAAAAACCTACCATAGATTCCGTTGCAGCTTCTTTTATTCAAGGCACTAGATACTTCTAAATTATAATGATAATTGGACATATAAGACATAATAATTAAAAGTATATATAACCTATTTGGTGAAATTATTAAAAAGAAAATATGTTAAAATATAAATCCTGAAAACACCAGTAATGATCAAATTGATAATGATGATGATAAAGAAGATTGATAATGGTTATGAATAAACAATGTCCTGTATGATAATATATGTAGTCAAAGGATATTATAATATAATCTGAAAATTACATCTGTGCCGACTGCTGTTTTGTTGCAACTGTAGACAAACTTCCGCATCCATTATGAATCAGAAAATTTAAACAATGAGGAAAAAAATAAATTTTAAATTTTAAATTATTGTTTAATACCTGATGACCTGGTAGACCTGAAAGATATAATAATGGAAAATTATGCTATGATTTACCGGTCGCACCCCCTCACTTCACTATTGTCAGATTGACAACATTGTCCAGGCTACGCCAACCAGCGTCTCCATGTTTCAGCTGGCAGTCTTTTGTGATCATATGACTCGTGGAGGCGTGAGGTAGGAACTTGTGAGGACCGGAGGTCGGTTGCACCCTCCTGCCAAGTTGTCAACTCACCATTTGAAGCCCACCAATGACAGTTTCCTTTATATACATACAAACTAGGATTGGGTGATCTTGGATTGATTTTCACAAAATCTATCCTTTTGATGTCGTTTTTCAATTGTTTAAATTATCCCATAACCCTTAGAATAAAATCGGTAAGATCGTTCGTTTTAATCATTTCGATGTTCGGAAAATTGTTATGCTAAACTGATGAATCTGATCCAAAAAGTAGAAAATTTGGCAGAAATATCGTAGTAAAAAAAATGTAATGATGTGTTATATCAGGAATAAAACCGTAAGGTTCACGTATTTCAGCGTTGGTTAATAATAATGATCTTGTCATCTATTTTAAACGTATTATTTCACATATGGTTGGTGAAAATGTCAATAAAATAGTTTTTTAATTTTGATTTGGACCCGTCACTTCTTATGTTTTTGCTCCGTAATCCTCATCTTTATGGGCCATGCTATTCAACGCTAGTATATAGTACGCGAAACGATCCGGAATGATTTCATAAGGAACGAATGGCCAAATTTCAGTGGCCCAAAATTTTATCATTGCATTGGGTAGACATGAAAACCGGTAACTGTCTGATTAGCCGGTCCTGCTAGACTCTGTCTCCCATACCAAAACTGGGTGGATTGTGGTGGGTGGACAAAGCCCACCAGCTGAGAGCTCCTGAATGAAGAGAGGCACAAAAATACAGTTTGAAGCAGAATTCGTAAGAAAGGACGGGCCTCAGTTATAAAATCAGACACTGGCAACAAAGCAGAATCATTTTGCTGCTGAAGGGTGTGGCTATTTTTGTATTCAACATGGAATGAAAATAAATGAAATAAAAAGTAGAAGACAATTGTGGTAACGAACTAGCCCAAGTGGCCAAAGGTAACCTTATAAGAGAATTAAAAACAATATAGAAGACAATTAGAACTATTTGTTACCCGTTTTTCAGGACAAAGATGGGGAAAACATATTCTCAACCTGTTCAAACGGAGATTTTTATGAGTGCAAAAGAAGGTCTTTTCAAGTCGAAAATTGAAGTTTTTATACTAAAAGCACTTAATATTAATTTCAAGGGCTGCAAATTGGTGAGTCGACCACTGTGATGGAGCGTGTGTCCCCGCAGCATAGCTCTGGTCCTCACAAGTTCCTACCTCATGCTTCCACGGGTCAAGAGATGACAAATACCGCCAGCTAAGGGTTGCGTACTTAGCTGGTAGTGCAGCCTAGGCACTGTTGTCCTTCTGACTTCAGCTAGATTGTGGAGGTGCGTGCCGAGCGTCTGTCCACCAAGGAAGTGCGGCTCAAATAGCGTCTGTCCTGGCATCCAGCGGCTGTGTGAGAAACGCTGTTTGTTCAATTTACGGCCAGATACGGCTGGATAACGGCTTATTTGCTCCCTCACACATTTGATCTTTTTCTTCCTTCTGGCAGTGCGTCTGACACCCCATTGTATTAAATATGGACATTCCCAGTTTCCTTAGACCGTTTTTAGGTACGAAAATCAAAACGCTTAATCACTTCAATTTGCTTAATGCTATTGAATATCTGACACGGTCTAAGCTTTTGCAAATGTAATTTTAAAACTTTCTCCCGCATGGCTTCCACGGTAGCTGATAAATATAAACAAAAGGAATCACTTGTTTATCTTCAGCGATAAGCTGACAAAAGATTACATTCAAAACGGGTATACTCAACTGTTGAAATTACCCAGCTGAAAAACCAAGACTGGAAAAAGGTGACACCTATTGTGAGACACACTGTACATCAAAATGAAAATTCATATTATTTTTTTTCTGTGTAGGATTTCCGTCCGGTAGTTTGTTAAAAATAGGGAGGGCAAACTAATTGTAGACTGTTGGATGATGATTAGACCTTAGCTGATCTCGATCTGACGATTTCCACCAAGGAAGGCTTAGTGTCATCCATGACTAGGGCCAGGTAACCACGAATTTCACATCCAGCCTACAGCTACACTGTGTTCCACCCTTCCTCTTTGTCATTGAATGAATGTATGTAATGCACGTGATGTAATGCAGCTAGGCGCCGCTACTCTTGAAGATGGTAGGTAGCACTAGGTACGGCGGCACCGAACCGAAGGAATGACTGGTTCGACAGTGAATGCGTGCAGTTAAAGGAGGAGAAGAATGCAGCAAGGGCGAGAATGTTGCAAGTCCGTACAAGAGCGAACGAGGCGCGATATAGACAGGCGCGGAACAGACAAAACTCGGTCTTCCGGAGGAAGAAGCGCCAGCAGGAAGAACGAGATCGCGAAGAGATGGAAGAGCTGTACCGCGTTAAGGACACACAGAAGTTCTACGAGGAGCTGAACCGCTCTCGCAAAGGCCATATGCCACAGGCCGACATGTGCAGAGATACTAACGGAGATATTCTCACGAACGAGCGTGAAGTGGTCGAAAGGTGGCGGCAGCATTACGACGAGCATCTAAATGGCGATGCGGCAGAGAACGAAGGTGGCATGGTACTGACCTTGGAAGCACGCGCGGAAGACGATAGATTCCCGGCTCCAGATCTGCAGGAGATTAAGGAGGAGATCGGCCGGCTGAAAAACAACAAGGCCGCTGGCGTAGACCAACTGCCAAGTGAGCTTCTAAAATACGGTGGAGAAGCACTGGCGAGAGCGCTGCACTGGGTCATTACCAAGATTTGGGAGGAAGAGGTTTTACCGGAGGAGTGGATGGAAGGAGTCGTGTGTCCCATCTATAAAAAGGGCGACAAGTTGGAGTGCGGCAACTACCGCGCGATCACATTGTTAAGCGCCGCGTACAAGGTACTATCCCAAATTTTATGCCGCCGTCTATCACCGATTGCAAGAGAGTTCGTTGGGCAATATCAGGCAGGATTTATGGGCGAACGCGCAACTACGGACCAAGTGTTTGCCATCCGCCAAGTATTGCAAAAATGCCGCGAATACAATGTGCCCACACATCACCTGTTTATCGATTTCAAATCAGCGTACGACACAATTGATCGAGATCAGCTATGGCAGAGTATGCACGAATACGGTTATCCGGACAAACTGACAAGATTGGTCAAGGCAACGATGGATCGAGTGATGTGCGTAGTACGGGTTTCAGGGACATTCTCGAGTCCCTTTGAAACTCGCAGAGGGTTACGGCAGGGTGATGGTCTTTCGTGCTTGCTATTCAACATCGCTTTGGAGGGTGTAATAAGAAGAGCGGGGATAGACACGAGCGGCACGATTTTCAGAAAGTCCGGCCAGTTACTTGGTTTCGCCGATGACATCGACATCATGGCACGGAATTTTGAGAAGGTGGCAGAAATGTACACTCGACTGAAGGCTGAGGCCAAACGGATCGGACTGGCCATTAACGTATCGAAGAAAAAGTACATGCTAGGAAGAGGCTCTAGGGAAGAAACGGCGAGTCTCCCAGCTCGAGTTTGTATTGACGGCGATGAAATCGAGGTGGTCAACGAATTCGTGTACTTGGGCTCACTGGTGACCGCCGATAACGACACCAGCAGAGAAATTCAGAGGCGTATTATGGCAGGAAACCGTGCTTATTTTGGACTCCACAAAACTCTCCGGTCGAAAAAAGTTCGCCATCGCACGAAATTAGCCATCTACAAAACGCTGATTGTAGATGACATGAAGCGTGGACTATGCGCGCAGAGGACCAACGCGCCCTTGGAGTTTTCGAACGGAAGGTGTTGCGTACCATCTACGGCGGAGTGCAGATGGAAGACGGATCGTGGAGAAGGCGAATGAACCATGAGTTGCATCAGCTGCTAGGAGAACCTACAATCGTCCACACCACGAAGATCGGGCGATTACGATGGGCCGGGCATGTCACCAGAATGTCGGATAACAACCCGGCAAAAATGGTTCTCTTCAATAATCCGACTGGAACACGACGAAGAGGTGCGCAGCGCGCAAGGTGGATCGACCAGGTGGAGGATGATCTGCGGACACTCCGCAGACTGCGCGGCTGGCGACAGCTGGCCATGGACCGAGTGCAATGGAGACGACTTCTATGTACAGCAAGGGACACACAGGCCTTAGGCTGATTGGTAAGTATGGTAAGTATGTAATGCACGTAACAGAACATGATGTATGTATTAACAAAACAATAATTTATATGTTCATCCAAAATAAAATTGCAAGATTGTCTTGCGATTTCACATGATTTTGTTTGAATTTTTGCTCTAAATCGTCACTTGGAGACAAAATGCAACATTGACTGTGAGCAAAAATTCAACACATCACTTTTCTATTAAAAATTCAATGCGTGCGTTAGGTGACCCTATGTAGTGAAGCACCATACTGCAAAAAATGAGCGTTGTAGGTTAACGTTTACCCCGTGCTTGGAATAGGGTCTTGGGGTGCTTAAGCCGTTCCCTACCCTACTCGCTAGAGAAAAAAAAAACAAAGCCAAGGAGTTATTTGGTTGGATCGCACCTCGAATTCTAGTGAAATGTTGAGAGATGGAGAAACAAACGATCTTTTGCTATGAGGAATGAAACGTTTCCTCACTCTGTGCTTTCACGAACTTTGGATTGTAGTTCGTTCGCAAACTTTGAGTGCGGAGTTCCTCGGCGATATATCTTTGCACTGAGCAAAGAGTGAACGATTTTTGAAAATGATTTTTCCAACACTGGGTATCATATTATAGAATACTTTCTAGAGTTTAAAAAAATAAACTACCTGAAGTGTTTACCTGTGGAACTCAGAACTAAGTAAATCATGAACAAATTTGCTAACGATTTTAAGCATCACATTAATTTGTGAGGATAAAATTATTGTTTCCAATCCACATTTTTCTAACCAAACATGACAATTTCCTGTTAGAAAACCTTTCTCATGAGCTTCAAAACCGTGACAAAAAAGTCCTGAAAGAATGCATAACTTAGAGAAAAATGATCAACCGACGTCCTATTTAATTGACCTAAAAAGTCTGCTTCAAAATAATATAAATATTTTTCTATTAACATTTTAATTCCCATACCTAGGCATGAATTTGCCCACGGTACATCTTCTCTACTGGTTAATTATAACTTGGAAAACTTTCAAACAAACTTTCAATCCCGACAATGTAATCAAATAGTCTTGATCTTCCTTACTCTTGGACCTAACACGCCAATCTGTTTTCAATGGAGCTCACCCTTTTCCCCCGCTCACTTTGAAGGAGAATCCATTGAAGAAACTCCCGAACCTCATATCGCAATGGACTTCGCAAAGCTCTGGGGAACGCAAAATTTAAGATTTATAGCATCTAAGCTGCCGCCCCGACCAAGTTCGGTACGGTTGCCATATCGTAGCAATATAATGCAAACCGACAGCAGCCCCGGAGTTAATGCGAATCCTCATTTTCGCCCAATTGGATACTGCGGTGCTCTTAATTACTTGCGAAGCACGAAGAATCACTCTAATTTACTGCCTCCACTGCTCTGTTCCGCTCTGCTCTGCCAGCCAAACTAACTGATTAGGGTACGGAGGAAAAGACGCATAAAATAGGCTCACCGAGCTTGACAGATTCTACGCCAGGATTTTGGCACCGTGGGTATCAAACAGCAGCTGGGCCTGGGCGCCCAAGATGAAATATGTCCTCGGCCTATTTTCTTAAAAGTAGCGCGCCATCGAATTCCAATGAATGTCATGTAAGGTACAGTATACGACTCAATTAGAGAATAATCCCGCCGTGCGGCATTAAAAACCGTGCGGAGTAACTGCGAGGCTGCTTGTTTGCTTCGCACTTTGATAAGGGTGTTGATGAGGTGGAGTCAGTAATCTGCCGAACCGGCGGGGGTGGTGGTAGGGAAGATTTCAACTTACGTTCGCATTAAAACCGCACACGTTTTATGATCAGATTAATGAGTGGTTCGATATTGCGACGTTTGAGACCACTGCAATGCGTGCTGACTGATGAGACTTTCGGTAGATTGTTTTGGTTATTTCGAAAAGATTGGGAAGAGTTACGCTCTCCTCTTTAGAGTGGTATTATGTTCAAGCTGTATGTTTTATTGAAAGATTTCAGGAAAGCCTATTAATTATTGAGATAAACTTTAGAATGAATGAACAGTGCTTCATGGCATGAAAACAGATCCTACAGAGCTTGTTGAGGAAAGTTATGTTAGGAAAATTAAGATCTAGGATTAGTTTTTGATCAAACTGTGTAACAACTGCACTTTTAATTTCATACTCACCTCAATGCCTTTATCAGAAAATTGGTTTTAAATTTAAAACATGACGATGATGATTTAGCTCATTTGTAAAATAATGACGGCTGTTTGCACCTTATCAATTAGTTCACTAAAAAGGCACGTAACCATCGGTGCATCAATTCAGATTTCTCTATATTGCACTAATGTAAGGCAACTCTCACTCATACGAACGTAAATGTAGACGAAGCTGTGCCAAAGTACGTTAGGCCAAACTACGTTAGGCCGAAGAAGGTAAGTCTGATTCTGTCAGAAGCACAGGAAGGACAAGACAGGAGACCACTTGCTCCAGACAACTACCCCCAACAGCAGAATAATGGAGTGAAAGAGCTAATGTCATCAAATGTATTGTTGTTATCATGTTGCGTTTCAATTTTGCGACACTTATTCACCTAAAGGGAAAGAGGTTTTCAATAATGAAGCGTTCCTAAATGGAATGGAATAATAATTCGCAATCAATTTTTAGAACTTTTAGCACTCACCCAATTTAAAACTTTATGTTATAACGTGCGCATTAAATAAATGGACAAAAATTGCTGAATTTTCATGAGTTTACCTTCACCCGCACTGACAAAACTACCCATGCAGAATCAATCAAAGGAACCCATGAGTCATCAGACAAAATTTGACAGCTCTATCAGTCGAACTCTAGCCGTGATGGCAAAAACAGTGAAGCAACTCCGTTCAGAATACTCTGGTGTCTCTTCAAATGTCGAAAAAATCTTTCGCCTTTTTACTAAAACTCAGTTCAAAAGCGTGCGCGTTCAAAGATCGGCACCCCGCCGCGTCAAAAACGGACATCGTGCGGCACTTCGTGGACGCCGGATACGCCCGTTCCGGCTTCTACAACATCTTGGCACTATTAGACCATAATCAGATTTTTTTTTGCAAGTAAGCTTAAAAAATTACCATCCATGGGATATTTTCAAAATGCATTTATCTGCCTTAGCTTCTTTTTTATCACCATTTTTTATTAATTAAATTACAGCAGCTGAGTTCAAATAATCTGGGCTGTTCAAATTCATGTTTTCCAAACAATTCATTCCATCACGTCCACGTTCAACGATCTTCCCCCGTTTTCAAATAATTATTTTGCTTTTCTTAAAACACAAACATAACCAATAAGCATCCATTGAACTTTTCATATTCAATATTAGGAAAAAGCTCCTATTAGTGATGCACCGAGCAAACATTTGAATCAGAAGTTTGCTTCCGGATAAAGGAATACGTATCTTTTAAACGAGTGAAAAATATCGTATAAGAGATAAACTGAACAAGCTCTGAATTAGAGGTTTGGATTTTTTTTAACAAGTATATTTATTTGTACAGGCTCAATCAAATTCACATTACAGAGCTAAGTTTTCGATTTGTATTTACATTGAACAAAAATAAAATCTTTCTTTAAACTAAGTTAAAGGGATAAAACTCGCGGTTGTCTCGAGGTTAATAGGATTTACAATTTTATGAATGGGAAAAAATAAAGAGGGAATTTCAGATAAAGTTAACAAAATTATAGTTTTCTGATACATAGATCTTCCAATTACAATACATATGAAGGAATTGAACGTTTTCAGTGGAATACCTGTAACTATAAAATGAGAAGAAAGATTGAATTTTAGTACACGACACTGAAGAAGTCTGCACATGGTACATGAAATACGCGTATCTGTCAAGATAAGCAATAAAGGTAGATGGAATTAAATGGAAGTTATTAATCTTTCTTCCCATTTTCTAGTTTGTTTAATTCTCGGACACTCACGACTCATTCGGGTTGGACGGAAAATTTGGTTACGGGTAATGGGAAACAATCATGGCCATGAAAAAAGGTGCCCACATACCTGCGTAGGTTTTTTGGTGAGTTCACTTGATGGCTTGTTGATTCAATACCAGCGGGGTACCGGCGACGTAGATAGCGATGAGTCCCGATGACGATGGCGGCGTCGAAACTTGACTTTGCTGCTACTACTGAATTGCGTCCAGCGATGGCAGACGACCTCGAGGAGTATGGTCAAACTACAGATGCGGAGGGAGTGGTGGCTGGACCAAAGACTTCCGATTTCGATTTCGTCGAGAGCGTCCGGATTTGACCGTCTCCTTAAAAATAGAAGACCGCTGCGTAGCTTTCCGCTATGACCGAGCGGGATTAAGAGAGACTCCTATATCTCGGGTAAGGTCCGGTTTAGTAGCCGACATTTGGCTACGGATCACAGTAACCGCGCACTTGGCAACCTTCCCACAGGGGTTGTAACGAATAGTGGAACTACGACGGATTATTGGCGGCCGTCGGGTGAAATTTCGCACAGTAGTCTTGCGAAATTCACTCCCCTTTGTTTACTTACATCAAAAGGCGGGCCTAAGCGGACTCCCGAGCTTAAACTGTTCGATCCGTGTTCCATGGATAGAAGGTGGCGGTGATCGTGGCCACAGAAACCCCCAACACGTTTTCGATTGACGTAGAATTCAACTTCTAGCCCGCATACAAAGCACCCGAAAAAGAACTTCCAAAACATCGCGATCACTTCTATGTTTCAACCGGTATCAGTGCTAAGTGATCGAACTATTACGACCAAGAAATTTTGATCGTACAATTACAGATTTCTTTTGACACATCTCTTGGTTCGTCAAGATGGTTTTACACAGTGGAAGCCATTGTTGCATGCATTATTTTTATAGCATACTATTTAGCCGAGATATAAACCAATCGACATGCAAATAAATTTATAGCTAACCATACCTTTTTGTCCATATTTACATCGGCTACAAAATTGAAATTGTATCAACCCTAATATCACTAAATGAATCTGAACCAAAAATATTATTTTGATATAAAGGGCAAAAAACGTCAAATAAAATCGATAAAATAATAATTCAACATTACCCTGCTCTGACAGCTTGGACAACTTCAGCATTCAGCGCAATCTCATGGCATACTTTGCGGAAATATTCCATTTTATAGAGGTCTGCTACACATCGAAACTTGTATTGAAAGCAAAAATAATGTAAACATCTTTTAGTTGATGAGTGATGATGTAACACTATCCAACTTTCTATGGCCGTGTTTAGATTCAGATAATAAAACCACATTAAACGTTCATTAAATGTTGAATTGTAGAGACAATAATCATACAAATGTCATTCATTGAACAGAAGCTTTTATGCCGGTTCACCCTGGGCATTTAACTGTTAATATGGAATGCTAAACAGACTGCAAGTTAAGTTTATTGTTATTCGGTATTCTTGCTGAAAACGAAATGATTATGAGAATGAATAACGCTTTGAACAAGCCGGGACTTAGCTTTAAACACGATTTAAAAAAAAAACGGATTAGTGCATATTCACTGAGGGATTTAAAAACCTTATGTTTGTTAGTATAATAGTATATTATTTCATCATATGTTTACATATTCTGTAGTTGATTGGTAGGGTATGCTGAATATACACATGGGTTATTCATACCTTGTTCTTATTACGGTATGTCCATAAACTACGAGGACAATTAAGGGGGGATGAAGATATGATGGTTTGAATTAGGTCTGAGAAGGTCTTAAATGTCCACGCTCGAAGTTTTTTTTGTTTAGAAACTTTATATGGATGATTGTCCTTCCCCTGCATGAACCATCATCCACAAAAAATTAAAAAAAAACTGTCTATTGAGGATCTAAAGTCTAAATGTCCTGACCTATTCAACGATTATGTGCCAGTAACGCAGCAGATGGGCGATTCCAAGGCAAAACAGAAGTCCTTCACCTGAGTTACTGACTAACTGACGTTACTAAAGTTTAGGCAAATATTAAATCCTATACGTTCCACAAAGGTATTTGGATACAGAAGTAAAAACGTATCGACTAGGAAGCAGTGAGTTCGAATCCATTCCTAGGAAATAGGAAAAAAGAAAGATTAAATGGGGGAATCTAAACAGAAAGCAAACGTCCAACATCATCGGTTCAGGAGAAGAAAAAACATATAAGAAGACCCCACGTTTTTTATGGTGTGGTCCAGCTTTAAATCAGCCGTATAGCGGGCCAAAACCAGCTTTTGAATAAAGGGTGTTCTGACCAAAATTTGATCGAACAGTAATGTGTGTAAGTCGAGCAAAGTTTTTATTAATAAGGGAAACTCTTTTTTTTTTTCAAGTTCAGCTAATACAGAATACAGTAGAAATATTCAGCTAAGCTTCCTTTTTACCGAATGCGAATTGCCGGGTCTTTCGTTTAACACCTGCCATAAGATGTTGTACAGTCTCCTTGTCCACTTGATTCGCCGCAGAACGCCAGTTTGCATTGAATTGTTTCTCGCCCATAACAGCTTTTTGATTCTTCTTAAGGTTCCGCTTGACGATGGCCCAATATTGTTCGATTGGGCGGAGCTCTGGCATGTTTAGAGGTTTCTTATCCTTGGGCACCACTTGAACGTTGTTGGCAGCATACCACTCCATGGCCTTTTTTTTCGTAATGGCAACATGCCAAAGCCGGCCAAAATAGAACGGTTTTTGTAGGCACTTGCTTAGATAAATTTCCTGGTTGACGGTTCCAGTCACAATATAAACGGTGCTCTTCAAGCCAGAGGTACAGATGGCCTGCCACACTAGATATTTCTTCGTGAACTTTGACAGTTTAATGTACTTGAAAGTATCTGCCACCTTTCCACGTCCGGTTTCCGTATAAATTCCTGCTTAGGAAGCTGTTTAAAGTCTCCTTGACGTAAGTGTCATCGTCCTGTACGACGCAATCAAACTTCGTCAGCATCGTCGTGTACAACTTTCACTATGTTTTGTTTATAGTTTGGAGTGTTGGAGTCACCACTTTCTTGTAAGCTGACAGTACAGCTCGTTTTTTAGCTCTATCCACGGTTGAAGGCGGCACTCCCAGCTTCTTTGCGACACCTCGGACAGAGAGGTTGGGGTTCCGCTCGAAACAGCGGGCAACTCTTTTTGTTGTCGCTGTGGCCTCCGGCTTTCGATTTCTCCCCAACGTTCAAACGTTCACAAAACACTTTAAATACATTGATAACAGTTGCCACATTCAACAATTTAGTCAACTTGGCGTTTGGAATTTCGTCATGCACGTGCAAAACTTTGATGCGTTGCTTCTCTTCCTTCGACGAAATTTTGATAATGAATTGCTTATTTCAAAATCA
Organism: Aedes japonicus; assembly: GCA_034211315.2. NCBI lineage: Eukaryota > Metazoa > Arthropoda > Insecta > Diptera > Culicidae > Aedes > Aedes japonicus. Next base: position 344,278 of record JASCZW010004926.1, read on the forward strand.
AAATAAAGCCATGATGCTTCACGCACACATCTTCAAAATGAGGGGTATCCAACATTTATTAATGCACGATGAAAGGAAATACGCCATGTGTAAGTCGAAACACCCTTTATTCTCTGCATTCCTTTATTGGCTGCATTCCTCCTGAACACACCAAACAAATCCATTGACATACTTCTATATAATTTTTAGCGTTACAAAGTTGTTGAAAGAATTGCAAACGATTATAAATTATAACGATTCATAGAATATTGACATAGTGAGCTGATTATCACGCCACCGCTGTTGTTATCAATTAAACATAAATCAAACAAACATTATATTGAAATTCACTGCAATATTTTCGATCCAATTTAACATTTGTACATTCGCTATTTTTCGTATGATTGATATTGGATATATTTTTATTCTTGGCTGGTAACCAGTGCAATTCATTGTTTAAACCTTTTAAAAAATATAAATATATAAATTTATTAAATTGTTTGATTAAATTTGAATTGTTCTGAAACTATATTGGCTCCTTGGAAAAAAGCTTCGGAATAAATATATTGATCCTTAAAAAAATCAATCTCTCCGACAATTACCAGTTTCTTACTATGTGGTAGCAAGCAGCAGGCATCAAGCCACTTGTAAGTAAATTACAGCCAATCACAATCTGTCACAAAAATCAATACCGACTACCGTCGCCCCGGGCGCTGAACGAAGAGGAGAAAAAGACAAACCGTTCTATAAATCACATATCCCATGTCATGGCATAAATCTGCCCTTGTAGTAATAAATCAGCAATTAAGGCTAAATTGTAGCCTGTCATCTCAAATGATCTCATTATGGTGTGTTATCAACGCACTCGCCGCCGTCGCCGTTGCCGTTGCCACCTATGCCGCTGGGCACACGCATTTTCCCGCAAGTTCCACGTCTATAACCGGTTGATTAGTAGTAACAGAAGTGGTTGCGTCTGCACATGATTGGTGACAACCGTTGTAGAGAGAGGACTTTTTTTTTGCTTCCTTGCTATTGCTTGCTGTCGACTCCACTGTGGACATTTTGTCACTTTAATATCACTGACAACGATTGCTTCCAAGGATGTTGTACACCATGCCGATAGCGATAACGCAGTCAGTAGAAACGCGTCTTCTTTGATCAATGCCGGCTCGAGTTGATTAAAGACGACCGATGACCGAGACAGGTTCACTGGTGTGGAAAATAATCGTATGCAACTTGCTACACCGATGTCGGTGGCAGGAGTGGAGTGGAGTGGAGTCTTGAGGCTACCATCAAAGAATGGCAAGCTATCCCTAGTGAGGTTATTGCTGAGTTCAGATGATGCATAATTAATTAACCAAACAGAAAGTTGAACTCTTTTGAAGGCATCAATAAATTATTCCATATTCATAAATCACTGCTAACAGCATTTGTTTGGCATGGGTCAGGAAAATTGATAGTGGGCCAATCTATAGTTTATTCACATGCATAGGTAATCGATTCTTATTAGCTAAATAAACGCTTTAGAATACTATGTTTCGACCCAACTTAAAAATGATACATATTACTAGCTTTAAGAATATCTTCATCAAGCATTGGTATTTCACTTAAGGTAAATGTCAATAAATTCAGTGATATGTTTTGATGGGAAAATTAATAAGACGTTTACAAATGGATTGTTCCTATATATGCAGACCATTTTCTGGTGACAGCTTCGCAGTTCATAATTTCACCACAGCACACTAGCTTTAGGTAAATCTTAAAAAAAAATTATGTTAGAAGTATGCTATCAATGAATAGTTTGTAGAGAATGTACTTTGATGCAACGTCGTTGAAGACATCATTTATCTACTCGAGTCAAATGTTAGAGAAGTTTGTTTCTGAATCAATGAGAAGGTTTTTCTCTCTCTGGTAAGTATTTTCTTGAAATTTGGGGAAATTTTCTCCTGAGCTTATTTTTTCAAAACTTCTGATAAGTTCCATTTGATCTCCGAAAAAAATTGTGCTGAATTTTTCAGAAAGTCCGCTGCAGAATTTCTAAGAAAATACCCTTAAATTTCTTGGAAGTTTCTTTCTTAACTTTTGATAAGTCCTCGTCTGAACATTGGAAAGTTTTCTCTTTAACTTCGGGGAAGTTGGTTCCTGAACTTCTGAAACATTCTTGCTCAACCTTTTAGAAAGTAACTCGAATGTTTCTGGAAAAAAATCTGTTTATTGGAGAAGTTCAATCCTGAACTTCGAAAAATCCTGGTTTTGAAATTCTCAAATTTTCTCTTCTAAATATTGCGAAAATTCCTTAGCAGTTCTGAGAAGTTCTAACTAAACTTTGGGGAAGTTTTTTTTCCGGAATTTCTTGGAAAGCCTTTCCTGAACATCTGATAAATTCCTTTCTGAACTTTTAAAACGTATCGTCCTCAACTTTCTGGAAGTATGTTCCTGAGTTTTTGAGAAATTATCGGTAGTGCCTTCTCTGGTAAAGCTCTTCTTGAAATTCGGGGAAACTTTTTCCTTAACTTCTGGGAAGTTCCATTTTATATTTTTGGAATGAATTTTTGGAACTCCTGAACCTCTGGAAAGTTCCAAACTTCTAAGAAGTCCTCTTCCCTAAACTTTTCCCCTGAGTTCTGAGAAGTCCTCTCATGATTTTCAAGGAAGTTTTGGGAATTATGAACTTGAACTTCGGAAATTTTTGGTCCTGATTTTTTTGGAATATTCCTGTATCAAGTGCTACTTAGAAGTGCTCCTTTACTTCTGGAAGTTTCTGCCTGGCCTTCGCAAAAGTTTTGTTTTTAAATGAAGTTTTCCTAAACTTTCTTCCTAGAAAGTATCTTCCTGAAACTTTGGGAAGTCTGCTTATGAACTTTCTAGGATGTGCCCTTAACTATGGGTAGTTTATTTATATTCTTTAAGGAATCAAGGACTAATTTTAAACCACTTAAGTCGAGGGTAAATTTTCAAATCTTCACAGTAAATGTAATGAAATAATGGATTTAGAAGTACTTTAGAAAAAAAACCAAGTGCTAACATAAATTTCAAAAGCTCATCACATTAACTAATGTAAGGATCGCAAAAGTAATAGTATTCAAACGATAACATAAATTTTTAGTCTTCCGACCCAAGGGGCATTGGTGGTCCTCATTAATTGAGCTAATGGTCAGTATCCTACCGCTTCTACTTCTCCACTTTAATTTTAATCAGTTCGATGAGACAGTCAAACTGACGGTAATTTGTTTTGCTTTGTTTTTAACAGGATTTTATTTTTTTTGCTAAAAATAAATTATGTTTCTGTTAACTCACCTGCAAAAATGGTTTAAAGTATATTTAAACCTTTTTCTGCCAATAACTCTTAGTTTTACTCGACAGAATGGGACACTTTACAAAGTTTTGACCAACTTTACAAAGTTTTGTCGATTTCGACAACTATAATACCAAAATAGACCTAGAAATGAGAATAAAAATAAGTATTTTCCAAATAATTCCACCTTTATTGCACATCTTGACAGATACGCAAATTACGGCTACTATGTGCACATTTTTTCAGTGTCGTGTACTAATAACTCGACAGTAGCTCAGACTGTAACTCAGTCAAGTTATTAGTACACGACACTGGAAAAGTCTACACATTGTAGACGAAATATCTGTCGCGATAAGCAATAAAAGTAGTTGCAATTAAATGGAAATTACTAATTTTTCTTCTCATTTTATAGTTTAAGGTATTCCAAAAAACAGCTCACACTTTCGAGGATTTACTTGTGTAATTTTTTTCCTAGAAACTGATTGCGTCCCTACTTTATTTGGCAGTCTTTATTACTGGGAAGGCTTAAAAAACAGTAGATGATTCCAATTATCATTGATAAAATTTCAATAAAAAGATAAATAACTGTTTTTATAGAAGCAACATATTAATCTGTAGGACAAATTTCAAAAAGTCTTTTAGATAACATTCCAGTAACATCTCAAATTAAGCAAAACGGAAAATCGAAGAACAGCGTTTGTTTACTCATAATGTTACAAAACATAAATATTTTGCTAATAACATGCCAGTTTGCAATACAAATAGCGGCGATTTAGAAAATATTAGTAGAAGTTCAGAAGTGCCATTTTAAAGCAACTGTTATGCTGGAATGTTGAAAAACAACTTAAGACTTTCATGGTAGTCATGTGAGCAACAAAGATAAATGGAATACAAAATTATTATATAAGATATGCAACATCCATGCAACTACCAAGGATAGGAAAGGAACGTTTTTAAGATAATCACATAAAATTTTCATGAGATTTTTTTAAATAAACAATATAATTTATTGAGAAAAAAATTGCTGGATGCAATTTCAAAGAATTCAGAGTTCACCATAGCGCTAAGACGAAGGAGACAACCATAAATAGAGACATTATCGTCAAATCTCCCTGATAGAGATAATCATTTTTCAAATTGCTACAATCTAAAAGTGATACTAAGTTGCTTTTGGATAATAAGGCTTGTTCGCGACAAAATCTAGACACCCCTAAATACGCATATTTCTGAAAATTCTTCAACAACGCGTGAAATATTTCACAGACTGATGAACGTATGTCTGCTCACTGTGTAATCTTTTAGATCGAAAATGGCGTCGAGAGAAGAGCAAGTGCGAAGAGCAATTGTGTGCGGTCACAATGAAAATACGGATCTGTCAGTAAGAAAACTTACAAAAAAGCTTGGTTTTCCTGCAAAAACTGTCCATAACGTTCCGAAATCTTTCGATACACGTTTGACTATATCCAGGAAGGCTGGGAGTGGAACAAAAACGGATCTCAGTAACTACTACAAAGACGCGATGGTGAAGCAAATATTGCAGAAGAGACCAGATCTTTCGGAACGAACTGTGGCTAGAAAAATGAAGTTAAAGGTGAAAACTGTACCAAACCGTCATGATAAACAGAATGTGACGGCTAAAATCCGGGCTAGCAAGTTGTATCGCGAATATTTGACGAAGTTTTCCTGCGTGATAACGGATGGTGAAACTTATGTGCTTATGTACTTTAAGTAGCTTCCCGAAATGTCTTATTATACTGCCATGCAGAACTTCGTAGAGGAGCATTTCAGGACAAAGAAAAAGGCCAAGTTTTCCAAAACATGTTTGGTTTGGCAGGCAATATGCAGCTGTGGTCGAGCAAGCCAAAGCTTCATCACTACCGGAACGGTAAGCAAATAATTATAGCGCAAAAAATGCCTAAAGAAGCGACTGTTACCATTCCTACGCAGCCATGACGCTCCCTAGCTATTTTGGCTTGATTCGGCTTTGACATCACTTTGCCAAAGATGTTTTTTGAATGGTATAAAGCGAATGGAGTCCATGTTGTACCGAAGAAGGCGAATCCACCTAACTGCCCGGAATTGCGACCTATCAAGCGGTATTGGGCTCTTGTGAAGAGAGAACTCTCTTAATATAAACAACAAACTACAACTATAGAAAAAAATCGAAAATCTTGGACAAAAGTAGCTAAATCGGTTGCAGAGAAGTCTGCACATACCCTAGTGGCTGGAGTAAACTCAAAAGTTCGTAGTTTCTTCATGCAGCCAAATTAAGTAACTGTTATTAGTTTTAAGATGACTTATAATGTACAATTAAATAAATGAAAAATGCATCTTAGATTATTCCAAATTTCCAGATTTTGTCGCGAACAAGCCTTATTGCGTTTATCGTTGCTTGCGCTGCACAGGGTAGGCAAATTAGATTAATAGAATAATAATTATTAGAGCCAGGTGGTTTCAATTTTTAGAGTTTCTGTTTTTTTACCTGCCAGGGTTTTTTTTTGACGGAATGGAAAATCTGCAAACCGACTCCTGAAGAACTCAACTTCTCGACCCACTAAAAACCCACCCGTGCCTCGAGCCCTGGCCCTCCCAGGAACGATCTTCGAATGACCTTCATTTGACATAATTGAATGCATAAACCGACTAATGCAGCCAGATGTACAGAAAATAGTCAAACGTTATTAACTAACCATTCACATATAAAAAATATGAATGATTTCACATGAATACCATTGACCGTATGTTAGGGACGAGTTTTTTTCTTTCTCAACTATAACCTTTTATGTGAAAAGCGTAGTGAAAATGTTGTTGTTGGTAAAATTTTCTATGGAAATTTCTGAGTTTCAGTTGTTTGTTTTAAAAATGGTTTAACACAAATCAAAGGAACAAAATCTGTGCAGAGTGAATTATAATGTTTTGATTATCAAATGGCTGATATATCATGTAAGAAAATCACTACAGTGTTTTTACGGTTGATTACCGTACAGCTTTATTACCATTTGTATTATAAAATTTTATGTTTGATAGAACAAATGCAGCTGGCAATGCCTTAAATCAGAAAATCAATTAACGCCTACACTTAATCATAAATCTATCAAGTAGAACAAAGTTGCATCCATTTGTAGACTGAATTTGGTGCACTAAGACATCTTATTAACCTCTAAGCAAGTGCGTAAATAGTTGAATATCGTTTACAGCTCGAATACTTATTCTCGTTTGCTTTCGTTTGCTAATGAGTGAATGAGTGCTCAAAAATAAAGTTTTAATCTAAGCTTTGTCGTGATTGGACCGCTATGGCAATGATATTATTCTTCATAAACTCGCACTACTACAAGCTTAACCTAAGATAAACGTCTTCTGCATAATTGAGCACTGAGTGAAGCTCAAGCATTCCTCTTTCTTGACTAAGGATGAGTTCAAACTTTAGCAGAACTTGCATCATACCCGAGAAATACACAATTAGTAGATTAGTTGCCTCAATAGTTCTCATGTTTGGTTGAAATTTGTGTTTCATTTGCTTGAAAGCCCCCTCTCTCTTCCAGAGTGGAGAGGGGTCTCGAACCATCATAGAAAAAAAACCTACCTTCAAAAACCCCCACATCCCCAATTTGATTCCTGAGTTATGCTGAAATTAATGTTTTATTTGTATGGGAACCCTCCCTATCAATTTTTAACCACCATAAGAACTTTTCCTGGCCCCAAAAATCCTTTCATACAAAATCTCTCGCTGATCTGTGCAAATTTTTGTTTCATTTGTATGAGAACCATCTCCCCCCCCTTCATCCCTATCAGATCGAACAACCATAGATAAACAATTCTGCCTCCCAAAACCCACACATGCAAAATTTGGTTCCATTTTCTTGATTAGTTCTCAAGTTGTGCAGAAATTTCTTTTCATTTCTATGGAATTCCCTCCCCTCCCGTCCAGAGGGAGGAAGGTTGTTGAATTACCATAGAAAAAAATCTTCCTTCAACAACATTCACACGTCAAATTTGATTCCATTTGCATGATTAGTTCTCGAGTTAAGCATACATTTCTGTTTCATTTGCATGAGAACTCCCTTTCTAAAAAACCCCACATCCCATGTTTGCTTCAATTTGCTTGATTAGTTCTTGAGTAATGTAGACATTTTCCAAAACATTGGATTTGCCTAAATCCACTGTTCACGATGTGCTCAAATCATTTTCGGAACGTTTAACGGTAGAGAGGAAACCGAGAAGTGACTAAAACATTGGACGCGCTGATCCTGTCATGGACTGAAAGGTGAAAAGGATATTAACAAAAAACCCAAATATCTCCATTCGAACGGTGGCTTGTAAAATAGAGATGTCGCCTGGTTTTGTCCAAAAATCAAAACAACGTTTGGGACTTAAGTCGTATAAAGTAAAAACAGTTCCAAAACCCTCTCCATGTTAATGATTCATTGGAGATAGCTGATTTATGATAGATGTCGCTAGGTCATGTCATTGTATGACCTTCTACTCTAATGAACCATTCATGGGAGAACCAAAGGTCCAGCCACACAAAGTAGTGATAATATCACAATCGCTCTTCTTTCTATTTAATAGCCACGTCGTAGCACGCATGTATACAGGCACTTAAGTTGAGTGTGATATTGGCGGGTTGGGCCGCAAATTACTAAAAAAATAATAATAGATAGATTTATTCAATTTTGAAAACGTTTAACATTCAATTTGAGGTGGAAGCTTGAACTGTGTCATAGAATTTCCTATGCAGTGGACTTCTAGACCGTGGCCATAAGTATTGTGGTTTTGTGGGATGCGGAGGGCCCGTTTAGGAACTCAGAGTATCGTATCACTGGGGTTTGTCATAGGTGTGTTTGTTCAGAATGAAAGAGGTGTGCTACCGGCGGGCTTTGCAGCAATTTACGCTTAGACGAGGCTAGAAACAGTTTGTAGACGCCTGACATCAAGTAGTTAAGGGACACGAAAGGAGGTGCTGTTTTCAGGTGTGGCAATTCTTTCATTGTTGTTTATTCATTGTTTATCATTAACTTAAAAAAAATACCTAAATTGCAATGCTAATTCTAATTCTTATATAAATTATAATTTAAATATGTGCGGTATACGACAGTCCACTTTCAAATTATATCTAATCATAGAGAGATGTTACTTTGATATAGCAACTTGCAGCGTAGAAACAACATGAAACTTATAGTGGCATCTCAAATAGCTTGGTCACATTGATAAGAACTACAGGGACTGGCTCTCACTATCTTTTCAGGATTTGCCGTATATCATTGTAATGCAGAATTGTTAATTAAAGATTTTATGATCATTTTTCCCTTAGTTTTTTTTAAACACAGTTAAAAAAAACTTATTAAGCGTGTTAGTAGAACGATTGTGATTAGGAAACAAGGATTATTTCGAATTGTTACTTCATTTGATCACTTTTTAATATAAAAAAGTACAACATTGAAACACTTTTTTTCAGGTAATCGCCAGTAAACGCAAGCAAATTCCTTTAAATTCCACTGGAGAAGACCAGTCTTCTGACAGATTTTTTTCGTCTGCGACTTGCAGACTTCTTCTGTGTCAAGTGCTCTCTTTGTAGTATTTTAAATCGGTCCAAAACGCCCTACCTTAACCACCTACCCTTACCTATCCTTGTTCCTTCCCATGGAGTTCACGTGGTCTGAATAGACTAGTTCGCCCTAACCCCTCCTTCACCATCGGCTTTGGACTGACTTGCGCTCTTATTGCCCCACCAATTGCTGCAAAATGAAAAATGAAATAAAGTTAAAACAGTTCCAAATCGCAACGACAAACAGAACTTGGCAGCAAAATCACGGGCTCGACGTTTGTACTGCGAATATTTGACGAAATTTTCATGCGTTGTTATGGACGATGAAACTTATCCCAAGTAACAATTTTGGTTTTATAAGGGTTCTGAAGAGCATGAATTAGACATCAAGAATGCTATAAAACCATGATAAAACCAGCAATGTTCCATGGGATGTCCAGGAGGATTTCAAGCAGCTTTCAGGGCTGGCTTTTTATTCTGCTATGGCCAGAAATGCTACAGCTGAGCATTTCAGAACGAAGAAGGCATCGAAATTTCCCAAAAAATACCTTGTGTGGCAAGCAATTTGCACGTGTGGCAAAATGAGTAAATCTTTCGTCACTAAACTTTACAGGCACAATCAACAAGGAGATCTTTCAGAATGAGTGTCTACAGAAGCGACTGCTACCCTTCATCAAAACTCACAAAAAATACCTTTGTTCTGGCCCGATTTGGCATCATGCCACTATGCTTAAACTGTGATGGAGTGGTACCAAGCAAATCAAGTGAACATTGTACCAAAAACCTCAATCCCGCCAAATCGACCAGAGCTACGACCAATCGAGAGATATTGGGCTCTGATGAAGCGGAAGCTTTTAGAAAAGAAGCAAGGATTCAAAGACATCAAACACTTCCAGCAAATTTGGACAAAGACGGCTTCTAAGATTTCTGAAGAGTCTGTACAAACCCTAATGGACGGAGTTCAGCGCAAAGTTCGAAAATTGTATGCAAATACCGAATAACTATGTTTTATCTTCACGAATTGTTAAAACACATCCCATGAATCTGAAATAAACAACTACGACGGATATATAATGCGAAATTTATGTTTTATTCATGTTATAAGGGTCAGACAGACAGACAGAAATTAATTTCTATTCAGAGATATAAGGCGTTAGAATGAAATAACCAATTATTCAAATAATATTCATCAATTCCCCATCCTACTTTTGAGGTACATATCACTGTAAATATAACACGTTTGATGCGATCTACTGTGAGATTAGGTTGTAAATTAGCCAAGTGCTACAAGTTGATCACACAACATATTCAGAAATTCAGCTGCTGAAACAACTTTTTTGTAAATTAATCTAACTGGCTTTTTACAGCGCTATTCCGTTTATTATTTTCGAAGGACATTTTTACTTTTTGATGTTCCCTCCTAAGCCAATTAATCCATATTACCGTGCAAACACGGGTCATTTTGCAATACTGCAATTCAAACCGGGAAAAACACATTCTACTATTCCTAAATTAATTTCCACCAGTGTACAATCTTTTTGACTGCCACGGCAACGGTCGCCATCTGTGAGAGAAAAGCTCAGACTAGAAGCCTCCCAGACGGTCGTTAATTCTGCCTCCTAAAAGTGATTTTTGATCGTTTTTTGCTAACGAGAGGATCCACTGGGCACCATAACAGTTGTTACTCAGATGGCGATAAAGGCAAGTCACGCTGACTCGTATTCACATATATTATTGATAGGCGTCTGCCTATATTTCGCAAACCTACATAAACTAGCACACAAACAGCCCTATCCACAGTTGTCCCGTTTTCGTCGATGGGTACAGAAACTAAGATATATAGGAAATTGACTGCAGAGCTCTCTTTCTCACACACAGGCCGAGGCATCCTAGCACAGGCCAGCTTGGGGACCACAAAGCGTCGAATAAAGGGCGTTAAGGCACTCGCACTCTGCTGGATATTGGAAAATTATGCCAAACGGTTATGGCGATATGGGGAGGATGCGAAAATGACATAATAACCGGAGGAAAGTGTAACCGACTTTATGGGATGATGATATTTTATTCTTTTATACAGCCCACCCGGTTTCGTTTCCGTTTTGCATGTCAATGGATTCTGCTGGGAAAGAGCTGCTTCTCGCCATTGGAATTGTATTTCAAGATTCTTGGAGAAGAGAAAATGGCTTTGCGATAAAGGACAAGACAATTTACGTTGTGGTTGAAATTTTACTTGTTGAATCAGCAGGAAAATAGAAAAAGGGTGAAGTATGTACCAACATTTTTTTTCGTTCGCCCGATAAATACATTTCTCTTACACTCAGCATTACGCAAACCCTTCCACTCAAAGGATAATCTGCTTAGGCTACTTGAACGAGAGTCGAGCTTGAGTGTAGTATAGTAGGTCTCTATTGACAACCGTTTCCAGTTAGCCTCTTTGCTGTTCTCGGTGTGATTCCTTTCGAGAGGACTTGCTTGTTCTGCGCGTTTGGTCGTCGTTTGATTTTATTGTAATGGGAGTCGAGAGAACCTTTTTTTTTGCCTGACTAATCTTCTTTTCTCCGTCATCGGAACGAAGTCAGCCGAAGGAAGGATGGCTGAAAAGTGTGCTAAAGGATCCCCGAGAGCGGGCTTAGCCCATTCTCAGAGGACTGCTAAGCTGGCAAGCGCTGGATCTCGAGTAATGTGCACATCTTAGCAGATATTCCGGCCATAAAAGAAATTGTTTCTCAATATAATAAACACATCGTTCAACTTGAAAACTGCTGCAATCCAAATGTGGCGACGTGAATGGGGGAGGGTTTTTCTTCCCAGGAATGTGTAAGGTTTTATCGGTAAGCATTGATGTGTGTAGTTGAAATGAAAACGTATACTTTGGCATGTGAATATGTAGGAATTTAATTATTGATACCGGAATATATGAAATCATTCCTTATTCACTGTCAACAGATGGCACTTATCTTATAAAATAATAACAAAGTCGAAGTTATGGAAATATATGAACTCTAAGTTTTTACTTAGAGAAAAACTCATACCTCACATAATACACCAGGGAATAGCTGAATAGGCTTCGCAACATTTCTTCCCATGGGGGTTTTCAATTTTGCGAGATTCACTTTTAGTGCACACTAGAGACGTACAATAATAAATTGCATCGCTGCTTACGGGATTGGGGTAGGATGGGAGGGTTGTTGGTGTGTACGGCTGTAGAAAGAAAAAGGTTAGTAAATGACCATTAACATCAGTGATCTTTTGAAATGTTGGGGATCGTATCTACAGAAATTCCTGTTTAGCTTAAAATTACGTTAGAACTTCTTCTCTCGTCCCGCGTGTTGACTTAATCTTCCGTTCTGTGGACTGACTGTTTCGTTAGTTCGTGACAGGATTTTTTATCTAGTTTCGCAGATTTCATTTTGAATTCTTCAGCAAAACATCTTCTTGATGACGTAATACACCGTCCATTACCAATGAGTACTCTGAAACTGCATTTTTCTTCAAAACTGTGTGATTTATATAAGCAAAATCGCCTCACTATAAAAGACCTCGACACGAGTACAGTGTCCATGGTTACCAATCCCATGTTCATCTCACAACCTTTCTGCTTATGATAAATGAATAAAAAAGGTTGACGAATAACCATCTGATTTCTAACTTTTTATTTATTGTTAATTTTATTTATTTTTATTTGTTGTTGAAAGTTAACATACTTATTTTATTTTATTTTATTGACGTATAAGGGGTGAGGCGCCAGGTCACCAATTTGAGTACAAGAACTCGAACCTTACATAATATACCAGGGGATAGTTGAATGGGCTACGCAACGTTTTTTTCCATGTGGGAATTGAATTTGGCGGGATAAACTATTAATGAACACTAGTACTGTGAAATGATATTGCATCGCTACCCACAGGATTGAGGGGATAATTGTTGGTATGCTAGCCTGTAGGAAGAAGAGTATACATCAGTCATTTGCAAATATAATCTATTACCTTGTGATTAATTGTCAACGATATCTTCCAAAAACCTGTTTTGCTTGATATTACTATAACTCAAAGCATGATCTCTCGTTTTAAGATGAGATTTTGCTTCTTCTTTCACGAGTTTGTCTTGAAATTTGTTTCGAGTTCATCAGCAAAACTTCTTTTTGGTGACATGACGTGGCTGAGTAGCTTAGTGGTTACCTGTTCTGCTTAGTAAGCCGATGGTAGGGAGTTCAATCCTAGGCCCGCCGCCCCTTTCCTTGCTATTTGTCACTTACCTCTTTCTATCACCACTCGACTTAAAATAAAAAGCAGTCTACTGCACTTTCATTGATCGCATCACTTACCACAGTGAATCCATGATCTATAAATAACCTGCCTCACTAACACGAATCTATCCTTCCCTTGACAATTGTGGAGACGCAGAGGTAAACACGGCCTCTAACCAACGATTGTCAAACTAATCATCCTTCCCCCCTCCCCAAAGACCGTGAGGACGCACAGTGGTCGGAAAAGCCTTTTTTCAGGGCGAAATTAATAACTCCTAAGAGTTACGTTTCCGAATCATAGTGTCTTCTACAAAGTTGTATCTGACGAAATTGTCCATCTTGTGGTGATAATTTGGTATTTCCAAACTTTACCGATAGGGCGGCGCTGTTGCTAACTTTTGAACGAAACACAATAGAAGGGTGATATCAAAAGGGAATTTCAAGCAACTTTGTTTCACGCTACATGCTGTTCATTTACGACTGAAGCGTCTGGCCCTTGTGCACTGCTATAGTTCGGAGTTATTTCGCTGATGTACATTAGGGTGTCCCTAAAAATCTGTTTTTTCATCCTAACTTTTTAGTTTCAATTCTTAGGAAAAAATAATCTTAGGGCAAAGTGTAGAGAAAAATATGATACAAGTTAAATCACAACATAAATTGCCACGAAAATGCAAAGTGTACTTTAAGCTTTTTCCTTCGATTAAAAGCAAGAAAACCATAGACCAGCTATGTCAAATCATGCACGAATATGGATTTCCGGAAAAACTGACGCGGTTGATCAAAACAACAATGGATCGAGTGATATGTTTCGTCCGAGTGTCAGGGACGGTCTCGAGTCCCTTCGAATCTCGGAAAGGGTTACGGCAAGGTGATGGATTGTCGTGTTTGTTGTTAAACATTGCACTGGAGGGTGTGATTCGAAAAGCTGGTATAGACACGAGTGGCACGATCTTCAGGAAGTCTGTTCAATTATTTGGCTTCGCCGACGACGTTGATATCGTAGCACGTAACTTTGAGACGATGGCGAAAACGTACATCAGACTTAAGGCTGAAGCTGGTAGGATTGGGCTTGTGATTAATGCGTTGAAAACAAAATACATGAAGGGAAGAGGCTCACGAGAAGACAATGTTAGCCTTCAGATCGACGGTGATGAAATCGAGGTAGTAGACGAATTCGTGTATCTGGACTCATTGGTGACCGCCGATAACAACACCAGCAGAGAAAAAAAAAAGCGCATTATGGCTGGCAACCGTGCCTACCTTGGACTCCGAAGGACGCTAAGATCGAACAAAGTTCGCTGAACCACAAAGTTGACCATCTACAAGACATTAATTAGACCGGTAGTTCTCCACAGCCACGAAACATTGCTAGTAGAGGACCAACGCGCTCTTGGAGTCTTTGATCGGAAGGTGCTGCGTACCATCTACGGTGGAGTGCAGATGGAAGACGAAACGTGGAGGAGGTGAATGAACCACGAATTGCACCAGTTGCTGGGAGAACATCCCATCATACACATCGCAAAAATCGGTCGACTACGACGGGCTGGGCATGTCATATGAATGTCGGACGACAGCCCTGTGAAAATGGTTCTCGAAAACGAACCGACAGGTACAAGAAGAAGAGACGCGCAACGAGCAAGGTGAGTCGATCAAGTAGAAGGCGACCTGCGGACCCTCCGCAGACAGCGAGGCTGTCGAGTGACAGCCATAGACCGAATATTTAGTCAGAAAAATGGAGACAACTTCTGTGTTCAGCAGAGGCCACGCCGGCCTTAGTCTGATTGGTAAGGTAAGTGAAAACAAGAAGTCCAAGAATGAATTGCGGCATAACCCAGCAGTATCACACATTATGTTAGTGCCTTTATAGAAACGTTCTAAGACGTGGCAGTGAAAAAATGACTACAATTTGTGATGCTAAACACAAAAGGTACGACTTTAATTCAAGAAACTATTATAGCAACGTTAACCGTTAAAAAGAAGAATTGTTCTATGACCTCAAGGGTACTCCCTAAGCGGACCCTCGGCATCCTACACTTTTCATAAAACCATAGCCTTTAATTCTTTGTCAGCATCTGTCCTACGTTACACTTTTCGATGACCTTTGTTCAATTCGAAAGGTCTGATCCCTAGCTAAATAATATGTTGTTTGAGTTTGTGCTTTGATCACAGGCCCCACATTTAAATTATAATATATATTTGAATTGTCTGCACCTGAAATATCAGGACTCATTATTAGTTTTTCAAAGTCATGATCAAACCTCTCACCCATTTTGATAATGAAACGAACAATAAGATTATTAATGATACCAACTGTATAGGTGAAGGGTGTATTCGATAAAAATGGCACACACATATATACTCATCAAAATTAAACTGATTATCGGATTTTCTTTAAATTTTCAGGGAATGAAGAACTACTAAAGAGTTTTGATTTACAACATTTGTTTTATTCAATTTCGTCTCCCATCCCGAATGCCCGCACCTTCCTTTTCACTTCACCCATCAAATTTTGTACAACCGATTTTCCCAGTGTTTTTGGTTGTTTTTACGCAAATTTTCTTCAATTCCTGCTCTGTTTTTATAGTTTTGGGATGTTTGCGAAGTTCCGTTTTCATAATTGCCCAGAATTTTTCAATTGGACGAAGTTCCGGTGAATTTGGTGGGTTCATATCCTTTGGCATAAAATTGACTCCGTTGGCTCGGTACCACTCCAATACGTTTCGAGCGGAGTGGCAGGATGCTAGATCAGGCCAAAACAGAGTTGATCCTTTGTGCTTTGTGCAAGAGACGCTTCTTAAGGCACTCTTCCGTGTAAATCCCACAGTTTATTGTTCCGGAGGTGATGAAGGGAGCACTTATTTCACCACATCCGCAAATCGCCTGCCAGATTAGAAACTTCTTTGCAAATTTCGATAGTTTCTTCTTTCGAACATCCTCCGGAACATCGAACTTCGACTTGGCAACGAAATATTCTTGCCCAGGAAGTTGACGGAAGTCGGCCTTGACGTATGTTTCGTCATCCATCACGACGCAACCGGATTTGGTGAGCAGCTTCGTGTAAAGTTTCCGGGCGCGGGTTTTCGCAGTGATGTTTTGTTTTTCATTCCGGTTTGGGGCTTTTTGCACTTTGTAAACATGTAAATCAGCACGCTTCATGGTTTTCTGCACAAAACCGACTGACACCTTAGACTGTTTAGCGACATCTCGAATTGACATGTTTGGACGGTTGAATTGTTGTACGACTTTCCTGGCCATTTTACTGTCCATTGGACCACTTTTACGACCACTCCCTTCCTTTCTTTGGACACTCAGACGCTCCTTGAAGGTTCTTATTACACGAGACACAGTTGTATTTGCAATTTCAAGCCTTTTAGCAATCCACCGGTGGGACGCCCCTGGATTTTGATCGTGAGTGCACAAAATTTTCTCACGGACAATTTCTTGTTTCGACGACATGACTGGAACTACTGAATATATAACTTTGAAACTTGACAGATGTAAATAATACACTATGGATAAGATCTACTCAAATTTCTAGGTTTTTTACTCATACGATTCAAAAGTTACAGAAGATTTTCTGTGTGCCATTTTGATCGAATACACCCTTTATATTTGATGTTTAATCAATGACAATTAGAGAAAAAGCAACAAGCAAATGAAAAGAGAACTTTTTGTCGTTTCCCTAAATTATTCGATATCAAGTATTCGTAGATTGTTCGTAGCTTCGTCTTAGTGTGTTTTGCGGCTTAAACCGCCAGTATCACACCTTTTTCAGTGCCTTCAAATAAACGTACTACGACGTGGCAATTTAAAGAAAGCGTAGTGTGATATTATTATTGCTGATAATGTTCTTGGTCTCCCATGCTGGCCTTTTGCATGGGATTAGCCCTCTCACCTACGACAAGATGACAACGTCGAATTAAATACTTACAATTTCTGTCTTGTTTCTCTTGTGTAATTGCTTTTTAAAGTTGCTGTTTGACTTGCTACAGAGAACTTTCACTATCAAAATCAAAAGTAACAATAGAAATGGATAGAAACAAAGTTGTGTTCGTGCTTCTTCTTTTCGTGCCTATTCAACTCAGGTCCGAATCACTTCATGGGTTATTGTGCAACCTGGCCTTGTGGTAAGCGGTGTCAGTTGCTCTAGTACAATATGCGTGACATGGAAAATAGTTTCAATTCCCGCTTGAAACAGATTCTTTTTTTTTTGTAAAACAAAAAAAAATTGAACTTTTGAGCTATCGACACATAGTATTAGTATGAATCGTAACCTGCATATAAAATCGTGAATTTCAAACGGTACAAATTTGAGGTTCCAAAATTTCCCTACCGGAACCTGTTAATGAGTATCTGGATGCGCCCAAATCCTCAAGTTGGTCTATTGAATGATGTTTTTGAAGATCAGTATTCGAACTTGTGAATGTTGAGCCGTCTAACGGTACAAATATATAAGGTTCAAAAATTGTCCTCTTCGGATGCATATCGGAATCGATTGTGGGTTCTATATGTCCATAATGACCAGTTTAAAAAATCGGAATGCAAGTTCTCCATACCTTTCATTTGAGGGAAAGATATCACAAATAAAAGTTTGGAAGCGTGCCAAAGTATTGGGTCATTTTGACCCTGAATGCACTGTATGCAAGTTTTTTGTAGCGTCACTTATAGAGGTCGCTGAAAGCTGTAACTGCCCTAAATAAAAATCCTACAATCCTCTGCGGTTAAAGTAAAAGGTTTTGGATTGCTTGGATGATTTGAAAAAAAAATGTTTATTTTTAAACCTTTTGAAGCGAGTGAATGTGCGTCGCTGGTGTTGGTAGTGGTAAAGCAGAGATCAATTCGTCTTTTCATTGATTGTAATGTTACTATAAACAAAGTAATTGTTTCTTATTCGTATCCCTTATTATTGCTTCAGGACATGTTTGCTAGCCTTAGTGGATCAAAAATTATCTGTTCGTTAGATCTGGCTGGTGCTTGCACGCAACTTTTGTTATCCGAACGATCAAAGAAATTCATGTTATTAAATACTATTATAGGAAAGGCTTGTAAGATGGAACACGATCCGTTTTTTAATCGTAACATGTACAATTTTTATTTTTTCGCGGGCCCAAAGACATTTTTTGAAAGAAAAACTAAAAGGCTCCAACTTTGCCCAAGAAACCGATTATTTATAGTCATCCAAAAAAAGTTATGGCCTATTTTCAAAATCCATCCAAAATTGCAATTTCAAAAAATGGCTTGTAAGAAGGAACACGATGCAGTTTTTGCTCGTAACATGTATAGTTTTTATTTTTTCGAAGATTTTTAGAAAGAGGAACTGTTCGCGATAGCGAAATATTTCCGACCATCTCATCGTCACATAGCACCCAGCATCGTGCGACGCGATAGCCATGCAACGCAACAAAGCCGAAACGTACATTTCCTTTCCTTTCCTATTTTCCTTCCACACACACTAACCCCGAGAAGACCGCGGGATATCGGTCACCCACACTAATCCATTTTTTTTTTTGCAACGCAAAAGATTCTAATTGGTGAATCATTTCTCTAATGCATTGAGTGAAGCATATATAAGGAGGTGTCATTCAATGTTAGAAGCCAGAAGTAATTTGTATCCAACACCATGAAGATCAATAAATAGTATTAACAGTAGTAGAAAAGCTTGTGAAATTTTATTTTCTATGGAGCCTTGAGGGTTGCAGCTGTCTGCTGCTCGTCTGCATCGCTGATTCGAGTTCTGCTGCTGGACGTCGTCCGTTCATGTGCCTACTGCGTAGTTTTCCTGCGTTCTGGCTGCTATCGTCTTGACACTATCGTTCACTACCTAAACCCAACCTTGAAAGAGTTGAGCGTTAGTTCTTTTCAGAACTAACCACTGGGAGGGTAGACGATTGTGGAACATAGCAGTAGAACATTAGTGTCCCGCTATTTGAGCAGAGTGTTGGCCAGTGGAGCCAACAGGAACTAAAGAACTTTAAGTTTGCCCACGGAACTGATTATTTATAGTCATCAAAAAAAAATTATGGACTTTTTTCGAAATCCATCGAAAATGTCAAATTCAAAAAATCTATTGTTATATTTCAATTTATTATTGATTCCATGGCATTTTGAAACATAAAAAATGTCATTCATATGTTTTAAAACGAAAAAAAAAATATGTTCAATCGTACAAGCTCAACAGTGTTCCATCTTACAAACATGACGCCATGAACACAAAACATCAAAAAATTGTTTCACTCTACGATTTGTTTGAAAATGCCTTTGGATCATAAAAATACACCAAAAATGCTAGCCAACACAAATGTTTACCTTCTAATATCGATAAGAAATTTCCACTTACTAAGCACAAGAAATAATTGCTATTTTAATTATTTCACCACTTTCGAACAATGAAACCTGGAAGAGCTAGATCGAATGAGTGTATTCACTCCAAAAGCAAATGAAAATTGAAGAATAGTAAAAAAATGAAGTTAATACTTGTCAGCACGATCGTGTTGTCACTATGAATGTCAAAAGTGGCGCTGTTCCATCTTACAAGCCTTTCCTCTAAGGGTTTGTATGATTATAATCGTTAACCTCAAGATGCAGCAATAATTCAGAAGGTTATGGACCCCATACTCCAAGTTTTGAAAAATGTCGTGTGTTAAGACGACGTTCTTGCTTCTGGAAAATAATTTGGAAGACTGCAAATCAAAACTTTATTTGGTTTTAGAAAACATGTCCAAAGCCAATATGAAGGCGAAATTATAAAAATGATTTTTTTTGTGAAAGAATTACATTGAAGCAGGGGAAATTTGAAATTGTTTACCGGATTACGTCTTATTCGATCGCTCCCACATTTGTTTTTTGTTTTTTTCTGGCAGTTCGTCTGGCACCTCTTCTGTGTTGAATAAGGAAATTTTCAGTTTTCTTGAACCGTTTCAAGGTACGAAAAACAAAATGCTTACTCACTCTAAACTGCCTAAGGCTATTGATTACCTGACACGAACTAAGCTTTTGCAAATGTAATTGAAAAAAGGTGACACCTTTTGTGAGACACACTGTAGATGGATGTATTTAGTTCCAGGAGAGGATGTTGATTCCTACTACTATAAAACATAAAGTTTTGAAATTTTTCCAGACGAATCATTCGGGTGTTAGTAAAATGAAACATCTAGCGAGAAGAAGTGTATTTTGGTTTGGTATAGATGCAGACATTGAGCAATTTGCAGCACGTGTAATGATATCATTGTTGTCACAAGGCTCGCAAAATATTCCTAACGGGTATCAACAATACAACTTTTGAGTCGCGTTCGAGCGGATTTTTTTTTTAAATTTTGACAAGATTTTTTTTTACTGGTTATTGATAAGTCAAAGTGGAACACATAAATACAGTATACATGGAAAAAAAGTCATTGATTTTTTCATAAATTTGGTTGCCGGGAGAAGATAACCAGATGTTTTGGTAACGGAAGGATGTTCACCATTTAATTCAAAATTATTTGTCACTTTTTTTCAGAAACAAGTTATAAGAATTATGAAAAGTCCACCTCGAGAGTAACGGGCAGGCAGAACGTATGGTGTACCTAGTCAAGGATTTTTTTAAAAAGTTTTTACGAGATTCAGAAACAAGAAGACTAGATAGTGAGGAACAGCCAGGAACCAAAAGTACTATTAGATTTGATACATCCAAAGAACAGTTTTGAGAGAAAAAATTACTAAATCAAATGATGAATATCAAAACTGCAAACCTGTGGTTTACCAACCTTTTAACCGTTTAAAGCCTGATTACCTAATATATTATAAAAACAATAACAAAACAGACATACGAAACGGACTACCCGCAAAATTTGTGAAACAAATATCTTCAAATATTCTACAGGTTTCTCTTGGTGGAGAGGTGGCTACCGCTTATACGTCAACTAAAATTTTCAAACTCTCGCCTGAATTTGTGAGAACTAACTTTTGCAGCTTTTTCAACTCAGTTTATATTACCAAATGCAACATTTCAGGTGTTTGTAAATATATACTGTATTTGACCATTGATCATCATCTCCGAATTATGATGTTCATCGATAAGGACTACTGGAGGAACTTCAGAAGTACTATTGGGCTGCATTATCACTGATCTGGCAACACTAGTGTGTTTCTTTCCAAAATGGCAAAGAACCAGACCAGCCCTGGGACTTAATGGTTGAATTTAAACTAACTCAAGGGTTTGCCAGTGCCCAGGGTACTATCGTTAATAAAATTTGAAGTCGAATGCGGGAATATTCAGCTCCTTGCCATTACCTAAATTTCATAATATTAAAAGGACACAAACCAAAACTCCTAGCATAACCAGTTACGCCTCATACCCCAGAGTAAGCGACACCAGTTCCAATCCCTCCATGAATGTTGCCTATCACCCACGGCAGTTTATGTCAGAAATGGTTTGCCTCAATTTGGCTGGCTCGTTTTTTCCACGTGACACATTCTCACGTCGATTCTAGCTGCTCCTGCTGCGGCTTAATATCACCGAGAGGCGAGAAAACGAAATTTAATAAATTGAATTAGGCATCCTTGTCTCATCCTTCCAGCCAGCCATAAAGCTCACAGCCTCTCTTCACACATCCACCGGATAAGTTTGCGTCAATAATAATACTTGAGCAAAACACCAGGATACCCTCGACTAGGTATATATCTGCGACACAAATTGGTTCGAGAGCATGCCCTCTGTGTATCAACATGGATGGACATACCGGAGACAAAATGGACCAAACACCGCAAAAGTTGTTCGTTTTACCGGCACTTGTCGGGGGTTGTTTGTTGATATATTTGAACGTTAGTATCCCGGACATCCGAGAATGGCCACCACCGCCACCGCCACCCACCATCACCACCGTCGAGTGCAATGTGATCGCCCTAGCACGAGGTAAACAAGCCGATGGCCAGTAAGCCAAAGAGCCGAGCGAAATATGTGTCGGAATGAAATGAGGAAGATCCAGGCCAAATGAAATTTGATTCCATTAGCGTAATTCAGAGTGACAGTTTTTCGGACGAAAGCAGATCCCAAGCTTATAGGAAACGGACTGCAGGGTGTGATGGTATAAATAACGAAAGTGGTACGGAATTAGAGCTGAAACTTTTCTCGAGAGCAAAGGACGAGAAGGTTGAACTTGTTGGATCCTAGTAATTAATTAGGTTGGAGCTGGCATTATTCGACAAGAAATTATTTGGCAGAACTTGTGAATGGGCCAAATGTAGTGCTTCCTATTGAAGATTGGGCGAGCGTGGCTTTGCTTGAAGAAGTGCTGCTTATTCAAACCAGAAGTTTGATTTTCAAGCAACCACATTGGTATCATCATAACAAATGATTTGCGAAAGTTTTTCAAGATAGGACTAGCACAAGGAGAATATTTATCTTACCAATGCTTTTTTTTGATTCATGGAATTGGACGTTCTATATGAACTATAATTTGCACTGTTCCTATTGTTATGATGCGTACAAAAATTAAATCGTTAAAAAATCTGCAATTCGAGATATCCAAAGACTTGCAAAAACACCACTCACTTGAAGCGATAAAGTAGGGACTTGTTAACGATCGTGACCTTCCACACCCATCGGCAGGTCCATCTTGTGCTGTCGAAAATGATAAAATTCGACACCAAACAGGGGTCCTCTCCTTACAAGCTAGCCGGCTTCCTTCTGGATAGGAAAACTTTGAATTGGACTCCTCTCCGGTACTACCTTCATCACGACCTTGGGAGGAAATAGGTATTATAATTTACTCGTTTACTTGGCAAAATATTAACTTGTCGAGAACAGCAAACAGGAATGAAGAAGGCTGAAAAAGGCGCACCAAACAACGGCCACAACTTTTCAAGTACAGCAAGTTTCAAGCGAGATAAGTTATCAACGCTGAAAGGCTTCATCCTTGTTGGTTTCCTGCGATGTTGTGATGCTACATACTACGCTACTGGTTGGGGTATTTGCTGAAGCAATAAGCGGTTCGGAGAGTTCAGACTTTCGTCTTGATTCAATTAATTATACTGGGAAGTAACGCTCCCGCAAAGGAGCACATTTCCGACGCAGGGACTTCTAAGCAGATTGTTCGATATTTGATAGTTAATGTTCGGAAAGTATTTTTGGGATTTGTTTTCGTACAAAAGCTTGTCAGAGCGTAACACGTATTATGATCAGAAAGTGTATCTAACCGAGCAAGATTATTACAGATTTGCATAAGGTATGTCAAATTATACTAAATAAATTATACGAGGAATGAAGTTCAACTCGCTATTTTGGAAGAAACCAAGTTTGGGTTCAATCTGCTCAAATGATTCAACACTGAACCTAGCCAAGAATAAGTATATGTATAATATTATAAGTGTCATGTTGACGAATGGTCAAGGACGATCAAATTGAGATCGATGTTTTTAGTTTAGTTCAGTAGGTTCAGTAGTGATCAATATGAATGAATCGCACCCTAGTTGAAAAGCTTAAGCACCTTGGAGAAGTTGTAGTTCAACTTCACTCACACAACGGACCACACTGGCTTACCAGCGTATGTTTCTTGCTTTTATTTTTCATGGAACACCATAGCCAATCCATCGGACATTCATCGACAATAACAAAGTGAGTAAGTCAACACACAAAATGTTTTAAAAAAAAGCACTCACTAAAAACGTCATTTCAGTTGAAAGAATAACTGGAGAGAATTTGATCTGAAGGTTATACATTGTGTTTTATTTTAGTTTGTATTATTGATGTAAAAGGGACCTGTGACTCGTTTTGCCCCAATTCACCAATTCACATCACGAAATTATCCCTGTTAAGTTTCTGAATGTAATATGTGTAAAATGTATGCATTTCCACTCAAAATATATTGTGAAGATTGCAACTAAAAGAGCATCAATTTAGGGTGAATTGGGGTAAAACGAGTCACTCACCGTGCTCTACACATCACGAAACCTACGCCAATCGATTTATTAGCCCTTTTTCCTTCAGGAATGCATTTGGTTTGGTTAAAAAACCATCGGCTTCTCTTACTTAGGAATTCGGTAACATTTTTCCCACTGTGTAGCGGTTGAAAAAGAAACGCTGTATCGCGTCAACTATACATAAGGTGGCAGCCGCACCAGGTAGTTCCATGTAGCGGTTTTATATTATAGTTTTCTCTTGTGGCTATGATTATGCAGGTCCATCTACAATTGCAGCAGGAGCATAATCTACAACATACAGACATTACAAATATAGTTGTTATTGTAATTTTTATAATAACATTCCTCCACAATATTTTGTATGCTATTTTCAGCTTCGCATTTATGCATCGTTGTAAGTCTTACCCTACCTAGCTCACGTTATGTATTTGAGAAGATTGGAAGGTTGCATTACACATCATTAATATTTTGTATGTATGTTTGTATGCATGTAGGAAGCCACCATCGTAGCGTGGGTCTTGCCCTGCATGCGGTTCCACTTAGAAGAAAGATCATACTTTGTTACCATTCTAGATTCAACATACTGCTGTATGAAGGGCCAAAAAGGGTTGGGCAGGCCCGTAAGCAGAGACACTTACGCGAAACCTGCGGGAATAAGAGAATCTCCATCCAGCAGTATATCCAATAGAACGAATAACAAAATACGCAATTCAGTTAAGCTTTCCACTAGATGGTTTGTTTGAGAAAGGCGCTTAAAATTCATTAAAATTGTTGGAGTGGAATGTACCAATCATAAATGATAGACACATCCCTTCTTTGACTCTGGTTGACCAACTACTCCATTGTCCAATTGAAACTTCAATGACGCCCTGATGCATCCTCCCATCCCAGTATATAAATGTTTAAAATCAATAAAATATAATACGGTAGATTAAATATATCAAATATGGAATATGTAGAGTCAATAAGTACATTTATATAAAGTGTATTTAGTTTGATATGACAAAATTGGTAGCCTGTTCTGGATAATGATTTTGAAATCGTGTACCTTGCATTTCAAAATTTCCTGTCTGCTGCTTCTAGGGAGCAATAACATGTAACAGTTGTTGTCAGAAACTTCAAACATAATACAATCAGAAGCACTCTGTGTTAATAGTTGATTAAAATTATTTAAAATTGTTACTTCCACTGTCGAGGCTGTGAAGTAAACCTAATCGAATTTTCAGTAATAAATACGAATGTTTGCCGCAGATTCAGTGGAAGCCTCATGTAATAAAGGCACTATATAGATTTAAATATGAGCAAACATTCAGAAGTAATTCAAGGATAATTGGACAAACAAAATTATATGAATTATCTCTAATATAAAATTATTACAACAGAATTATAACAACATTAATGATTAAGTAATGCACTAAGTCAGGGTAGCTCATATTTGGTAGAAAGTCTATTTGTGTAGTAAAAAATTAAAAATTCATTCAGTAGTAAGTGCAAAAGTGTAACGCAGCTTAGAAAGAAAAAAGGATAGGAGAGATCGTTGAACATGCAAACACAATAATCAATAGTCTATATAATCTTTAATTTAGTAAAAACAATTGAAAATTGTTTTACAAAACTTGGGAATTCCATGGATGATCTGAAATTGAATGACATATTAGGAAAAGTTTATCTAAATTTTCGATGTGCAGTTCCGTTTTCTTGCATCGCAATAACCATTTGTAGTGGATCTCATGTATTCTATAGTGATTTCAATTGATGAGATGAATCTTAATGTAATAATATATTACCAAACCAATATGGGAAATACAAAAACAAAATACCTAGTTAAATAATAATATGAGCATGATAGTTCACGATGAAAGACTATAAATCGGTAACTAAGCTGAACATCATCTCATCGAAAGACTTCAGCTAGATATTAAATTGAAATTAGTTAAAAAAAACAATCGGCAACAATATGTTTTCCATACAGCATATGTTTGGTTGGCTTAAACTTATAAATTCCGCTAGAATGCGAAATTTGAGAAACACCCAAAGAAGAATGGGTTAAAACACCACGCTACATCACAACCGACTTATACCATTTACCTTTGTCTGCCGGTTTTGTCCCGCAGCATCGTGAATCAGGTGTGATCCACCCTATTATGCAATCACTCGCGCCATCGACCAATAGCCAATCGAAACTACTATACACGATATCAAAATAGTGCGCAACAATGTTTCGACACAACTGTTCACAGCCGTTTTTCGAAGCAAACTGACATTACATATCATTAATATTTTCACTACAAAACATAAGCATAAAGACATTTTATCTGCTTCAAGGTTATAGTGAGGGTGATTCCAGGTAGTTGATACTGCTTGTGCTACTGCTGTGTATCATAAGGTCTTTTTCTATTAACCACCCGCACTTGTGAGTGGCCCCAAGTATCCTTACTGTTGGTTTAAATCAGTCCTCAAACTCGATGTTTTTAACGTATTTTTGTATATGCTGAAATAAACCACCCACACTTGTGAGTGGCCCAACAGCATCCTTACTGTTGGTTTGAATTGGTGCCAAAATTTGAATAACTTTAATGTGCATCTCTGTACAGCAGGGATGCCATATTTACAGACATGTCTGTATATTTTCAGACTTTTAATTTTTGTTGCACATTTCTTTAACGATGCAGACATTAACAGACATTTGATATATTTATTAAATATTTGTTGCAGAGATTTGTTACAGACTTTTACAGAAATTTTAAATATATTATAAATATTCTCTGAAGTTCGGATTTTAAACGTACGAGGATCTTAACAGTATAGTTGATGCGGTACAAAGTTTTGTTGAAATATTTTAAAATATTGTAAGCGGTGGCCCACTTGAAGACACAATGGACCAGGAGATAAGCAGCGTATGAGCCCTTTCCTTTGGTAAACTAAACCATACATACAAGCCTTAAAAAATATACACCGCCGTATCAAAGTACGAATAAACTCACTAATAAGGTACACCTAGATAATACCAAACTGAGTTGCAAAAAAAATCTTGAACTAGACTGAAACACTGCGTAAAATACACAAAACGTAATGTTACACTCAATACACCATTAAATACACGTACACAATATAACAAAAATATAAAAGGCACCCTCTTAATAATGATAGATAAATCGAAGATATGCAAGTTGACTTTACCTACAATAAGAATCATTTTTAAAATATTTTATTTCATTACAATAAGTTCTTTTGGAGTATTTTTTTGTTAATGAAATACACATAAAAAATTTGAATTCAACTTTTAAAATTAATCAGGTTTAAAAGAACTTACACAGCTTCTTTACAGCGAACTTAAAACCTTGACTTTTAAAATTTCTTTTACTCCTATCAATGGTTTTATTTTGACTTTATAAACTCATGAAATGCTGTTTTGAAATGCCGTTCAAGGACTCATTCATATTATTTTATTATGGTCAATTGAAAAAGCATTTTAAAACCATTTTGCCTCCAGTAAATGCATTAAACGGCAAATTGGCATTGAAGAAAGCTGCCAAATTACCAGATAGTTTTAAAGTACCTATTGTTAAGATAAATTGGCTTTTTGGCAAAGCCGCGATTTCTTCCAATCACCATATTGAAATAAATGAAATAATTGAAATGTGGAAAAATTAATACACCCAATTTTAAATGTAATACATTCAACAACTGTAGATCAAAGACCAACTTCGGTATTCTTTAAGATTACCTTATTGAATTCCATCAATTTTCAGGAATTTCATGATTAATTTAACGAATATATTTCTTTCAATTTTGTTTTTGTTGTTGTAAGCCCGCATAAATTCCGAGGCGCATTAATGTTCGGCTCTTATCGTGCCAAATTTTACCATAAAATCAAAGGCGCATATGATTTGGAGCATGATACGTTTGATGTATGATGTATGATATGTACTACCACCCATTGTAGCACGGAAACTAACTCCGACAGCAGTGAGCTCTCCTCGCTGTTAGACTTGATCAAGCTTTAATAACCACTGATTATCCTAATCATGCCATTGTATGAAGGGCCAAATAGGGGTTGGGTGGATCGATAGGCAACATCACTTATACGTATCCACAGAGATATAAAGAATCTCCTTCCAACAACAAGATTGAACAATTGGTCAAAAAAGCAAGCCATCTAACAGGAGGATGCTCCAATGGGCGGGAGAAGAGCCCGCCCTCTATTCACAAACTGTTAGCAATGGGGAGTTGGCATTTCCACTCTCCCCATCCAGAGTGCTTCAATCGGGTGCCCTGATGGTCCCTCCCATTCCCACGAATTATTTATATAATATTGTAAATATTTATGTAAATGAAAAATACTACAACCATCCATATCTATTATATATGATCTTCATTCGTCGATTGATCCTGAAATGCAAGAAATGTTGTAAATTGTTGCACGTTTTCGTTCGTTTTCAGCGATAGCAGCTATTAACCAACATCTTGATTTGAAATATCCTG
The DNA here is from genome assembly GCA_034211315.2 of Aedes japonicus. NCBI lineage: Eukaryota > Metazoa > Arthropoda > Insecta > Diptera > Culicidae > Aedes > Aedes japonicus. The sequence goes on from JASCZW010004926.1 coordinate 372,724, forward strand.
AAAAAGTTTGTTAAGTCTTTTGAAATTTCACAGAACTAACATTTATACATATTAATTTATTCTTGCCATATTCACTATTTGCTTGTTGATGTTGATTTTATAACAGCAATCCATTTTCATTTTTGCTGACCTAATTGTTCATGAGTTAGGAGTTGCTCCTGAAACAGGGAATTGATTGAAAGTAAGTTAAAGACAAATGGACATACAAAAACAATAAGTAATGTTCAAAAATATCTGGAGTAAAATCAATAAAACAATATCACCAAATATAATGATATTGTGAGTTATGACACAGTTGACGAAAATTGAACTGTTAAATTAGAAACTATTCAAATGACACACAGCGCTGCACGAATCAGATGAGCTCAGATTTGGGTAAATGTCCATTCGCAAACCGGAAATGAAAAATACTCTCAGTAATAAGTGCAAAAGCCTGCCACAGATTCCTTTGCAGCTTCTTGCTTGCAAGGCACTAGATACTTCTTAATCATAAGAGGAGAAGAAAGGATCAAAAAAATAATTGGACAGATAAGACATAATAATCAAAAGAATATATAAACTATTAGCTTAAAATTATAAAACTATTTTAATGTTAATATGTCAATCACGAAAACACAAGTAACGATAAAAATGGTGGTGATGATGATAAAGATGAATGGTAATGGTTATGAATAAACAATGTCATATAAGATAATATATATAGTGAAGGGATATTATAATATGAACTGAAAATTTCATGTGTGCCGACTGCTGTTTTGTTGCTATTGAAGACAAACTTGCGCATCCATTATGAACCAGAAAACTTAAACAATAATAACCACTCTGTACACATTTTGGCTTTAAAGATGCATAGAGGAGGTGCTTGTGAACAAAACAGTTTTGAATGTAGTTTCATCAACAAAGCCGGGAGGAGTGCTATTCGGCTGGAATTGTTACTTGGGATATAGCGAAAATAGCATAACTTGCTCTTTTATAACGTCTTTTCGTTGAAAAAAATCTAATTCTGCAAACAATACAGAGTAATATACAGACTTTCTTAGACATTCCCAGACATTTCAATTTTTTACCGCAGACATTTGAAAAACATATCTGGCATCCCTGCTGTACAGAGAATAAATCGGGAACATAGTTAAGTATCTAATTCGCTGCCGACGTTAATTGAATTCAGCACATCGTTTAGCGAAACGAATCCCGCTGCAAACCAAACTATTTTATTCAACATCCCAGAGAATTCTCATGAAAGTGCAGAGGTGTTCTCGACTTAATATTCAACCTATTCCTACCCATTTCCTACTTGACCTGCATTCGAACGAGGCCGGCGCTGGTATTGCCTTAGTTTGGGATCACCAGTTATTATACATTGAGGATGTATGCTAGTCGCAAGCATCTTCTTTTGGTTCTCTGTGTAATACCAGCTGATCTGACGATAACTGAGTAGCAACCTCGGGTGGTCAATCACGCTCATGGTCATGCTCATTGTTATAATGTGTGGTATTTTTATTATAGATCTTTGAAAAGAGAAAAAATATAATAAGAACGGCACCACTTTCCTAGTTTTAATAAAATTTCTACACTTTGAATCCAACAGTCGATTCCCTACGCAAGTCAATAATATTGAACACATTGTCTATCAATATATACCTGTCTATCTAGGTTTCAATTTAAGCGTGGCTACGGCTCATCATCTCGAGAAACGCATAAGGAAGGTGTCGCAGCCAAAAAGATATCCCAACATATTATTACTGAGGAAAGAGCCACACAAGACTGCGCCAGCACTCAAGGCTCCCAGACAGGATGTCTGTTGGATTGTTTCTGTGAAATTAGTGCATCAATGTTAGATATGTGACGAAGTATGAAATCAAAATACTCAACATGTGATACCACCACGTCAGAATATGTCTTTGGTTGCCATCTTAGTGCTGATAGTGTAGGCCCCCCAATGTTTATCACGAAAAAAATCACAATTAACGTCATAAGGATAGATTTCGACCCATACTTAAAATTCGAGGGATTATACATTATTCGTGTTAAAATGTCACATCAGTTTTATGAGGTTCAAACATCCGGTGGTTTTTACCGATAGTCGACATTCTAGCTCCACAGGCCCACATTACAGCCTTTCCCTCAAACCAGTATTTCGGTATCTCAAAATATAACCAAGAAAACCTGTTTCCGTATAACTGGTAAAACATCCCTTATTGCAGCCAATTAATCTACAGCAGAGAGAAAATTATGTGATAAATCCAAATCCTGAGTCATTCAATAACACAGAAAAAAAATCACCTTGCGTGGGCGTTCGAAGTGTATTGACACTTGTTTTCCAATCTACAATGCAGCTTTGGCGAGCAGCAGAGAAACAAGGCATTAGCACTTGCCTCGAGCGACATTGTACCCGTCGTCTGAGGCCCAGACGGGAGAAAAATAAAAATAAAAAAAAACTACCGAGAAGAATACCACTTGTTTACTGTTTCGTTTCCAAACCCGAACCTACGACAACAGAAAAATTATATGGCTGGATTGACTTCACATGAACCGTAACCAAACAAACGCGCATCGAACCGGGTGGCAGCGGCGACAACGACAATGACGGCGGCTGACGAAATGTATTGTGTTATGAGCTAACTGAATCGACGGGGTTCACAAAAAAAAATGGACGACCCGAACGTATGCACGATGTGGACACTAACTTCGATCCTAGCGGTGGAGGGTTCAGTTGCACTTTTGCGCTATTGGTCTTCAACTTTTTGCAAACGAAAGTTTACCAAACGAAAGTACATATCTCAATCCACCGTAAACATCACGTCGTTTGCTTATTATGACGATAAATCATCGTTGTGGGATGACATTCATCAATGTGACAGACACCGTCAACGACGAGACAACTGATCAGCAAAATGGGTCACTGTCGTCGGCGTCATTAAAACGGAATTAGTTCCGACGAATGAAATTAGTAGGTACAATAATAATCAGACAATTGCTGTATCGTGACTCCACCCGCGCATTGTCTTCTCGCTGCATTCTGCTCTGGAGAATATTGAGGTCCTCGACATTCCATGAATTCAGTAGCATAACAGGTCACATATAGTACACGGCGCGCCCACATTTACCGGTAATCCTTGTTACACCGCCTCTAATTCTTTCCCCTTGTAGCTGAGTTCGACTCAATCGGCCATTAGCGCGTGAGAGTTTAATCCATGCATGCAATCAGCGCATCGCCGGACTGCGAAGTTCATTGAAAGTCACCGACAGTCTCGACAGGAAAGTAATTAAATTGAAATGATATTCAACATTTTATGTATTGTGGTAGGTTATTAATCTCTTCTTTTGGATTCCCAACCACCCACCGATGGTCATCAATCGTCTCTGGCTGCTGCTGGCTGCCAGAAATGGAAGTCTACGCGAATGATTAATCGATATTTGGTTTGCTGCTGCTGCTACCGGTTGGTGAACTGTCTGAGCGCTTTTTATGACAGTTTTACACTCAATAATGTCTGGAGAATTTTCGGGCAGGTCAAGGCATTGCACCGTTGGAAGGGTTTTGAGGGCATAAAGGAAATGATAAACGATCACTTTTATCTCTATTCGCATAATCATTCCCCAAACAAGAGTGATTTGGCGTTTTTTTTCCGTCCCCTTGTTAACATTTTCGAGGAAAGAGATGGTTTTTCTCAAACAAAAAACAACAGTCTACCAGGAATGATGTCACGCTCCCAGGGCTCAGAAATCTGCTATAGAGCGATAGAGAACGAGAGAAAAAGTTATGAACTGGAGAAACGTACTTGTTTTAGAGTGAATTTACGATAATTGCAATCATTATTGCCTATTGAAAATTAATAATCGACCATAAAACGTGAGTTTGATTTTAACCACACCACAAGAAACGCCTTTGCTGGACGATGAAGCAGCCTAGACGATCCTATAGGTATTGTTCATGACAAAGCAGATACCTGGCAGAAGAAGAAGAAGTCGTGAAAATTATGTACAGTCGTTGCGGTAGGCGCTGTTATAATGGGAAGTTCGTTGAAACTACTCACTAATGAGGTCAGTTTTGACACGGATAGGTTCAAAAGTGAGTTTTCTAGTGCACTTCTTCTTTCTTCTTTTAGCATTTTAAGCTTATTGCTTTCACAATTCGCGTATTGCTTGCTCTCAACTTAGTGGTCTAAATGCACTTCCGCAGTTATTAATTGAGAGCTTTCGAGATCAGGTACAATTTTTGCATCAGTAGGCCTTTGTGGCAAGTACAATCATACTCTATGCTCAGGGAGTCGAGCAATTTTCCTCAACGAAAACTTCCTTGACCAGACTGGAAATCGAACGCAGCCACCCCCAGCATGGTGTTGCTTTGTAACTGCGCTTTTATCGACTGAGCTAAGAGAGGACCTATTTCTAGTTCACTGTTTGGCGTATAAAGGGTGGAACGCAATTTGTTTTTCACTTCCAACTGTTTTTAAGATCTCTTTAGGTTTCTTTTCACGATTGACCACTTTTTTTGAATTAGGCGCTGTCCCAGCGAGTTTGGAGGGTTTTTCTTCTTGGGTATGATTAGCACACTATTGGCAATATACCATTCTTGAACCATTTTTCCGTAGTGGCAGGAGGCGTGGTCTGACCAAAACAGTACGGAACAACTATGTTTCTTCAAGAAAGGGGCTGTTAATAAAGGGGGGGGAGGGGTTTCGAAAAAGTATACGTTTGTCTACGTTGGGGGAGAGGGGGGGGATATACCAAAAGTCTACGTAGACCTTTTTTTCTCTCTACAAAACGAATATTCATACCCTCCACCCTGCTAAATGGTAAGTGACATCGATGTTTGTAATTTAAATCATATTATGTCTATTTTCAACATATTAATGATATGAATAAACGTACAAATTTTGGATTTTACTGGTTGCGTTCTAATTTTAATTTATTTATTCTATGAGTCTTGGTTATCTTAGCCCTGGATTGAGCATAAATGCTAACATGTTCCAGTTTCAAAAAATTTGCTCAGAGATGCACTGCACACAGTTTCGAGCCCTGAACTTTGTAAAAATTGATACAATACATCAAATCAGTATAATATGGCAGCTAGTAATGGAGCATAGCATCCCGTTCACACTACAACCTATATTACGTGATATAGACTATCTTCATATTAACATCTATGCATCTTAAGACTGTCTACGTTAAATTTCGGATACCAAAATAATAGTAGTAAAACATAATTTACACACTATTCAAAAATACCGATTGTTTATATCACAATAATAGATTCATATCTATATTAGAAAAAGTTGAATAAGATGTTACTACTTCATTCTGTTATATTCTCGAACTTCCTATGGTACAACCGCGATCAGGTTCCTTATCTTAGTTTCAAAGAGTTTCTGCTTAACTAGAGCCCACTACTTCTCTATTGGGCGAAGTTCTGGACAGTTTGGTGGATTGGCTGTTTTTGGCAAATATTTGACCTCTTGTACCTTATAACATTTCCGCACGGATTTCGCATAGTGGCGAAACATACTGAAGAGTCGTGGTGTCTGATAAACAATAGCAACCGCTTTTGCAGACATTCTTTCTCGTACACATCCTTATTGATAGTGTCGGTAGAGACGACAATTTTAGATTTTCAACCACAACTACATATGGCCTGCCAAATCTAATACTTCTTCGAGAATTTGGACACGTTCTTTGTCCGGAAATACTTAGCAACGGCGTTCCTTTGTATTGCGGCATAAAAAGCCAGACCCTGAAGCTGTTAAAAGTCTTCGAGTACGTATGTTTCGTCGTCCATTTTGATACAAGAAAATGTTTGCACAAAATTGGTGTCAAGCACCTTAGCACGACTTTATGCAGTGGAATTGTGCATCACAGTTGGGTGCCTATTTCACTTTGTGCGTCTTCAGTCCTTTACCCCTGCTTTACTTTTTGTACGTATGATTTTGACTTCCCCCACATTTCGCACAGAATGATTGGGATTTTTTTTTGTCTTGATTATCGAGATTTTCAGCCTCGGGCTGGTTCATCTCCCGTCGTAGTCAGTCAAACACCACTTTTGGGCATTTTCGTAACTTCTCCGGGGGTGAGATTCAAACTCGTGACTTAGGCGTGAGAGGTATGGATGTTAACCAATACGCCGGGGTCGCCCCCAATTGGGATTTTTTTCAATAATGGCTATCACCTTCTGGTCCATTTATCGGGAGCATACTTTTCGATTTGTTCCACTTCCAACCTTCCGATCCACAGTCAAGTGCTGGCCAAATGATTTGCATCACATAACACGGTACTTTTGGGAATTTTTGTTTCTTGGCAGAATCGCGTACCGATAAATTCGTATTTCGACGCCGTTCGTAAAAAATGCGTGTCCACTTGATTCGACGCCATTTGACTGAATGTAACAAGAATGTAAACATGTTGTACCACGAAACAAAGTGGAGATTTCAGCTGTCACATGAGTGAAACGTTTTAGCGATCCGTGAAAAAAATCCAAATCTACACAGAAATAAAAATGTCCGAAATAAACGTTGCCAGGCTTTGGTTTTCACCAAAAATAATTTGCGTGGTATTTGATATCAAGAACGTAATATAAGTAGCAATGTGAACGGGGTTTAATGCTACACGCTAAAATTACTGTCTCTAATTATCTTGTCGAGAGGAAGAAGGGATAACAAGAGACAGTAATTTAAGCGTTGTGTTTCTCTATTCGTTTTCTATGGTATCAACTCAATAGTAAGTTTATGATGACAACCACCCAAGCAACAAATCTCTGTCATGATTGGTTGCAAAAACTTGATAATGACTTAATTGAGCCACATTGCAGTTACTTTGACTTATTTGCAACAAGTGTGCTACTAGGGCATTGAGTATTTTTATTTATACGTTAATGAGATGATATTTGATAGTTAACTTGCCCCGATTTGACAAACATTTAGTGGAGGGTTTTAGCGCATGTGGAACAAAGTTGAAAATACAATAAGAGGTCTGGAAAGACGTCAACTTGCTTTGGAAAACTTTCAAAGAAGATAAACTGAACTTTATATCCAAAGTGAAAACAAAAATAGCCGCATATGCTTTTATTGTAGACTGCATTTTGCGACAAAAGTGAACGCAGATCAATGCAAAAGGTTTCAGAAGGCATATATTTTGTCGAAGAAAATAAGGCCGCTCAAGATTCAGTAGCAAGGCCAAAAAGAAATTTTTGTGAGGTTGACGAGAACGGAGCTACGGAAGTTTTACACTCAGTAGCAAAAAAAAAAAGCCGAGCAAAATTTTGCTTCCAAATTACGCCATGTTCAACCTTCTGTAACTTTGTCAATTATCAATATTTTTGGCTGAAAATTTGACAACACTATGATCAACGTATAGACCTTATATGACCAAAAGTTCATGTTGATAAAACTTATAAACTTGAAGTTATCATAACATATATAAAAAAAAGTCATTTTTGGACATACCAATTTCAAAAATCCGTATTTCTGTGAAAAATTTAGGTAGCGTATTAAAAATTCTTCCATAGCTTCAAACAGGCTTTTTTTTGCACCGATATTTCAGCAAGGTCGATATCGGGTGAATGAGCGAAATACTCATGTTTTTGTGTCAACTTTGATACCAGCTGTAGTCCAAACCACTTAATGGAAACAGTTTAAATTTTGATCACATCATTTTCTGTACTGTTTGAAGCTATGGATGAATTTTCAATACGCTACCTAAATTTTTCACAGAAATACGGATTTTTGAAATTGGTATGTCCAAAAATGACTTTTTTCATATATGTTACGATAACTTCAAGTTTAGAAGTTTTATCAACATGAACTTTTGGTCATATAAGGTCTATACGTTGATCATAGTGTTGTCAAATTTTCAGCCAAAAATATTGATAAGTAACAAAGTTACAGAAGGTTGAACATGGCGTAATTTGGAAGCAAAATTTTGCTCAGCTTTTTTTTTGCTACTGAGTGTACGGATAGAATCACGTTTCATCAAAATCATTTGACTTGACATCCAAGAAACAATTCCAACAGAAGCCTAGTAGCACACCACGATCATAATTAAGTGCAGCAACTTGATTATGACTAACAAAAGCACATTTGTGTTTTCTCAACTTAACGACAACATGTGTGCTACTAGGGAACTTCCGTTAATGAACTTTAATTATTGTTCAAACAGCCATGGTGTGGACATCTTTAGCATTTGCTGAAACTGATTGTTTGAGTTTTATTTCATTAACCGTTCCTCAAGCCACCTTCCTCAAGTATTTGAACATTTTCCATAAATTAAAAAAAATGAATTTGATAAAGTCTACGTAGACTTTTAGGGGAGAGGGGCTTAAAGTCTACGAAAGTCTACGATGGGGGAGGGGGGGGTTTGAAAGTGTCAAATTTTAGTCTACGTGGTTTATGAACAGTCCCAAATGTAATAAACGTTTTTGCAAGCATTCCTGATGTGATGTGATGTAATAGGAAGCCACTAACAGTGCAGGACTTTCCATGACGTACAGTTCCTCCTAATGGCAAGATCAAACTGTACATTCCTGTAATCCTCACTATTCTGTTGCATGAAGGGCCAAAAACGTGGATGTGGACCCGTAAGCAGAAGCACTTACACGAAACTTACTTAAAGGATAGAGAATATCCTTCCAACGAAACGCTCTTATTACAGGAAATGAACAGTAAGCAATATACATTAGGATTTCCGTCTGGTGGTTTGTTAAAAATAGGGTTAGAAAACTCACTCTAGACTGTCGGTCAATTAGACCTTCGCTGATCTCGATCTGACGATTTCCATCAAGGAAAGCATAATTGTCATCCATGACTTGGGCCAGATAACCACGAATCCCTCATCCAGCTTACAGTTCGTCTGGCACCCTGTATTCCTCCCTTACCCTTTGGCATATATGTATATAACGTAAGTAATAGAATATAATACATGTTTACGTTTTTACGTTTTTTACGTTTTTGCAAGTATTCCTTTACATAAATATCTTGGTTGACAGTGCGACTTGTCAAGAAACTTGCGCTTCTTAGCCCAACGGTGCAAATCACCTGCCAAACAAAACATATTTCTGGGAACTTTGACATTTTTTTCTTCCTCAACTTTTCATCTTGCGGAAACAGGCTAAAACTCTTGACCTGGGAACTTCTTGAGATCAGCTTTGACGTATAACTCAGCGTCCATTACGACGCAATCAAACTTGGTCAACAAAGTCGTGTACAACTTTCGCAACTTCTTTTGGCAAAACACAATATTTGCTTATAATCTCGATTTGGTGTCACTGTAACCTTATATGTTGTCAGTCCAGTTCATTTCCTTGCATTTTGCACTGTTGTGTGAGACTTTCCCAAATTGTTTTCGATATCTCTGATGGAAAGGTTGGGATTGCGTTTGAAAATGCTAACCACTGTTGTTCCGCTCGGTGTGGCTTCCTGATTTTGGATTCCCCCTGATCCAGGCTGCCTGGCAGTCGTCAGATGTTCTCCAAACACTTTTATAACATTCGTCACGGTTGTGGGCGTGGGTATAATTTGGATTTTGCATACGCGCGTGCGAAATTGCGATACGATGCTCTTCTTGCTTCGACGCCATTTTGAGAAGTGAAAAAAAAAAATGGCAACTACAAAATAGAGTCAACATTTCGTAAGCATTCACCTTCAAAATGAGGGGTGTTCTAGCTTTTTAAATGCACGATTAAAAAACCTACGTCATTTATCCTCTAAACTATTTGTTGGCATTATGTATCATATGAAATTGGAATGTACATAATTAATCCGGGGGCATGACAAGTTCTATTTGTTTTTTTTTTTGTGAAGTTGTTTTTATAATTGTTGTACACATTGTTTAAGCAAGGCAGCACAACAAAAGGATCAACAAGATTTGATGACCGATAATGCAATTTTGAATTGAAAACGTTGAAAAAAGGCTACAAGTCAAGGACAAAACCGGACCTAACCTACATTAAACTGACGCATATTTTGTAATTTTTGGTCCTCGTTTCTTTAAAACATTTAGTGTGCGATCCTCCAAAAATTTGAACTCATTTAGTTTGAAACTGACTGTTCAGAACAAGTTTTCAATTTGCCAATGATAGCTTTGAAAATAGACATTTTTTTTAGTTACAAGTTTCTAGAAATCACTTTTCAAAAAAATAAAAAATTAAGTAACATAAGTTGCAATTATTTAAGACGGTATTAGGGTCAATAAACTGCTCAGTTGGCAACATTGTTGTTCCTTACCCATGGATAAGAGCACCCAAGTTAAGGCACACTGCACAATAAAGTGTTGATAGCTGTCGAGCACTCGACACTAAAGAGGTCTGTAAGTCGCAGACAAACAAGGCTTATCTGTAAAATAAGCAATCTGTAGTGGAATTTAACGGAATTTGTTTGCGTTTACTAGTGAAAGTATAAAAGAGTGTTCCAGTTTTTTTTTTAGAAAAAGTGATCAAGTTAAGAGTTAATTTAAATTTTCCTAGTTTTCCAATCCCAATCGTTCTACTAATACGCTCGCAAAAGAGTTGAAAAAAGGTTTTTTAAAAATAAATAGTGTAGTATGGGATTAAGTCAAACGATTGTTAATCTCCTAAATAATTATCAACCTATTCATTTCATGTTTGGCAGCAAAACCTTTTTTTTGACAAAATTGTAGCTGATAACATTTACTCTAGCATGGCTATGGTTTATTTCGACAGAAAAAAAAAACGCCAGGGAAAAACAAATGGCCAATGAACGCAAACTATGCTTTTTCCGAAGTTATTAATATTTCAACTACAAATGGCTTGTGAAGTGTCAGTTTCATATCAACTGTGCTCAAATTTCAAGAGGATATTCAGGACGCGTATTTTATATTATAGAGAGAACCTATACTTAAGGGATGTTTTTATGACCCTATATTAAGGAGTGTAACGAAAAGGAGTCATAAGCATTTGGTACGTAATTGAGCTTAAACTGGTGAATATTGTTTTATTGTGTATTCGATTAACCCTCCGTTTACACGTCAATACGCATATTATGGTTCGTATATTTTTCATTATCATAATTTTTCTTTGCAAAATGTCACGGATTTGACTAAGGACTGTTCGTTGAACAAAATGGACACCTGTTTATCAATGGTTTCGGGTTAAAACAAAACGAAAAACTTGTGAATTTTTGCTCAGTGAGTAAAAACACTGATTATTTTGGAACATACCTGAAAAATCGAAAAAAGTGAGAAATTTTGAACGATGGATCGGATCAGCTTACCAACTCTGAGATTAATTCTGCACAAATTGTTTTCCAAAAAGTTGTCGTTTCGAAAATTGGCAAAAAGCGTAAAGTGCACTAAATTTGCTTAAACACTGCGGAAAATGTGTTCTTTTGCGGATTCATCGAAATCTAAACGCATAAAGGGGGCATCAGACCACAAGAAGGTGCTTGCAGCGGTGCGCCATTTGAAATCGCATAAGCCGTGTTGCGTTCGTGAAATTTCAAAAAAAAAAGTAGGCATTAGTGACGGAACTGTGCATAAGACCAAAAGGCGTAACAATATCAGAACCAACAAGAAGCAGAAAGCACCCGAAAGGCCGGATTTAAAGAAAGCTTCTACAAAAGCATGGTCACGGAATATCCCAAGCAACACAGCTTGTATTAAACAAGTTGAATGTACTGTTAAATGACAATAACAGGTTATAAATTTAGGTGTGTAATACTTTATTTCGTATTTTAATATGACGCAAAAATCGCAAAAAGTAAAGCCTTATAAAATATAATATGGAAAAAAATGTCATCATATAAAAATTTAACATCGCCAAGTGTGAGATTTGAACACTTGTCCATGGCTTGATAGGTTAGTAGCTTCTCTTTTAAGCCAACAGATTGTTAGAAAGTAAGCTCTGAGTATTCATGATATGCTTCCCGGTGGCAGTGAAACCACAATCTTGTACAAAAAAATCATGGTAATGGAAAAAAAGGACACGTTTTTCAAAACATGGTTGGGCAATTTAATTTCAACAATATATAGAACTGCCCATAAAATCTTGTCCTTTCTATGTTTTAATTATGTGAGGAACCATGTTTTTAAGACCAATAATAAAGTATTCATCACAAGCAGCTGTGGAAAAAGTATTTTAGCTCGACCGTATGTCAGAGTGATACACATAATGCGAGAGATACAAACCGCTTCAAACGTGGCATATTTTGCTATACGTTTGTTATTCATTTATAATACAATAAATTATACATCATTTCAAATAGATTTTTTATGTGTTACTTGGGATGACGTCCTTCTCCAAAATCCGAACCAGTGCATTTTGATGGACGACAAGACGTGGCATCTGCTCACTATGTTTCTGCTACGTTGGACGTGGTAAAGAAGAAAAAAGGCGATTTGGTCTAAAAATATCCCAAACTGCCCTGAACTGGATCCCATCGAAAGATACTGGGCAAGAAAGCTCTGTTGACTGCTTCAAGAAATTTTAGTCTGCATCAAAACGAAAAATTACGGAGAAAGTTATGCAGATTGGGTATATGCGTGAATCTAGGTATGAAGAGAAAAGTCCGAGCGTTATTCAAAAAGGAGAAGTAAATTCAAACTCACGTGAATTTGGTGATATGCATGTTGATTTTCCTTTATAAAAAGCCAACTAATGATTTTGTTTGAAATTACAAATTTTCCCTGGAGAAACAGGTGTCCAATTTATTTAATGATTAGTCCTTAGAAATACGGAAGAAAACTCTGCATGCTTTGTGTACTGTGTACATTCGGATTTTCAAAGTGCAACCAGCAAGTTTAAAACGAGTGATTGAAAAATATGGTGCGCAGACACTTTACAGGATCTGCCGATAGCTGGACGAACACTTGGATTCAGTTATCCCAAATTGGATAAAAAAAAGTCGTCAACTATACTCAAGAGAACACAGCAGACTCTACTCGTGATTTGTTCGGAAATATAGGACCAGCTTCGGGATGGTCAAGCAAACAAATGGTTTGAAGACATAGAGGAGGCAGGAAGCAGAAAAAAAACAAGATTTGCCAAAATGAGGAACTGAAAGCTGTACAACCGTATTTAGGACTATCCTCCCCAGTGTGTTTTAATGGGCGTGAAAACTCAATTCGGTTGGGAAGGGTGTCCCTGTTGTCTGCCTGATCAGATGCTCCCTTTCAAACAAACCCTACGCTCAACTTCAAGTACTTCTGTTCAATTTCACAACCTGCCGTGCTCTTATGGACCTATCAATAATTTCTCATCACATCTTTGATTCAAGCAGAAATAGCTGTTCTTTCCTATTGTTGCATGTTGATAAGGAGGATATTTTCAATTTACTACCTAATTGCCAGATCCAGCTCTGGTGCCAGATCCAGCACAGTGATCGGAAAAATCTTTTTTCACGCCAAAATAATAACTCCTAAAGACTACGTTTCAGAATCATGGTGTATTGTACAAAATTGTGAATACAAGTTGTCCATCTTTTGGTGATAATTTTGTAGTTCCAAACTTCACCGCTATTACAGTTGGCGCTGTTGCAAACTTTTGAATGAAACACAACAGAAGAGTAACGTCAAAGACAAGTTTGCAGGTAATATAATTTCGAGCAACTTTGCTTGAAACACAATTTTTCTAGCTATTTATTCAATCATGATAGAGCTATTTTTCTGGATGGAAACAGTTCAAATTCGTCCACATTATTTCCCATGTTTATTAAGCTATGGTGAATTTTTCTTTAGCTACCAAAATTTTACACATAAATACGGATTTTCAAAATTGATGTGTCCAAAAATGACTTTTTTTTCACATATGTTATGAAAACTTCAAATTTATAAATCTTATCAACATGAAATTCATGAGGTCTATACATAAGATATAGTGCAGACAAATTTTCAACTTAAAATATTGATAATTGACAAAGTTACACAATGTCGAACATGGTGTTTTTTGGTAGCAAAATTTTGCTCGACTTTTTTTTGCTACTGAGTGTAAGTCACTTTGCCATAACGAATAAGATGTAAAAGTTTGCAAACAACACCTCATGTCATTATAAGTAACTTATCTGAAAAAAGTACGTTTTTTTACTAAACAAATAAATTGGCGCTTGAGACAGTTTTGCGATTATGTGTATATCGTATGGAATTTATACAAATTGCAGCTCTCATAATCACGTGCATTTTTCCCTTTACACCAATATGCTTAAGTGACTATATTATCCATTTTTGATTTTTGTTCCTCATCCCCATAAAGGGTAGGGAACGGCATAAGCACCCCAAGACTCTTTTCCAAGCACGGGTAAACGTAAACCTACAACGCTCATTTTTTGCAGTATGGTGCTCCATGTAGTGAAGCAAACCGAACTGATTTTTTTATTTACAAAAACCATCAACATCTTTCGGCCCATTTTTCGGTCCATTGGTCTGATTTTCAACCGTATTTCGGTGCGTCCAAAAAGCCACATTTCTCACCAAACATACGGATGACATTTTTGAACGCTCCGATACTCACATTTTCCAGTTTTTCCAGTTGACTCAGTGAAGTTTTGGGAATAGAGCACAATTTATGCACTATTAAAGACTTCGTAGCCAAAATCCAATTTCGACACACAAACTTGATTTTCAGAATGTAAACAAAGACGCACGGTGAAAATCAGCTGTCTTTCGTCATCAAGTTTTGTGCAGATTCGTCGTGCTTGTACCTTCTGGGGCACATTGAAATTTTAATTAAGCCGTCATACTGTTCAAGACTTTGGCCTTTCGAAAAATATTGGCTTTAAATGAATGTTGAATGTTGGAGAATTGTAAAAAAGTCTTAATTTTCTAAGACAGTTGTTTTACAGACATTTACACCGTCTTCAAATAAAGGTTGTTACAAGGAGACTCTAATATGTCAGGTGGCCGCAATTGTTTATATGAGAACACATGTTTAAACGCATACTAATACGATCCATATCAAGAAACAAAAGGTCTGGCATACTGAAGTTGCCTCCTTTACACATATGCAGCAGTGCCTGTGATGTTAACCTGGCAGTTTCATTTTTAATCAATCGAGTAGAGGAGAGGATTAGTTTCACACCGCCAGGCCTGTGTTCTATGCCATTGGAATATGAAGCCTCAGCTTATAAGTTTTGTTTACCAATATTTCGGGGGAAAATACAAAAACCGAACCATTCAAACAGGTATAAAACAGCTAAATTTAAGTAAGTAGTGCAACTATTATTGCCTTGTGAATAAAAATTTATTGAACACTATTTGTTTACAGATTAAAAATGTTCATGCTATTGATTGAAGGCGCAAGGAGTTCTTAAAGGAATCACTTTAGATTTTGAGATCCTACTATAGCTTAAAAGTGCACGTGCTAATGTATGTAAACAAAACGTTTAGCCCATACCGTTTACATTAATGAGGCCTGTACTCGAAAAAAAGCACAATTTTTATCCGTGTGTAACTTTTTTGTCCATGGGTAAAAATTGATGATGATCTAGGTATAACTAGTTTCGAGTGAATTGTTTACATGTGCTAAATTTCATAACAATCATTTCTGTGGTTATTGAGATGTCATCGAAACAAGAAGAAAATCAACGGAGAATTTTGCGCGCCGTCATGGAAAATTCGACTGCGACCATGGGATGGATCGGAAGACAACTGGGAATCACCCATACAACTGTGTCGCGGGTAGTTAAATCGTTTAAGGAGTCCCAGACGGCTGAGCGGCGGGCTGGAAAGGGAAGTAAATCGAAGACAGCTGACGCTGTGAAGGCCCAGAAGGTTTTGGATTATTTCAAGTATAATCTGAACCTTTCGATTCGCGACGCTGCTCTCAAGGCAAAGTGTTCCGCCTGGTTCGTTCAGCAAACCATGAAACGGGCTTGGCTTCGTGTATTCAAGGTCCGAAAGCACCAAACCTGCGTGATCAACAAAACACGGTGGCCAAATCCCGCGCAAGGAAGCAGTATCGAGAGTGGTTAACGAAACCGATGTGTGTGGTTTGGATGACGAATCCTACATCAAGACAGACACAAAGCAGGTACTGGGGCTGGAGTTCTAAGTTGCCATATCACGGTTTGATGTTCTGGAAGACATAAAGAAGAAGAAAATGTACAAATTTGCCAAAAAAATACTTACTCTGGCAGGCCATATGCCAATGCGGTAAACTGAGTATACCGTACATCACAACAGGTACCATCAACAGCGAAATTTACCGCACCGAGTGCCCCGAACCGTCTGTTCGAAAATCCGACTTAATATAATTAAAATTTTTGGCGAAAACTTTTGTATGGTGCATTTTTTTTTTGAGTACAGGCCTTATATAACTCTTCATTCCTAGACAAAAATGCAATCAACAACTGTCATTATGTGCGTAATACACTAATGACTATTATTTACTCTTTTGCTCGACTGCTAAATTTCGGGAATTGAACCCTCACTTCATGAGGGTGATGTGGAATTTGAACGATGATCCAGAAAACTGATTCAAAAAGTTACGAATCGCAATTCCTGACACGCTTCAGATAATGATGAGCATATCAAGATCAACGAAGAGATCAGTATTATCGATATTGAATGCACCGATGGAAACATAATGAACCGTTTGTATAAAGCCTAAACCCCGAACATTGGGTATTCTATTCTTGTAAGTATGACAAATCACAAACGAGCCTTCCGAAACACCTATTTTGCAATAAACTAGTTTAACACAATCATACTTCCAATGCACATCGGCAGGGGGAAGTGCCACTTCTGGCCAATCAAAATATGTTGCAGCGATGTTATAGCTCGGCGCTGGGCTGCATTATCCAGCATGTGCCTTCTGATGCCATTCCTCATCTAAAAGATTTCGCTTTTCATCGACACACACGCAGTAACACAACTCGACACACTATGCGGGATGATGGCGCCGAGCCCCAGGATAAAGGTGGGAACGACCGAGCAACATCAACACTGAATAATTCATTAGATATGTAGTAGCTATGATCCGAATGAATGTGCATTGAATGCTGCTGGTTTGGCATAGCGTGTTGACTTGGCAGCCCGCCGCTGTCTTCTACTGGCAGACGAGGAAGAACAACAAGCAGAACAGCAGTGCTGATGGGGATCATGATGATGCGGAGGTGCTGGCGGTTACATTACATGGAACGATTACAGTGTGTTTACTTTATTATCTTGGTCATGCAATTCAATTGTTTTCTTCTTGTCTTGGATGAATCCCGACCACGGCAAAGGCAACCGCAACCTGTGATGCTCAGCATATGGCAGTGTTCAACGCCGCCTATCAAGGAACAGGTTTTCTTCGTTCCATTTACACAAATCGTTTAGCACTTTCCGCAGCAACTCAAATCCAACTGCACAGTGGTAAATTTGAGAGGCCAGTGATTGAATAATTTTCATCACTTTGTATTTTTTATGAGCTGATATACGTCGTCGCTTTGACCTAACATTGAGCTATTACGAGTCTGATAAACGCCATTTTCAGCAGATCTCTTTTCGAAAATTTAATTTGACGTCACCATAAAGCACCCTCGGCATTTTTTCCAGAAATTCAGCCTTCTGGACCATTGTGCACTGAAACCTAGGGCGAAGGAGGAGGAGAAAGTCTTCAAAAGCGCTCAAAGCATAATAACGTATAATGGTGCAACAATTTATGTTGCATCTAATTGCGATGCGCCTTTGCCATATCGCTTAGTCGCTGTTACCTGTTGGGAGGGAAACAACACCTTCCGTGTGCTGGAATTACGAGGGGCTTGAGTGGGGTTGGTAGTGGAACTTGCCAGCATTTCGTGCTTTTTCTAGCCTCTTCTTGGATTGGCTGAAAATGAGCTGATAAATAAATCCATTTGGCCTGACATGCGATGTCATGTTCCAGTCACCGCCGCCAATGTCGACGAAGATTGTTGAGGGTGGTTCATTGGCTTATCGCAATTGGATGCTGCCATTTTTCACGGACTGCAATTAAAGGTGCGATTATGTGCCTGACCGTCCGAGGTCGTTTCGCTGTAAATCATTAATGTATCGTATGAAAATATTGACTCTGCTTTCGACGACTCAGGAACAAGCCGATATGGAACTCATTATCATGGTTAACGAGCTACATTGGGCGAACTATGGTGTTTATTGTGGAAGAATGGAAGTTACCAGTTTTTACCTATAATGAGCTGATGTGCTTGGAAATGTTTGTTTGAAATTTCAGTTTTTTCGAAAGGATTGCAAAGTTTTAAAGTTTATTTGGCGACATCGTAGACCATTTCATACACATTAAGAAGTTTTAATTATTTATTTTGTTTTATATTTTTTTGTTCTTTTCTTATCGAGATGTTCAGCCCTGAGCTGGTTCATCTTCCATCGTAGTCACTAAAATACCTTTTGGGCATTTTCGTAAATTTTCCGGGGATGAGATTCGGACTCGTGACTTTGGCGTGAGAGGTATACTGCCTGTAACCGCATATCAGTCCCATATTACTTTTTGACGTTTTTGAGTTATGTTGCGCAATTGCCTTATTTTTGATCATATTTTCGAAAGCAATAATAAAATTTAGCAGTTGATTACAAAAAATGTGAAAAAAAACTGTCAGGTCGGTTTGTTCCATCTTGAAAGTAACCGCATATGAGTCCCATTATTGAAGTAACCGCATAAGAGTCCCGTTTTAGAAGTGGCAGTAGTATAAAAAATATTCAACACCTTTTAGAATTATGGTTGTATTTCTCAAATATTTAATCCTTCTTAGATAATAAATTAAGCAAAAAATGTAATTGTAAACAGGAATAATATTGGAATTAAAATCCATTCTACCAATCAGTTTCCCGTTTGTCCAGTTTGAGATAATTCAATTATAGATCTCTTCTTCTCTTCCTCAACCAATGGTAAAATGGTTTTAAGTTAACTGGTTTTTCCTGTCAGCGTCAATGCCTCGAGGTTGTCTCTTCTTTTTCAATTGACCTTTTAGATCAAAGTTGTCAGCTGAAATTAGTTTTTCTTGTTTGTTTGTAAATAATTTGCAGCACTTCAAGTCCTCACCTTTTACACAGTTACTGTAGTGAAGATACAGGGATCCTTACTTCACGATAATGTATCTTATGAATCCTTATTGCCGCACTCTTTGAAGCATCCGAAATTCTCCAAAATTATAACAAGAGCAAGGCGTAGCGCCTTCATCCTGTTTAGTCACGATTCCGAAATTGTTTCTTTGCGATTTTTTTGTTCATTGATACCGTCTCAGTGGCAAAAAATCTACTATCTGAGTCATAATCCGCATGCATAAAACGTGAAACATAATTCAATGCATCACGGACCTTCTCTTGATCTGCATTTGAAGATGGAGCATAGTTTTTCACGCACAAGTTTTTCCGCTTTTATGAAACAACTTCCACATGTTGCATCCTACCCAGAGTGCTTTTAAACTGATCTTCATTTGAAAATAAGAATTGGCTCACATTATCGTATTGTCATGATCCCTTTCTTTCTTGTCCGACAAGAAAGAAGTGAAATTCGAACAAAACCCTTGCAATTTTTCACGATTTTAGATAGAAATAACTTACCAGCGCTTGTCATCGCATCAAATCCACAATCTTCGTCGACAGAACTTTCACCACTATCACCAAAGTAACTCTTGATTAGTTCTAGGACATTTTGATTTTGTAAAGACATATGAAATCTCCGTGAAACACAAGCTCAGAACAGCAATTTTCAACTCGTTCCAGTCGGTCAAATATTACATAATACGATAAATAACGGGAGCGATATTGTTGAACAAACAGAATGGGACTGGTATGCGGTTACATTGATGCTTGATGGACAAAGTAACTGCATATCTTGTCCCAATGCCTTTTTTTCCTCAAAAACACATTTTTTTATTTATTGTTTTATTGTATAGTAAACAATGCATACTATTACATGTAAACTATCAAAATATAGAGCAAAAAGTGCGCCAAACAGGCTGAATCAAGAAAATTGCTTTCCAAACTTGAATCATCGTTTTCTCGGTTCGGTGTTTTTCAATATGGGACTGATATGCGGTTACAGGCAGTATAGATGTTAACCACTACGCCGGGTACATCTCTTGGGCACGACACTCTGCTCCGGAGGTTTCTTTAATATTTTCGGCTTCCCGTATGTTCTCAATTATTGTTTTCTTAATTTGTTGGATTACTGCGATGTTGGCTATGTATTTCTTGACCAAATCACAAGTCCAATTTGATTTATTCTCCTGATTATAATTGACGAATTTTTGGATGGATTGAATGGAATCCAACGGATATTCGTTCAGTTCTAGGCAGATCCTGCAGGATGTACTGCTCTTCATATTTTTCAATCAATTGTTTTACATTTGTTGTGTTCACTTGGACCTGTTGGACAATATGATTGTACGTTATATCCTATTCAGTTCGATTAGTGACATTTTTGAATAAAAAAACGGTGAAGATAAATAGCAAATGGAATTGTTGGTAACTTTTTTTCGAAAGGTAGTGTTAATTATTGTTTAATATCATGCACAAAAATGGAGCGTCACAAATATATTCAGATTATAAATTGTGTAAAGTTTTAGTACATTCAATTAATTATCGATAATGTTGTATTGAAATGCTCGGAGTTTTTTTCGATGCATGTGAATTTGTGAAATCGTGAATTTGGGTTTGGAAAGTTTTTCGGTGGTGATTACTATTCGGGGTAGTCTAGTTCATCTGGCATTTTTGATAGTCCCGGTGTAATAGTTTTATAAAATTTACGTTTCGCGTTGTTTTCGAGTTGTCGTGGTGCATATTGCTTAGGTGTCGTTTGTTTTTCAACTTCGTGACGAAATAAAGAATTGTGCTACTGTTTCCGCATGTGCACCACATGTGCCATGACTTGTACAAATACTGCAAAACTGGAGGTGTATTTTTCCTGGCATGGAAGTCATGGTGTACGTAGACTTTGTACGATTGGATTTCCGTACAACTCCGAATAGGAATAAGGACCAACGAAACGTTGTTAAGATAAGTAAACGTTTATTAAATGTTCAACATTATAATAAAAAAAATTGCCATGTTAAATAATATGAAATTTTCTGTTCATATTAACGTTTCCATCGTTGTCATAAAGACGCATAGCTATTTTCCTCGGTTTGTGGAATATTTGAAAAAGATGACCTAGCAGTATTGCTCTACGCTCAATCATCTTGCTTTATTCTAAAGATTTGGTCAATATATCGTTTTCCTTTTTCAAAGAATTGTCTCCTTTTTGGTTAAACTGCTTTGGTGACATTGAAGACGACGAGTTTCTCTTAGCCAAGACACTTCACGCCAGCCGCGATTATTATTCCTATACGAGAGACACCTGCCAGGAGCGTCATGTTTCTAGGTGGCTTGACAAGAATAGAGAAGTGTTTTTCTTTTTATTTTTATAATTTTCAGCATTGCATAGTAATATATTCACGTGTTTTATTCGTACTAGAAGTAACATATCACTTGTAAAAGCAGATTCGTAGGGGATACCATGATATTTGCGTGGAATAACCGAAGTACAAGAACAGATTTAATTGACGGAACATACTCTTCTACTGTACGTCACAAATGACATCCTGCCATTATATGCTGTATATTGTTCAAAATCCATGTATTTGCAGGTTTCTTTTATGTTCAATTTCAGGTGGCTTGGTCATACAAATATGTATGGTTTCTATGATATTTGACTTGACATGATACGGAGCGTGTGAAATGGTATGTCCACGCATCCTTGCTGACCTGTAGATTCGCGGATTGCGTTGTGGTCCATTGTGGTATTCGTTTAAAACCAACTCGTTATAAGCAATCTTCTTTCTGGTTGATGCAACGCAGTGGCCGCTTTGACGTTTTTATTGTGTCTTTGATGTACTGCAAGCATCAATAAAGACAGAAAAGTAATTGGACATAATCTAGCCTAGGTGTTTCCAGGATCCTTTCTATAACTGGCAGCGTCTGTATTGCATTAGATCTGTGACCATCCAGTGAAGCCAGATATATTGTGTTCACACATCTATCTATCTATTACATTCTCTATCTGTTATTGTGAATACAAATACTAATCTTTCTAGGTCGTAATGATTAATTGTATAATAGCTACAACGGCTGAAGTATTTCGATGAGAGGGTGATCAAATAAGTTGCAGGTATGCATTCTCTAATAATTGCTTGTCTTTCTCATATTATTATTAATAAACAATAAATTAAACAGGTAATTAACAGTTAAATTATGATCATAAATAAGAATCATTGTATGAGATGAGATATACTACAAATGATTATAGCGGTGCAAGGAGACGGAACAGCACATCAAAATTTTAGACGTACTATTTGTTATGTAATTTATAATTTCAGATCATCCATAGAGCTCCTGAGCATCGTAATAAAAATAATCTCGTGGCTACGATGCATTTTCCAAACTTTCAGGTTCATTATTGATAAGCAAATCCTTCTTCAATTGCAGCAGGACAACAATATAATATCCCTACAGTAAATTGTATAAACTTTTTCATATTAAATTGCATACTGATTTTACATATATATTATCATGCCATTTTTGCCCGGATTTTTGTAATTTATTTCAATATTATTTCATTATTTTTTACCACGGAGCGTATGGTACGTTATGTCCACGCATCCTTCCTCCCCTGTAGATTCACAAAATGTTTTGGGCCTCAAATCTATTCATTTGAGTCCAACCCATTTTACAGAATCATCTTTTGCGGTTAATGCAACGCAGTAGGCTTCGACGCTTGTATCATGTCTCTGATATGCTGCAAACATCAATATTGACAAAAAATAATTGGGCGTTATCGAACCCAATTATTTCAAGGGTGCTTTCTCGTACTGGCTGCGGTTGTATTAGATTAGATTAGATTAGATTATATTAGATTACATTAGATTAGATAATGTTGTATTGAAATGCTCGTCTCTGTTATAAGTTGCTTATGCAAATTGCTGCTTTGTGTGGAATGGAATATTAATTCACATGCTCTAATATTTACATCATTCTATAAGGAGAAAACTGAGTTGGTAGTTTTGTCTAATAAGCATAACCCTGCACAACCGAAGCTTCAAATTTGGGGTTAATCGATAACTCATTCTATGTCCTTCAAATATCTTGGGGTCTGGCTCGATTCTAAGTGCACCTGGAGATCCTATATTGAGTATATAAAGCGTTAGTGCCAGCAAAGGATCAACTTTCTTTGCACAATAACCGGAACTTGGTTGGGAGCTCATCCACAAGATCTTCTAACGTTGTACCGGACAACGGTTTTGTTGGTTATGGAATACGGTAGTTTTTGTTTTCAGTCAGCGGCTCGGTCGCACTTCATTAAACTGAAACGTATTCAGTATCGGTGTCTTCATATCGCGTTAGGTTGCATGCACTCGACTTACACCATGAGTCTTGAAGTGCTGGCTGGCATGTTGCCACTCTCGGATCGGTTTTCAGAATTATCTCTGCGGCTCCTCACCAGGTGTGAAGTTATGAACCCCCAGGTGATCGAAAATTTTGAGAAGCTCCTTGAGTTGAATCATCAAACCCGCTTCATGATCTTGTACCATTTCTACACAACACAGGATGTCAGCCCTTCGCCGAACATTTCCAATCGTGTTTGCTTCTCCGATTTCGTTTTTTCATTTCATTTTTATATATCCATTTATCCATTTATAGCAGTAATTTATCCATATCCATTTAGCAGGAGCTTCATGAAATCCTAGAGCCTCATCGTCCTATGATTGCTCCTGTGATATTTGCTGCAAAAATTGGCCAAGTTGGTTCCACTAAATCGTTCTTCACTTACGGATCATTGATAGAGGAGTCAGCAGGCTTTGGAATATTTAATGAAATTTATAGCGCCAACCGTAAACTTCAAGCTCCTTGTTCCGTATATGTCGCTGAATTAGCTGAATTAATATACTTTGCGCTAGAAATTGTTACCTCATTAACACCGGATCAGTACTTCATTTTCACGGATAGTCTCAGTTCTATAGAGGCTATTCGCTCCTTGAGGCCGGTAAAGCACTACTCGTATTTTCTCATGAAAATACAGGAGCTTCTAAGTGCTTTATCTTCGCGTTATTTTAGTATCACTTTTGTATGGGTCCCATCTCATTGTTCAATTCCAGGCAATGAGAAAGCGGACTCGCTTGCAAAGGTGGGCGCTATGGAAGGCGATATTTATGATCGACAAATCGCCTTCAACGATTTTTTTCCTATTTTTCGTCAACAGTCACTCGTTAGCTGGCAGTATAAATGGAGTAAAGGAGATTTGGGGCGATGGCAACATTATATCATCCCAAAGGTGTCAAAGAAATCTTGGTTTAGGGGTATGGATGTGGGTCGAGACTTCATTCGTGTCATGTCCAATATCATTATTCTTTGAACGCTCATTTATACCGGATTGGGCTGAGTGACAGCAATCTCTGTGAGTGTGGACAAGGCTACCAGGACGCAGATCACGTTGTTTGGACTTGTGCTGAGCATCGTGGAGTCAGATCGGAGCTTTATGATTCTCTTCGAGCTCGAGGTAGACAACCCAATGTGCCAATTCGAGATATTTTGGCTGTACGTGATTTAGAGTTTATGAAACTCATTTATGTGTTTTTGACTAACATTAGCCTTAGATTGTAGTAAGTTTAACCTGTATGTTTACTTGAAGTTTTTTTATCTGTGTATGTGTGTGTTTTTTGTTCTTTTACAAAAAATGATCAAGTCAAAAGAAAACCATAAATTGTATTGTTATAAGTGTTTAGATAATTAAGAAGTTAAATTTAATGTTTAACCATACATTAAACTTTCACCCTCTTTCCCATCCGTTATTTGTAAAACCTCGAGACGGCCGCGAGTAATCGGTTCTATCTTCCTAACTTTAGTTTTAAGATAAATGATGTATAAAAATTTTAAAATTTGGCTCTGTTAAATTGATTTGATTGAACCTGTAAAAATCATTGAATAATAATAAAAAAAATATTTACATCACAATGAAATTTCAGATTTTTTTTCTGTTAGTCCTTAAATCTGGATAAATGTTCCGATTTATGGTTTCAGAAGCTTAATGCATGAATATAGTGTAGTGTCAACAACATTTTCTAAGCTCAACAATGCAGATTTTGCTGATAACTTTAAGAGTGCCTTTTAAGAGGTGCTGATTTTGTCTTCACATTAAGATACTGCCATTCTTAATTTGCCGTCAGATAAGTTCAACTGTTTGAAATGACTGTGAAATACGTTCAAAATGCGATACTTAAACTTGGAAACTATGCATCGTACAATTCGCATGAGATCCCCTATTGCGTATTGATAAAATTCCGCAGTTCAAGTTTATACTGCCAAACCATCCAGTTTTTATTATAGTTTTATAAACGCCACAAGAAATCAATTTGGGTTTATTATTGTTCTTAAAAAATACCAAAAGGTTTTAGCTAGGTTTATGAGAATTTATGAGAAGCTTGTTTAAAACGATTTAAAAACCTTGTTTGGTCAAATTCCGTTTACGTCTGTCAAAGGTTTTATTTCGACTTAATGACATCGTAAAATGTTTTGAAATGCTATTTTAGGACTCATTCATGTTATTATAATGGTCAGTTAAAACAGGCTTCCGAAACCGTTTTACCTTCAGTAAATGCATTTCACATTTCCAGGTGCTCATGATTTGGAAACGACGGAAATCGGGTAAAATGGACATTTTACAGAGGATAACCTTAAACGAAACTATTGCCATTCGATTCTCCGGACATTTTTACGTAAGATCAGTGGAAGTAAGAGCAATATTATTAACGCCGATCTTCAAAACGGCATAGTATATGAGGTTTTTTAAGTTTGCAGGAAAATCGGGTAAAATGGACAATTTACTGTGGTCAACTCAAAACGAAACCATCACCACTCAATTTTCTGAACATTTTTACATAAGGAAAAGGCAAGTAAGAGCAATATTACTACCGTGGATCTTCAAAACGGCATAGTATATGATGTTATTAAATTATGAGGGGAAATCGGGTAAAATGGACAATTTACTGAGGTCAACCGTAAACGAAACTATCACCACTCGATTCTCCGAACATTTTTACATAATTATAGTGCAAGTGAGAGTAATATTACTGGCGCCAATCATCCGAACCACATGGTATATGAGTTTATACATGTGTTAAGGAAAATCGGGTAAAATGGACCACTTCCTGGCATCCGATCAAAGTAAAATTTATTCCATACAGTTCTTCAGCTTTTTATT
Source organism: Aedes japonicus (assembly GCA_034211315.2). NCBI lineage: Eukaryota > Metazoa > Arthropoda > Insecta > Diptera > Culicidae > Aedes > Aedes japonicus. The sequence goes on from JASCZW010004926.1 coordinate 398,867, forward strand.
GCAAATTTACAATGTATTTGGGTTCAATATAGTAGCACCAAGTTTAGTTTTTGGGCAATAATTCTAGTTTACATTCAAAAGGAAGGGAGAAATGGGCAAAATGCGACACTTACTGTGGTCAACCCTAAATGAAATAAACACCATTGGAGACCCCGCATTTTTCCCCATAAGATAAGCCATTTTTCAGGACTCCTACTCTGCGCCGTCTAAATTAATGGGATTTTGGATCATTGTGCAGTGGTTCTACACAAACGTAGTAGATTTTATTCAGATGATGATCATTACTAACCCTCGCTCCGTGTATGAAGCTCTCGAATAATTGATAAGTTAGTTTCGAATTGTGAGACAAACTGCGTTTCTGTACCTGAAATGTCCACGGCATGTTCACCGTCACACACAGCTCCGAAAATGTTGCTGATTACAGAAACACTTCCGAAGTATTTTGGCACTGGGTGGCTTCCTAGACCAGATTAACAGTAAACAGATATCAACTGTCTTTTGTGTAGATGTAAACAAGTAATTTGTCCATTGGAACAACCTATAGCAACCTTGAGACGGACATTAATTAAGCATATATTGCTCATTGTCTGGAGTATTATTGAACAATATCCGCAATCGTAGTACCTATTTCTACATCGTCATAACAGTCCGTCGCTGATCCATTAGTCTCGCCAGAATGCAAAACCAGGTCACCGGTCATGTGAAGGACAGAGGTTCGTGGCACAGGCAGCCAGACACATCCGCCACCCAGCGGGAGTTTCACTGCATTGGGGAAGACCAAAACTTTGTGACATGCTATGGGTCGGTACCTACTACTGTTACCGCGATGACACATTGTCACAACCCGGTAACGGTGCAATACGAGCCACTTTATTGTTTATAATGGTTTTTCCAATATCGACGCCCCCGGCTGCCTTGTCGTCGGCGAGTCGTTGTTTAGATTATACTCTTTTTCTCTTTTTTCGGAGATATCGCTCAGTCAACCGGCAGACGACGGGGTGGGGCGGAGGTTGCATGTTGGTTTCGCTTGTCTGATTTTCGTCACGCGGTAGCCTTTTCGTTGGCTCCAGACAGAAATTGGTGTAGATACCTACGACACTATTTATAGGCGCTTATTACCTACAACGTGACACAAACGACCATGGTTAACACTGCCCAAATTGAGGTAGTCATGGTAAAGTGAATCTGAATAGAACTACCGCAATGCTTTCTGGGTGGGTAGGTGCTCACTTCTGTGTGCACGACCAGACCAGACATGGAATTTCATACCAACCGTCGTCGTTGTTTGACTTCCAAAGAAAGACGTGATTGATGAAACACAAAGTGACGGGAAAAATGGGTAATTATTATAATCAAGATTTTCAATTTCAATATTGCGACTTCTATCTCGGCCAGACGAAAGATTTCCGATCCAATGCTTTGTTTATGCGCGTTTGCTCAATAGCTGCTGATGTTCAAATCCCCAATACATTCGTAGACACTTTCTTCGTAGATTGTTTCTAGTGAGAATAATATGTTGTGACGAGAAAAAATAAAATCGAATCCCGGTAACGGGTCAATAGACATTCTACTGAAGCTCGTTAAAGTTTCGAGACAGTCGCGACAGCCATCGATTGCACACGTTCAGAATGCAGCTCTGGCTGGTTGGAATTCTGCGCAGAAATCTATTGGGCTATATGTGTGTCTGTGTGTGTGTGGAAGGAAATGGATTATTATTTTATTTCGTCTGACTCTTTCCGCCACGTCGTAGTTGAAATATCAAATTGGAATAGTACTAAACATACAGTCCTTGTTGCAGTTCCAACTTGTATATTCAGTCGGGTGGCTTGACGGCAGTAACCGTAGGAGGTGGTGGGTGGTATGTGAAGGGGTTTCGACGACGTTTCCGAGTTGCACATATTACCAACAATGTCGAATGTGAATCCTCTGCATGAATTTGAATATCGTACCGCGCCATGTCGGTACGGTAGCAATCGTTCATCGAAAAGGATAAAATGGAAACATCAAACAGCGGCTTAGCTTTTCGGAAACATTGAAAGCGATGTTTGATTTGCTTTGAATGTGCTCATTAAAATTTTATGATTGGCTGAACATGACACGTATTCGCGATAGTAAGCGCCGAATATGCAATTCAGAGGAACTAAGGCAACGTAGTTGTTTGCATAATGCAATTATGTTGCAATATTACGACTTGCTATTGTCAATGTAAATGGTTGTGCGTTAATCTTAATAAGTAGCAGAATGTGTAAATATGATTTCTACTGATAAAATATTCACTGCATTAGTCAAAGTTTGAAAATTTGTTTCCGTTGTACAAATGTTCAGTAACGTTTGATTTGAACTGTTGTGTCATTTGTCAGTGTCTTTGTTTGCTTTAGTGGTTTTTTGCAATAACCTCTTTAAAAAGAATTTTGAGAGCACTGAATTGCTGATTCAAGATCATTGTATGTACTGCAGCGCGATGAATAAGTGGCCTAGTTCAAAATACTTCAAGACCACCGTCTTTAAAATAATGCAGAACAATAAACAACTCCTAAGTTTGTTTTGTAACGAACAATTTTTCAGCCACAAAGCTAGTTTATCGAGATGCCCATATATAAGCATGACGTTACATTGTTATTGTGAATCACAATTTGTGATGCATACTGACTTAGGTCAAACGCACCTTAGTACAGGAAACTTGCTGGCATACGCGCCGACAGGAGCAAATTTCTCGATAAATGCCAAGATTATTCAGGACCATTTTATTTCCTATTACGATTGAATTATACTTACTACTTGGAGATCAAGATTGTGGATAGCGTCGAAGTTCTCTGGCAGTTTAAGTTAAATCTAATGACAAGTAACGTTGATTTGGTACATGTTCCTCCTGTTAGTGTGATACCGTTGAGTGCTATATCAATATTTCAATATGTCAATATTGTACTTAGATGAATCTCGCGTCTCGCGTCGCGTTTTGTTAGTGTAGATGAAAGAGCTTGATTTTCATCGTCTGTATCGATGAAATCTCGCGTAACTTTTCAAAAGGTCCTATGTAACAAATGTAAACAAATTGAATTAATTAATGCACACTATTGCTATTGCACTTATCACCATTATGTTAAAACACGCATTTTGATATGTTTTCATAATATTAAGAAAATTGAAAATCAACAAAACGTCCGATGTCTGATTTCGCAATAGCGATGCTCTACTGTTTGATAAGACGATCAGTTTACCTGTCGCACTAAAAGTCTGAAGTGTCAGAAACAAACATAACAAAGCGAATCCGTACTTCGGTCGTTCGATTGGAGAAAGTACAAAATACCGTTCCAACAATGTCGGAAGGAATTAATAATTCTGCGTTCGATTTGCTCCTCGGTAAGTGCATAAGTTCCTTAAAATAAGGTTATATAAATCAAAATATATCTTGAATATTGGTCGTTTCTTGCAGCCGCAGCCACAACAATATGTTCATCACATCTGGTACAATCATCAGCAGTACAATTTGAAGTTGCAGTATGTGGTAGCCAGCCAAGTTGCGTTGTCGCCAGTTATGGTTCAGATCCTTCGCGGGATCCTCTACAAGAAGACAGCATCAAGGAAGTGTATGTAGAAACTATCCCGGTAACGGTAAGCATTGGAAACATACACGACCCGCTTTGCGATGACGAGGAAATTGTTGAATGTTCGGAAGCGGTCTTCGGATACAACCAAAACAGAGTGGAGAGATATGTTTGTTTTCAAATATTTATAGATGGTATGCTCTAAATATATGTTTTAATATCAACTTTTTTCTGTGAACTTTCACTATCACATATTTCGTTATGACCCAGTGCAGTAGTTCTTTACAGTCGAATTTATGGGTAAATGCCATAAACATCTTATTTTAACAATCATGTATTTGCGGCCGTGGCACTGCCTACCAAGACGTTAACCACATTGTGTGGCAATGCCCTAAATACGAATTTGCCAGACCTGATCTACGAGAAGGCACGTAGAAAGAATAGGATTGTTTTCACCGGGAAGCAAATGCGTGTGTGAAAGAGAAAGCAATCTCTTTTGCTATGTGTTATGTTCTAATTTCCTAATAGAATCATAATAAAAATGGAAATGACTTATGTAGCTATCATTGGAATAAAATGTCCTATGTAGCACGACCAATGTACAGTTCGGTTAAACAAAATGTCCTATCTAACATTTTTGATGTTTTCGTTGTTATTTCAACCTAAAATGCTACAAAAACCATTACTGTAGCAAATTCAACAACAATGCTTGCCCTCAAAAGCAATTGAATGGGTAAAACTTGATCCAAGTTGAAACATTTTCAAAAAATATTTTCATATTCTTCAACCTCGTTTGCTCGGGATAAGCAAATTGTTAGATAGGTCCTTTTGAAAAGTTACGCGAGAAATAATGAATGATGTTGTTATAATTTGTAATATTTAATCATTGAATTTAAAATATACTAATATTTCACTCTTACCCAAAGTGGTTACCAAAACAAAAAGTGTTAAGTACAATTTTTCAACATATCAATCAGCACAGCAAAGTCACTGACCGACAAAATCGAGAATGTTTAAGAAGACTTCTTTCGAATATCTTCGATTTTTGCTGCATCTTCCTTCCTGTTTCATGTGTAGCCATCTTGCGCTTCCTGAGACCACCGAATCCCCAGCAATGGATTCTCATTATCTGATCACTGATCTACAGCCAGTTCTTCGCTTTCTCCGGGGTTTGCAACACATGGTAGTTCTACCATCATTTCTCATCAGGAACAAACTCAGTGGGTTCTTCAATATGGCTATCAACACTTTCATGCACAAACGACAAGGCTAGCGAATTCTTATTTTGATAAGCTGATTTTTTGTTGAAAACATTCGAACTACAAACATCATTTTATAGTGGAGGATCTGACATGCGAAGAAAAAGGCAACTAGATGGCAATTTTATTCATAATATACTATATACAAGCTGACCCGGCAAACGTTGTCCTGCTTACAATTAAAATACTTATTGGAAAATTGAAGAAGGTATTATCTTGAATCGCAAGCTTATAGTTGTTAGATGGCATTCGATCTAGAGTAGTCTTGAACATTTGAATCAATCCCTTGGGTTCATGAAGCATCGCTTGCAATTGTTGTAAAATTTCCCGCTTCATGTTGGAATAATGTTGCTGAGTTAATCTCCCTTGAAATAAATCTGTAGAAATTTATGGTCTGCGTCCGTCGGTGGCAACATTGAACGCGCTTTTTTGGTAAATTTGACCTGTAACGTAGACGGTTTCAAAAAAAAACAAAACAAAGTCATTTGAAAACAATCATTATAACACTGGTTGTTCTGTAAAGGCAAAGGCTCTGGTGTTTCATTTGGGAACTTCAATGCATTGAAATAATAACAAACTACACTCATTATTTCAATGGCAACTGATGTTTTCGCATAGTCATCAACCAAAGGCAGCACGTTGAACAATCTCCACTTGTTTTGTGTCAGGTGTAGTGAATATAATCGATTCCTTCCAAAAATGTGTGATGATCGGTAGTTTTCCCCGTTTTTTTTTTGTTTTTTGGGCTTCACCCCCGTACCCAGAGAAAGAGTTAATATCAGCTTAGTTGTGTTGGTTTAAATTAAGTGATTAAATTAGAGTATATTTATGCTTTGTCGCGAGTGACTTGGTTGTTATAAGCAGTTTAGAAATTGTTATAGAGTGGCCTCATAACGGGGGATATTGATTGTTGGCAGGGTGTGGAGAGAGAAAAAAGAAAACTAGTGCAAAGTAAAAAACGGCCATTTGCTGGTCAGAGGCAAAAAACGAAGCTAACGCACATGCGCGCGTGTGTGGTTGGCATATAATTTCAGATGCACTCACCGCGTGGTGTAATGATGGAGAGCTGTAAAGGTTTTTTTTCTTTCGTTACACAATTATTATGATTTTTCAAGTTAAATTTCTTCTCGGAAGTGTTTTTTACCTGTAATTTTCATTGTATTGCATTTGTGCGCGAAGTACTAATTGAAAAAGGATGATGTGAAAATATTAGCCGAATTGCGGAGTGCTGCTTCTGTAGAGATGCATAAATGCATCCTTTAGCACAGGGAAGTCATCCAAATGAAGACTGAACATCAGCAACAATATCCGGTGAGATCAATCTGAATTTGAACGATACTACTAAATATGTGCGATCCTCAAAACAATAAGATTTGAGGATAGAAGTGTATGCACAGTACCAATATCCATTTGATGTTTGTACTGTGTTTATGCGGGGCTTGTTGTAAGTGAAAGTGACCTCGGAATGGACGTGAGTAACTGGAACCCAACAGAGCTATCACCTTCCAACTCCCGGGCTAAAAATGTTTGTCGAGTCGACAACTGCAAACATTTTTCTTCCATAAAATGACTGCCGTACGGTGGGCGTTGGATTGTATATATAAACACAGACAGTCATCAACCATAGGCAGCAGGTTGAAGATTTTGTGGAATGTAGGTTTGGCTTCGTAATCGATTTTGAAGGTTATGTTGGGCACGATTGCTACCAGATCTTTCTGATACTTGCCGATTACGCTTTTTTCTAACTTTAACGCTTGTATTTTGAGCTGCTCTTTCTTCTTCACTCAACATCATTCGAGCCCGTGAGATCCGTTGTCGATCCAATTCATTTTGAGTTGCACTATTTACTACTTACTACTATTAACTACTTTTCATCAAATACATGTTTCCGTATTTGTCTATGGGACATTATCAAACAGTTTCAGACTCTCAAACTTTGGATTAGCTTTGTGGCCATCGGAATGGATTTCAAGGGGTAATTCTCCCTTCTCTTTCTCTCTCTCTCTCTCTCTCTCTCTCTCTTACTCTCTCTCTCTCTCTCTCTCCCTCTCTTTCTCTCTCTCTCTTCAGTTCTATCGTTTCAGAAATAAACTTGTACCTCGTAACTTGTACCTCATCGCAGCAGTCTCAAAGTTTTACTTCACGCGTTTTTGGCTTCAGAGGCTGGTATTACGTGAAAGACAGATACCCTTAAAATTTCACGCATCATTTCATCGATCGACTTGTAAACACCATTCAAACGTTTATGTTAAAATGACTAAGCTCCTCAACAACTACTCACAAGCAAGGTATTGGAACACCATTCCCATTGCCATTTTCGAGAGGGTTTTTACTAAGACATGGTTCAAGTCATTTGGTTTGACTATCAATCAAGATGTGTACCAGACCGAATTTTTGAAGAAAAATTGGATCCCGTTTCTACAAAAAGAAATAAAAACTTCTTGCAGATGTTCACAAATGTTTCTTAAATGCCTATTAGATACCATTTGTACCCAAAAACCGCATCCCAAAAAATCTGCCTCATTATCGCCCAATCAAAGATTTCTTCGGTATTTTGAGCTCCTTGGTACAGAAATAACTAGAAATACACAATTCAATGTATCAACGGTTACTTGTGGGCATTATCAGGGAATTTATAAATATTATTTTCGATTATTCGCGGGTGAGTATTGTCAAGTTTTTATTACTTTTCATTACTCAAACTTCTAAAAAAATGTTATTTAATAATTCTATGCATGTGCAGTTGTTCTCTATCTGACTCTGCATATCAAAATGATAAAACATGAAGGGAAGTAAAGCCGTTGGTCCCGGCTCATATTCGAGAGTTGATAAAAAGTCCAGGTGGTGGAGTCGTCTCCCTGGCGTCGGTGATTGTCACCATGTGAGGAAATGGGCCGACGGGGAAAAAAAAACTACGGTAAAAACACCGTTAATAGCCTTAGTGATCATGTAGGTCACCAAGATCTGTAGTCAATGATATTTTGAAGTACAGTAGGTATTCTTAAAATACTGTAGCATGTATATTACTGTGGTATGATGTCCCGTGAAGTTATTTTTACTCATAAGTACGGTGGAGACTTTGTGAATAGATTTGTTGATCATGCAAAACATCAAGAGCTGTATTATAGGAGAATTTGGGGTACCGTAGTTATTTATGATGTATGATGTATGATATGTACTACCACCCACTATAGCATGAAATTTTAGTCCGACAGCAATCGGTTCTCCTCTCTGTTATACTTGATCAAGTTAAAAAAATCAGTAATAAGTGCAAAAGCCTACGGAAAACCGTAGCGTTTGCGATGATGCGCTCGGCTAGGGCCTTTGGGGCACTGGATATGCCATGTGGATGGCACCGTGTCCGAAACGCGTATTGTGTCTGTGGCGAGATGGTTTTTGCGGTCGTTGGTAGGTTTTTGGTGGAAGGGATTTTGATGCTCCGATGGATCGAAGTAAGCTTTTGGGGAGAACGGACGTTTTGAATTTTCGGTGTCAGATTTTTCCATTTGACCTTCAATTTTTGAAATCATTGAAATTTCTAAGCTTACATTGCGAAGAATACATTATGTAGTGTTTTAGTGCATTAGTTTCCGGTTGTCGTTTGTATCCAGTGAGCTCTTGAAAGGAGTGAAAAAGTAGTGTCGAAGAGAAAAGTTCGATCTCACGCGTTTCAAGAAAAAGTATCCAAATGTCTCACGAAATCCGTTCCGCCGAGGACCAAACACGTGAACAGTGCTGGTGAGCACACGCCTGTAATAGTGTATGTTTTGTTTGTGGATAATGGACAAAACCGCCTAGAGCGGCGGCGTCGGCGACTTGCTCGTTGCAACGAATTCCAATGGATATCGTATGAATATTAGGTTACCGATTAGAATACAGTTAAGTACCCATTATATATTTTAAATTCTAACGATTCCAACGTCTCAAAACACGGTCAGATCCGCCACCATTCCTCCTTAATGTGACGCGGCACGTCTTGTTATATGTTATGTGTTTCACCTTCCGATTTTATCCACCTCGCGGTTTTGAGGTTCCATTTTGGTGTTTCTAGTCGTTCTGTATTGTGGGAAATGTGTGTTCAGCAAGTGTGCTCACATATTTATGTTTTGAATATTCATATCTTTTGTAGTTAGAGGCTCAATTTGTTTTCCATTTCAGCATGAACCTATAAATTGCATTTCTAAAATTCAACTAGTATTCTTCTCTAAGACTAGCATGCGACAATTAGCAGTATGGGATTATGTATATGTAAATAAATTTGGTAAGAGAATTTCTTATCAGAAATCATCAATCCGGGCTTTTCGATCATTTATACTGCTGTCTTTGGAATGTTTCTAGAAAATTACAAGCAAAGCTTATCAAAAATTGCCTTTAAGATTAATCTGTGGCTTTTCAGAAAAAGGAAAACATCATACGTCTTTTAATTGAAATTTTATCTATGATAGTTTTAATGATCTACTCTGTTTTTCAGGTTTAACAGGACATTCAGGATATAACAAATACCTATACTTTTCTTTTCAGCATTAAAGTAGTGGATTACAGATGTATTTTGTGAATACATGTTTTACGTTTTTTTTTAAATATACTATTTAGTATTTCATTATAACATTGTTCTATGTTCATCATATCATTGTTTATCATTTAATTTAATCATATTAAATTTTCTTGATGTATAAATGCTGTTCAATTCTGCTACGTTTGTTTTAAATTAGATGAGATGAGATCAATGACCAACCAGTGGATGTCATCATTTGATCCTATGAGATTCACCACAAATGAGTATAGCGGTGCATGGAAACGCAACAGCACATCGACATTTTAGATATACTATTATTTATTTACAATTTCAGGTCATCCATTGAGTTTCCAAGTTTTTGTAAAATAGTTTTAGGTTCATAAGAGATACGCAAACCCTTCTAAAATTGCAGCAGGACAACAATCTGCTGACATGCGTAATTATTATTATCATTATATTTTATAATATACCTTCACTATATTGTAAACTCTTTTCTATATGACATTGCATAATGATTTTACATTTTTAACTTGGATTTTCATGATTTACTTTATTATTACTTTAATATATTTTATCTCGGAGCGTATGGTACGGTATGTCCACGCATCCATCTTCCCCTGTAGATTTACAAAATGCGTTGTAGTTCAAATCTATTTGTTTGAATTCAACTCATTTTACAGAATCATCTCTTGTGGTAAATGCAACGCAGTAGGCCTGGCCGCTTTGATGCTTGTATCATGTCTTTGATGTGCTGCAAGCATCAATATTGACAAAAAAATAATTGGGCGTCATCTAACCCAATTATTTCCAGGATGCTTCCTCGTACTGGCTGCGTTTGTGTTAGATTAGATTAGATTAGATTAGATTAGATTAGATTAGATTAGATTAGAAGGGATTTTGATGCTCCGATGGATTTCAGCATTCAGAAGGAATTCTGCGGTCAATGAATTCCAGGACTCAGATGGATTTCAGCGCTCGGACGAGTTCTACGCTCGGGTAGACGCTATGAAGATTGACGGTAATGACCGTCCGCTGATCCGAAAAGAGCGTTGCTGCTCCAAGGAGTGGTGTAAGCGGGGTGGTACCATACGAAGGGCCTCCAATTTGTAGCACGTGATTCGGATGGATTACACAGGGGGCTGAGATTCCTACCCAACCTCGAGGCAATAGGGACACCCAGGGTAGTCTCCCCGAGCAAAGGATTATACCAAATTGATAACAAGTTCTATTACCAGGTTATCATTTTTTGATCACTGAATGTGTTATCATTCAGGCTGAATAAACAGCCAAAATAACAGAATGAATAACATAAAAATACTCTTTGAATATCATAATAATAACTTATTTGATTATCACTGCGAACAATTTGATAACAAATCCTATTATTGTAAGCAAATTCATTGAAATAGTATCAAATTCTGTAATCAATTTGAAATCAAATTCTCATGCTGATAACTAAAAACATATTTTGATTGAAAGCAAAATTTCTTGTTCAAATATGCTGGAAATATTCATAGTTTTACAATTCAACTAATAACGTTCATAATAAATAGTGTCTTCAAAATGATAACATATGATAACAAAATTTGCCAATAGTGATAACTAAATTTGTTATGTGATAGCAGCGAAAAACAAAACGATAACTGGGATAACAGAACTTGTTACTTATATGATATCAGCTTGTTATTTTCCTTTGCTAGGGTCGCCTGTCAACCATCAATCCATCGAATCGATTTCGCTATCGGTCTAAACACTCACTTCCTCCGAGATTCTAACCTGTGAATCCCAAATTGCACTGGCCACTACCTCGTGGCTTCTGTTGAGGAAAATTTCCTTAGCATCACACACACACAATAGTCTCAAATCTACTAAATGACCTGTTAATTTTTTTTCCTTTCTCGACATAGATTTTTTCTATATAGCTCCGATATCACTCCTACTAAATCTCTATAATTTCTATCAAGTTACTAAATCAATGTTACTTACTTTCAAAAATTGTCATTTACTTTCCTAAGTTTTGTGTTTAACACGTGACTTACGATTATTTTAAATAAAATTCATGAAACTAAATCATCTGGAAAAATAAAAATTCACCACATTTACCTCATATTTATTCAAGGAAATAATTTTTAACTATTTGGCACCGCATTTGAATTGAGTAAAACATTGTTCACTGCACTATTTAAAAAAAATCTGTAAATTTCACTTTCTGACTTATTGACTAAGCGGTTCAAAAGAATTTCCAATTTCTTCGTTTTTGTTAATTTTTGTTTAACCGATTCACGAAACAATCGTTGACCCCTTTAGTATGATAGCCATGAGAAGAAATGAAAAAAATATTTTAAAAAAGAGTTTTAGATTTTAAATTATTTTACAATACCTGATGACCTGGAAGACCTGAAATACATCAGTACAGTAAGGAGTGTATCGAAAAGTAGTTATAAACTTCCAAATAATAAAATAGGCATGAAAACATGGTTAAAATTAACATACTATTTCAGTTTATTATAGCTTAACATGTTTACAAAAGATCCAAACGGAAAAACTAGTCATCATGTTCATTTCTGTAGAATGCCCGTACCTTTGATTTGACACCTGCCATCAAATTCTGCACAGTGACCTTTGTGCACTTCCTGGATGCCGCTGCCCAATTTTTCTTAAAATCGGTCATGTTTTGGGACACTGTACCATCCTTCTTAAATATACGCTTGACTATTGCCCAATACCGTTCGATCGGTCGCAACTGGGGACAGTTTGGTGGGTTGATGTCTTTTTCTACGAACTTGATGTTATTCTCCGCCAGCCACTGTAGAGTGGATTTGGCGTAATGTGCCGATGCCAAATCTGGCCAGAAGAGAGGAGGGGACTGGTGCTTTCTATACAATGGTAGCAACCTGTTCTTCAAACATTCCTTTTGATAAATCTCAGCATTTATAGTTCCTTTTGTATAGAAAATTGAAGAACGCAAGCCACATGTGCAAATAGCTTGCCAAATGAGCACCTTCTGACCGAATTTCTCCATCGCAACTGTCATATCTGCGGTTGGCACACGTTCCCCAACAGATTTAGTATAAAACTGCGGCCCCGGTAGCGTTCTTGAATCTTCTTTAACGTATGTTTCGTCATCCATCAAAATGCACTGGTCAACATTGTCCAAAATGCAGCTGTACTGCTTTCGAGCCCTGGTTTTGGCACGAGACTTTTGTTCCGGAGTTTGTTTGGGCACTTTCTGCTTTTTGTACGTCTTCAAGTCATTCCTGCGCTTGATTCGTTGAATCATTCCGATGCTGGTCCTGAACTTCTTGGCTAGATCGCGAGTAGAGGCAGATTTGTTCCGTTGAATATAATCCACAACTTTTTGGTCCAAATCGGGGTTGCTGGAGCCGGGTTTCCGGCCACTTCTTGGTAAATCCTTGAGGGAGCACTCCTTACCAAACTTTTCGATGATGCGTTTTACACTTGCCGGGTGAACATTTACTCTTTTCGCAATCTGGTTGTAAGTAACACCCTTCTCGGTGCACCAAGTGTGCAGAATTTTCTTTTTAGTCTCAAATTCAATTCGCGACATTTTGAATACAACTTTATCAACGAAAATGAATGAACCGAATAATCATTTTTGACATGTAAACAAAGCAAATGGCGCTTACACGCTAAAAATATATACAGTAGTTTATGCGTAATAACGCATCGAATGTTTATAACTACTTTTCGATACACTCCTTACATCCCAAATTTTGATAAACTGAAACCAATTTATATGTTATAATGTACTATGATTACATATTAACAAAAACAAGGTAAAAATGTATTTAACTTCCATTTCACGTAATGTCCTTCCATGTCATTAGGATGGATGTAAGGCAAGGATGATCCCAAACTGTGCTGAAACTACGAAATGTGCATAGTAAAATTCACAATGTGACGTCCAAGCAAACGATACTTTGTAGCAGGTGCAAATAATACTTGATGTTAAAATTCCTAAATAGAACTGACTCTTAGCTTCGGGTCCTCACCAAGAATCCCTACTAAGCCCTTGTGACACGACAAGCGGCCAGTTCAGCGCAAAGGAGTTTGGAGTACCGTAGATATACTAGAAATACTGTAACTTGTCTGTTACAGCGATATGACGTCGTGATATTTTAACTCAATTATACGGTGGAGACATCGTAAATATCATTGTAGATCATGAAGAATATCAAGATCAGAATTCAAGGATTGTTTCAAAGGTCTAAAAAACCAATTTTATTCTCTCTTATATGGTTTTTATCACTTGTTGAAGCGTGTAGACCTTGAATTATGTTGAAATGTGGTGTAGAAAAAGTCCGTATTGAATCGGTTAAGGTTAAAAACTGTCAACCTCTACAACTAAGATGAAACACTATTCATAAGCCACACATTAATTTTAGGACATTTAATTAGCAAACCACTCCACTGCCGTATGTCAACAACAAGTTAATGACAAGGCAACAGGTTTTGTCTACGTTAGGTGATATATTCGCTTTGGTGCCAATCAGCCATAAAAGTTTAATCGCGGCTTTAATTGTCATACCATCAAAAAGCATAATTAGTGCCGAATTTGTATGATAATTCAAACTAACAGAAAAATAAATATGGTTGAAATTGTTATTTCTTTCTTTCTAAGCGTTTCAAGCCTATTGCTTTCGCAATAAGCTTATTGCTTGCTCTAAACTTAGTGTTCTAAATGAACTTCCACAGTTATTAACTAAGAGTTTTCGATGCTATTTTTGCATTAGTATGATTGTGGAGCAGGTACAATCATACCCTATGCCTAGGGAGTCGAGAAATTATCCTCAACGAACAATTTCTAGACCAGGCCGGGAACCGAACCCAGACACCTACTGCATGGTGTTGCTTTGTTGCTGCGCCTTTGCCGACTAAATTTGTAAGACCCAAATTGTTGTTATGAATGATAAAATACCTTGTTCAGAATGCAAGCACATTGTAAACATATCATCGTTGAAGACCGAGAACGACTATTTGAAACAAATTGCAGCTTGTGTATTGAAAAATTGTATTTTTCATATATTACTAAACGTTTGACGTACAACATTTTATTGAAAAAAAAAAAAAACTTTCTGTTAAACCAATGGTGCTAAATGTGCCCCAATAGTACTCCAACATTAGCTTCAAAATCCAACTATGTCACACTATGTTCCTTATTATCACTTATTGGACACATATGACTAGCTGTCGGCAAATCCAATGGATTCAATTATGTAAATTCAAATTAGAAAATCCGTTCAAATTTCATTCCATGTCAGCCCGTGGAATCGCAATATGATCCATTTATTATCGCCCACTAATCGCCACCACCACCACCACCACCAGCAACAACTAAAGGCACCGCGGATTACGGCACAGCTCTGAAGGGTTGCTGACTGGCACAGAGTCCACCCGGTAAAGGTGTTACGGTTGCATAATCGTCAATATTACAAGCGGCATATAATTTATTCATTAAAACGCGATTAGTAATTAATGAAAGTGAATTCTACATCAACAGGCGACACACACAAAAATGGAAATCTAATTCCCGGGTCTCGTATTACAGGCAGCAAATGTGCATGTCAAGCAGAATTGGTCAAAAAGTGCAGTATGGCAATTTGCTTGCATACGATATGCATTTCCAATGCGGCATCGGCCACAGTTTTATTATTCAGCCAGATGAATAATTTTGATTCGTTAACAAATTCCCTATTTGAGCCGTTCCTACATTTTAACGGCTTGGCTAGCAGTACCGATCTCCATTTAACGCGCAACCGTTCCTAATCGAATTGCTTTCATAATTCCCGCTCTGGTTTCCCAAGATGGTCGATGGCGAAGACGGCCGTTTCGCACGCCGCGTGTGTTCTATTTAGATACCCTCGCCGCGCCTGTCAAGTAAAGTTGCCGTCCGTCGTTCAGCTTTTGCTAAATAGATTCCATTAATAGTGCGCCGAGAGTGGCACGCGCGACTACGATGACCTTGAATCGCGGCAACTTAATGCATAACAACGACGACGGTTGGTAAACAGACTTGCACAGTTTAGAGAGCGCGCACACGGCTCGGGAATAATGCGTATGCATACCGGCTCGAGATTAGGCGATGCACTAGGAAATTGTGCATAAGGTGCAATAGGATTTGCAAAATGCAAACATGGAATTCAGTTCTGAAGGTTTTAGTGGCTTTATTGGGGCGTAAGAAATCTCATGCCAGAAAAAAATGCCTTATTAAACATACGACTAAAAACATCGTGACGTCACATGAAGTCAGTTCGAGAATAACAGCGCTGTAAGGGGTTTGCTAAAAAGAATAAATGATGTATAGGTTGTAATCAGGGTAGTCAAATCAGCATGCAAGAGCAAAGGTTTATACCAAGTTGATAACAAGTTTCAATATCATATTATCAGTGTTTGATCACTAAATATGTTATCATTTAGGTTGAATAAACAGCCAAAATAACGAAAGTGATAACAAATTAATATTCGTTGAATATCACACTATTAACTCGTTTTATTATCAAGGAGTTCATTTTAATAACAAATTTTGTGATATGAACAAATTTCTTATGATGATGATGATGGTCCCGCCCTTACCCCTACAAAGGTTTGAGCTAGACAATTTTATCTCTAAGATAATTAATTTGGTAACAATTCAAACCAGTTATGCAGAAAAAAAAACGAACTGATTTCATATACAGATATAAATTTCTTCAAAAGTATCCATTTGCTTCACAGCGACATAATTGTGAAAAGCTTTGATGTTAACCACAAAAGTTCGCAAGTATTCCCAGCGATCAGGAAATTCTGTTGCAATTCAGATCACAGAATCCAGTAAAAGGACATTATCAAAAGACAAGCCAACATCCGATCCTGCCCGCTACAGAGTCAGAGGTTCCAACACTAATGGAACCGCCATCTTAGTTTTGGGCTGACCAAGGATATCCCCAATCAGGGAGATCGAGAAAATTTCCAAACCGAAAAAATCCTGGACCGGCATTAGTCAAACTTTTACTCTCAACCACAAAAGAATTGACGTAAATTTCAAATTATGTTATCAACATGATATCAAATTCATACACTAATAACTGACGTAGCACTGCTGGTAAGAAGCTCAATTTCATATCCATCACATGCTGATATTACTCAGCATTTGTCAGCATGCTGGTAGAATTCAGTAACGTTCGTCAAAAATTGTCTACAAAAATTGATAACAGATGATAACAAAATTTGTCAATGTTGATAACTAAATTTTTTATGCGATAACAGATGAGTTCAAAATGATATCTGAGATAACAGAACTTGTTACTTATTTGATATCAATTTGTTGTTTTACTTTGCTGGGGGTAGGACTTGTACTTCATGTTTGAATTGAAAATACGAATTTTGATGCATTGCGATTGCTAGGGAAATTCTACATAAGAAAAGGCCTAGTTTGACTACCGCAGACACCTCCGAGAATAGGTAAATCCGCAATATTCGAAATTACGGGGAATTGGGGCAAAATAAGCCCCCCTCTGTTTTCCGACCCGTGTGGTGGCTGCAACAGCCTCCATTTGATTTCTAGGGAAATTTTGCACAAGAATAGGCCTATTTTGACTACCGCAGACCCGTCCGATCATAGATAAATATTTGAAAAATGGGGGAAGTGGGGTAAAATCAGCAATATCTCTGTTACTCGACCCATGCGGTGGCTGCAACTACTTCCATTCAAATTCTAAGAAAATTCTACATAAGAATAGGCCTAGTTCAACTAAAGGCAGGCCCCTCCAAGCATAGATTACTGAGCATTGTTCGGAAATACCGAGGAATTGGGGTAGAATAAGCCCAATATCCCCGTCTACTGAATTTTGCGGCAAGTGGGACCCCTGTCATTCAATTTCCCAAGAATTTTCACATAAAAAATGCTATTGTTTACTAACCTTGTGCTACTGGGAGCTGAATTATCGAATTTTTTCGCGATTCATGTACCTTTTTTTCCCAGTGTGCATTGACTTATCTGGTTTTATCTCTATTAATTTCGTAGATTTTCGAAAGCAGCGTTATTTTTCTTGATTCGTGCACCTATGTCGCTCTTGTATTCAACGACGCTATCTGGCTGCGAATCTATTGGAAACTATCGCCTTACTCCACCGTTTGCCCCGCTGACCCGCTGGTTGACATGCAACGATTTAGTCATGTTGACATTGACCGTTCAGTATACGGTCAATAGCATTCTCCATGGTCTCGTCAATTACAATAAGCAACACTAGTGGTGATAGCATACATCCTTGCTTCACATCGGTGGCTAAACGTATAGAATCAGACGGCGATACGATTTGGCATAAAGACGATTGGCATACGGATGTTGGCCGAACGGACATTCGGCATAAAAACATTTGGATGTACGTTTGGCCAAATGGACGGGTGAGGATCTTTATAAGTTTTCGTGCTGGAGGCCTGATTTTTTGTTTTTCCTCAACCCATTCTTCTAAGAACTTAAGAAATTAAAACAATGTAATATTTGATTAACTATTTGTGCAATTCTCATATACTTGTCCCATTTGTTTTGCTTAAGTTTGGTAATATTATCTATCACCATGTTTTGACAATCGTCATTCATTTTGAAGCTAGATTTTTCTAAGAAAGTTTATTGTAACTATTGTTCGAATAACTCATTTGAGAAAAGTCGAAATTTAAAATAAGATTCTACCGTGAAATGCCATGCCATGTAATTTCAGGCTTCGAAGCCATTAAGCCAAATATATATTAATCATTTGATCCCAAACAACGTCTCAAAAGTAAACAAGAACCATGCAATTTTATTAAAGCTCGAAATTATCAAATATTAGTTTTTCACATAATTCACAAGTTGGCTCAAAATTTCTCAAATTGAAATGCATGAAATCGTGAGAATTACATTTTTTTTGACTACAAAGAACTGCTCATGTCTAAAGATGGAAAAATATCACATAAGGGTTTTATACCGGGCAAGCGCTTGAATTATAAGTTTGCTTTCAAATACAGGACTATGTATCGTCATAGAAGGTATCTCTCGGAGGAACTGCATATATCTTCAAAATGATGAAAAATAATGACCCATTATGTCTAGCTGTTTAATAAAATACATATTTCCACTTCAAATCAGGAGTGAACGATTTTATCAGAACATATTCATACATCTCATGAACATGGGTAAGTGGTCGAATTCTTTTTTTTCATTTTTAAACATTTTTTCACTGCAAATGCGCACACATATTGATAAACTCTAAATGTAATAAGTCTAGAACATCAGAATGCAATCTAATGGGTTCGAGAATGTTTTTTGGTTCCTTATTTCCTGTTTTGGATGTAATGCGTTTGAAAATACGTTTTAGATTCTTATTTCTTTTTCTCTGCAATACATTTATGCGAATAGATAATTTTCGGCAAAAAGTCAATTTGGCCAAACACAAATATACAACCCACATCACCCCCCACCCATGACATTCGTGACATTCGTGACATTCGTCTGGTACAGGATGATTCGGAACATGGCAATATCGAAACAAGATTTTCCAGCCTGGAATCTTCTCTGCAACCGCTGGGGAGTCGCGTTTTCTGAATACAATTTACGATGACTTTGCACAAAACCTTCAGAACAGTACACAATAACATGTTGCGTCACCAATTTCACACGCAGTCAGATTCTGATTAGCGATCGACCACGAGACCCTTATTGGATTCCATGCTTCGAAAAGCTCCTCCGATCTCCTGCACTAAAAGGGCCTCGAAGATGACGAGTAAGAACTTAAAAAAACTGACCAAAGGGCTCATAACAATGCACAGTAGGCAAACCTGGCCCCAATGTCCCATTAATTTAGACGGAGCGATTTTGGATTGCTAAACAGTACCTTATATTATGGGGAAAAATGTGGAGAGTCCAATAATTTTGGTCTCATTCAGGGTTAACTACAGTAAGTGTCCCGTTTTGCCCGTTTCTCTCTTAATTCTGGATGCAAATTAAAATTAATTTTCAAAGATTTAACTGTATTGAAGTCAAGTGCACTTTAAATTTACAAAACAGCTGTAGAATTGTATGGAATAAATTTTACTTTGATCGAATGCCAGGAAGTGGTCCATTTTATTCGACCCTAGTTGCGAATTAGTCAATTTAATTTCAGTGTGACTCAATCAGGTCACAATCAAGTTGCTGACACCAATTATGATAGTTTTGTGTTGCTCGGGGATTTGCCTCATACTTGAAGAAACTCATATTCATATCGCTATGCTCATGCCGTTTCCTCGATGTGCAAACAAAAGCCAAAGTACCTCGAAGACAAGATAAAGTATATTGCCAGCTGTCATATTATTCTTACATACACGCTCATTTGAGCTTACCCAATGTTGAGTAACTCTTACTCATTTTTATAAATATATCTAAAACGGCAAACGCTGAGTAAACGTGTTTTGTTAATTTGATTTATTGTTGTTTGATTTATTGTTATTATATTATTACGTGTTTTATTAATTTGATTTATTATTATTATTATTGGAAATTTGCGCTTCGGAAGCTAAATTAAAGTCTAATGGTACGTTCACACTACTGCTCATATTACGTGATATAGAGTATCTTGATATCAAATGACATGTACATTATTTCCAGTAAAAAATAAATGTATAGTTGCTGATACCAAGATACTCTATATCACGCAATATAAGCAGTAGTGTGAACGTACTAAAATCGTATTCGAAAATTAATTACCAGTTGCAACATGGAGCAGCCAATGAAGACGCGGGAACGTAGGGTATGTGTCCCTTGACTCAGGCAAATATGCAACAATCGATTGCATTTTTTATTATAACTCATAAAGTATTTGAGCTGGAAGCATCATTAAACTAGCTATACACTTGCTAAGATATGGTTAATAACCCAAGTAACAATTTTGGTTTTATAAGGGTTCTGAAGAGCATGAATTAGACTTCAAGAATGCTATAAAACCATGATAAAACCAGCAATGTTACTCGGGAAGCCATCTGGTAGTATGTATTTCGAAAAATTACATAACTAATTTTATGAAGTCAGAAACTTGAAAGGAATATGGGTGTAATGTCGGTCTATGGGTACCAAATTGGGTCTAATCATGGATGCAAGTTCATCCCATTCGATAGATTTGTTATAAAATTTTGTCTAGATTTTTTTTCTGATTTTCTGATTTAAGGCGTTACCACGTGTATTCGCTCTACTCTACAAACAATTTCACAAATCAAACTATACTTAAACTACTAAGAAACACTTCAGTGACTCTAACATATAATTAAGCGGCCATTCGGCAATCAAAACATAATAATTCACTCTACACAGATTTTGTTCCTTTATTTTGTGTTAAAATGAGCCATATGAAAAACATTCTACCGAAACTCAGACATTTTTATTGTAAATGTTACCAATAACAACATTTTTACCACGCTTTCCATACAACAGGCCATAGTTGGGAACCTAGTAAAAAATATGTTCCTAACATTGGGTCAATGGTTTTCATGTCATTGTTATTTACCTATGTGACCTGTTAGTTTATAACATGTGACTATATTCTGTACATCTGTACAAATTTAGATCATTCAAAGATCGTGCAGAAAATCTGTTCAGCTTAACCAGTAAAATCATGGTGTCTAAAAAGTTCAAGAAATCTAAAATTACGCGGAAGTGAACAACTATAAATTGATCATATATGTCTAAATTGCTTGGAAATAAATCGGTCATCTTGAAAGCAACATATGTTAATTGATTATCGCCGAAATAATGTCATATTTGGTACATAGGCCGAATGAAGGAGCTAGGCTAACATTACATCTCGTAACCCTATCTCAAAAATATTCAGTAACAACGTATTACTCTAATCAATTTGTATACTTGAGTAACGTACAAGAGTTACGTAATACCTACTTGAAATAATTCATGCAAAAACTTGCGTTTGGCTGAATTTGAAACGTAACTGCTTCGTGCATTTGTGAAGTCATTTGATAACTATTTGTTGCTTCTGCTTTTCTTACCATTGCAATTGCAGCGTATAATACCTTTTGCTTTATACACGTTGAAAACAGACATCACACTGACGTTCTGCCTTTTCAATACTGAAAATTCAAGATGTGTTTAAAAGTGTCGATACATGAAATGGTAGGGTCGATCACAAATTACGTTTGCGATTTCTAAAAAACACACGAGTATGTTATCGTTTATCGTTGTTTATTTTAGTTATGTGCCACTGTCCGGAGAATCGAATAATGATGGTCTCGTTATGGTTTAACCTCAAGAAATGGTCCATTTTACACGTTTTCCCCTGATACTTGAATATTATCATATATCATGGGGTTTGAAAGATTGGCGCTAGTAATATTACTAATGTCCTGCGTCGTCTGAATAAATGGGAATTTGGGTCCGTTTTTGCCCACTGTGCAACGTTTCAGCTGGTCAGGGCCTGTTCATAAACCACGTAGACTTATTTTTGAACATCTTAACCCCCATACATTTATTTTTATTTTTGTATGGAGCGTAGACTTTTGCCAAACCCCCCCCCCCCTCCCCCCAGAAAAGTCTACGTGGTTTATGAATAACCCCTCATTGGCGTCGGTAAAGTTACAATGGCACGTTTCAGTTCATTTTGGCTCCACTCAGGCATGAGAAATCGTTGTCGCCTGTTGTGGCGACTATAAGTGTACTTTAACGGTGACAATGGGGGTACTTCTAAAAGTATCCACAAGAAAAACAGCTTCAAAAAGTCTTACAATATGCGACAACTTGCCGGCACTGGTGGTGTAGTTTTAAGCGTGACTGCTACTTGGCATCCAAGTTGGTCTAGGTTAAATCCCAGTTGAGGTCGGTGGGATTTTACTGAGACGAAAACATTTCTGATCCCGTCTTCCTTTGACAGGAAAATTGGTTCCCGGCTTATGTTTTGATGGGCGTTATAAGTAGCGTGAGTCACCCTTCTGTATTCCAAGATGGTGACTTTTAACCATAGAAACCTCACAACAAAGTCAATACGCTTCGTTTTTCTAAGCTGGAGGTCAAAAGTTTGGCTCACCATCAAAACGAATTTCTTTCCGGATGAGGAATACGTTAGACTACTCTAAAACAGAAGCATAAAAAACGGCTTTTAAAGTTGCATATAAAACCAAGTATAACAAAAAGAAGACATCTAGTTATTAAATGCCCTTCCGGTACAGAAAAGGAATCGACTGGTTTCTTGCTCAATATTTACTGGTGCCTTGAAAGATTTCCTTTTCAGAATTTGTCTGGGTGGAACGACCGTCTCGACACCCTCCTATGATTCGAACCACATTGACTCTCCGCACTTTAGATATCTACGATGGCACTCAATAATATTTTTATTTTGTTCCATGTTTTACTTCGCGCATGACGTTGAAGATATCAATTTATTGAAGAAAATAATTTCATATCAACTTCAAACTTTGAAAGTGGAATTTGGGTAATCAGATGAGGGATAAGTAGATTAATATTTAAACATACGAACTACGTAACTTGTGTTATTTTATTTTCCTTTAGCATTTCAAGCTTATTTCTTTCCGAATTCGCTTTATGCTTGCTCTCAATTTAGTGTTCTTAATGGATTTTCACAGTTATTAAATGAGAATTTTCGAGAAACGAAAAACGACACCTTTGCTGATTTTCAGATCAATGGCAATAAAAGATTCAAAAATTTAAAATAGAGCATTCTGTCTACGAACGTCAAACCAAAAAAAGATGTCTTGCGACGTTCAATGTTATTCAATATGAAATAATCCAGGAAACCAGAGAAATGTTATTTAGTAGGCAAATGAGCAGTCGTGGAACAAATTTGTAGCGAGAATATCCCCGAGTAGCTCGACGACGGAATTAGAAGAAAAGAGCTAAAGTATTAATTCTTTTCTATAAGTAATAAGAATGAGAAACTTACTCTACATTCTACGTAAATTTCGTATTTTTATTGTATTTTAAGGTAAGCTAGGAACTAAAATTAAATTTGAATTGTATTTTAATTAAATTGAATTAAAATCGCTGCTGCAGGTTATTGATTGTAAACAAAAACAGAACAAATTCGAAAAACAGAAGAACCGAAACAGAAACATTCGAAAATCAGTCGATGAATTACGTTAAAAACACTTAACGTAAGTACCCGTCGTTGGGAACAAAAAACCACAAAGAAATTTTTCCTAAAATTTTAAATCTTTCTTAAAAATATCATGCAAATTAAAATTAGCAAGACAATTCAAATACTTACGCTACGTAACTACATCTACGGAAATAATGAGGCTAAATTTACGGAAAGGTCTCGTTGTCTTCGCAACACCGTAAAAATTAAACATCTTGGGCTACGAAACAGAATCTGGCATAATGGCAAATTTGCCAACAACACATAACCGTCATAACTGGTTGCAGCAACATGATTGTGAATTAACTGAGTAACATTTAAGTTACTCCGAATTGCAACAAATGTGTTGCTAGCCGGTGGAATTCTATTGTCGTTCAGATTCCAAAACCGCTCTGCCTTGACATAGAACCGGATGCCTTCCAACATATCTCGCTCATCAGCTGTATGGCGAAACTGCTTGAGCGGATAATCAATCGGCGGATTACCACGGAGCTGGAGTTGAACGGTAGCCTTACAAACGCCAACATGCCTTTCGTGTGGGGTATGATACAAGCACTTACTGGAGAGATCGCTACCAAATCAGCACTAACGTAGTGCGATGGGCGAAACCCGCTGGATTACAGCGCAACCTATTTACAAGATGCGATCAAAGCTGTTGATAAATGGGCGACAAGTGTAGGAATCAGCATATCAGGTACAAAGTCACACAACTTCTACTGAAGTTCGAACGCAAGGCGGGATCCAGCGAGTGCCATCGTCATTGATCGTGTACTCTTCCCGAAGACCAACAGGCTACGGCCTTATTGCCAAATGGCAAATGGTAATCCCATATATGGATGCTGACCGCAAAATAGTTGTACGGGGTTGGACTAGTCAACCGAGAAGGACCGATAACCCTACAACACTGTGCCCTGGTATATAACGAAATTATCCGATGGTAGCTTCGTCACTAACCCTATTAACTCGGTTATGGCTGAAGTTGGTACTTCGCCATAAGAGTTACTGGCAGTACAGTCCGTCGCACAGATTGCCATCCGAATACTGGCGAAGGACCGGAACAACAACACCCTCCCAGTTGCCAATTTTCGTCCCAATCCCAGGCGATACTACAAGCAGTAATACAACGATGGTACAATCAGTGGTATGAGTTCAGGAAAGCGAACCTGAGCGCGAATTGAACGGATTATGAGAGTACCAGTGGCCAGTGAGTACTAACGTGCCTGAGGATTGATCATACGGTACTAACGCCCACGTTTCGATTGAAGAAAGAAGCTTCACCCCAGCTGCTGCGGAACATTATTCTCGAACATACGATGGTCAACGGCAAGAGCACAATATAAGTGTAACAAGCATTCGAGATGCACTAGATAAAGGGCGATACGGTCAAAATTTGGTCAATATCAACTTGACGTATTTCTTTCAATTTTGCATTTAAAAAACCTGAACACCCCTCATTTTGAAGGTGTGTGTGTGTAGAATGTTGCTCCTATTTTGATTTTGGAATTCACTCTTCAGTTGTCAAAATGCCGTCCAAGCAAGAAGAGCAGCGTATCAAAATTTTGCTCACGCATCGCGAAAATCCGAGCTACTCGCACGCAAAGTTGGCAAAATCGCTAAAAATTGCCAAATCAACCGTTACAAATGTAATTAAAGTGTTTGGGGAACGTTTGTCGACAGCCAGGAAGTCTGGATCGGAGGGAAATCGAAAACCGGAAGCCGCTGAGACGACAAAGAGAGTTGCCGGTAGTTTCAAGCGAAACCCTAACCGAGATGCCGCAAATAAGCTGGGTGTATCGTCTACAACCGTGCATCGAGCCAAAAAACGAGCCGGACTATCGACTTACAAGAAGGTAGTGACTCCAAATCGCGATGATAAACAAAATACGACGGCCAAAGCGCGATCCCGGAGGCTGTACACGACGATGCTGACGAAGTTTGACTGCGTGGTAATGGACGACGAAACCTACGTCAAAGCCGACTACAAGCAGCTTCCGGGACAGGAGTTTTATACGGCAAAAGCAAGGGGAAAGGTAGCAGACATTTTCAAGCACACGAAACTGTCAAAGTTCGCAAAGAAATATCTGGTTTGGCAAGCCATCTGTACCTGTGGCTTGAAAAGCAGCATTTTCATAGCTTCCGGGACTGTCAACCAAGAAATTTACGTGAAAGAGTGTTTGAATAAACGTCTGCTGCCTTTCCTGAAGAAACACGGTTGTTCCGTACTGTTTTGGCCGGATTTGGCATCTTGCCATTAGGGTAAAAAGGCCATGGAGTGGTACGCCGCCAACAACGTGCAGGTGGTTCCCAAGGACAAGAACCCTCCCAACACGCCAGAGCTCCGCCCAATTGAGAAATACTGGGCTATTGTCAAGCGAAACCTAAAGAAGACCAAAAAAACTGCTAAGGACGAGCAGCAGTTCAAGGCAAACTGGCTTTCTGCGGCGAAGAAGGTGGACAAGGTGGCTGTACAAAATCTGATGGCAGGGGTCAAGCGTAAGGCCCGGCAATTCGGATTTGGAAAAGCGGAAGCCTAACTGAATATTTTTCCTGAATTTTATACTAATTGAACTTGAAAAAGAAATTTAATTTGATTTATTAAATAAACGATTTCACCAATTTACACGCGTTTTCCCTTGACCAAATTTCGACCGTATCACCCTTTAACTCTGAGGACAATACCAGAAACCAATTGAAACTCTTGCGGCACACTACCTTCAAAACTGTAAAGACGCAGATCCCCACAGAAGTGAAAACAGAGGGAATAGCAATGGAGAATTGGGTTAAGATCAACGAAGGATGCAGAAGCCAAGCGAAAAAGAAGATAGTAGTAGATGAGGGGATAGTAAAGTATAAGTAGTAAAAAGAGAAAGGGTAGGTGAAAATAATTAGAAAAAGGATACAGAAAAGAGAGAAGGTGAAGAAGACGAACAAGTTATTAAAGTAAAAAGAAAAGTTGATGAAGAAGATGAAAAAGTAGATTGAGAAAATGAAACAGATTGCATCGATGATGAAAAGGAAGATGATGGTAATAATGATGAAGAACAGTAATATCATAGAAGCATCAAAAACAGCTGTGCCAAGGCGAAAAAGGTGAAACATGAATAAAAATTGGACACCACTGCAGCACTGATGTAAAGTGTCCGAAATAAATGTATCAAAAACATATGTAAACATCTATATATATAAAAATGGATTTCTGTCTGTCTGTCTGTCTGTCTGTCTGTCTGTCTGTCTGTCTGTCTGTCTGTCTGTCTGTCTGTCTGACCCTAATAGACTCGAAAACTACTGAACCGATCGGCGTGAAATTTTGTATGCAGGGGTTTTTGGGGTCGGGGAAGGTTCTTATGATGGTTTGAGACCCCTCCCTTTACTGAAAAGGGGGGCTCCCATACAAATGAAACACTAATTTCTACATAACTCGAGAACTAATCAAGCAAAAGAAACCAAATTTAGCATGTGTGAGTTTTCAAAAGCCAGAAAGGTTTCTATGGTACCTTAAGACCCCTTCCTGCCCTAAAAGGGGGCTCTCTACCATACTAAACTAATAACAACAGATATTAGCATGTCATGAAACATCTAGGGGGATACTAAATACAAATGTCAATATGCAGATGAACCAAATTTAGTATGTGGTGGTTTTTGAAGACAAAAAATGGTTCTATGTTGATTTGAGACCCCTCCCATTTCTGAAAGGGGGGAGGATCCAATACAAATAAAACGCAAATCCTTGCATAACTCGAGAACTAATCAGGGAAATGGAACCAAATTTGGCATGGGGATGTTTTTGAAGGAGGGAAATGTTTCTATGGTGATTTGAGACTCTTCCGCCATAGGAGGAGGGAGCGAGGAGGGGGGGGGGGGCTCTCAAACAAATGGAACACAAATTTCTGCATAACTCGAGAACTAATAAAGCAAACGAAACCAAATTTGGAATGGACGAGTTTTTTAAGACATGAAATGTTTTTATGGTGGTTCAAAGCCCCTCCCCCTCTAAAAATGGGGGCTCTCATACAAATGAAAAACAAGTTTCAACCAAACATGAGAACTATGCCTGCTGCTTTGCAAAATTTGTATTCAGTGGTTTTTGGGTCCGGGAAAGCATCTTATGATAGTTCAAGACCCCTCCCGCCTCTAGAAAGGGGGGATCCCATGCAAATGAAAAACAAATTCCTGCATAACTCTAGAACTAATCAAGCAAATGGTACAAAAAATGGTACGGGTGAGTTTTTGAAACCAAGAAATATTTTTATGGTGGTTTGAAGCCCCTCCTTCCTTTGGAAAAAGGGGCTCGCATAAAAATGAAACACGAATTTAAGCCAAACATGAGAATTTTCCCTACTGCTGTGCTAATTTGTATGTAGGAGTATTTAGGTCTGGGAAAGCATCTAATGATAGTTCAAAACCCCTCCCGCCTCTAGAAAGAGCGGCCCCATGCAAATGAAACCAAATTTGGTATGGGCGAGTTTCTGAAGGCAAGAAATGTTTTAATGGTAATTTGAGACCTCTTCTCACTCTGGAAAGGGGGGCTACATACGAAACACAAATTTAAACCAAACATGTGAACTATCCCTACCGCCATGCAAATTTGTGTGCAGGGGTTTTTGGGTCCGAGAAAGGATCTTATGATAGTTCGACATCCCTCCCGCCTTTAGAAAGGAGGGCTCCCATGCAAATGAAAATCTGTTATCTGCATAACTTAAGTACTAATCAAACAAATGGAACCAAATATGGAATGTGCAGGTTTTTGTAGGCAAGAAATGTTTCTACGGTGGTTTGAGACCCCCCTCCTCTTTGGAAGAAGGGGCTCTCCTACAAATGAAACACGAATTTGAGCCAAACATGAGAATTATCCCATCAGATATGACTACTTTTATGCAGGGATTTTTGGAGTCTGCGAAGGTTCTTATGATAGTTCGAGACCCCTCCCGCATCTGGAAGGGGTACTTCCACACCAATGAAACACAAATTTCTGCGTAACTCGAGAACTAATCAAGCAAATGGTACCAAATTTGGGATGTGGGAGTTTTCGGAACTAAGAAATGTTTCTATGGAGGTTTGAGACTCCTCCCCTCTCTGGAAGGGGTGGACTCTTATGCAAATTAGACACACATGCCAACCAAACATGAGAATCATACCTACTGTTATGAAAACTTATATGTAGGGGTTGTTGAGGCCGGAGAAGGTTCTTATGATGGTTCAAAGCTCCTTCCCCTCCTGGAAGGGGAAGCCTTCTATACAAATGAAACACAAATTCCTGCAAAGCTCGAGTTCTTGGAATTGGAGTTCTTCAAATAGAACCAACTTTGGCATGTGGGGGTTTTTGGGCAGGATTTTTTTCTTAGGTGGTTCGAGACGCCTTCCCTCTGGAGAGGGGGAAGGAGGGCTCTCAAACCAATGAAACAGACATTTGAACCAAACATGAGAATTATCCATGCAACTAAAACCCAAAATGTGTATTTCTCTGGTAAGAAGCATATTCTGATAGAAGTTTGAACCCCTTTTTAATCAAGAATTGGTTGAGTTATTCTCAGTGCGAAATTATGCACAAGAAGTTAATCTTAGGTTATGCAAGAGAAAATTACGTATAAATCGACAGGATACAGCACCGTTTGTCTTAGAAATGTTTCCACGCAGAAAGCAAAACCGGTAGAAACAACCGGTCCAAGGGTTAAACTAACAACAACACCCTTTTTTTTGAATAAATAACACAGACAAGCAAACAAAAATATTTTAACCGGATTTATTCAGAACAAAAACCATAAACGCGCCAGTTCTATTATTTTTTCATTCATTTAGTTGCAAGCGTAGCAGCGCACGCACCGGGTTCAGCTAGTATACAATAAAAATGTACGAATAGTGTTACGTTTTTACATATTGTTTCTTTAAAATTATTGGGTGTATCTTTTCTTTACACGATTTTTTTTCACGATTTGTTTTCAGCAAAAGCTCCAGAACGGAACATTTTATCGACCTAATTCGAATCACATTTTACGTTTTGGGCCAAAAATAAACATGTGGCAGTTATACAAGAAAATCAAAATTTCTGGCGTACTCAACATATTTAAAACTGCATTTTGACCAAGGAATGGTAACACATGCAAACAAAATCCAGGCTATTTAAAATGTTGATGCATTTGATCTCTATTTAGTATTTTTTTTGAATCGGTTTCACAGTTAAAATGGGACGTATCCCCCAAAGGTTTTGTTTACACCTTTATTTATATGCGACAAAAAAGTACATTCCACTTTTCAATTTAATCGCTTAAATTTAAGTTATAAATAAGTACACCAAAACTAATCTGCACTCATTTTTCACACCTGTTAGTTTTAGGCCCTATATATTGTAATTCATCCGCGTTCAAAAACAGCAACAACATTAACGAAATGTTCCTGCACCAACCGGGAAGCACCATCGCGAGATGTAGCGTAAAATTCAAATGAATTAAAATGAAAAATTTCAATCGCATTGCCAAGAAAATTGAAACCGATTGCTACGGCTGCTACGATTTTCCTCTCACGCGAAGGCATTTGATCCAAGCAAGAAGTGAGTGGGAGAGCGCGTTGAGATGAGACAGGGCCCTGTGTTTAGTTTAGTTTGTCACTCACAGGTGGGTGTAAAGTATCGAGGAAGCAAGAAATAGACACCGGGTAATAAATTTCAAAGTTGATTTGAAATCAAAATAAACCTTACTGGGGAGGTGCAGATATTCTGATGAGACTTTACCGAGTTTCTATATCTAAATGGGTAGCAATTTACTGCGTTGTACACTGTAGTACAGAGCTAGCGAGATTGTCCACGATGGATGGTGGTGGATTGATTGGAAGTTCGTCTTTGGAAGGAGACACAATATTCACTATTTTATCATGCGAATAAAAAGATACATTACATGCAGCTGCACTGAAAGTTAAGTAGGTATATGTTTGTGATTTTTTATATCCATCACTTAAAAACAGCTGCAGAAGGTACCGAGTGGGTTAATTACCGTTCAGTATCAAATAACCGAACCGTTATCAGAGCAACTCATTTTACCGCAACGTGTAATCGATCCAGCTTGCGAAAAACCTTAATAAGGCAACAATCTAAGATTTTTTCTTCTCGACACTCAAACTCCGCTCGTAACCGAAAAAAAGCAGTATAATTTGAAACGGTTGTCAAATGAACATGGTGACTTAAAACGCAATTAAACCCTAACGGTCGCGGAGAAAATTACCCACCTGAGACATCTGCCGGTCCATAAAGCGGGTATGTCCTCTGGCTGGTTACACTTTCGTTCTAGTGGGACGCATCGTGGAAAACAGTGCTGCTCATATTTGAAACATTGTACACGGTGAAAATAAAACTATAAGACAAATGATTCAGTCTCAATCAGCCAGTCGGCCAAGATTGCTATACCTGAGATTCATTGTCACCCTATTCCATGATTCGAACTGTGATCCTAAATGGCGGTCGTAGAAAAAAACTCGTAACTAGTTCTTTGAGTGCATGTAATCTAAAAAATAATAATTGAATGCTACCCTACTGGAAAGCAAAATTCCCCGCAAGGTGTTCCAAAATATGCAATAAGATTTTTTTCCTTTCGCTTTCCATAAACACGCTTCTTATCAGTTCCGCTACGGGAGCCACCTTTCAACGAGCACTTACGGTTCTGGAGATTGGAGAAACTGGTTTTACGCCGGTCGCAATGTCCTCCCGGCAGAAGCGCAAACAATTGTCCGCCAGGATTGAAAGGTGATACACACAATGCCTGGCTTCCTTTTGCGTTTAAAATGTATCCCTGCTTACATGTGTGTTATTATTATTACTCTTTCGCATTTTGTCAGCTTTGAAAAATGATGGATGGCCTGTTTGATCGAATCGGATGAATGATGACGTTAACCGTAGTAACGGTATGGAAGGGTATCAATTATTATTTCGAGTAAATTAGTTAAATGATGGTGGAGAAATCGCATGAATCATCGAATAGTAACCGTTTCTAATTGGTAGGCATTGTTCGTGCATGGGACAGATGGAAAGAATGCAGCTTTTGAGCGAGAGAGGCATTAACTTTGTACTAATTTCCATTAACTTTGTACTATTTTGATGATTACATCCAGTTGGAAGTAGAGCTTTAATTCTGATTAATTACACCAATTTTTTTCTACTTACTCTGATATCTTGACTCTGATGACTATTATATATTCGGTAACAAGTTTATTGTAGGGTTCAAATAGAGTGTCACCACCTTACAAAGTTGTCGTCATATTCCTTTGGATGAGTTACTAAGAGAGGGAGAATGAACGTGACATTCACGCGTAAGAAGACGGACGGAGCAGGGAGAAGTTACTGGGACAGCGTTCGCGTTAGACGTGTACGTGGGTGGTTGCGGGTATTAAAAAATAAAGAATAATAATTTGAGTCCGAATTAAACATCGAATCTTAGATCCGAAGTGCCCCTTACATTTATCATAGACCCTACCTACATACAAAAAATCAGCCCAATTGATTGCAAGGTTGCCACGTCTTTCTTGTAAATCCAACTATTTTGACTTAGGTTATAAGTGTCCCGTAACAAATGAAAATAGGCAAAATAGCGATTGTCACGAAAAATTCAAGCCTTCTAAACACTATTAAATTATTCATTTACTTATTTGATAATGATTTCATATCACAACGTATTGCCTCAATTGATCTTTTGTCAAAGTTTAATTTATAGGCTCCACTTGACAAGTACGTAAACTAAATCAATTTGCGATAGATCGTCATCGTGCAAATTATGCTAAATTTAGACCGCTAAACCGCATGATGATTGTATGTAATTAGCATTGTGAAATCATTGACTTTTATACACCTAG
Source organism: Aedes japonicus (assembly GCA_034211315.2). Classification (NCBI taxonomy): domain Eukaryota; kingdom Metazoa; phylum Arthropoda; class Insecta; order Diptera; family Culicidae; genus Aedes; species Aedes japonicus. Next base: position 431,127 of record JASCZW010004926.1, read on the forward strand.
GACATAATTGAAGCAATATTTTAACACTCTGCGAAGTAACAGAACACAGGCATTTACTTTTAGTATAAGGGTGTGTCCATGTACGAATTATTTATGCTACAAAACCGTCTACTGTAGTTTGATGTTTAATAAATATATAAATAATAAATAAATAAATTTTCAAAATTTTCATATGCATTTGTCGAACATTAAAATAAAATACATGGTAACGATGATTCCTCTTCGGTAACTCAAAGCTGAATAAGACGAAAGTTCTATTCGTGGTTATATTTTCCATATTGAGGTGCTTTCAGTTTCCAGATGAAAATTTTGCTAAAGCGTCAAATACTACTCTTAGCTTGGTCAAAGTACTTGACGGTCGCAGCACCGCCGTGGTGAGGCAAGTAGAAGGATTTCGTACCAGGTATATCTTTGGATTAGTCCACTAGATGACAGTGACTCAACTCTTCATATTCTCGTAGGAACTTCGAATACTCCTGCTTAAGCTCGGCTTCTATATCCAACAGCCTTTCAAGGAAATTGATTGGATTATTGGATAAGCTACCTCTCGTGTTAATTATGTTAAAATGCAGGTTTTAGGGCTAGCGCTATTAGGTGCTGTGAAATTTGTTAGAGACGAATAAAATTACCAGGGTTTTAGCTTAAGCTTTTAAGCTTTCAAATAGTTCAGTTTCCATTACATAACATGTTATAGCGTGAACCCCGGTTAGCTTGAACAGCTAAAACCGCAAATATTCGGCGCTGCATTTAAACCTGCTCGAAACGATTTTGTTTCTACTTATATGTTTTTACTCATCACCGTTCATTTTTTCAGAAATCAGTTTCGGCTTAAGAACAGTACTGACCTGTGTGGGATTTGTCACGTGAAAATTAAAAAACATACACGAGATTTAAAACTTAAATGTATTTCGACCTGCTCGTACAAAGGTATGGACTGTAATAATTTATTTTGCTCACTGCGCTACGCGCTCTTCCTTTTTTTCTTCTGTTGTTGCGTTTTGCTGCTTCCGCTCTTGAGGGACAAAGCGACGATCGTTTTAAGTCTCACCAAACTGCAGCGTTTTTTGCCGCCGCGGCAGCAAATCGCGGCGGAAAATCGCCGCGGTGAGATTACATGGCGGCTTATGGGAGTGCACAAACCGACGCGATGTGTTTTTAATCGCGTTGGTTTGTGCGCTCCATAAGCCGCCATGTAATCTCACCGCGGCGATTTTTCCGCCGCAATTTCACTGCCGCGGAGGCAAAAAAACGCTGCAGTTTGGTGGGCCTTTACTGAACGTAGTAGACCGGTGGTGTTCTATGGTGATTTTATGCAGAGAAAACTTAGACGTCAAAAACTTTAGACCTAAGACTGAACATCCACCCGCCAGCAAAGAATCGAAGCTCAAGAATCGATTAGAAGAGGTGAAATTTTGGAGATGGCACCGGAACACTGAATCAGCTGTCTTCAAATCTACTACTCTAACAGCTCCGTCCTCTCCTGGGTGAGTACCAGTAATTACAGCTAGATTTCATCCTTGGGGCGGCAAATTTTCTTCTCGCAGCAGCACAACCATTCCTTCCTTCACGTTTGGGGACCGGGTGGTCCACTTTCCTCGGGATTGGAGCTGGGTGAGGTACTCAGCCGACCAGCGCTTCCAGAAATGGTCTCTGATGATTTGCAGGTGCTTCCAACGACTTGATGTGTTTCGACTGTCGTCGTACAACGGTGTGGTAGATAGGTATGCCCATGTGGTAGATAGAGTTGGTATGGAGCAATAACAATCAAATATTCTATAGCATTACGTTCGAAGAGATGCGCAATTACTACTCATCATTTGAGTTAATACGGTTGAGCGTGATTAAACTTATAATGAAGAGCATGCGCAAGAGACTCTCTTCCATTGGTTGCTCTACCAACGCAGTGTAAACAACGATGTACGCAAGGTATAAATAAAACCTGCATGCGCTGGTTGAGATATTCTTGTGACGGATTTTGAAGACAACGGTCGAAGCATACGCGGTAGGCGAACCAGGCGAACCAGTAGCAGTAGCTCTGTAGCAGCAGGATGGAGCAGTATCGTATACTGTGACCGAAACTGGAAACCTCGGTCCGGTTACGACAAACGGCTCTGGAATTGCTGTCAGCTCTCTACCGATTACAAAATGGCCAGGCGTTACACGACAGCACTCGTATGAGGTGAGTTTTTACATTTTTCACTCCTGCCTCCCAGTATCCTCCAAAATGTGGAGCTTTCGGTGGGATAAAACTCCAGTTGATTTCACGAGGCTCAAAAAACTGATTCATCTTTTTCAGAGTCTGTTGATTCTTGAAAAGTCGAACCAGCTCCTTCGCCCCTACAAAATTTAATCCGTTGTCAGAGAACATTGTGGGGATATCCTCGGCGACTAGTAAACCGACGAAGTGCGGCTATGAAAGCCTCCGCAATCAAGTCGGACACCAATTCGAGATGAATGGCTCGAATACTCATGGAAATAAAAACTGAGATGTATGCCTTCGCGGCATTTGGTCGTCTTGCTCCATACTTGATGTATATCGGGCCGGCAAAGTCTACTCTTGTATTTTCGAATGGAGCCGTTTTGATGACTCGGTATCCAGGCAAATTTTCCATCAGTTGGTTGACTTCACTTGGCTTGGATCTGAAACATATCACGCATCCACGCGCAATCTTTCGAACAGCGGATCTTCCATTACCTATCCAGAAACGTTGACGGATGACTGCCAGCAACCCGGAAGGACCCACGTGATGATGTTCCTAGTGATGCGATCGAATCAGATTATCTAAGACAGGATGTTTGTACGGTAATATCATTGGATGTTTGGTCTCGAATTCTACACTCAAAAAAATCGTCACGTTATTTCCACGTGAAATTTCACGTAACTTTAACCTGAACGCGTAACCAAATCTTCTTCAGTAGAATCAGGTGAAAATTACGTGCCAGTTAATTTTACGTGAAAAATCACGTAACAATTAGATGATTTTCACGGAGAATATGGATTGACGTGGAAATGACGTAGCTCTTTCGTGAATTCTATGTGTTTATTACTGGTTTTGGCAGTGGACGAAAATTACGTGCGTTTCACGTGGATGTTACGTGTCGATTTTTTTGAGTGTCATATTGAATTTTGTATTCTTCCACCTACTCTCAAAACTCCATCGTCATTGAATGGGTTGAGCGATTGAATCTGTTTACATGGCTCTCCTCTTACTACTCGATCGAAGTCACTACTCATAGAGCTGGTACGCTGCGTTAAGCTAATCAGCATCTTTAATGACCGACGAAGCTCTGGAATAGTCAAATGATCCGAATGAAAACGATTGTCCTTCCGCATACAGTTGTCGGCAAAGCGAAGCACATAGCTAAGCACTCTTTGAAGTTTCCGGAAGCTGCAAATATTGGTAAGAATAGGAAAATCTTCCATATTTATCTTCACAAATGGTGCACTGACTACGACGTTTCTAAGATCAGGTATATCTTCATCTTCCAATTCCGAAGGATTCTCAACTGAAAAGTGATGCTGACGCAGGAAATTGGGGCCATGCCACCAGGTATTATTGCTCAGAAGCTCTTCAGCTGTCTTTCCTCGGGACGCTAGATCTGCTGGATTCTCTTTTGACTTGACACATGTTCACGTGAACTCTTTGGTTCCAGTAACAATTTCTGTGACGCGATTTCGAACGAAAACCTCCAATTGGTTCAGATTCTTTTTCAACCACGCTAAAACGATCTGACTATCTGACCAGAGCACAACATGGACAAAGTCCATCTTCAAAGCTTCTATCACCTTCAGAATTGAACGAGTCAACAATTGGGCAGCACACAACTCCAATCGTAGTATGCTGAGTTCTGGTTTGGGCGCGTTTCGAAACTTGCTACATAAGAGATTCACCATTACAGTGCCATCGGAATTGACATACCACTAATATAAACAGGCTCCATATGCTCGCTTAGACGCATCGGAGAAGCCGTGTAGTTCCACACGCTCAGGCAAAGGACTGGACACATTTCTTGATATGGTGATCTCTGATCAAAAAGATCATCTTGTAACGGGTCGTCCCAGTCAAGGCCTTCTGCCCACAAATCCTGAATGAGTAATTTTCCAACTACAATTACAGGAGAAATCAAATCAAGAGGATCGAAAATTCTTGTAATAGTCGAAAAAACCAAGCGTTTCGTAGGTATGAATTCATCAGACGAAAGTTAGCAACGACGCGATCTAATCACGCCAGCCGCAATAATTCCCACGATCAAACCACAAGCCAGATGCCAGACGCAATTATCGATTAGTCTAAACAATCGCTTTCACTATCGTCACGCCGATATGCTGATGTCACCAGACCACCCAGCTTAAATCTCAACCGATCGCGAATCTGAGCATAAACACTCGCATTGTTCCCATGAACTTAGAATAGCACCAAGAACTTTCCTTCTAAGCATAAGACAGAATTGTAGTTAGTCTTAAGTGATCAGTGAATAAAGAAAGAGCTAAGGCTCGAAATATATTTTTTTAGATTCCCTCAAAAGGAAATCTTTAACTGGCGTCCGAATAGGGACCAGAAGTCTAAGTGCAAGTACGAGCAAGTGTTAAGTGTTCTAGAGATAGACTTAGCAGATTCACAGCGTAAGAGCTACGTGAACTCTAAGTTTAATTAATATCACACCAGGAAGGCGTGAATCGTTAGAGATATCACATACCTGTTCCTTGCTCGGAAACCCATCCGGATCGCGATTGCAGCCGCACGGACCAGCACCATCAGTAATCAGGACAGCTAATTACTCGTTCCTGACGAAAAGGAGATCCCAAACCGTGCTGAGAAGGAGGGAAGACACACTTCTGGTTCCGACCCAACTAGTCTCTACTGCACCCGGCAGAGTTGGGAATAGGATTCGATTAAAAACCCCTGGACAAGTGCCCCGCAAATCCCACAATCTTCTAGCATACCTGGAAGATGTCCAGATTTATATTGTAAGTAATAATTAACAAATTCCAAGTTTCAGCTTGAAAGAAATTAAGTGAAATAAAGTGAAGTGAAATCAGTGTAATAAATCAAATTGAATTTAAGCAAAACAAATAGGGTAAGGGGATGTAATGTAAGCCTAGCTCCTTCATTTGGCCTATGTATCAAATGTGTCATTAATTTAGCGATAATCAATAAAATCATGTTGCTATGAGCATGATAGATGTAATCCAAAGCAATCGAGACAATATTAATCAACTTAAAGTTGTTCACTTCCGCGTAATTTTCGGTTTCTTGAACTTTTGGCGCATCATGATTTCACTGGTTATGCTGAAAAGATGATCTACACGTTTTCAAGTGAGCTAAATTTGGCTTAATTGAATCGATAAAGCAAGTAATGCAGTCTAGATGTGCAGAACATAGTTACACGTTACAAGCTAACTGTTCACATAGCTAAAATAACAATGATTTTCCAAGAAAACCGTAGACCCAATGTTGGGTACACATTTTTTCGTATGTTCCCAACTATGGCCTGTTGTATCAATAACGTAGTATAAAGGTTGTTGTTGGTAAAATTTCTAGTGAAAACGCATGAATTTATGGTTGTTTATATTCAAATGACTCATCTAAACACAAATCGAAGAGACAAAATAATTGTATAGTGAATTATAATGTTTTCATTATTTAATGGCTGATAAATCATATATGAACATCTTTTAAGTATTTTTAGGCAGTTTTACTTTAGTTTGTGTTGTGAAATGTTGTATTTAGTAAACCCAGTACAGCTTACCATGCCTTAATTCATAAAATTAGAAAAAAATACCGTACAAAGACTGCATTTAGTAATAAATCCATCGAATGGGACGAAGTCGCATCCACGAATAGACCCAATTTGATGCCTATAGACCGACATTAAATCCACATCCCTCGAAAGTTTATGGCATTATAAAAATAGTTGTGTTACTTTTAGTGAAACATGCTACCAAATGTCTTATCAAACATATCTCTGCAAGTGTATAGCTAGTTGAATCTCGCATACAGCTTAAAAACTTTTTAAGTTATAATGAAAAATGTGATCGCTGGTTGCATAATAGGCTGAGTCAAGGGACACATACCCTATTTGAAACATCATATTAATTCCTTATTAGCTTCGATTTAAACTCGAGATTTACAAATATATCTAAAAATGAAAATTTAGTAGTTAAATAATTTAAATTGATAAAAATATTGTTACATTGAGTGTATGTGGATTTTTCTCTTGCGTGTGAAAGTGAGTGTATATTCTAATCAAAATTGAAGAGTTAATAGATAGATTACAAAACCTTAGTCTAGATCATAACATGGACCAGCAAATCCAAACATTACTTGCGAGAGTTGCCGCTCTAGAAGCTGCCGGAATTGCACCGCAGCCAATTGATTACTCAGATCCACCACTATATTTGACAGATGAAACCGGCACACCTGTTGATCCGGAGTCAATTGAAGAAATACCCGATTTTGTAAGGGATCTACCATCATTTTCTGGTGATCCTACTGAACTTAAAGCATGGATCAAGGACGCCGAAGGCCTAATTAAGTGGTATGCACCGACTCAAAGTAGTACGGTAGCACAAAGAAATAAGTTTCATGTCATATGTAAAACCGTTCGAAGGAAAATTAGAGGTGAAGCGAATGATGCCTTAGTCGCATCAAACGTAAACACAAGTTGGAATTTAATGAAAAAAACTCTTGTAACGTATTACGGCGAAAAGAGAGATTTAGGTTCTCTTGATTTATAATGAGATGTGTGTTTTATAATGAGATCAATGAAATTCTCTCATTGATTTCCAATTGTGTCGCTACGGATGACCAATTTGCACATCCAGAGGCAGCAAAATCAATTCTATCACTATACAATCGGAAAGCCATAGATGCATTTGTTCGAGGATTGGACGGAGAAGTTGGAAAATTCTTCATAAACGCTAACGTTGATTCATTAGCAACAGCGTACTCCTATTGCATAACCTTCCAGAACATGGAGTTTAGAAAAAGTTTAACCCATCCAAAGGTTTTTGAATATACTTCAGGACCAACTAATCGAATACCACAACCACCGAAAATACCACCCAAACCAATCCACCGCATTCCGATGAGACCACAACCATCATCTCATTTTGTACCGAATTACTCACCTTTTGTTCGTCAATATCCACAATATCCGCAAAGAAATATTGCCCTTCCTGCACCACCGCAAAGAAATGGACCACATAATAATCCATACTTTCAACAACGGAATCCCTTCCAGAAACCACTAGACAAACCAGTTCCCATGGAGGTAGACCCATCTATTAGATCCCGACAAATTAACTATGGTAATCGTCCCACAGGCCCCCCCTTGAAGAGACCAAGACAATTTAATATAGTTACTCATGAACATACACCAGAACAAAATCAAGACCACGAATATGAATCAGAAGATCAATTTTTCAAACCATACTCCGATATCGATGTTAAATTTTTTCAAATGAATCAATTAAAAACATTCGATGCTATCATAGGACACGATACGTTGAAAGAATTAAACGCAGTGATAGACACAAGCGATGAAAAGCTAATTCTCAATAAAGAACATGTAATACCACTACTACAGTACCAGCTACAACAGGTAAACCAAATTCAAGTAAGAAATGAACATTTATCCAACCAACAGAAAGTTGAACTTAACAGCCTTCTAAAAAAATTTCAAGATTTATTACAGCCCCCAGATGAAAAATTGCCTTTTACAACAAGGGTTAAAGCTGAAATTAGAACGACAGACGAAAGCCCAGTATATAGCAAATCTTACCCATATCCACAAGCACTAAAATCCGAGGTTAATGAACAAATTGAAAAGCTACTAAAAGATGGAATAATAAGACCATCTCGATCCCCATATAATTCACCAGTTTGGATAGTTCCGAAAAAAATGGATGCATCCGACGAAAAAAAGTATAGAATGGTTATAGACTATAGAAAATTGAATTCCAAAACAATTAGGGATAGATATCCCATCCCAGATACCTCAACAGTGTTAGCCAATTTAGGTGCAAATAAATATTTTACAACATTAGATCTAGCATCAGGATTTCACCAAATCCCCATGTCTGAAAAGGATGTTGAAAAAACTGCATTTTCAGTTAATAATGGTAAATATGAATTCATTCGTTTGCCATTCGGATTAAAAAATGCTCCTGCTATTTTTCAAAGAGTTATGGATGACATTTTAAGAGATCATCTTGGAAAAATATGCTACGTGTCCATTGATGATATCATATTTTTTGGAAAAACATATGAAGAACACATGCAAAATTTAGAAACTATTTTGGATACATTAAAAGAGACAAATTTTAAAATTCAGCCTGACAAATCAGAATTTCTTAGAACTGACGTAGAATTTCTTGGCTTTATCATATCAGAAGAAATTAAAACCAAACATGAAAAAAGTAGAATGCATTCGCAACTACACTGAACCGATATGCTTGAAAGATTTAAGAGCCTTTCTCGGACTCTCAGGATACTACAGGCATTTTATAAAGGACTATGCAAAAATTGCAAAGCCTTTAACAAAACTTTTAAGAGGGGAAGATGGCCATCGCCAAATCTGTAAAAATCAATCAAAAAACTTTCCGATTGCCTTTGATGACGAGGCAAAACAATTTTTTCAAACCCTTAAAGATATCTTATCCTCCAATGATGTTTTGGCGTACCCAAATTTTGAAGAGAGTTTTATTCTTACTACCGATGCATCTGACAAAGCTCTAGGTGCAGTTCTCTCACAAACATTTCATGATGGCGAAAGGCCGATCACCTTTATTTCTCGGACACTTTCAAGAACAGAAGAAAATTACGCGACTAATGAGAAAGAAATGCTCGCTGTCGTATGGGCATTGCATACTCTCCGAAATTTTATCTATGGAGCAAAACTTAAAATATTTACAGATCATCTCCCACTAAGATTCACTGTATCACCCAAAAATAATAATGCTAAGCTAAAGCGTTGGAAAGCATTTCTGGAAGAACATGATTATGAAATACATTATAAACCTGGAAAATCCAACGTTGTGGCAGACGCACTGTCCCGCATTCAAATTAATTCACTAACCCCTACACAGCACTCAGCCAATGATGATGACACGTCTTTTATTCCTTCCACCGAAGCACCGATTAACGTTTTCAGAAACCAATTAATTTTCAAAATAGATGAAAATTCTAGCTACGAACAAAACAGACCTTTTGAAAGATTTACGAGACATATATTTTCAGAACCACAATTTAGTAACGGATTTCTTAAAAGCAAACTCAAAGAATATTTAATGCCAGGCATTCTTAATGGAATAATGACAGACGAACCCACTATGGGAAAAATTCAAGACATTTATAAAGAAACATTCAATCCAAAAATAGTTCGAGCTAGATATTCTCAAAGAATGGTACAGGATAAAGAAGAAGAAGAACAACAACTTGAAGAAATAAAAATAATTCATAACTTTGCCCATCGTAATGCCAAAGAGAACTCCCTTCAATTGATAAAGAAATTTTATTTTCCTGGATCATTCAAATTAATTCAGAATTATGTAAAAAATTGCGAAATCTGAAAAATGGAAAAGTATGAACGCAAACCCCAAAAGTACATTCCCGTTAAAACTCCAATACCTAAATACCCTGGAGAAATAGTTCACATTGATATCTTTTTATATAATGCTAACCTCCTTTTTATATCATCACTTGATAAATTCTCTAAGTTTTTAAAAATAAAGCCAATCAAATCTAAATCCATAGTGGATGTGAAAAATGTACTAACAGAACTCCTATATGATTGGGATTTACCTTCTCAGATTGTCATAGACAATGAAAGTTCATTTGTGTCCAACGTAATAGAACAACAAATCAAAAACTTAGGCATTGACATATTCAAAACACCTGTGAATAGATCAGAAACTAATGGTCAAGTAGAACGATGTCACTCGACTATCAGAGAAATAGCCAGATGTATCAGAGAAATAGCCAGATTCATAATTTAATACAAGAAGCAGCCCATAAATATAACAACACTATTCATTCTTCCACTAATCAAACTCCAAAGAGTATTTATACAGGAGATAATCCCGATAATTTACCCTTCAATGAATTTACAATCCAAAGAGAAAAAAAATAATGACAGGATTTTACGATTATATAAAGCAAAAGATGATAAGATCATTCCCCAACAATATCAACCCTATGAACCTAATACATATGTTTATGAAAAATCACACTCCAACAATAAGAGAAAAAGCACGTATAATACGGTAAAGGTCAAAGAGAATCACAACACCTATATAATTGATTCAAACAATAGAAAAATACACAAATGTAACCTGAGGAAGAACAATAACTAATTTTCTGTATCTTTTCAGACTCGCCCTCTGCGTGTCTATCGTACAGGCAGGAATTCACATACATGACTTAACGAACAACCCTTTGGCTATCGTACCTCTTGGAGAAGCCAAAGTAAAGACAGGACACATTCGCATCGTTCATTCCATTGACCTCATTCAGATTGGCAACACTATAACGAATATCAATAACGATATACAAAACAACCCTTTTACTAATCCTCTCTATGAATTAATACAAATTAAGAATTATAAACTCTATGAAACATTTATGAAAGTCAAACCTTTTGTTAAAAGACAAAAAAGATGGGACACAATCGGGACCGTTTGGAAATGGAGCGCAGGCAGCCCAGACGCAGAGGACCTTCGTCTCATCAACTCATCTATGAATTCACTTATTATGCAGAACAACAAACAAGTTTTCATCAACCAAGCGATTGATCAGCGTATTCAAGAAATAACGGACATCACCAACCAGGTCCTAAAAATCGAAAATGAGCGTACGAAAAACCATTCTATCGAGATTAATCAATTAATAGTTCTTTCCAACCTTGACTCTCTACAAAATCAAGTTGAAACATTAGAAGAAGCTATACTCATGGCTAAACATGGCATTCCAAGCAGCAAACTATTATCGATTAGAGACTTCAACAGAATTGCTTCGTTCCTTCAATCTCATGACGTACAAATGAGATCTTTTGAAGAGCTACTTTCACAATCCAAGGCACAGGTATTGCTGAATGATACCCATATCATATACATGCTGAAAATTCCACAAGTATCCACTATGACCTATGAATATGATTATGTGGACTCCATTATCAAATCAAATAAACGAATTTCTCTTAACAAAAATTACATCCTCAGAAACAACACACACGTTTATGAAATGGATCAACCATGTGAAGAGCAGAACAATTACTTCTTATGTGAAAACTCACAGCTTGAACATGTAAATGAATGTATTCACAAATTAACTACAGGACAACATTCTAATTGCACCTTTGAAAAAGTGTACTCAGGAGGACTCGTGAAAAGAATTAATGAAGGAACCATTCTCATCAACGACGCAGTCGCAGAAGTTACATCCAATTGCACAAACTCAAGCCAACCATTAATTGGATCATTCCTTATACAATTCACACAATGTAATATTCATATAAATGGAGAACTCTATTCTAACTACGAGATAACCATACCCGGAAAACCATACTATCCAACAACAGGACTTCGCGCAAATAAAATTTCCATGATAGATGCCCCACCTGTTGAATACATACAGAATTTAACCTTGGAACACCGTGAGAAACTAAAACTATTGAATCTTCAAAGCAATTCCTTGAGCTGGAAACTCAACCTATTTGGATCGTTTGGATTATCAACGGTAACTATAATCGCCGTCATAATAGCGATATTTTGGTACATTTCCAGACAAAAACCCAATACCAACCTAACAGTTGAATTCAGCAAAGCCATGGAAACAGTCGTTTTAAAAGACTCCGAACCTTAATCATCCACATCAACTGATAGTAAATCTCTTACCACTAACCCTGACGAATTATCCGAGGAAAGGAAGAAAGAACTACAAACATATTTTGATGCTCCACCCGCGCTACGAACCATCCACATGTAACTTTGAGGACAAAGATATTTAAGAGGGGAAGAGTTAGCAACGACGCGATCTAATCACGCCAGTCGCAATAATTCCCACGATCAAACCACAAGCCAGACGCCAGACGCAATTATCGATTAGTCTAAACAATCGCTTTCACTATCGTCACGCCGATATGCTGATGTCACCAGACCACCCAGCTTAAATCTCAACCGATCGCGAATCTGAGCATAAACACTCGCATTGTTCCCATGAACTTAGAATAGCACCAAGAACTTTCCTTCTAAGCATAAGACAGAATTGTAGTTAGTCTTAAGTGATCAGTGAATAAAGAAAGAGCTAAGGCTCGAAATATATTTTTTTAGATTCCCTCAAAAGGAAATCTTTAACTCGAAGGATCCTGTTTCGTACAGAAAAGGAATTGGTCGGATTTGGGCAGCCATAGTAATCCTAACATCTTCACCGTATGGGTGGTGCTACTGGATGCAATTTCGGTTTGCTTCTCCCATTCGCTTTTCGGCAATAGTTTTTGAGTGTTCGAACACCATTTATGAATTAAGAAGCCACCTTTGCCTAAAATTCCTCGGAGTTCGTGAATGGCCTATGCAGCTTCTTCAAGCGTCCGAAATCCACAAAAACAATCCTCGACATAAAAATTTTCCTTCAATATTTTAGAACCAATGGCAAACACTGCTTGTTCATCCTTTGCCAGCTGTACAAGTGTTCGAGTGGCCAGGAATGGAGCAGTCCCATACGTGGAAGCTGTCCCATACGTGACCGTATTTAGAGCAGACACCATGAGTGGATCTGTGAACTTTTCCCTTCAGATGATTAGTTGGAAATTAGTACAATTCGGGTCCATACGAATTTTCCGATACATTTTGGAGAGATCAGCACTGATTACAATCGGAAACCGACGGAATCAATAACCATTAAGTTTAGCGATACTCCAGAAGACGATTTTGCTGATGCGTCAAATATTACCCTTAGCATGGTTGAAGTACTTGACGGTTGCTGCACCGCGTGGTGGGGCAAGTAGAAGGATTTCGTACCAGGTATATCTTTGAATTCGTCCACTAGATGACAGTGACTCAACTCTTCATATTCTCGTAGGAACTTTGAATACTCCTGCCTAAGCTCGGCTTCTTTATCCAACCGCCTTTCAAGGAACAAGAATCGTTTCAACGCCATTGTACGACTCTCACCCAACTCAGCATCATTATTTTTGAATGGAAGACCAACGATGTAGCGACCAGATTTGTCTCGTCTGTGGGACTGCTGATAGAATTCCTCACAAGAAACTTCTTCGGATGAGAGGGAAGGACTACCAGGAACCTGTTCTATTTCCCAGAACCGTTGGACAGTGTCATTGAGATCTTCGAGAGAAAAAACGTTGCAGCTCAAGGATTGAACAGCGGAAAACCCTTTTGATCGAGCTCCAACTACCACCCAGCTAAAATACGTTTCACATAGCTCAGGGAATCCAACACCAAGTTTACGTTTGCCACTCTTCATGGCGCTCCAGAAATGCTTTGCACCCAGAAGGATATCCACCTTTCCAGGAGCGTAGAATGAGGGATCCGCCAGTTGTATTCCAGCTGGAAACTCCCAAGAATCCACGATTTCCGACACGAAAATTGTCTTGAAAGGATAGCAACGATACGCTTACCTCGTGCGTGATGTGACTGCGCTTACTATTCACACCATTTAATACAGTGTTAACTGGTTTTGCAGGTAGATTCAGCTTCGATGCCGGATTCAGCACGGATTGTACTAACTTGCGACGCGCTGTCCAACAGGATGCGGCACTTGTGCGTGACGCTGACGTTGTCAACAACCTGGGCGGTGGTCTTCATCAGAAACACCTGGGACTCAACTCGTTGTTGATTGCACAAACACGACGTTGCGGTTGAACTACTTGCCCACGGCTCGGATGGGCCCGACCTACAGGCATTGCTTCCTGCTGCACTTCTTCTTTCAGCGGCTCTTTCGGATTGGTCGTCGATGCTTGATGAGATGACTTGGACGATTGCGAGTTTTCAAAATGCAGCAAAGTGTTGTGACGTTTTTTGCAGTGAGCGAGTTACGATTTTACAGATGGGGGTTCACAAAAAATAAAAGCCGAAACGTATAGATCCGATGTTAAAACAAGACTGATTTATTAATACAATTCTAATTGCTAAGAAACCTAATTGTCCCTAGCTACATGATGACAGTCCCACGGTCGCGGTGTCGGCTCAGCATTTTCGGGATCCCACGGTGAAATGTTTACCTCGATGTCACGTCGCTTTCTTCCCACGGAAGACGGGTGTTAACTTGACCCTCCTTAAAAATGAGGCTCCGTACGAATGGGCTCCTCTAGCGGCACGTTGACCTTGGTTTCGTCCTTCGTGGTCTTGTCCTGTTGTTTTATCCGTATGTCCACCTTAGATCCTCTAAGATGGAATAGAAAGAAAACAGCACATATGATTATAGGAGTGACCGATAGTCCTCCAAAAATTGTCCAGTGTGACCATTGGAGACTCGTGGCATTTAAACGAATCGCCTTCATTTCCTTCCTGGTTTCCATATGTAGATTATGAAGATGGTCTAAACTCAAGTTAACAACTGTTCGTTGTTTTTCAATGGGAATTCCATATAACGGTAAGTAAATTGGTTTACCTGTAGTATTTTGAACTTGATGCAAAAAGGTACTGTTATCAATGGTTACCTCGCAGTTGCTGAAGGATATAAGGTAAGTTCCTGATAGGTTCCTTGTCGGTGAACCACAGTTGGTGTGTAGGGTGAAATTCTTCCGAAGATTGGTGAGAATGTGTTGATTGTCGATTAAAACGACTTCTTCCTTCAGGTTGGCGAGGTATACGCATTTCGCTGATTTTCCATTGAGAAGGTTGGGCACACATGTTGTATCGTCTGGTGTTATGTCTGTTGTCTCGAAGATCTTTGATTCCAGGCTGTGAACAATGTAGTACTTATTCCCATGGTTAAGGTAATGGTTATTAGGAACATGGATCTGTTGATTATTAAACCATGTTGGCAGCACGAAAATCTTTCTATAAATCCTTGGATCCAATTTCGGTAACTTGATCAGAAGAGCAATATCGAAAGCGTTGGTGACTATAGAGGTGGTCGCATAGGACAATGCTTCGGCGGTGTTCCAGACTGTTATGTTTTCCCTAGCTAAATCATTTATAATTAAATCAATTTCAGATGGACTCAATACTCTTTCGTTAAGAATTCCTATTTTTGCTAACATCATTGTTTCTCTTATCTGGAATAGTTTTTCATACAAAAATTCAAGATTTAAATATATGTTCAGAGAATATAATTCAGAAGATTTAGAATTGAATAATTTGATAGATTCCTTTGTTTTGAAAAGAGCTTCTTTCATTTGTAAAGATATTTCTCTATTAATTCGAACTTGTTGATTGTTATTGCTAATAAGGCTATTAATGGAGTTATTGATAATCTTTAAGTCATTAGCATCTGGATTTCCTGCTAAATATTTCCACGCTGTACCTAAGCTATCCCATCGTCTTACTCTTCTTACAGGTACCAAATTTTTTAAGGTTGAATCAATATCATTAAATTTTGTAAGTATTAAAGTGGTAAACTGATTGCCTTCTATCTGTTTGAACTCTGATTTGAGATTCTGTATTTGATATTGAAATGAGCCTAAATTAAAATGATGTATGTAATAATTATAGTCAATTTGAATTCGTCCATGTCCTTGATGGTAGATAAACAATGGTTGGTTGTCCGTCTGTTGTATTGAAATCGTCTGCGTGTTGCTAAGTCCAACGTCTAGCACCAGAAATATCAATAAAATTTTTCATCCCTTCGTTCCGTGGGGAGAAAAGAAGCAGGCACTTCGGGAGGTTCCTGTTTGCTGATCCGCTACTGAGGGCCCTTGTGCCGATCGGGAGTTTTCCACGGTGTCTTCTTTTCTGCTTCGTTGATTGTTGATGCTGGCTCTTTGAACCAGGTTTCACTTGGCGGCTCCGGCTCCTTCAACCGGGTATGATTTTTTTTAGGATTTTTAGCACTGCACTGATATGAAGATTTCGTTAGCAGCACGGCTCTTTGAACCGTTATTTGTTGAATGGTTGTCAACTTTTCAAGATTTTCACTACCACTTGTCTTCACTTTTTAAGATTTTTCACCAACAATTCAACTTATCAATTCCACACGCGAAGGTCCCTATTCGGGCGCCAGTTACGATTTTACAGAAGGGGGTTCACAAAAAATAAAAGCCGAAACGTATAGATCCGATGTTAAAACAAGACTGATTTATTAATACAATTCTAATTGCTAAGAAACCTAATTGTCCCTAGCTACATGATGACAGTCCCACGGTCGCGGTGTCGGCTCAGCATTTTCGGGATCCCACGGTGAAATGTTTACCTCGATGTCACGTCGCTTTCTTCCCACGGAAGACGGGTGTTAACTAGCGCAAGACTTGTTGGAGCTGCATTCTTTGGCGTTGTGCCTCTTTCGGAGGCAATTGAAACACAGTTTTGTTGTTGTTACTTTCTAGACCACTAGCTGAGCCTGAGTCAGGTTATTTCCAGCTTTGACAATGATTTTCCTCACTCTGGTGACTTTGGCCATTGATTGACCGCGTTTCCGGATGAGGATCTTCACTTTCTTACTGATTTCCGGATTCTCGTCTCCATCTTCGCCATCGAACTGGCTCTTCCTACTTTTTTCACTCTTTTCCGACATTGCTCGTTTATAAATTGCACCAATGAAATACGGAATGCAAATGAACTTGCAATCCACCACCATACGTTTCGAGCAACACCAGAACCAATGTTGATTGTTTTTATATTTCACTTTTTGGAATTTGAAAATCCCCACTTATTGTTCGAATAAAAAAGCAAACCAGCCGGCGTCCATTTTGTTCACTTATTGTCCAACACTTTTTCACCAATTGTGTTTGCACTTTTCACCAATGTTTCGGAATTTTTTCGCACAAAACCCGAGCTCATGCCACGTATCCGGTTCGAAGGACCAAAATGTGGAATATGTCACGTGAAAATTAAAAAACATACACGAAATTTAAAACTTTAATGGATTTGAGGTTGCGTTTTGCTGCTTCTTGAGGGACAAAGCGACGATCGTTTTACTGAACGCAGTAAGCCGCACCGGCAGAACGCACCGTTCGATGGTGATTTTATGCTGAAAAAGACGGCAAAAAGATAGTCGTTGAATATTACACCTTACGCATCCCAAAACACGGAGGCCATAACCTTTCCCGACGGTTGTTGCGTTTTCGGGCGCTTCGGGACACTTTCGCCCGGTGAAACCCACTGCTTTACCTGCTGCGATGACTCCGGTGTGTAGTAATGGATCCAAGTTTCATCCATGGTTATCGATCGGCGGACAAACTCCTTCGGACTGCATGTAAACTTGCTCAAATTCTCCTGAGAGGTTGTAACAAGAATGCGTTTTTGGTCCATTGTACCCAAAACGGAATGCATGATGTTGCCAATTCGTTCCATTGAGATGCCCAGAGCTTTATTTCATTTTTGGGTCCTCCAATACTATATCATAGATTTTATCGACGTTCTCTGTTGTAGTAACCTCATTTGGGCATCCAGAACACGATGCGTCAATGGTGCTCGTACGGTCACAACGAAAATCAGCAAACCACCTTTGAATCTTTTGAATCGACGGAGCAATGTCTGGAAAATACTTATCCAGCTTGGCTTTGGTTTCGGCAGCCGTTATTTTGCGTAGAAAATAGTATTGTTTCAAAACTCGAAACTCGGATTTTTCCATTTAAAAAAAAAACTTGCTGATCGGTCTCTTCTCACTGTTGTCACTAATGAATGCGTGGACAGAAATGGCTGAAATTTTGATAGCCGTCATTCAGGAAGTGAAAACCATAGAAAATTGTTCATATTGGGGATTATCAACGCCAGCCTAGTAAGCAATAAACATTAGGATTTACGTCTGGTGGTTTGTTAAAAATTGAATTAGCAAACTCACTGCAGACTGTCGGAAGATAACTAGATCTTTGCTGATCTCAATCTGATGAATTCCATCAAGGAAGGCATAATTGTCATCCATGATTTTGGCCAAACAACCACGAATTCATCATCCAGCCTACACCTTGTCTGGCACCCTGTATTCTCCCTTTTCACTTTTTATTGAATATACGATTATGCAATATTATGACCATAAAAGAATATAGTTTCTGTATTTCAAAAATATATCTGACGTATACTGGATTGCCACTGAAAAATAAAAATTAGTCCTGGAAAAGCTGAAAATAAGAGTTGCTCAGTCCAATAAACTATGATAAAATCTCAATGAAAAGGTATTTATTTTTTTATAAAGAATCAACTGACTAGTCTATATTTGATGATTCCGGGAACAAATGAACAAAACAAAAGGCAAAAAAAAACGCACAAGGACAACATTTAATAACAAATCCATCGAATGGGATGAACTTGCATCCATAATTAGACCCAATTTGGTACCCATAAACAAGGTTGCGGCTTATCATTTTTGACTTATCCATATTCATTTGCCGATAGCTCTTCTCAGAAGCTCAATTTCAAAATATGATGTATGATGAACTTATGGTGCTTGAGTAGACCTACAACTTTGTCTAACAATACATTGCTCTATCTTTTATATCTGAGGAATAAGAGCGTATATTCGCAGTGATCTTCGCGATGATATTCGCGGTGAAGATCACGCGAGGATCATCGTGAAGATCACTGTGAATATACGCTCTCAAGTCGAAGATATAGGAGTTAGAGCAATCTACTGTTGGACAAAGTTGTAGGTCTACTCATGCACTACAAGTTCATCATACATCATATTTTGAAATCGACCCTCTCAAAGGAGATATTGACAAATCGACCCTCTGAAAGGAGATATTGGCAAATGAATATGCCTGAGTCAAAAATGATAAGCCGCAACCCTGCCCATAAACCGACATTACATCCATATCCCTCGAAAGCTTCTGACTTTATAAAACGAGTTGTATAACTTTTCGTGATACATACTACCAGATGGCTTATTGAACATATGTTAGCAAGTGTATGTTTTGTTTCCAGCTCAAATACTTTATGAGTTATAATAAAGAATGTAATCGATTGTTGCATATTAGGCTGAGTTAAGGGACACATACCCTATTAAATTAGAATAGTTCTATGTCTACTCAATACATACTGGTCGATATCTGGTAACGTAAAGGAGTACGGGTGATAGAATATGCTCCCTCTGTTCATAAAATTCTCATTCACGGTTCGGAAGTCATTGAACATGCTTTGTTATCCATCAGAGAACTATCTGAGGAATGGAGGATGTGGCTTTTCGATACTTCCGGTCCACCTCTAAGCATATTGCTATGAGGTACCAGGTTGCCTGTCGATCTGCCAAATTTGGAAGACGTCTGCATTGAGTTATCTCAAATTAATAATATTCCGCCCACTATATCACAAAACATTGCGATTGGTTGATCGGATTGGGGAAAATGAAATTATTCGGTATAGGATCAAGGGTGGTGCTAAAACTACAAGCTTGGAAATCAATAGAAGCACAAATTTGCCCAAAGGCACGAATGGCTTCGAAAGACTCTAATTTCACTAAATCCTTCAATCGTAACTTTAAATGTATAAGCATAGATTGTTCTCTTTAGAAGGTTTGACTTGCTTGATTCAGTTATTGGTTCCAGTAGTTAAATAGTTTACACACTGTAGTTGAGCAAATTGAAAGTTAAGAAAAGTAGAGTTTTCATTTGAATATTCTGAATCTGTCGGTCAATTTTTTATCGTTACTTTTCGGTGTTAAAATCACTACTGACCAGAACCAGTGGTAAACTGTGCGTGAATGTACCCGCAAGTGTTATGGTAATGTTTAGAAATCTAAATTTAAACAACCCGAATACCTTGGTGGAAGCAGAATGCTAACCAGTCGGACCACGCAACGAATTTTCAGACCATTTAGAGGTGGTAAGTGCTCTCAAAACGCGGAGTGAAAAAGGTTATTGTTATCCATTTTGTCCGTCTATCACTTTATTTTGAACCAAGATCAAATATAATTTAATCTTAAAATTAATTACAGAAATATGATCACATCACTTATCAAGGTGAATCCTACTCCATCGAGCCCTACCCTACTAACATAGAAAACCATCCTTCCTGTGACCTTTGTGGGAATGCAGTGGTAAACACGGTCCCTAAACAGTAAATGTCACACTAACTTTCCTTCCCTATTGCCACCTGATTACAAAGACGTGGCCCGCGCCGTTATTGATTATTTAAGAAACGGAGTCACTGAAACGTGTACAGTGAGAATGGTCGGTTACTCCCAGCCCCAGTCAGTTGATTTATTGTGCAATTTCACTGATTCTGATCAATCACGAAATAGCAACTATTGATACGTGTATTCAGTCAAGTTAAGTAATCGGAGGACTATCTGAGGAAGCTGCTGAGTCGAACATTAATTTTGTGAAGAAATTTAAAAGGAACAACACAAGAAAAATGTCTAAACTGATATCAAATATGGACTTGCTGAACAGAATCACTTGGCATCTTCTTACAACTGGACTAAGATAAACTTCAATTCAGCAAATAATTTTACGTCCACCTGCAGTAAAAGCATTAGTTTATTTTGGAAACTAACAATTGTGTAAGGATTAGTTTAAGAAATGTTTTGAAGTAATATGTTTCGTGTGAGTGCAGATTTTATAGAAAATGAATGTTTAGCAATGTAATAAATAAATTATCACTGAAAATTTCCTTATGTCATAATAATCCTTAAATATAATATAATCAAATGGCATTTGAATCTTACTATCCTTCTATGGCGATTTTTTAAGAAAAGAAAAATATGACTAAAACGGTTCATGTTTTAAATCAAGTTTGTGTTTTGTAGTCATTTATTTATTAAAATGGCCACAATGGAACCACTGTGAAACACTCCAATTCTTTATTAAACATCTATCTGTTACCCAGTTAGTCTTAAAGATATCAACCTAATACTATGTATTCAATTCTTGGTCACATTGTACGCGTATTTACCGTCATTCCATTGCAAACATTCATATCGGGAACATCATTCATACACCGCATAATCCTTAATTGATTTGTTAACAATCGTAAAGCGCACTTTATGAATTCATTATCATTAAGCCGCACTCGGCAAAAGCCTCCGTCATATTAATCTCCGCCGAGTAAATGCATCGACACGTGAGAACAGTCCCATATGCACGCAGCAGATGCAGATGGATGCAATGGATGGAACGATTTATGCAGATTCGAGTGCCTCCTGCTCGGTCCAAATGGATGCCTCAACCCAGGAGGAGCAACACTTCCACTGACATATCCCTCGGCAGGCCAACGTCACAGGGCCATTAGCTCTTAGCACATGAATATCGTCTTTGGATCTCCGGGTATTCAAAGTAAATCTTGATTATCTCCTTCTGTCCGCCCGCCGTGTACATCAATCGGCATAATAATACTAATTACAGGTCACTTCCAGTGTTGGTGCCCCCTTCAGGCATCTTTCGGACAGGCGCACGACGCACGACCCGTTGCACACACCGGCTGGGTGACAGTGCTGGATTGCGATAAGCAGCCATGTCTCGTCGCTTTGTGCATGTTGCAATCTAAAACATGCTGGTCCCCCTGGACGGTCAGTTCATGCAGTTTGCCCATATTCCCGAGATGCGACAGAGACAAACGAACGGACAGTTTCGAACCACCCACCACCGACGGATCGCGAGGAAGGTACGTACGTTATTTATGTAATTGGAGGAGACGTTCGCAGAATTAAGTGTTTTTCCGTGTTGTGTCGTAAAACACGATCCCGGTGTAATTGTTGGCACCACGTATTTGCAAAACATTCGGCAGAGAAGAGGGTGCTGAGAGTTATGGCAACATGTGTTTATTGGTGCTATATTGCTACCGCATTCGTGGGGAACACTTTCAGGCTGGTCAGTGAGAGATCAGTATCCTAAGCTGGAGGTGGTGAATACGGTTCGTGAAAGCTCCTAATAAAAATGGTATTATTAAGAAGACCAATTCAAAAGGAGGATCGCATACGCATGGATTAGAAGTGGCTGTTTTCTTGGATTCCTTACTTTATTCTGAACACCTAAGCTAATATGCACATTCTGTTTCTCATAACGGAATCACTCACTTAATTAAGGCTTAACTAGAAAAACGATTAAACAACTATCCATCTAATTACTCATACCATTCGAATGGTTAAAGTAATAGCACGGTGACCAAACTCATCCTTACGCAAATTCATCAAAGCCATTCTTAACCTATTCAAACATTCCTTCCATTGATGAGCTGAATGGACGCCGTTTGGTGCAGCTTGAATCCCAGTGCCAATTTACTACGTTCAAATGCATAGATCATTGTCCACACATTCACTCATACCAGTTTGCTTGCGTTACTGAACTACGTACACTCAGCTACCTCGTCTCCCTTGAGTAAAAGTAAAAATTACCGGTGACATAATAGTTCATCCCCAGTCGGACATGTGCGACCGATCGGTGCCAAAATCTGGTTTCGATTTGGCAACGGTCTTCCGTCTTCCCGTGAAGATTAACGAGCGTACACAAATCTCAGGTCCACGTTTAATGGCTTAACCCCTCGTCTTCCAGATATCCTCGCCACTATTTCCCAGGGAACCCTCCCAGATCAACCAACTGTACACTCAACCCTTTTCGTAATCTAAACACACGGTGAGTGCATAGTATTACGCTTTCAGTGGGCCTTGCCCCGGCGGATCGCGCGCATCTACGTAGATATGTTCGGGCATCTTAGTTGCTTTCCGTCTCTTTCGCTCTTGATCTGAAAATGCACAAAATATAGTTTGGCAGGATTTTGTCTCTGCTTGCATAACTTGACTATTTTCGGCTTCGATCGTAGTTGGTCGCAAGCGTCGTAAAGGTGGGTGATCTGACGAATGTATTTACGAACGAACGATCAAGAAGTTCAATTCCGTTAGGTAAATTTGAGCTCCGGATCGGATCTGTTTCTGGTCACTGACATTCTCAAAAGAAAAAGAAAAATGGTCGAATTAGCTAACTATGTTTCGGTACATCATCGAAAATATGGCATCAATTAATTATACATTGTGTTTGGTGCATATCAGACCAATATAAAGGAGGATTTTTCATTGGGATTTTGTAATTGGGAATTATTTATTGATATTATGAATAAATTATTATTTATTGAAAAGTATTATGACCGCCAGCTAAGGGTTGCGTACTTAGCTGATAGTGCAGCCTCGACACCGTTGTCCTTCTGACTTCAGCTAGATTGAAAGAGGAGCGGCTGTCCACCAAGGAGGTGCGGCTCAAACAACGTCTGTCCTTGTATCCAGCGGTTGAGTATGAAACGCTGTATCGCGTCAACTATACATTAGGTGGCAGTCGCACCCCGGTAAGATAGTATGCTGAAATCTTATTCTACCACGATATATATAATTTCAGATCATCCATGGAATTCTTTAGTATTGTATAGTAATTTTGTAGTGTTTTCTTCCCTCGTGGCCATGATAATGCAAGTCTGTCTACAATTACAGCAGGATCAGCAGACATGCAGACCTTACAAATATAATTGTTATGATCATTTTTGCATCAATTAGCGAAATTTGCATCAAGTAGCAAATAGTAGAAGTGGTAACAGTAAATTCAAAAGCATAAATATTAGTTTTGCAAAATATCAATAGAATTATCAAATTTTTCTGGATACCTCAAATCAAGATTTTGGTGAAATGCTGCTATCGCCGAAAACAAACAAAAACGTGCTCCAACTCAAACCACAGAACTCTACACCAAAACACTTAACAACATTTCTTGCATTTCAGATTCAACCGATAGGAGATCATTTATATAATAGGTACAAGTGAATACAGTATGTTTCAAGTTTATAAATGTATAAACTATTATCTAAATATTTCGTGGGTATGGGAGGGACCATCAGGGCACCCGATTGAAGCACTCTGCATAGGGAGAGTGGGAATGCCAACTCCCGATTGCTAACAGTTTGTGAATAGAGGGAGAGAGAGAGAGAGAGAGAGAGAGAATCTCAGGGTATATTGTATTATTAGATTATTTGATCAAATAGACAAATATTAGTTCAAATGCAAAAAGATCACCCACCGGCAAAAGGAGCATAAACTAATCTCTCTAGCATCCATGCTCCCAACTATAAAATACAAATTATCACACTGTTTAACTATACATGAAAACGTCCCGTATCCACGCTTTCTCCCTTCCCTTGATTAAAAGTAGTAGACCGATTTTAGATCTTTCTGGAATCGCTATATTTCTTGAAATCCTCTCTGCAGCACATACTACGCAGCTGGCCTGGCCGATGACAAGAAAAATGATGTTTTCAAGAAAGCGTCATTTTCCAGGATGCTTTTAAAAATTTGCTGCGTTAGTGTAAGATTAGATTAGATTAGATTAGATTAGATCAAGCCTACACTGAGTGAAATAAATTTATGGACAAGACTCAAAAGGCTTCCGTTGCGTTTATAGTGTGTGTCACATAAGTTTTTGGTCAATATTTTAGTATTTACATAAAAAGTTGCTCAACTGGTTTGATTAACTTGTGATGCAAACTCTGAATTTATTATAGAAAATAAATTAAATTTCTTTCACAGGAAATAAGACAAAGTTAAAAATTCAACAAAAACGTAGTTCTTTTCTTTACTTGTTTGTGCGGTTCAAATTCTGCGTTTTCAAAATGTCGCGTATTGAAAAGGAAGTGAAAATTAAGGTTCTGGACACATGGCTAAGTGAGAAGGGTATTACTATGCAAAAATTGGTGAAGCGGTTTGGAATTCATCATGCGAGTGTTAAAACCATCATTAATAAGTTTGGGGAACACTATTCTTTGGATGAGCTACCAGGAAGAGGCAGAAAACCCGGTTTTTCCAACCCGAAACTGGAGCAGAAAGTAGTATCTCTAATCATGAAGAACAAATCAATGTCAATACGTGATTTGGCCAAAAATGCAGGAACGAGTGTCGGAATGATCCAGCGTATCAAGAGGCGAAACCGCTTCAAGACCTACAAGAAGCAGAAAATCTCGAAAGAAAGTGCAGAACAGAAGAAGCGAGCAGCAACAAGGGCCCGGAAATTGTATTCGCGTCTTTTGCAGCGTCCGGATGCATGCGTGTTGATGGACGATGAGACCTATGTAAACGAGGACTCAAAAACCATTCCAGGTCCGCAATACTTTACTGCCGTCGTTGGGGAGGATGTGAGCGATGCGGACAGGTCGATTCTAGTGGAGAAATTCGGTCGAAAGGTACTGGTATGGCAAGCAAATTTCCTGTGGTTTGAAGTCAACCATTTTTCATACTACCGGAACTATAAATGCGGAAATCTATCGATCTGAGTGTCTCCAGAAGAGATTGTCGCCTTAATATAAGAAGCATAGTACACCTCCACTGTTTTGGCCGGATTTAGCGTCGGCTTACTATGCCAAAACCACTCTCAACTGGCTTGCGGAAAAGGGTACAGATTTCGTTGAGAAAAATATCAATCCACCAAATTGCCCTCAGCTTCGACCCATCGAACGTTACTGGGCAATCGTGAAGAGGGATTTCAAGAAGACTGGTAAGGCAGCTGGGAACATGCAGGAGTTCAAAAAGATTTGGGCTCAAGCGTCCAAAAAATGCGATGCAACACTTGTCCGGAACTTGATGAAGAGCATTCGATCCAAAGTTCGAAAATTCGTGAAGGAACTATGGAAGGACTATTCTCAAGAAACGGTTTCGTGTTACGTGCAGAATGGCAAGTGGCGTTGTTCTGCTGAAATATCATGTTGTCATCCTAAATATTTTCAGCGAATTCGATCAAAACTTTTTCCAAGAGCAGCACATACTTTTCAGAATTCATTATGGTCGAATTGAAACAAACTGGTGTTTTTTCAGCAAGACTAAAACCTGACCTGATCATCAGAGTGCCCCCTCAAAAATTTCTCGATTTTATTTTTGGCTTTTCGCGTCTTGTATCCTGCCAACAGACTTCAATCTTGTTTTTTATGTCGACGCAATAAGCGAGGAACGAGCACACTTTTATCATACTTGGTATGATTATCACTACTTCAAATTCACACATTCCAGTTTTACCAAGCGACACGATCGGTCGTGTTTTTCGCTTCCTCGCAGTAAACGTTTTTTTTTTCTCCCGTTTTTCCCCCTCGCCCGCTTTCTCGCGATTGCGTATTCGGTTCGCGACCTATCGCCTGCGCTTGCTCATCTTTTGGTGGTGGCAAAGCAGAAAAAAAGTGCTTCAAAGTTCGGAAACATTTCCCGCTCGACCTATTGCTGTGGCAATGGGTCGAAAAAATCGACCAACGGTGACATCCGCTCCCGAAACATTACCGCAACCGGGCAGCTCCAAGCGGCTGCGCCACGATGACGCCGACCCAGTGGATCGCAACGCTCGTCTACTAGCGAGCAATCAATTCGTCGTGCTTCCGATCCAGGAGGTGCCGAAGAAGGTGAAGGTTCCCCCACTCTTCACGACGTCAAAGGACATTGCTGCACTCAGGACCGAGCTTGCAACTATCAAAATCCATCCGCTGTACAAGCTGTGCAGTAATGGAATTAAGGTGATGTGCTCGACGGAGGCTGACTACCGTGCTGTCGGCGCTCACCTAGTCGCGAAGAAACATGAGTTCTACACTCACGACGCGCCCGGAAGCAAGCCAATGAAGGTGATTCTGCGTGGCCTTCCAGAACTCACACCGGAGTCAATCTTCGCCGAGCTGCAAGCGGTGGCACTGAAACCTCAAAAGGTGTTTCCCATCAGGCGCCAACAACATGGAAACTACCGGGACCAACTCTATCTGGTCCACATTGAGAAGGGTTCCGTCACGATGGCGGAACTAATGAAAACACGGGCCCTTTTCGACATCATCGTCGAGTGGGACCGGTATCGTCCGCGACAGCACGACGTGACGCAATGTGGCAACTGCCTTGCGTTCGGCCATGGAACTCGCAACTGCCACATGAAGCCGCGATGTGGCAAGTGTGCCGGAGCCCACAGTACCAACGATTGTGCCCCGATGGAAGAAGGTGCGGTACTGAAGTGCGCAAATTATGGCGCAATCCATGAGAGCAGCAATCGTACCTGCCCCAAACGTGTTGAATTTTTGGCGATCCGCAAGAAGTCATCTACCAAGTCTCGGCCTGCTCAACGCCGTCCACCACCTCCGATGAACGAGGAGAATTTCCCGTCGCTTCGGTATCAGGTGCCAAACCTACCGCCGATCCCATTGAATCACCGCCAAGCAAACCGCCCGTCAGCTTCCGTCCATCATCGTTTCGCGGCAGCCGCCGCCGCCCCCAACCCGACTCCTCCTCCAGGCTGGGGCAATGCGAGTCGCAGTACCTTCACGCAACCACCCGTCGATGAACAGCTCTACAACTCGGAGCAAATGGTGGAGTTCGTGCAAGAGCTCTATCGCCAACTACGTTCCTGCTGCTCCAAGGAGGAACAGCTCAAAGCCGCCACATCCGTGACGATGACGTTCATTACTTAGTATGGACCGTAAACACAACATAAACATTATAAATTGGAATACTTGTTCCATCCGGAACAAAACAGTAGAGCTCGGTGACTTCCTTAACAGGAAGGCCATCGACATCGCCATCGTCACCGAGACACACCTCAAACCGGAAATCAGCATATTCATCCCTGGATACCGGATTGTGCGACTGGATCGTAGCGGCTCTAGTGGAGGAGGAGTTGCGATTGCCCTGCGCTACAACATCAACTGCCATCTGCTTCCGAGCTTTCAGCTGCAGACTATCGAAGCCATCGGAGTCGAAGTCGAAACTGCCGTCGGCCCAATCACCATCATCGCGGCCTATTGTCCCAAGCAAGCCAGTACCAACAACGGAACAACAACGGCCCTACGAAACGACATCCGTAAGCTAACTCGGAGGCAGGGGCAGTTCATCATCGCCGGCGACATGAATGCGAAACACGAAACATGGGGAAACACCCGGCGGAATCGGAACGGAATTATTCTACAGGAGGACCTGCAAGAGGGACATTACACCGTCCTGGTTCCGGATACTCCCACCCGGTTGAGCCGATCAGGGGTTCATTCGACAATCGACATCTTTCTCACCAACATGGGGAACAACATCGCCCAGCCGATCGTATACCAGGAGCTCAGCTCGGACCACTATCCGGTGGTGGCCGAGGTCAACCGGCATCGTATAACCAGACGGAACTACCATCGCGCCAGTTGGGAAAGGTTCCGACAACACGTTGACGACAATATCGATTTCGACATGCGCCTTGATTCGGTTGATGACATCGAACGACAGCTGCAGAGCATCGAGCAAGCGATCTCCCAGGCCCGGGAGCAACATGTACTGGTGATTGATCAGGTGAGTGACTCTGTACCCATCGATAGACCCACTAAAGATTTAATACAACTGCGAAACGCCATTCGAAGGCAATACCAGCGAACTGGTTTGCCAACGCTCAAACGTCACTGTAATCGAGTGACCAAAATTATCAAGGCCAGAATGGTGGACCTTAGAAATAATGATTTCGCTGACAAAATTCGCTCTCTCCCAGATTGTGCTGAGCCGTTCTGGAAGATGACAAAAATTTTGAAAACTAAGCCAAGGCCCATTCCACCGTTGATCCCACTAGACGTCAATGACTCAAGGACGGTTGATAACACCTGCAGAGAAGGCTGATGAGATAAGTCAACACTTCGTCAGTTCCCACAATCTCGGTCAAAACATCGTCAGTCCACACGAAGCTGCCGTTAGCGCGCTTATAACTAACATCGACCAAAGTCCTAACGACTTCTCCGAAGATTTGGAGATCTCAGCTGACGAATTGTTGACTTATATCAAGACCTCTAAGAGCATGAAGGCTTCCGGTTTCGACAACATTTTTAACTTGGAGCTCAAGCAATTGAGCCCTCAGTTCTACAACCATCTGGCGGTGGCGTTTAACCAATGCCTCCGTCTTGGCTACTTCTCATTGTGCTGGAAGTCAGCCAAAGTCATCCCGATTCGGAAACCTGGGAAAGATCCTTCATGTTCCAGAAGCTACAGACCAATCAGCCTTCTCTCAGGTCTATCTAAACTGTTTGAGAAAGCGATCTAACGTCGGCTTCTAACATCTGCTGACGAGCTCAATATCCTGTTGGACGAGCAGTTCGGTTTCCGGCATGGTCGCTCTACAGTCCATCAACTTAATCGAGTCATGAACATCCTCAGGCGGAACAAGTCTGTTTCGAAAACATCCGCTATGGCCCTTCTCGATATCGATAATGTGTGGCATGATGGCTTGGTGTACAAGCTCAAGCGATACAATCTTCCAATCTTCCTGGTGAAGATTATTAAAAATTATCTCTCTGACAGGACATTCCGTGTTTCGTTGCATGGTGCAGTTTCCGGTAGTCAGGAGATCTCCGCCGGTGTTCCGCAGGGAAGTATATTAGGTCCACTTCTGTTCAATCTATTCACCTCGGATATACCCCCGCTCCCTGAAAATGGATCTCTTTCGTTGTTCGCCGATGAGACATCAGCGCACATGATACATAAGAGCGCTTGCCGCGAAACTGCAGCGAAGCCTGAATCTGAATGGAAGATTTGTATCAACGCAGCGAAAACCCAGGTCATCCTGTTTCCACACTCTAATTCTCCCAGACTTGTCCCGCCTGAGAATTGTAAAATAAGCCTGAACAACACAACGGTGGAATGGACCAAATCAGCTGTCTATCTTGGTGTCACTCTAGACAGCAGGCTTATTTTCAGGGATCAGGTTGACAAAACTGTCACAAAATGTAATACTCTGTTTAAACTACTGTACCCATTGATCAACAGATGGTCTACATTATCCCTTAAAAATAAGCTTGCTGTCTACAGCAGGCTTATTTTCAGGGATCAGGTTGACAAAACTGTCACAAAATGTAATACTCTGTTTAAACTACTGTACCCATTGATCAACAGAAGGTCTACATTATCCCTTAAAAATAAGCTTGCTGTCTACAAGCAAATCATACTTCCGGTCATCGAGTATGCAATGCCAATCTGGGAGAGTTGTGCAAAAACACATCTCCTGAAACTTCAGAGAGTACAAAACAAGTTCCTCAGGATGATAATGAACACCCCTCCGAGGACAAGAACATCTGTGGTCCACCGTCTGGCCGAGATAAAAATGCTCGACGATCGTTTTAGTGAGTCTATCAATCGGTACAGGGTACGCTGCCTAACATCGGATCACCAGATCATTCGGAATCTGGTTCCCCACCCCTAGGATTTTCAAATTGTAGTTTTAGTTGTAGATTAGGTAGGTTATCAAATTTTAAAACTAACAATGCCCCAAGGGCCGAACTGAATATTTCATGTAAAACATAAACATTCTAAACACAACAAACACAAACAATTAATTAAAGCTGAAGAGCCCAATGGGCTGAAACACTTAAGATGTTAAATTAGTATATAAGACAAACAATGAAAATAAAGATCAATTTTACTACTATACTACTACTTCAAATTTCCTGCACTCGAAGTTTAGATGCTGGAAAATTCAATTCCTTCATGATAAAGGGTGTTCTGATCAAAATTTGGTCAAACGGTAATGTGTGTGAGTCGATCAAAGTTTTTATTAATAAGTCCAATGCTTTTTCTTTTTCAAGTTCAGTTAATACAGAATACAGGAGAAATATTCAGCCAAGCTTCCCCTTTCCGAATGCGAATTGCCGGGTCTTTCGTTTAATACCTGCCATCCGATTTTGTACAGTCTCCTTGTCCACTTTATTCGTCGCAGAACGCCAGTTTGGCTTGAACTGTTTCTCGCTCGCAACAGCTTTTTGAGTCTTCTTAAAGTTCCGCTTAACAATGGCCCAATATTGCTTGATTGGGCGGAGCTCTGGCGTGTTAGGATGGTTCTTGTCCTTGGGCACCACTTGAATGCTGTTGGCAGCATACCAACCTATGGCTTTTTTTCCTTAATGGCGCCAAATCCAGCCAGAATAGAACGGAACAATTGTGTCGCTTCAGGAAAGGCAGTAGACGTTTTTGTAGGCACTCGCTCAGATAAATTTTCTGGTTGACGTTTCCGATCGCAATATAAACGCCACAGGTACAGATGGCATGCCACACCCGATATTTCTTCGCGAATATTGGCAGTTTAATGTGCTTGAAAATATCTGCCACCTCTCCTCGTCCGGTTGCCGTATAAAATTCCTGTCCAGGAAGCTGTTTAAAATCTGCCTTGACGTAAGTTTCATCGTCCTGTACCACGCAATCAAACTTCAGCATCGTCGTGTACAACTTTCAAGATCGTGCTTTGGTCGACGTGTTTTGTTTGTCGTCGCGTCACCACTTTCTCGTAAGTTGCCAGTCCAGCTCGTTTTTTCTTTTCTATCCACGGTTGAAGGCGCCACTTCCTGCTTCTTTGCGACATCTTAGACAGAGATGTAGGGGTTCCGCTCAAAACTGCGGGCAACTCTTTTTGTCGTCGCTGTGGCATCCGGCTTTCGATTTCCCCCCGATTCAGCTTTCCTGGCTGTCGACAAACGTTCACCAAACACTTTGAATACGTTGGTAACAGTTGATTTAGCCACATTCAACAATTTCGCCAACTTTGCGTGAGAGTAGTTTGGATTTTCGCCATGCACGTGCACAATTTTGATGCGTTGCTTCTCTTCCTTCAACGACATTTTGATTACTGAAGTGCTAATCTCAATATCAAAATAGAGGTATCATGCTACACGCACACATCTTCAAAATGAGGGGTGGGCAAAATTTGTTAATGCACGATGAAAGGAAATGCGACAAGTTTAAGTAGACCAAATTTTTATCGAAACACCTTTTATCACATGACTTAAGCTTTGCGATTCCTTAGCAGACTATTAATGATCATTCTTGGTTGAGATATATTTATGTTCCTTTTGATGATTTGAGGAGCTAGTTTTCCAAATAAAAATGCCTTACCTGTTAATCAGGAGGAAAACTGGCTTAGCAGAAGTAGTGTTTGTGATTTGGAATGAATAAGAATGATGTTATCTTCACGGGATCGTTTTGATCCTCCAATTGATTAAATACTCAGAAAAACATTCATTGTCAGTATGATCTCTAAAGAATATGTTTGTAGGTGAGGGATTAGTTACCGGCATGAAAATACGTTGTGACCACCAGATAAAGCCAGAATTTCTGGTGTCAGAAGGTTTAAAACCTGAAGGAATTTTACCTTCGATAGGTACTTGAACGGGTTTTTAAGAGGAACCCTTAGATGGTTATCAAATGACATTTAAAACGCTTATTCTACATCCACAATACTATCAAATACGAAAAAAATGGAGTAGTTTTTGGTATATTTTGTTTCTGAGCGAAGTGAGTGTGCTTCTTTGAACATCATCTGTCGATTGATGTAAATAATATAGCTGGGCAATAAACATTATCTCGGTGAAATATACGCAAAGGACGTAATGATCAGTTGGTTTCTCGCGAAAAAAATCTCCATAGCAATTTACGGCGATTGTAGGATGCCTTCTGGCTATCGTTTACTGCGTGACAAGTTTCCTTCTTGCTGGACCATCATTATGGAAACCGGATAGTGGATAGTGGACGATTACGGTCTGCACACACTGAAAAATTGGTGAAATCTGTTGAAGAAAAACTGAAGCGATATCCGGTGAGGTTAATCCGGAAACATGCCAAAGAAGCGAATACCTCGAGAGCCTGCATGTATCGGTTGGTCAAAGATGAATTAAAAGCATCATCCAGGGCTAGGATGAAGCACCATTTGATAACAGGATGAATCAAAGCAATGTATCTTGATCGCTCAAAACGATTGATCGAAAAAAAGCAATCGATCGTCGTGTTCACAGATGAGAAACTAGTTGAAACTTAATTGATCCGATAACCAATTCACGAAAAAATAGGTTTATTTTACTCTTGAAGTTTGAGGATGTTCCAGAGAATGTAAAATTTAAGTTGTCTGAAAGCAGGTACATCAGCATGGCGTGGGTTTCAATTCCACTGCTCCATTTTTTTGCAATCGCTTGAAGAGAGTGGTTGAAAATGAAAGTGGACTTATCGAGTGATTTTTTTTGCTAAAATACATGCTAGAATAAGAGATAAGGTTTTTAAATCAAAAAAAAAAAGAAAAAAAGAAAAACGATTTTGAACTTTGATGAATACATTTTGGCATTTATTTATGGGACACACTGTAGATGTTCGGTTTGGGAATATTTGTCACATGCGCAGTTGATATACGATTCATGGACCCTTCCTTTCCCCATGACTTTTGGCC
Source organism: Aedes japonicus (assembly GCA_034211315.2). Taxonomy (NCBI): domain Eukaryota; kingdom Metazoa; phylum Arthropoda; class Insecta; order Diptera; family Culicidae; genus Aedes; species Aedes japonicus. Next base: position 464,388 of record JASCZW010004926.1, read on the forward strand.
CTTGAAACAAACAATTGCATCTATGTTAATAATTATCGGATTCATTTTGAACAGCATCCAGCAAAGAGCAATCAACATCATTTAAGACACACAGCTCAATAATAAAAGTGCCGTAATTGTCAAACCAACCAAAAAAAAGTGACCTTTTACCCATACAAAAATCATGATTATTAACAAAATGTTCTTCTTAAGTACTCGGAAAGGCTAACAGAGCCCTTATTATATCGAGATTGCTAGTTCAATTACCTAAGCATTTATTTCACCATCATTACTTCTTAAAATAAATATTAAAATTTAATACTTTAACCTTCACCCGATGTTCCCCATAATAGAACTAAAAAAAAACATTCACACCTCAACCAGCATGCCATTCGTCCAACAGATAAATAACACACAATATCCAAATCGCAAACCCCCCAGTTGACAAAAATAACTCATGTGTTTTAAATTTCACGCGCTTGAACTTGAAAATAACATTTAAACATTCACAGTGCAGTCAAAGCAGGCGCAGGCGTGTCGAGTTCCCAAACTAAACCTTCGAATCAGCTGTACTCGTTTTAAGTCGTTCATACCTGTGTGTAGGAGCATTTTAGCGTTTGTGCAAGTTTAATACGCAAGACAGCTGTTCTCGCCGTAACGTGCTGCCATCTGAGTCAAGTTCAAGGAACTTTGCCCACACTCACTACCAGATGAGCGTCTACTTATGTGCCAAAGACACGGAGAGTACTTGAAAACCATATGGGCGCGTATTTATAAATACTATACACAAATGCATCCATCCGTACATGACCTGTAGTAACACAGTCCTGTGCTATCTCTCACCCTCGCGCGTCAACGTTTAGTAAACAGCTGAGAAACTTAACGCCTCTCGGTGCGAAAGCAGTCCGTGGTGAATATGATCGCCGTTGCTCACGCTCTCTGCTGAAGCGAGTAACTCACGAACGATAGTAACCAAACCAAACCACATCCCCAACAGTGGGTGTCTCAAATGTCGTCAACACACACGTCAGGCGGAGAGGCTCCCCTCATTGAGTGCGCTGATTTTTTAGCGTCAGCTTGTCTGACGAGAACGGCGGCGGCGGCAGCGGCCAGCGAGAATCGCGAAAAAGACGCTAAATGACCGCGATTATGCCTACCTACATATCTACCTACCTACTCATATGAGAGAGAACACGAGTTGCACACATGCACTGCGCGTCACACATGCGATAGCCGCGGCGAATGCAAGCTGGTCAGAAGATGGGAGGGTGCAAGGAGGTGTGTTCCGCTTGTCGTTTTGATTTTGTTCTTTTGATCTTATTATTCGCACCCTGGTTGGTGTGAGTCGTTTGTATGCGACGCTCTTCTGCACGAGTGCCTGTATTTAGTTGGTTCGACTTAGTAGGTATGTAGGGTGTTTGATTCTTGTTCCATGTGAACGCCGCAAAGTGATCGATCAAAAAAAAAATCCTGTGACTCATTGAGTATTTTGAATTACTAACTTAATAATGGGTACTGTTCCTTGGGTTTGCATTTATTTCTGAACGGAGTTTTTTTTCAAGAAGTGGCAACTAACCTTATAAGCATGAGTGAGATGTTTGCATTAAATATTCGGTTAAATATGTTGACGTTCGCAGTACGATCAACTAACTTTTAATTTGCATGTCTTGAAGTAAGGAACAGTGTAATTTTAACAGCTTCTGTTGTAACTTACTTAGATGTTCCTTAGTGCTTTTCAAGTTTATTGTTTTTGCAATTAGATTATTGCTTGCTCTCAATTTAGTGTTCTGAATACAATTCTACAGTTATTAATTAAGAACTTTCAATGACCGGTAGAAATTTTGCATTAGTATGATTGTGAAGCAATTAAAATCATATCCTATGCCCAGGAAGTCGAGAGATTTTCCTTAACGCAAAATTCCAAGACCAGACCGGGAATAGATCCCAGCCACCTCCAGCATGGTGTTGCTTTGTAACTGCGTCCTTACCGACTGAGCTGAGCTTGTTAAATTTGAGTTCATTTGAAGTTTACATATTCAAAAAGTGTAGCTTTTAACCGCCCGGGCACGTTCTTCATCGAACAATATGTACCAGTGCTGTAATAAGTCAGTTTGACTCTTTGAAATAATTCACCACTTGTTTCAGAAACTGAATTTCAGAAAACAGTTAGTCATGAAATGGTGGTTGTTGACTTGTTGTACTGTTTTATCCAACCGTGTGTTACCCTAATTATTGTTCAGAAAGAATTACATTCAATGTAAAATTCAGACGACATTCAATAGTGAATATCTTTTGATCATTCCTATATCCTGCCCTTATGCCCCAGATATTTAAATAAGGACAATACATTACGATACAAATCAATTGAAAAAAAAACAAATTAAAATATTCAAGCATAATCATTTCTTCTTACATGGTCTTTTGTATGTTATCGTCTAACGAGTTATCGGCAATTGGATCGCATTGAGCCGAGATGAATAATTTTAGCACCGATTAAGGCACTAGAAAAAAAAAACCAGCAAGGAAAATCAAGCCCACAGATTTTATGTTTATTGAGTTTTATGAAAACAACCCACTTTGGGGTTATCTGTCAGGGAATTATAGGGGAAGGTAGACACCCACTGGATCATCAAAACAATCAAGGATTGAGAAGGTACAATACGGGTTTTTATAACGGTACCATTGATGATGTAATCACAACTTCTCGTTTCTATCGATGAAACGTCAACAAGAATAATAAATTCTAACAAGAATAAGAAAAGCAAAAGTTATAAGTGGTTTCGTTAAAATAAATCGCGCATTTGCAATATGCATATCTGTTTGCACTGTTTATGGGATATGTTTAATCTCAAGTCAACTGCTGTTTATGTAGTTTAAGTAGTTTTAAAGTTATCAATCCATCAAAATAAAATTTTAAAACTAAAATAATCATACAATTGATGAAGTTTTTTCAGAAGCAGATAGTTTCTCATCTCCATGCGAAGCGCTAGGAGCGGACAGTAATTTTATTGCTAGAACGCAAAGACATGAAGAGAAAGTGTATTGATAGGTCCGTTTAGGCAACGGCAGGCTTTGAAAATGAAAGATACAAGATTGAAAACGAGCGGAGGGCATTTGAACGGTAGTATCCGATCAGGCACATAACCCTTTGTAATACTACCCTATGCAGGATAGGCAAGGGGGTGCCTGATCGGATACTACCGGCTCACGGAATTGAGACTGTTGTGGATTTTACGACTGATATGGTGGCGAATTTCGATTCCAAATAGTATTTCGATTGCTCAGAAATAACAAGTAAAGATGGCTTCAAAGTGAACAATCGGTTTATTGATTGGCCATGATTTGCACTCGTAAATAACTCTTACCGATGAATTTTTGAGAAGCCTGTTCTATAGAAACTTTCGGCAGGTTTATTTATAATCAGGATATTATTATCTTATCTAAGGCTTATGTTCCGGGGGAGAAAAAACGATTTACTAAGGCAGTTTTGGAAAACTTTTTGCGAGAAACCGATGATATCTTGAAGATAGATGCAATTCGTATATCTCGGAGGAAAAATTACAAATCATTTTCAAATATCATGTTATTCAATTGCATATTCCACAGCTTTAAGATAATTCTATGCACTTCTTCTTGGCAGTTACATAAATTGTCCGAACTTATATAAGCTTCTAGAAACTGAACGAGCTGTTAAGAGATTTTTTTCTGAATAACTATGAACTTCGGAATATCCATGAAGATTGGGTGAAAATTTAATGAACTTGATAGATATTGATATGCTTCTTGGAAGTTGAATAAAATTATTGGAAGTTTCCAGAAAATCATGAAGTTTGTTCGCTCTCTTTTGAGAGATTAAGTAGTACTTCAGAGAATTCCATTAAATTATCGAAAAATTCACAACGTTCCTAGAAACTTGGTTGAACTTCCAAAAAGTTTGCTGATTATCCATGGAATAGAATCAACTTTTTTGGAAATTACTGGAGCTTTGAAATGCAGGTTTAGCCAGAATATCACAAATATTTTAATAATAAGCAAAACCTTGGAAAAAAAATTGGAAAATTGGTCGATTTGCAAGAATTTCAATTAGTTAGAATTTCTGTAAAATTATAGCATTTCCTAGATGTTTTAAAACCTTAAACAAACTGATTAAAATTTCTTTAAACTTATTGAGTAGTAAGATATCTGAAATTTTCTTAAAACTTTAGTACCCTGTGCATCTGAAATGTTCTCTGTGCTATTGGAAAGGTTCTCGAACTTTTGAGAAGATCCCTGAACTTCTGGGGGGCTCCCAAAGTTTATGGAAAAAATCTTGGAATGTTACTTTAACTTTTGAGAATGATCAAAAAATTCTTCAAAGTTTCCAGAATTGCTGGGACGTTTTCTGAAATTGTGGGAAGTTCCGCGATCTTTGAGAAAGTAGTTTTAAATTGTTGGAAGATCCCAGGAATTCTGTGAAATTTCCTCTGAGCATCTGGGAAATTATTTGAGCTTTTGAAAAGTTCTCTGAGGTTTTGGGAAGATCCGTGAACTTTTGGGAAGGTCTTTGCATTTCCGGGCCGTTCTCTGAACGTTTGAGATATTAGCTGAGCTACTAGAAAATTTCATGATCTTTTGGAAAGTACCCTGAACTTCAAAGAAGGAGTTCAACTACAAGTTCCCCGAAATTTTATTTTTACCCTGAATACTTCTGGAAAGTTTCTTGAACTTCTGAGAAGATCTCTGAACCTCTAGAAAGATCCGCAAACTTTTGAAAAGCTTCATGAATTTCTGGAAAGTTTTCTTGACTTATGAGATGATCTCTAATTTTCTGGAATTTTTTCTGAACTTTTAGGAAGTTATCTGAAATCCTGGAAAGTTCTCTGAACATCTTGGGTAGCTCTATGAACTTATTAAATTACCTGAAAAATTCTGATAAGTTTTCTGTACTTCTGTGATGCTCCCTAAATTTTTGGAGAATTGCATGTACTTCTAGGAAGAACCATTAACTTTTTGGATGTTCCCACAACTCATGTTAAGTTCAATGAATTTATGGAAAATTCCATGAATTACTGGGAAATATCCTGAATATCAATAACATCGCGTGAACTTCAGAGAATTCTCTGATTTTCTGGAAAGTTCCCTGATTTTCCGGAATTTTCCCTATACACCAGGGAAAAACATCTGTAAAGTTTCCTGAATTTTTTTGAAGTATCCTGAACCCTGACTTTTTGGAAAGTTGACTGAATTTATGTGATATTTTTAAAACTTCTAAGAAACATTTTCGTTTATCAGTTTCTTCCGCTCTTCCGGTATTGGGGGACGCCAATACTGCAGGCCATAAGTCTTCAGGAAAAAAATCCACAGGATCAGAAGGCTGATTGTTTCCCAATCCTCACATTTCCGTAGAGAGAATTATCTGGGGATGTTGGCGTACCGTAAAGCTGTATTGCACTATTGTATTGGGTTGGAAAAGTCATCAGATGACTCTAGGTGTCTTATAATGTGCAAAAACATCTCCCTTAGCATACGCCAGATAGTTGATGACGGGTTCAACAACAAGAAATACAACACCGCTGCGGGAAACGCAAAGTTGGTCAATTTTAGTTGATTCTATTCAAGTTTTGCAAAAAAGATTCCGTTGTCATGGCACCACCATTGAATTATTTATTTTCAGTTTACTCGTGGAATTTGGTTTTATTCTATTTTTTTACTTATATTATATTGCCACAACTAAACTGATTATTATTTCGATAACTATTATACAATGACATTTTAAATGCCGTTTTAGGTTTCAACCGCTTCTTTTGCTAGCAGCTGCTTATCATAATTTAATCAATGGATCTGATACTACTTGAAGCCAATTCAGATGATCGCGATTTGAAGTTGTTCTTGATAGTGATATGTGCAGTGCCAAACCAACCGAAATCAATAACATCGACAAAGTGCGTGAAAGTTCAGTAAATGAAACGGCTTACTAATTCGGATTATCAACACTTCATGGGTGGATTAGATATATTTAAAAGGTTTTAAACCAACAGTGAATATGCTAGTGGACTGCTCACAAAGTAAGATAATGGTTAAACATAAATTTAAAATAACGCTCTTGAGCAGATTTGGTTTAATTTAAACCAAAAGTATGGACACTGTTGAGTTCACTAACAAAGTTTGAACGTGCCTTTAGAAAAAAACAAGGCTTTTTTTTATAATGCTTGAGATTATAAACCATTCAATTTTACAGTAAGGATACTGTTGGGGCCACTCATTAAGTGTTTTTTCCATTGAAAAAAAAGGCAGCATTTATCAAGGCTTTAAAGCAGCTTTGAACCAATTTAAACTATCAGTAAGGATGCTGCTGGGCGGAAGCATATTGAACACCTGTGGTTTGCTCGAAGTCACCTTAAGTTGCACAAAGAACCAACAGAATGCTATTTGGCAGTAGTGAAGCACTCTCAATGTGCAACTCCTGGAGAATCTTTTATCATCATTCTTAGTTTTTTATGAAGACAATACTTCTTCGGCAAAATATATCAACAAAAAGAATTATAAAATATTCATTATGTACCATAGTGTAGATGTGTTGGTGATAGGTTCATTATATAGAGCAGTTCATTCAATTATTTTCAAATCGGTCGTTATTCTCAGATCCTCGACTGACTTTGCCCTTAAAAGGTCAATTATGAAAGGGATGGAATGTTAGCTCGATAACCGTTGCTAATAAAGGCCGTATATACTACTGCACCCCCACTCCAAGGGACACCAAACCGCCATACTTAGTAGTAGCAACATGATTAACCTAATTGAGTCGTAATGAAGTATATTCAACCGATATGCAACAAGTGTACTGCAAAGGTTGGTTTGTAGGTTCCATGGAGTTGCTTCAGATTTCTCTCTCTCTCTCTCTCTCCTCGGCTTCATGGCCGAGGTTGCTTTCACAAACAATATACCCCGCATGTTAACGTTACCGATATCATTTAGGCACTGCAACACACTTCCAGATTTGGAAATGTTAAATTTCCAAACCAGGCACGTGAAGCCCGATTCAACGTAAATTTGGACGCATACAAGTGTGATCATAACTCAAGAATTAAACAACATACTCGGTTGATCAAAACGTCAAACAAAAGGGTATTTATTCAGCTTTCAAACGATATATAAGATATATAGATATTACATTTCACCGTTTCGAGCGAACTGTCGCACTTTACGTACCGAACTTATTCCACTTTAAACTCATTTGTTATGCATTTGTCACTTCTCAACCGTATCCTCGAAGTGGGCAGCAAAATGGTGAGTCGACAACTGTGATGGGGCGTGCGTCCCCGCAACATAGCTCTGGTCCTCACAAGTTCCTACCTCATGCTTCCACGGGTCAACAGATGACAAAGACCGCCAGCTAAGGGTTGCGTACTTAGCTGGTAGTGCAGCCTGGGCACTGTTGTCCTTCTGACTTCAGCTAGATTGGGGAGGTGCGTGCCGAGCGTCTGTCCACCAAGGAGGTCTGTTCACCAGCGGCTGAGTAAGAAACGCTGTACCTCGGCAGCTATACCTTAGCAGGCAGTCCCACCAACGCAATCTAGCCAGTACGATAAGATAGCATGCTGAAGTCTTACCCTACCACGAAAAATGTAAGTATTCTTTATTTTGTGAGATTTTTCCTCATTTTATTGCGCACAATTATTTTATAAGGAACAGTAGAAATTTGCAATTTCCCAGTACATCTACTAGTGCAAATAAAAACAAAAATAAATGTATTAATTGAATCTAAAGTTCAGTATAGCCGTGAAGTTTTCATTTTGTCTTAACTTTTTATAAATCATTTATGCTAAAAATGTCTACTGTTCCTTTAACAACTATATAACGGGGATTCCCTGGGGGGTAGCCTAAGGCAGTCGAAGGATTTGTTGACTGGACAAGGGTTCGTGGAGTCACCAGTCCCTTTTCATGCGAAGACACGCGGCTTTCTGGCCGTAGTCTTCCGAAGGTCCTCACTGAGATCGGCTGACCCTGCTACAAGAAGCCATCACGTAGGCTATTCTCTCAGAACAACCTATTTTACAGAAATCTGTAAAGTTTTACCGAATTCTCAACAGCTGAACGTTCGGCAATCCCAAAATCCGGTAAATTTTTAACAGATATCCATAAAATTTTACCGAAATCCGTAAAATCGGATTACCGAACGTTCAACTGTTAAGAATCCGGTAAAACTTTTTCCGATTTCTGTAAAAAAATATAAGTGTGTGTGATGATAATTTTCAGAATTATATTTCGTCAACAAAAAAGGCCTGCCTCTTCACTTGATTGAAATCCTCTCGGTTTCTATGCATGGGACTTCATGCTGGAAAACTGGGGAATGTCGTACGTGCAAGTTGTGAAACTGTTCAATAACTCTTGCGGTTGACATTTAAGGCAAAAGGAGAGAGATTTGAACTGCAATAAATTAAGACAATTGTCAAAGATATACGAGGCAGGAAATACAATAAAAATTAAAATTCATGCAAGCTCTTCATGGTTTTGACCATTTACTTCATTGACAAAAAATCCTACTCACCCTGTATATTGAATTGTTCAGACTGTTCTTAAAAAGTTGATTAGTTTCCCAATCTTGTTAAATTTAGTTTGACAAACAAGTGATGTAAATTGAATATGATTATGAATTTGTTGTATCCGATCAAACATTAATGCTATGCATCTTTTTTAAATTGCTCACTTGCCTTCAATATCCAGCCAAAGAGTGGAACATTTAATATCAAATATCTAAGAATCGTCAGTAAAACTCCAAACCCGCTCACATATTCCTCGTTTCAAATACATTGATCCGCTGTTAAGTCATAGCTCAGAAGAAATTTAATTTAGCCAACCATAATCTGTCACAAATTCACTATGGCCACCACTTCCTGCCATTTGTTTCAGTTAGGACGACCTGGACACATTTAATCTCGAGCCCACAAACCCACATCTTCTGCTTTTATCGCCAATTGTTGAACTTCAGCTCGTTTTGGGACTTCCCTCCGCCGATGGGGAGCGTCGCGCGTTGAAGCCAACTGACAGTCATCATCCAAAGTCGAAAGTTAACCTATTATGACCCTTCTCCACCTCCGCCCGCTCGCTCTGGGAAACCCAATCCATATCAAATCACTACCGGATCCGTCGCCCAATTCGTGCAGCAATGCTGGGGTGAGGTTAATCAGAAAATGGCACTACTGAACTAGTTTGGGATGAAGCAGCCCTAAAGCGTGTCAAATAAAATCATTCGGAGAAAAACTGCCTCAAATAAATCGTCCCGTTGACGGAGTGGTAAAGTGAAAATGACTTCATAGAACTCGGACTGGACAAAAGCCACCACCCCGGGCACGACGATCTGAATAGAATAGGAAAAGCAGCAGCTGGGCTCCGGCGGGTAGCGGAGAAGTGATTTGGTTTCGGTTGCGTCCTCCCAAGCCAACCGCATAATAGTTCAACACTTCATCCCTCCCAGCGGAGGACGAGCAGGTGGGGGGTGCTGCTGATTGGGGTGCTGGAAACCGAAATTCGAAATGAGTTGGCCTGAAAATTCGGAGAAAATGAATCGTTGCTCGTTCGGTCGGTCGGACGGGTGGTCGTTTGGTGGTGTTGCTGCGAACGGTTGCCCTGTTATGGCAGGGATTAAACCACGGTATTATAGGAGAGAACTGTACACAGGGAAATACATCCACTAAATTATAATAGCTGATGAAAAAAGTTTTCGCACAACTTTTCGGAAAACGATGCTGTTGTTACGGGCCGAGAGAATGGGGAAACTTGTTTGCCTCGGGCCAGAGTGGAAAGAATTGTAGTCCGGAGGTTGAGGATATTTATGCATAGGCTTTCGCTACGCACTTGAAATGGCCATCGCATGTAAATGAGTTGGTTCGGAGGGAAGGAAAAAAAAAGTTTCACCCTGCGTGAAAGTAGGAGATATTTGCAAAATTTGGAAAAACGGTTGAGACGAAATTGATAAATTGCTCTATTTCGGGGAATACTTGATGAAGTTGTGATGCCAGGAGAATTCGAAAAGATTACAAGTGTCAGAGGTTGCTTAAAGTTTTGATAAGTTTGATAAGAGTTTCCTTGATGATATGCAGGGGATTCATTAGCTTATATTATAATTTTAAGGATTTCTGAAGAGAAAAATTAAACTATGAGATAGGAATGTTTAAGGCTGTGTAAAGCACTGAACATAATTAGGAATCATGTGCTTTTCAAACCCCTTTGTGACGTTTGAATCTGTTTAACAATAATGTAAATTTCAGCGAACCTTCTTCAATACGGCCAATGTCACTATGGGAGATCCTTTTCTCTCTTGTTTTCATTAATTAAAAACTGGTGTTATGTTTATACAAGATGATTAAAAACTACCAAAAATTTGTAAACAAGACATAGTTTTCTCATTTTCTTCAAAATTTGTTTTATCTCCCAGTTATTTGTGCCATTGAATTTTCATAGGCCGCCGGAGGGATGGCCTGCAGTTTCTTCGGATCATGCTATTTTATAGCCTCAATGGACTCGAATCTCTTTTCTCGAAGTAGCATTTTGAGTTTGAAGAAAAGCATGACGTAGATCCGTGTCTGATTCCTCTTCATGATTCATTTCATGTCTTCAACAACCTTCGCAAAATCGCATTTTTGCACAAAATTTAGCTCTTTTGAAAAAAAAAAAAAAAAAAAGCCGAACGGTGACGTTTTCAATGTCTTAAATATCAACGTCGATGTCCTAAACCTATATCAGATGTTGAGACCACTAACCATCTTGATAAGGCTCACATGACGATTTTCAGCGATTTTCTTAATAATGGCAACGGTTTCGTCGGTATTCGGTGTTCAATAGCGTCTGTAACGAGGCAAGTCTTCGACCACTTCACAACTATAGTGTGAACTTGTAAGAATTGGAAAATACACAGATAAAAAGAAACACTGAATTTTCTGCGTTATCTAATGCACATAAAGGGAATGCTAGATTTGGCAGAAAATAATGGGATATCTCATGTAAATTTAAGCCAGCTAACGGCTGAATCAAGCCTGTTGTATGAAAGATTGCAAACAATATCGTTGTTTACGCTCCGTTGACTTAGAATTACACGAGGGGAAATTTTACGCGCTTGTTAAAATTAATTGTTTTTTTCTGTGTAGACTATTGCGCATATTTCGGATATAGGTACATTAACAAAGTAGTATTCTGTTTTAACTAAAATGTTAGACTATATGGGAAGTTAGGGAAAATACAAAAATAACAATCATCTCAATTTCGAAGAAATTTGCCATTTGTCATTAATGAACCTGCGCACATTATTCTCATCCATCGTTTTGGCAATCTTATTCCATTTTGTTCTCATTTCAATGATGTTTTTGACGACACTGCCATTCACCTTTAGCTTCCTCTTCATAATAGCCCAAAATCTCGTTATCGGTCTGAGCTGGGGACAGTTTGGTGGATTGAGTTCGTTCGGTATAAACTGAATCCCGTTGGTTTTATGCCACTGTAGCGCTGGTTTACTGTAATGACAGCTTGCGAAATTTCTCCGAGCCGTAGCCAAGTTAAATTTTTGCTGTTGCATTTTTGCAAAACTGTTAATGTGACATACACAGATAGAGAACAAGATGGTGCTAATTTAAGCGTTGAACAGTTGGTTGGCTCATCGAATGATGAGCTAAAAGCTTTAATAAAGTAAGTATAACACAAATATTGAATGAGAGTAAAGAGAACTATTTAACTTTTGTATATTAGATACAATGTTCACCGTCGACCACCATCGGCACGATTCATAATACGGCTGCTGAGACTTGCGATGACGGAGTTATTACGGCTGTAGTGGCAGAGTTGAAATGTCATTTTTTGATTGATTCTGGATCCCAGGTAAATACTTTCACGGAGGATATGTTTCGCCAGATTATCACTGACGATAAATATCGCAGCAGTTTGATCAACGTCAAGTACGAAACAGATCGACCACTTAAAGCATATGCCTCAAAAGGAGACATTGAAGTCACCGCTACATTCCATGCGTACCTGTTCATTACAGATGACAGGTCAATATTGTTGAAGAAATTTTATGTTATTTAGGAACTCCGAGCACTGCTGAGTAGAGCAACAGCATCTAGATACAGCGTTTTGATGCTTGGTCTAAGAGTTCCAGTGCATCGTCACGCTGTAAACATGCTTCAGTGCTTGCAACCAGGAGAAATTGCGTTAGTTACTACAAGTGAAAGATTTCCGAAATTCAATATTCCGCCTGTGAAAATCTTTTATGATAAATCGAAACCATCGTGTAGGAACGTTTTCGTCAACCTTCCATTGGCTGTGAAACCTATAGTAGAAAAACGACTTAAAGGATTGCTTTTTGCGGATATCATAGAACCTGTGGTAGATGGAATGGATTCTTCTTTTTGTTCATCTAGGCTAGTGGTGCCAGAGGGAAATGACGATATACGTTTGGTGATCGATTTGAGAGGGCCAAATTGTTATATTCACCGGACACCCTTCTCAATGCCAACGTTGAAAAAGTTACTAGCAGAACTGCAAGGTGCTACATGGTTCTCAACTATCGACCTATCAAACGCGTTTTTCCATATTGAGTTGGATGAAGAATCGAGACACCTCACAAACTTCTTTACGGAGTTTGGAATGTTTCGCTGCGTGAGACTATGCAAGTTCTGGAACGAAAAGTACTATGAGGATGCAAAGGTTGTAAGAACTACTTGGATGACATCCTTGTGTTTGGTAGAACTAAGTCGGAACATGATGAAAATCTAGCAGTTGTGCGTGCTAAATTAGCTAATCACAATGTGAAAATAAATGAAGGCAAATGTTTGTTTGGCAGTCAAAAGGTAAAATTTCTTGGATTTACGTTAACTCCTCAGGACTGGCAGATTTCGGAAGAGAAAGTAGCAGCAATCAAAGAATTAAGAAGACCGGGCTGTTTTTCAGAAGTCTAGAGTTTTCTGGGGCTAAGCACCTTTGTCGACAAGTTCATAATGCACCGAGCAACGAAGACTGAACATTAGCGTACTCTTGCTACCTCAGACAGTTTTTACTGGACAGACCACGAAGAAACCGAGTTTACTTACCTAAAACAAGAAGCTCTTGATGTAATACAACGTTTAGGATACTTCAGTCCAACTGAGCGGGTTGAATTGTTCGTGGATGCGTCACCGGTAGGACTTGGAGCTGTTCTCACCCAATTTAACGACGCAGGAAATCCACGAATTATAGCATGTGCATCGAAAGCTCTCACTGATTCTGTGAACGATTGTTGAGAAGTAAAGTCGTCAAAATTGAACTCAACAAAATTCAAGGAACACGACAATAGGTTCTACAATGATTCTAATATATGATCATAATTAAATGTTTGAATAGTTAGTTAATAAATTATTAAATAATAATAATATGAGAAAGACAAGTAATTATTAGAGAATTTTTATCTGCAACTTATTTGATCACCCTCTTATCGAAATACTTCAGCCGTTGGAACTACAATACTACTTACCATTAAGATCTAGAAATATTGGGTTATAGATGTTTGTAGATGTTTGTACAGCATATATCTGACAACCACTGGTTGGTCACTGATCTAATTTAGTCTAATCCAATACAAACGCAGCAAGTAAAAGATAGGGTTCTGGAAACAACTGGGCTAGATTATGTCCAATTATTTTTCTGTCTGCATCAACTGAAAAGAAGATTTCTTACAACGAGCTGGAATCAAACGAATAAACCTGAACCCCAACGCAATCCGCGAATCTACAGGTGAGGAAGGATGCATGGACACACCGGTTCACACGCTCTGTATCATGTCAAGTCAAATATCATAGAAATCTTACATATTTGTATGACCTCATTTACCTGAAATTTTACATAACAGAAATCTGCCAATACCTATGTTTTGAACAATATATAGCATATAATGGTAGGATATAATTTGTGACGTACAGTAAAATAGTATGTTCCGTCAATCAAATATATTCTCGGACTTCGGTTATTCCACGCAAATGTAATGTTATTCACTACGAATCCGCTTTTACAAATGATATGTTACTTCGAATACTATACGAATAAAACATGTGAATATTTAATTATGCAATGCTGAAAAATTAACAAAAATGAAGGTTATTGCTGAAATGAGACTCTAATTCTTGGCAGGTAGCTCCTATCTCCTTTCACAAGTTTTTGGTAAACAATCATCTTTCTACTGAGCACATTGAGCTAATAAGCTAATATAATATTAGGTGTATTCTTAGAAAATGTCTTTTTTTTTTGCAAATTTGATGCTTTATTGTGAAAAATGGTTATACATTTATTGTTCAAAGTATTGGCCATCGCTAGCTATAACTTTTTCCCATCTTTGTGGTAGTTGACGGATACCCTCTCGGAAAAATGATGCTGGTTTGGCGGCTATCCACGAATCGATCCATTTTTTGACTTCGTCATAATTACGGAAGTGCTGGTCAGCCAGGCCATGTTGCATCGATCGGAAGAGATGGTAATCGGATGGCGCAATGTCCGGACTATATGACGGGTGGGGTAGGACATCCCACTTGAGCGTTTCCAAGTATGTTTTCACCGGCTGTGCAACATGTGGCCGAGCATTGTCATGTTGCAAAATGACTTTGTTGTGTTTTTTAGCGTATTGCGGCCGATTTTCACGCAATGCACGGCTCAAACGCATCAGTTGTCGCCGGTAGACTTCGCCCGTGATGGTTTCTTTTGGTTGCAACAGCTCATAGTAGACCACACCCAGCTGGTCCCACCAAATACACAGCATGATTTTCTGGCCATGAATATTGGGATTGGCCGTCGATGTTGTGGCATGACCGGGGTATCCATACGTTGCCTTACGTTTTGGATTGTCGTAATGGATCCACTTTTCGTCACCAGTCACAATTCGATCCAAAAAACCCTTCCGTATGTGCCGTTTAAGCAGCTCTTCGCATGTGAAAAAACGGCGCTCAACGTCTCTCGGCCGCAATTCGTATGGCACCCAATGACCGACCTTTCGAATCATTCCCAATGCTTTCAAACGCTTACTAATGGCTGGTTGGTTAACTCTGAATGCTGCTGCAAGTTCTTTTTGCGTTTGTGAGGGGTCTTGGTCGAGCAAAGTTTCCAATTCGACGTCTTCAAACTTTTTGACCGGGCCGGGGCGTTCCTTGTCTTCAGTGACAAAATCACCACTTTTAAAGCGTGCAAACCAACGTTGACACATTCGAACGTCGATGAACGAGCAATTCACATGCTTGAGATGCATTTTTCTTCGAATTAAACAGGAAAATTAAAACTTCCCGCAAATGCTGCTTTGATGGCTCGAATTTCGACATTTTTCGGCTTCACAAAAACTTGTTTACTTTCACTAATGATGCGTAACTTACACTGAAATAACTAGAGAATAGAATGAAGTTTCGGATGTGATAGCTGTCAATGTCAAAATTCATGTCAGAACAATAGATATGAAGTTGTCTGCAAATACGACATTTTCTAGGAATACCCCTAATATAATATAATGTGAGGAGCAATGGTGAAATATACAATAGAAATTAGATATATTATTAACAGACAAAATAGTTCTCTACAAGCTATTATCGTGCTCGCCACATGGTGGTATGTATTCGCATAACCTAGGTAGTTTTCCTTGAAAAATTTCTCACTGGATCCAATAGTCATCGACCAACTTTTTCTGTGCACTACATAAAAGGATTTTCAAATGACGTTGACAATTTATGCCGGGTTCTCATAACACGGTACCATGCACGCGTCAGGACGTTTTTGTGGGCTGGGTGACAAAGTCACATAGTCTAACTGATTATTTTGTTCCAACCTAAAAAATAAAAAAAAAAATAAAAAAAATACCTCCCGGACAGAGCACTGTGCAAAGAGAATACTTCTTTATACTTGTTAACCCACCTGTAAAAATGAGACTCCTGCCAAGTGTCACTAGCATACGAATAATAAATCCTGCTGGCGTGAAGTCTCCCGGCTAAGAGAAACTTGTCATCTCCAATGTCACCAACGCAGTTGAACCAAAAAGAAAGCAAAGTTTTGAAGAAAGCGAAACGAAAGTATCAACCAAATTTTTGAAATAAAACAAGATGATTGAGCGTAAAGCTATAATGATGGGTTACCAATATTTTGCAAGAGGAATATATTTTTAAATATTCCGCGGATCGAGGAGAAAAATATCTATGGCAACGATAGAAACATTAACATGAAGTAATGGGCAGGTAAATTAAGTATAATGTTAAACATTTAACGAACGTTTACTTATCTTAATGACGTTTTGTTGGTCCTCATCCCGATTCGGAATTGTACGGAAATCCACTCGTATAAAGTCTACGAGCATCATGACTCCCATGCCAGGAAAATTACAACTCCAGTTTTGCTGAAAATATACTACAAGCCATGGCAGCACCACTTGCGGAAACAGTTGCACAATTCTAAATTCCTTCACGTTGTTGAAAAACAAACGACACCTAAGCAATACGCCCCACGACAACTCGAAAACAACGCGAAACGTAGATTTTATGAAATTATCATACCAGGATTTTCTGAAATTCTAGATGGGCTAGACCACCCCGAACAGCAATCACCGCCGAAAAACTTTCCAAAACCAAATTCACTAGTTCCGAAACCAAATTGGAACTACCGAAGCCGAATTCACAATTTCTCAAATTCACATATATCGATTTTAGACAAACAGAAAAAAACGTCACCGTTGTCAACGTTCGTTTGGACAAACGAAAAAAAGCTCACGCAAAACTCAACCGTCCGTGAGCAGCGCTTGCTGCGATCCCGCTGTAAGAATCTAAAAATGTTTGTTCAAATACTAATTGGGCCACACCTTAAGTTGTACTCTTTAGACCATTCGTATGCTATGGATTTGGGAAGAGTAACTTCGCAACGGTTTTCTGCATCTTTTTCGATGATTTCACTCACCAAATTTCGCAGAAAACACAAAATTGCAAATACACTCAACACACAGAAAATGATGCATGGTTGAATGCGACAAAATACAAAAACGCTTTTGCTTCAATAACGCGCAAATTTCTGACAGATGTCAGATGAAGTTGTACTAACTTCCGGATGGGTTGAGATTGGTGCGTTTAAATTACAAATTGTCAGTTCTTTTTGTATTTCCAATAATCTTTTGACATCAAGCTTAACATGAAACAAAATAAAACTAGCGGAACACGTTTGAACACAAACAGTATGTTTCAAGACACAATCTACGAAGTGCTTTATTCCGACCATAACCGGTGGCTTGAATTACAGGCAATTGATAATATTAACGTTGGTTTGAGCAAGGATACTAATGGTTGGTTATCATTTTTTGTACGAACATTCTCTCAATTAATCATGTTCTGGACAACATGTCCATGCTTAAAAGATGGCAGCGATTCTGATACGGAGGCAGATTGGTGGGAACATGATCTCTGAACTCATTAGAAATCCTCAAAAGAATAATGTTTTCTATAGGAGAGTTTGATGCCGAAATAAACACCAAGGTCCTTATCGAAGTAACATTCACTTTCAATTTTTTTTTAAACTTTTTTGAGCGTATAAGTAGAACGATTGTGATAGGGAAACTAGGAGAATTTAAAATTAACACTTGATTTGATAACTTTTTCAAAATAAAAAATAAAACATTGAAACACTTTTTTTCAAATTTTCAAGGAACGCAAAAGTTCTTTCAGAAGCTCAACACATCTTGGAAAGGTTTTGTGGCATGAGCCAAAATGTGTAAGGAAATGGAGGGGGGCAGCTGATAGTTCATCTGTCTGCATCGGCTGATAGTCCGAAATTGGGAAATTGAACAACAACGGAGGAAGTGGAAGGGGATATATGCTCCATCTACAAGAAGGGTGGCAAATTGGAGTGTGAGAACTATTGAAGTTATCAGGCCAGTGTCACCTACGGGTGCTCGACAACGAGCCAGGACTTCATTGTACGGCTAAGCTTCCAATAATACCGTGTCATCGGTTCATCGATTTTATGGCGATGGATGACAGTATCGAATGCAAAGAGCTATGGAGAACTTTGGACAAGAATGGGTTTCCCGGAAACCTCACATGACTTAGAAATTCTACAATGGCACTGGAAGGTGTCATGCGAGAAGCCGGGTTCAACAACTGATGTTTGATCTTCACAAGTTCTAGTAGATAAAGACTACCCCAGAAAGTTCGATGCACCCAGTTTTCAGTAAAAATACTACACAAGAGTTGAACATTCAATTTCCATTAGATATAGATTAGATATATATTAGATGTACATAAGTTTTCTCAATAATTTATTTTAATCAATAATCTATTACAAATGAACAAGTTAGTGTCATTTTAGAGGCGGCCATGAGTGAGATCTATCTGATTATAACAATTTAACAATAATTTTATTTTCAAACAATACTAAAAACGTGCCTGACTTAGAAATTTTACATTTCCAAATCTGCAAAACGCCCTTATTCAAATGATTTTGGTAATGTTTCATAAGGGCCTAATTGTATATGAAAGTAACCTTGGAATGGACGTGACTCTCCAGACGTTTTGAAATGGGTTGTTGTATTTGCAGTAGTGCTATGACTTTCTAGCTCCCAGATTAAAGCTGCTTCCAATGGTCACTTGAAGGATTGTTGTAAACAGATTTCTTCCATATTACCATTGCCAGCCAATGGTTGTTAGATCGTACATTCACACAAACACATTAATTTTCTCAATATTTGCAATCTAACGATTGAGTGTTAGCTGACGCACCTTCTTGCCAACGTTCTTCATCAGTTTAGCTCAGACTTCTTATAGACAGGTTTTGACATTTGCATCCATTCTTTTTCAAACAGTTCGAATATCTAGCTAGTATCATATTGTTCAACATTGATACACCAGGCCAAATCGATGCTTTTTGTATCGGACTCAGTTTCGGCTGCTTTTGCTTCTTATATGTAGATTCAAAGATACAAACGTTTTCTGGCACGATGAATATTGGGCTTTGAAATACCAACTTTTTTGGCCACATCCCGCTTTGAAACCCCTTTCTTGTGTCTAAATGCCTTCATCGTACGCCTTTACAAATGATGGTTAGCAGGACGTTTTTTCGAGCCAATTTAAGTTTATCCTCAAACGTGTTATCCTCACTGAATTTCATGATCGCTGTTTGCATGGCTTTCACAGGTACTTCTCTCATTTTTTTCAACTTTCTTAGTGACTCGGTACACAATTTGTGCACAATATTTCGACGTTGTTCACTGAGTCCACGCATTTCGAAACAAACTGACGGAAACAATCAGGATTTTCAATGATATGAGCTGTGACTGATTTGAGGTGCCAGAGAAACGATCTACATTACTTCACTTTTTTCTCATTTTTTTGCAGGAAGATGTGAGCGGAAATGATTTGTTTTTGTTTCAACAATTGTCTACGACGCTGGTTGGAATTCATTCCAGACTCATTTGGGTTGAAGTTTTGAAGCGACATTGTCTTCTAAAGTCGTAAAGTCGTTTTAAATAACAAGGCTCTTCTTTTAGTGTGAATGGAAACTAAGGTGGTCCTTATTATCAGTGAAATCGAAAATCTAACTTTTTCATTTGCAGAAGTTCAAGAAAGTTGTATATTAAATAATTTAAAGCAACATATATTTTATAAAATTTTCTGTCCTTTTTGAAATAACTTAAATAGAGCATTTTTTCCTACGTAGCTTAGGGTGCACCATAAAAATTTTAATTTTTTCAGCAAAGTTGTCTGCAAAATATACCATTTTCAAATGTTGATTTCTTCAGTTGGAACAAACAAAACAAAATATTTCTTAGCAAGATTTCTAAAGATTTTGTATCATTGCATATCATATCTGAAAACTGCAGACAATTTTTTTAAATTGAGTAAAACACATTTGAAAGGGGTATGATTTTATTAGCAAACCGTTGATTACTCGCTAACGGTAAGAGATATTGGCAAGATTCATACGTCCAAAGTTTTATTTTTTTACGTTATAATAATCATTTTCAAACAACTTTGTTGTCTATAAAAATACAAATGAGTTGGGGTTTCCTTTGTCACGATTTAACTCGCGAGCGGAAGGACCGTTTGGCAAGATTTTTGCTTTGTTGGATTCGTCTGGGACACCGAAAGGTTCTTATGATGGTTTGAAACCCCTCCCTTTTTTGGAGAGGGGGGCTCTCATTAAGTGAAGCACAAATTTCTGCATAACTCGAGAACTGATCAAGCAAAGGAACACAAATTAAGCATGCAGAAGTATTTGGAGGCAAGCAATTTTTCTATGGTAGTCAGAGACCCCTCTCCTCTCTAGAAAGGGAGGCTCTCGTACAAATGAAACAGAAGTTTCTGCATATCTCAAGAACTAATCAAGCAAATGGAACCAAATTTGGCATGTGCGATTTTCTGGAGACGAAAAAAGTTTCTATGGTGGTATCACACAAAAAGAAGCGCCTTGTTAATAAAACAACTTTGTAGAAGACAATTTTGCTCCAAAACTTCAAACTCAGGCTGAAAATGCATTTTCCTATTTAATTCGCATTCTGAACCAGGGCTTCAAATGGTGAGTTGACAATTTCTAAGGAGGGTGCGACCGACCTCTGGTCCTCACAAGTTCCTACCTCACGCCTCCACGAGTCATATGATCACAAAAGACTGCCAGCTGAAACATGGAGACGATGGTTGGCGTAGCCTGGGCAATGTTGTCAATCCGAAAATAGCGAAGTGAGGGGGTGCGACCTGTAAATCATATCATAATTTTCCATTATCATATCTCTCAGGTCTTACAGGTCGTCAGGTATTATAATATAATTTAAAATTTAAAATTCTTTTTTTTTATGGCGGTCATACATTGCCAACATTTTCTGGTTCATAATGGATGCGCAAGTTTGTCTACAATTGCAACAAAACAGCAGTCGGCATACATGTAATTTTCAGTTCATATTACAATATACCCTCACTATATATTTTATCTAATAAGACATTGTTTATTCATAGCCATTATCATTCATGGGGGCGACCCCGGCGTATTGGTTAACATCCATACCTCTCACGCCTAAGTCACGAGTTCGAATCTCACCCCCGGAGAAGTTACGAAAATGCCTAAAAGTGGTGTTTGAGTGACTACGACGGGAGATGAACCAGCCCGAGGCTGAAAATCTCGATAATCAAGACAAAAAAAAAAAAAAAAAAAAAATTATCATTCATCAATATCATCTTTATCATTACTTGTGTTTTCGTGATTTATATTCCAACATAAATATTTGTTTTTTACAATTTCACCTTAAAGTTTATATATACTTTTAATTATTTTGTCCTTTATGTCGAATTATCATTATGATTGAGAAGTATTTAGTACCTTGATTAAAAGAAGCTGCAACGGAATCTATGGTAGGATTTAGTACTTATTACCTAATGTGTTTTTCATTTCCTGTTTGCGAATAGACCTTCTTCCAAATCTGAGCTGGTTTGATTCGTGCAGCGCTGTTTGCCATTCGGCTAGTGTCTGATGTTACAGTTCAATTTTTGACATTACTGTACCATAACTCACAATATCATTATATTTGATGATATTGTTTTATCGATTTTACTTCATAGATGATTTAACCATTGCTTATTGTTTTTTATGTCCATTTTTCTTCAACTCTCTGTCAATTTAATCTTCCCTGCTTTCCCAACATAGGAGCAATAACTAGTAGGCCAGCAAAAATAAAAGCGGATTCATGTTATAAAATCAACATCAAGCTGCAAATAGTGACCATGGCAACAAATTAAAATGTATATACATTTTAGTTCTGTAAAATTTAACAAACATATTCAGGATACCCCAAATCACGATATTGGTGAAATGCTGCTATCAGTGAAAACGAACGAAAACGCGCTCAAGCACGAACCACGGAACTCTACACTAAAACACTTGACTACATTTCTTGCATTTCAGGATCAACAGAATGGAGATCGTATATAATAGATATGAATGATTGTATTATTTTTCATTTACATAAATATATAAATTATTATATAAATATTTCATGGGAACGGGAGGGACCATCAGGGCACCCGATTGAAGCACTCCAGATGGGGAGAGTGGAAATGCCAACTCCCCATTGCTAACAGTTTGTGAACAAAGGGCGGGCTCTTCTTCCCGCCCATTGGGGCATCCTTATGTTAGATAGCTTGCTCTTGTGACCAATTGTTCAGTCTTGTTGTTGGAAGGAGATTCTTTATATCCCTGTGGATACGTATGTTGCCTATTGATCCACCCAACCCCTTTTTGGCCCTTCATACAATAGCATGATTAGGAAAATCAGTGGTTATTAAAGCTTGATCAAGTCTAACAGCGAGGAGAGCTCACTGCTGTCGGACTTAGTTTCCGTGCTACAATGGGTGGTAGTACATATCATACATCATACTAAATTCGCATTCTGGACCACTTTGCACTGGCGCGATAATAATCTTAATTATTCCAAAACTCCATGCTATTTATCAAACAAGTTAAGGCTGATATCTATTGCCACAAATTATTTGCGCACGTTTGCCTAAGCGAATGCACAAAAAGTGTTGTTCAGGCCATCATAGGACACCTAAAAAGCAATGAGAGTGAGTAGGTTCTACCATATGAATCTTCCATTTATCTATTTTCCCTAAATGTCCAGTAAACAGCTCCAATTGATAAATTTCTATTACCTACGCTTCGGCGAACTAAGCATTGAACGTTTCGTGAGCAGACTACACATATAAACTTTTTCCCGGCAAACTCTACTTTACGTATGCTGTTCTGTTTGCACCACCTCCAATCCATCCCTCTCCCTCTTTCTCCTACCCCCTTCACTGCACCGTTATTTTCGGGATCGACAGAAGCAACAGCATCAAATCAAACCCCGAACAAGCTCCAATGAATAATAATGAAACAAAATGAATCTGATTTCTTTCCTGCACTCCTCCAGCCGAGCGACGACGACGACGTTTGCTAGATAGACGAAAACGAGTCGTGATCAAACTATTAAAAGATTGATTGTTTCTCTCCTCCATATTGACTGCTGCGCTGCTACTTCTACGACTTCCCCTTCTCGGCTGCCAACTCCTTATTGAAGCTCAGTCCCCATATAGGCACCTCTGCTGTTGCTTTTGCTGTTGCAGCCCGAAACGCGAATAAATGTGATTGAAGTTTCGATTCTTGTCGTGCACTCGTGCCTCACTTGGCAGCAGCAGCTCTCTTGACTTGGAAATCTCGGATCGTTGTCGAAGTTCTTGAATGTTGCTGCACTTTTCAAAAACCCCTTCAATGCCTTCCGCTGGTGGTGGGGTTCAGGGTCAGTGAGGTATTCAATTTAGAAGTTTTTTTTTTCCATCCTTGCTTTCTTGAACTCCCATTTGGAACATGCAGTAAGTTGAGCAATTAAATGGCATAGCAAAGGGCTGTGTGCAACATACGGACATAGAGCATATCCCTTGGTGGTTGGTGGAGGAGCAAAAACTACGCTCGCCCCATAAAGAACACGAAGTTAATGTTGTTTTCATGACAGAATATGGTGGAAAATGAGAGAGAACGAACAAATTAGATGATCTCATGTAACCAATTTCGGTAGCAGCAATGTCTAAAACGAGAGATCACAGTAAAACTTGCGGAAGTGCAACTGGCCAGAGGTGATGTGATTTATGAGATTTCGTTTGAGGATGACATTTTGCCAGTCGGGTTGCGCTCTGATATGGAGCTGAGGAGTAAGTTTGACCCCTGCCGCTGTCGTTGATCCGCATTAGTAAACTTACGAGAGTGCTGAAAAGCTTGCTCATGACCATGTTTCGTGCTGGAATCGAGATGAAAGCTCTCGACCCGGTCTAGGCGCTTGCTTGACATGAGGATCGGTAAACGGTGCGGCTGTGTGGCGGGTGGAGGTGATAGTGTTCCGTAGACACAGCTGGAGTTTCGCTTTTCAAATTATAATTGCGTATTAGCTGCACACACTCGCACACGGTTGTTGTTGCTGCTGCTGTTGCCGGTTGTCGTTTTTTGCTGATTTCAAGGCAATCAAGAACTCAGCACGATTCTCTTCCCGTTCACGATGCATTGCAGGAACCAACGGCAATGGGTGCGCGCGTATTCGCATATATTCCGCCTGTCTGTCTGCTGCCTGTTGTCCCGTTTCGATTGCATCACTTAACGGGGCCGATCCCTGCTGTTCGTGTGGTGGGTGAACGGGGTTTGCCGATCCGTTCTAGTTGACCCCATCTTGTGAGTACACACGAGCTGCCTACTCGCCTACGTGCTGACCAGATCCAGAGATACAACTATCAGCGCGGCTCGTAATGCCCTTTTCCGGAGCATTTTAATGACGTCTGTGAGAACGATTGAATCTTTCCGTGTGCTCAGGGTGGGAAAACTTGAAGTGTGTTAGAAACGAAGGAAGGATTTATTTTTGATCAATGGGGTAGGCTAGTGTTATTGTGTTCTTCAATGTGTCATCATGCAATGGTTCATTATCGAAATAAGCTGTATTTGCTCCATTCAGCGATAAATGTCTTAAACAGGATATTTTATAACCGACTTCAGGAATTATTTAATACCATCCTAAATAAATATTTCTAAAGTGAAATCAAACTTTAGAAATGCTTATTCAGGTTGGTATTAAATAATTTCTGGAACTTGATCCTCGGGTCCTCCCTTAGCTCAGTTGGTAAAGGCGCAGCTTCAAAGCAATACCATGCTGGAAGTGACTGGGTTCGATTCCCGATCTGGCCTAGGAATCTGGCCTAGAATCATTACGTCATCTCTAACGTAATCGTTACTCCACGCGCGGAGAATACAAATTATAACAATTAAAAAGTATGTAAAAACCATAAATTGTGGCAACCATTAATCAAACTGGTGGAGTTTCAGTATCGCAACGCTTTACGGTGTTTCTATCCGAGGTCTCTACGTTAGAGATGACGAGAAAAACTTGAGTGATCTTAGACGTTGCGAATCAAAACAAACCCAAAAATAAGGAGTGTTCCTCTCCCATCTGCGCATCAAAACAGAGTGCACACAATATATCGCTAGAATAACTATCCAAAGCCATCAGTGGTACATGAGCGCATTCCATAGGTCATCTTTTGCCTGTTGACCCCGCAGTAGGATATAAGGCAAAAGATGCCGTCCATGGTTCGAGTACCACTGGACCCATGCACTTTTGCTCAATTATCAAACATCTGTTCGGTTTTCAACCTACCATACACAGAACGAATTTTCAACACTTTCTCATCATATCCTTCATTCTAGCAAAACATTAATGTACACTCTTGATGCCTCATGGTGATGAGCGAACAATTCCTTCTACATAGTAATTTTTGCTAAGACAAGTTTCTATACTCTGTGGGCATAGAAGAGCGTAGAAGAGCCTTTAAAACACTAATTTAAGAGCAAGCAATAAGCAAATTGCGAAAGCAATAATGCTAAAAGAAGAAAGAAAGTTCAATCAATACAATCTCTAGCAACACAACGTGCAAGTAAAATCACATTTC
Source organism: Aedes japonicus (assembly GCA_034211315.2). Lineage (NCBI taxonomy): Eukaryota > Metazoa > Arthropoda > Insecta > Diptera > Culicidae > Aedes > Aedes japonicus. Next base: position 489,827 of record JASCZW010004926.1, read on the forward strand.
AACCAGGAAACAGTTCCAGACGGGACCAGCCGAAAAACCCCAAGCCCAAGTTCAATAAATTCGGATACACTTTCAAAACTTGCCCAAAATAGGAGAACCCCACATATACAAACATTTTATTGAAAGAACTGCTTATAGAGAAAGAATAAAGTATAAATGTCTTTTGGAATGACCCCCTTTTTCTTCACCAGTTTAAAGTTTTCTGAATGAATCAGAAGCGGCAAACATGTGGATTTGATTTTGTCCCAGCCTTTGAAGATGACTTTCTTGAACCAGTCCAAGTTGCTGATTTAGTAATAATTCAGCTTTTACATCATCCCAAGTAACACACAGAAAATCTTTTACGATGATTTACAGTTGCATCTATATATAAAAACATAAATTTCTGTCTGTCTGTCTGAAACTTATATAGTCGTAAACTGCTAAACCGATCGGCGTGAAATTTTGTATGGAGGGGATTTTGGGGCCGAAAAAAAATCTTATGATAATTAGTGACCCCTCCCATCTCTTGAAAGGGGGCTTCCATACAAATTAAACACATATGTCTGCATAACTCGAGAATAAATCAAGCAATTAAATTAAGTATGTGTAGTTTTCTAGGGAAAACAAATGTTTCTATGTTATTTTTCGATCCTTCCCCCTTTAGGAAAGGGAGGCTCTCATAGAAACGAAACAGGAATGTTTGCGTATTCGAGAACTTATCAAGTAAATAGAGCCATATTTGGCATGTGGGGTTTTCTGATAGCAAAAAATGTTTCTATGATTTGTCGAGACTCCTCCCTCTCATACAAATGAAATAGACATTTCTACATAACTCGAGAACGAATCAAGCAAATGGAACCAAACTTAGCATGTGGAGGTTTTTGAAGGTAATTTTTTTTTCTATGGTAGTTTGATACCCCTCCCTTATCTGAAAAGGATGGCTCAAATGAAACCGAAATTTCTGCATAACTCAAGAACTAATCAAGCAAACAGAATCGAATTTGTCCTGTGCAGGTTTATAAATGCAAACAGGTTTCTATGATGGTTCGGAATCTTTGACCTCTTTGAATAAGGGAGGAGGGGGATGGGGGCTTGGCGCACATACAAGTCAAACACAAATTTCAACCAAACATAAGAAATATCCCTACTGGATTTCTTTGTATGCATCGGTTTTTGCGGTCGGTGAAGGTACGAATGATGGTTCTCCCTTCCGCCTGAAAGAGGAGAGGCTCTCATACAAACGAAACAGAAATTTCTGAATAATTCAAGAACGAATCAAGCAAATGGAACCAAATTTGGCGTGTGAAGGTTTATGAAGGCAAAATAATGTGTCTACGGGAGTTTGATACCACTCTCCTCTTTGGATGGGGTGCACCTTAAATTTAAACCAAGCAAAAGAATTAAACCCACTGTTACGAAAATTTGTATGCAGGATTTTTTGGGGCTAAATAAGGTGCTTATGATGGTTCAAGACTCCTTCTCCGTTTGGAAGGGAGGGCTCCCATAAAATCCCCACAAATTTCTGCATAACTCGATAGAACCATATTTGGCATTTAAGGGTTTTTGGAGGCAATATTTTTTGTTATGGGGGTTCGAGACTACTCCACTCTCTGAAACGGAGGCTCCCATACAAAGGAATCAAAAGTTTTTGTATAACTCGCGAACTAATCAAGCTAATGGAACCAAATTTGGCATGTTGGGGTATTTGAAGGCAGGATTTCAATTGTGGCTTGACACCGCTTCCCTCTGGAGAGGGGCTCTCATACAAATGAAACAGAATTTTCAACCAAAAATGATAATTATCCAGGCAAAGTAAACACCAAATGTGTATTTCTCAGGTGAAGAGCATGTTCTGTTAGAGGTTTTAATCAAGAATGGGGAATGCTGTCAGTGCTACATTATGCACAAGAAGTTAATCTTAGGTTAGAAAAAAAAACATTCAAACTGACGGGATTTGGCGTAGTTTGAAAATTAATATTTTGTCTATTGAATGCTTCTACACAGAAAGATAAACCATGACAGAAACTACCGATCTGAGAGTTAAATTAAAAACACTCACCTACGTTTTTCTTTCTGCAAAAATTACACACACAAGCAAACGAAAATATTTGAATAAAACTCATTCATATAAAAAGCCAATTAAATCGCCAGTTCTATTAAATTTTCGTTTTTTAGCCTAGCAAGGCTCGTACCAGGTTCAACTAGTGTTTTCTAAATATATTATAAACGTTTTGTAATAATGTCAAGTTTGGAGCAGTTTCGATCTCTCGTATTCAGACTTACGTTCGAGCTAAACATATTTTTTTCACTGCTGCAAACATTATGAGATCATCAATAAAACATGCACAGGATACGTTTTTATGGGTAGTTCTAAATACTATTGAAACTGAATAACACCAACCATCTTTTGCAGAACGTGTTATTTTTATAAAGATGAATTTAATGTACAATATTGTGGTTTCACTGCCAACGGGAAGTAAATTTTAGATACTCAGAGTTGAATCCTAGAGGGTTTGAGCTGTTTAGTGGAATACTTGTAACTATAAATTAGAAGAAAAATTAGTAATCTCCATTTAATTCCAACTACCTTTGCTTATCTTCGACAGATACGCGTATTTCGTCTACAATGTGCAGACTTCTTCAGTGTCTCGTACTAATAACTCGACTGGGGCGACTGAAGAAGTCTGCACATTGTAGACGAAATACGCGTACCTGTCGAAGATAAGCAAAGGTAGTTGGAATTAAATGGAGATTACTAATTTTTTTTCTAATTTATAGTTACTCAGAGTTGACTTTTCAAACCATCAGAGTTGGCTTTGCAAAAAAGCTACAAACCTATCACGCTAAGGACTTGTGTTCAAATCTAGCGCTTGACGATGGTATATTTTGCCCTAGGATTTTTTTTTGCTACCATTTTATGTTTTCTAAAGCTTTATTTTGTAGGGTTTATACGTCATGTTAAAGTATAAAATAAAGTATTATGCACTTATATTGATAACCCGTATATGCAATTTGACAGTATTTTCAACCTATATGGCACAAGCTGTATTGCTTGGGACGTAGGACCAAACAAAAAAGTCAAATGAGTTTGAATCTGGGGAACTAAGAGGCCACATAATATTGTCCTGGAATTCCGTCAAACTTTTCCGACACCAGGCTTGAACCACGTTCATTTTGTTGGCTGGCGCACTGTCCTGCGGAAACACATGGCACACATAGTGGTCATCTCCGTAGAGTTGTCGTAGACTTGGGACAACAAGCTTCTCCAAAACAGCGTTGCTTTTCCCTCGACGCATGTCAAGGAGAACACACCTCGCTTGCAAACTGATTTGAGATGCAGGCGTGTTAGAGGCGGCTGATTGACGTCCGAGTGCCAGGAGAGGACTCTAAGTTTAACTGTGCTCTATGGTCCTCCAGAAAGTAGGAGGTTGGTGGATCAGCCGTAAAAAAGAATTGCAACGGAAAACCAGCAGCAGAATAATACGAACCGAGACCAACGGCAATGACCCCGACTAACAAAAAGGGCTAACGAGTTTCCGGTACGTGGAACTGCCGATCTCTCAAATTTTGGGAGCACAAGCGTATGTGTGTTGGATATAATCCATGGTGCAAACGTTTAGAGGTAATCATACTATATACCAAAGCTGTGGCCACACACGTGAGCTAGGAACAGCTTTTATCGTGATGGGCGATACTCAGAGGCGCTTGATCGGTTGGTGGCCGATCAACGAAAAAATGTGCAGGTTGAGGACCGAGGGCCGATTCTTCAACTTCAGCATAGTCAACGTGCACAGCTCTCACTCTGGAAGCACTGATGATGACAAGGACGCAGCTTGAACGTGAGTACAATCGCTGCCTAAACCATGACGTCAAGATCATCAGAGGAGACCTTAACGCAAAGGTAGGCCAGGAGGAGGAGTTCAGACCGACGATTGGAAAGTTCAGCGCCCACCAGCTGACAAACGAAAACGGCCTACGACTCATTAATTTTGTCGCCTCCAAGAACATGGCCATTCGTAGCACCTTTTTCCAACACAGCCTCCCTTATCAGTACACCTGGATATCACCACAGCAGATGGAATCGAAAATCAACCACGTTCTCATTGACGAACAGCACTTCTCCGACATTATCGACGTCAGGACCTATCTTGACGCTAACATCGACTCCAACCACTACCTTGTGATGGTAAAACTGCGCCCAAAACTTTCCGTCATCGAAAATGTACGGCACTGGCGACCGCCACGGTACAACCTAGAGCGACTGAAGCAACCGGATGTCGCCTCAGTATACGCGCAGAATCTCGAGGAAGCATTGCCAACCGAGGGCGAGCTTGATGTGGTCCTTTTAGAGGACTCTTGAAGTTCAGTAAAAGCAGTCATCAACGAGGCAGCCAAAAGTACCATCGGGCACGTGGAACGGAGTCGACGGTACGAATGATTCGACGAGGAGTGCAGAACGATTCTGGAGGAGAAGAATGAGGCGCGGGCGGTAATGCTGGAGAAAGGAATCCGGCAGAACGTGGAACGTTATAAGCAGAAGCGGAAAAAGCAGGGAGAAAAAAGAAGAAGCGAAGTGCGAAGAAATGGAGCTGCTGTGATGTTTACAAGAAACACGGAAGTTCTACCAGAAGCTCAACGCATCCCGCAACGGCTTCGTGCCGCAAGCCGAAATCTGCAGGGATAAAGATGGGAGCCTCCTGACGGACGGACGTGAGGTGATCGAAAGGTGGAAGCAGCACTTTGATGAGCACCTGAATGGCGTGGAGAATGTAGGCATGGGAGACCAAGGCAACGGAAGAAACGACTACGTCAGTGCAGAAGAGAAAGAAAATGATCCAACTCCCACTCAAAACTCAACAAAGCAGCTGATAAAGATGGTATTGCAGCTGAACTCATCAAGGTGAGCCCAGAAAGGTTGGCGACCTGCTGGCAAAGGATGATAGCCAGGATCTGGGAAACCGAACAGCTACTAGAGGAGTGGAAGGAACGGGTTATCTGCTCCATACATAAAAAAGGCGATCATTTGGAATGTGAGAACTGCAGAGCGATCACAACTCTGAATGTCGCCTATAAAGTGCTATCCCAGATCATATTCCGTCGTCTGTTACCTAAAACGAATGAGTTCGTGGGAAGTTATCAAACCGAGTTCAAACCGAGTTGTTTTTATGATATACAAACATATATGTAAGTTAACAAACCGTGTAGAATGCAAAAATATGGCTAATTCGTGCAAAAGTGGAGGCCATATACGTACAAATTCCATTGTTTTCTTAAACGAGTTGATTTGATAGCGTATGCGGTTGAATATGTAATAACAAATTCGAATTAAAAAAGGTTAGCGATGTATATCCGATTTAGTTTGTGACGCAGTACGATGAATAAATGACACATCGCAAAGAAGTCGAAAATATGCATTTTTTACGATTTAACTTTACGATAAAGGCCACAAGTAATTACGATTTTGACTAAAAATATAGGAATATACGATAGTATTTCAACGGCAGCATAATTAATCATCAATTAAAAGAGAGATTTGAGCAATAAAAAATGAAAAAAGTGCCATTAAATTATTAAGGCCTGTGCCAACAAATAATGTGTGATCAGCATTAAAAAATTAGGAATGAGCAATAAAAGATGAGAAAAGATCTTCGGATAATCTAATTGTGACCGGTAAATCTGTCAAATAAAGCAACAGCTATTAGTATATGTGCAATTAAATATGGCAGTATTTCCGCCAAATTATGTAATTTGAGCACTAAACTATTCGCATATGTCTTTTAATTTTGTTGGATTTTCCCATAAAAACAGTAAAATGAGCAATGGATATTTATTTATCCATTGCTCATTTTACTGTTTTTATGGGAAAATCCAACAAAATTAAAAGACATATGCGAATAGTTTAGTGCTCAAATTACATAATTTGGCGGAAATACTGCCATATTTAATTGCACATATACTAATAGCTGTTGCTTTATTTGATAGATTTACCGGTCACAATTAGATTATCCGAAGATCTTTTCTCATCTTTTATTGCTCATTCCTAATTTTTTAATGCTGATCACACATTATTTGTTGGCACAGGCCTTAATAATTTAGTGGCACTTTTTTCATTTTTTGGTGCTTTTTCTGAATTACTAAGTGCAGGTAAATATTTTAGTCGTATTTCAACACTGTTATACGACTTGTGGTTGTCTGGGTGGAATATATCGATATTTAAATTTAATGTTTTATGGCGCATGAAATGTTGCTAGCGGTTTTATTGTTTACGCCTTCCCGCTTTAAGCAAGGGTAAAGTTTAAAAATTTAATATATAGTTCAACATATTGTTTTTACTGCACTATGGTGATTTATATGTCGATGCCATCAACGTTTGAGAATAAATCAAGCGTTTTATTTTGAAAAGTAAATACATTCATAGTAATCCTTAACCCTTATGTGATCGACAGAGTACTCGGGTACTTTTGCATGTTTTACATTACGCAATTTCGTAGTTTATTTTAAAACAGCAAGCTGAAATTCAGTGATCTTGATGAAAGTTGGAAGGCAACATTTCGTAAAGAAGCAAGGAGGCTGAAGGGGCGGGGAGACTTGGACTTTTTTTTACCGTTAAGTGATCGACAGGGTAACCGGGTACCCACCAAATTCAAATGATTATAACTCTGGCTATTGTTGACCTATTGAAATGCTTTTGGCACCGTTTGATTTAAAAACTCATTTGCTACAACGTCATTAATAAAAATGGCCATTTGAATTCATCTGATTTCCGTGGCCACTCAAGGCTTCACAGGAACCTGTTCCGCAATTACTGTTCCGAGGACAAATCATCAAATGGGCCCTAAACGTTGAGAAATTTCCTACTGGAGAAATTTCATGAATTTAGATACGCATATTGCCAAAGTCTCCTCCTAAATACGTTCATGACCACTCTAGGCCACAAGCGAAACTGTTACAGAATGTTCATCGCAGGAACAAGGCGGCATATCGTCCTGAATGGAATAGAAATAGTGTCTGGAATTATTCCATAGATTTTGTCATCTATTCCCGGAAATTCAATAGAAGTTTTTAAAATAGTGTCTCCGTTCCGGAAAAAAAAGAATCAAAATTGGTCAATAGCCAGAGTTATATTCATTTTGATACCGTAGGTACTCAAATTTTTCTAAATTCACCTGAGTATTTATTTGCAACAGAGACCTCTTATTTATACCATTTATATGTGATTATATTGGTTTACCTGTTTCCTTCCTATAAAAAATAATGCTCTTTGAAGAAATTGTAATTTTTTAAATTAATTTGCGATGTTTTTCTAACGAATCCATGAAAATAAGTTCTTTCTTCGTTGAAGTGTGAATTAAGGCAAATTTGTCGAAGACATCGTTAACTTGAAATGAAAAATACTAAATATTGTTCAGAAAAATACTATCTTTTTCAGGACCACCCTACCTTGAAGTGTAAAAATGATCATTATTTATGACACAAAAGACCTACGACTATGGTTTCTGCAACAAAGTTGCTTCAAATTTAATAAGAAACAACTCTGTAGAATACTGTATAGCGCTACGTCAAGAAATGTGAGAGATATAATTTTTATTTCATTATATTCAAGGACCTGAAACTAATGTCAAATTAAAGCCCTTAACATAAACTGCAACTTTGCTCAAGACAATTTTGTCCTAAAGTTGCATCTTCACAGTGAAAGTAATTTATTCCTGCTATTTTTTTTTTGGCCCAGTGTGCAGTGGAAGTTGTGAGTCCACAAGCAATTGCGTTCAAACAGCCTTAGCTCCAGTGTACGCAGAGTTATCTGTATAATACTCTAATAACGGGTGGCAATTAAAATATTGGAATTTTTTCGAGGCCTCTATGCTCAACAACAAACGAGCTCAGACAGAAATAAGAGTGTGTATGCGTTAGCTCTTTCTCTCCTCTTTCTGCTAGTATTTTCTGTTTTGTTTATGCTTGCTCAGTTTTGCTCAAAATGCCGTCGAAACAAGAAGTATTTCGCGAGCGCGTTGTACAGTTCTACGAACTGCACAGAAATCACGGCAAAACGTATACGGTACAACATTTTAAAAGCAAAAATGTTGCGACTTCGACTGTTTACCATATCCTTAGATCCCCAACAACTGCTCGCAAGCAAGGTAGTGGAAGACCAGCCAAAATTAAGGACGCAAAAGGACTTCGTTCTCTTTCTCGTGCCTTCAACAACAAGGATTCACTGAGCCAACGGGATGCCGCAAAAAAGTTCAACTGTTCTCACCAGTACATCTGCAAAACATTGAAAAGAGTTGGAATAAAGTGCCGAAAGAAGACACGAGCTCCGGAATATACTGATGCACAGATTTCAACGCTGAAATCTCAATGCCGTTGGTTGATTAAAAATTATTCCGGAAAAAGTGTTGTTTTGGACGACGAAAGCTACTTCCCTCTTTCGAAGACGCAGATTCCCGGAAACGATCGATACTATTCAACGGATAGTTCTACTACACCTCCGAACATAAAATATAAGTTTAAACATAAGTTTGAACAGAAAGTGATGCTGTACATTGCCATTTCCGAGAAAGGCATTTCTAAGCCATGGTTCAAGACCTCTGGTTTGGCAATCAATCAAGATGTGTACCAGAACGAATGTTTGAAGAAAATTTTGATCCCGTTTCCAAGGATGGTTCCAATCGTATCATATATCATTCGTTGCACGCTCTTCTTTGATTCAATAGACGCACACAATGAGAAGTTCTGCTTCACCTCTCAAACCGAAAACGGATGGGCCTGGGTACGCATTGAATGAACATAGCATGAATTTCGTCGCCTGCCAATTGTATGCGTGTTCATCACTGCTTGCTTGTACAATTTATTGATTCGTTCGTTGGCTTCTGTTAGTGATTCATTTTCGTTTCCTGATTCGATTGTGTGCTAGTGCTCGAAGCTTCCGATCGAATCACTTGGTGATTGTGTGGTACCGCGTTCAGAGCAAAAACGGATCGGAAGCCGAAAAGCACAGTGTAGCCAGTATAAACAGTGGGAAAAACAGGAAATATGTAGCAACTAAACGCCAAATATTAACAGAAGGTGACATGTTTTCTTTAGGCTAGTATTTTCTGTTTTGGTACGGATGCAGTATCTTCCCTGTCCGGTACAAAAGATTTTTCATATGACAGAAAACAAAAAATTATGCATTCTTGTGGAAATAGAAAATAAGCTAATGTTTGTTCAACGAACGATAATCGACCATATGGATATTATGGGGCCAATTATAGAAATCGAGTCGACCGTCACTTTGCTCGACAGACCGATTTTGCTATTACAGATGTCGAGATCGACGAAATTTTGTCGAGTTGGTCGACTCAACCGATCGCTCAGAAACTAGTGAGTGATCTGTCACATTTTGTCGTTTAAGAGTTTGTTTTGATCTGCGATTTTTATCGATTCGTGGTAATTCGTTTAGTAAGATAAGAAATAAACTAAACCAGTTTTTTTGCAGGTGAGTGACAAGAAAAACAATTTACTTCTAGCAAAAAATGTATAATCCTTTTAAAAACAAAACAAATTACCGTCAGTTTGAATAGCTCATTGAACTAATTAAATTTAATGTGGATATCGTAAGAGGCCTTGTGGCAAGGAGCCAGTCAAACTTATGCTCAACAGAGAGTGGTAGGAACCAAGAGCTCAATTCATTAGGACCACCAATGAACCTTGAGTCGGAATAACAAAAAGTAAATTTCATTTTCTCGTTTGTGATCCTAACATTAGTTCGCAAACCCAGACGGAAACTCAGAACAGTAGTAAATGTGATGAGCTTTTTAAATTAATCTCAGAACTTTGGGTTTTTCCTAAGGTACTTCTAAACGCCTTATTTCAGTACATTTGCACATGGGATAAGAAAATCGACCCACGAGTTAAGTGTTTTATAAAAATAGTCCTAGATTTCTTGAAGCATAGAAAGAAAAGCTCTTAGCAGTTCAAGAAGGGATATACCGAAAAATTCAGGACCAAACATCTTCGAAGTTCAAGATCATATTTCCCAGAAGTTAAGGACAGAACTTCCCAGAAAATCAGAAGAGGACTTCTCAGAACTTCATTAAGAAGTTTAGGGGAGACGATTTCTTGGAAGTTTGGAACATTCCCGAGGTTTTGGAGTTTTCTCAGACGTCAGGAAAAAAAAACTTTCCCGAAGTTCAGGAAGAAACTAACCAGGGAGGGCGTTATCTAATATTTCTCACAAATTCAGGACAAAAAAAGCTCAGAACGTCCTGGAAATTGAAGAGAGAATTTCTCTGAAGTTCAGGGAAAGGCTTATCAGAAGTTCCAAAACAAACTTCCAAATGTTACTTTCCAGAAATGCTAGAGAGCTTTCCCAAAGTTCAAAAGAGAACATTTCTGAATTTCAGAATTTAAGAATGAGGATTTCTCAAAGTTCATGAAGAAACCTCTTCAAAGAAAAGAAAGAAACTTTCAAGAAGAATAGTGGGTACTTCCTAGTAGTTTGAGCAAGATTTTTTTCAGAATTTCAAAAGCAAACTTCACATAAGGGCAGGAGAAAACTTCCCAAAAGATCAAAAAAAGTACTTCTTAGAAATTCAGGAAGAAACTTTCAACAAATTTAAGGGAATTCTCCTAGAAATTCTACAGCAGACTTTTCCAAAGTTTTGATAAAATTTTCCTCGTAGTTCAGGATGAGACTTATCAGATGTTCAAATAGAATAAGCTCGTAATCAATCATAAGAGCAAGAGAGCTTTCCTGAAGCTCAGAATCGAACATTTTAGAAGTTCAAAATGAGGCTCGAAGCTCAAAGTCTCGAAGCTCAGGAATACCAAAAGTTTGGGTAGTTACTTCTGAGAAAAACAGGATGAAACTTTTCAGAAGTATATGAGATACTTACTAGTAGCTAAAGTTGAAATTTTTCAGAGATTCAGGAGCAAACTTATCCGAAGTTCAGAAGACAACTATCATAAAGTTTCCAAGCGGACTTCTCAGAAATTTAGGAACAAACTTCCAAGAAATTTAAGAATATTTTTCAAGAAATTTTTGAGAGAAAATTCCCAGAGTTTTGGAGAGGTTTTCCTTGCAGTTAAGGATGGGACTCGTCAGAAGTTTAGACAGTAACTAAGTTCAGCAAAAAAAAATATGAACTGTTCCTGGAAGGTGAGGTTGGGTTGTTAGATGTATATTTACAAGAAAATCAGGAGTGACTGTCTAGACGTTCCTGAGGAAACTTGATTAAAGTTTAGGAGAAAATATCCCAGAATTTTGACAGCAAAGAGCTTTGTCGAAGATCAGAAAAGAGCTTCCCTGAAATTCAAGGGAAAATCACTGACAAACAGAAGAAGCAGTCAATACTAAAATCATTCATATGACCGTAATGATATTCATTGCTCATGGCACCATATAAAAATATGGTGAACACCATCTCCCCAACCGTTCCCATCGTTCTTTGAGCTAGCAACCTCATGTAGGAATCACAATTCCTTGGTTTCCATCTCACCTCGTTTGAGAGATTTGATCGTCAAGAAAACTTCGCTGAAATTTAGCAGAGAAGTATAATATAAAAAAACAAGAAGCTTAGCAAATCATCAATATCAAAAAAGTTTTGAAAATTCTTCCAAAGTTCAAAGAATCCTCCAAAAATAAAAAATAAAATCCTCGATTCTGGAAAAGTCCCTACTCAGGATACCAGAAGGTTAGGAAAAAGATTGAATGCTTTACCAGAAGATAAAATCGTTAAAATGAGACCGATCAACGCATATCCAAACAGCAACCTTTTATGTTAAATGTTTAAAGAATTATGTAGTACTGTCAATGGCTTCAGTATCATCACGTATAAATTGGTGATGACTAGATAATAACCCCTCTTCTGTATCATTTTTGAAATATGTATATTGAAACTTGTCCACATATTAATTAATAACTTCCCCGCAAGGTATTTCAAATCGCAACATTGGCTCAGCGCCCCAATGAGTTTTTCTGAATAACAAAACCATTAGAGAAATTCACAAAACAAGAGTGAAAAATGTCAATCCCTGTTCTTCAGCTCTCAAAAATGATAGCTAAATTGATGAAAGTCCCGAATTACTACATGATGTAAAATTTCAAATACATTTGGAAAAGCTTCAACATTATAGTTAACAGTTGACCTCCGTTATCGACTCGATCCGTTTCAGTCGGTTTCTGTAATGTGCAATTTTACTCGACTCGACAGTGACAAGTGTCGAGTTGAGTTGCTCGACTGGACTTCTATAATGAACCCCTATACCCCTTTCAACTGAAATCTCGATAACGGATTGTCTCACATGTTATGTGATATAAAATTCATAAGATGTTCATAACATATTGTGTCAGTAGTCCTGAAAAATTGTCACAGCTTATCGGCTACCTGTGACAGAAAAATTAAAAAGATCAATCGAGTAGGTCGATTTTTTCCAGACGGTACAGACTTAACAAAACTTCCAACACTGTCATTCGAACCAAAAGACAATGAAAGATTCTGTTCAAATGAATGCTATCATCTCTCGTCTCCGAACATTATCATCTGGCGATCCTACTGGGTCGTATTTCCATAGCCACTCAATCAACGAAGAGTGAATCACAAGTAGGCAGAGCTGTTGTCCATTCGACTTGCGTGGTGAAATGAAGTAATCTACAAAACGTATAATCTTGTTCACTCTCTGAGTTCCTGCGTATGATGCCTTTACCAATACAATCATCGATACGGTTGTTTCAAGCACGGATAAGAATAAATAATTTTCACTGATTTTTTCGGCAGTCACCAACACTGCCCGTTTCTACAAAAACATCATGCTGATGGACAATACGTGTTTTGGCCGGATAAAGCGTCATCACATTACGCCATAAAAACACAACCGTTTCTGAATACCCATTCGATCCCATTTGTACCCAAAAACCACAACCTGACAAATCTGCCTCAGTGTCGCCCAATCGAAGATTTCTTCGGGCTTTTGAGTTCCTTGGTGTACAAAAATAACTGGAGAGCCACGAGTTTCAAACAGTTGATTTGTAAAATCAAGAGATGCATTCGCAAAGTTGACATGGAGGCCGTACAACGCTCCTGTTCCGACATCAAACGGAAGCTTCGCCGAACATCCGATTACGGACCGTTTTCAAATGTTCACTAATTTTTTTTCAACAATGGATAATGTATCCTTTATTTGAATAAATCAGATCTTCTTCAACTATGTTTGTCTTTTTTTGACAGCTTGAGAAAGAAATTCCAAAATTTTAGTTGCCACCCGTTAAGACCGGATATTGTCTACGGGAATGAGACGTGGACAATGCTTGAGGACTTGGACTTGTTGAGTGACGCGTGTTAAGAACCATCTCTGGCGGAGTGTTGAAGAACGAAGTCTGTTGGCGAAGGATGAACCATGAGCTCACGCAACTTGCTGCAACCCTAGTATTCGTAAGGTAGTGAAATCTGGACGAATGTGTTGAGCAGGACATGTTGCGAGAATTTTGGACAACTGTCCGGCAAAAATTGAGTTCAATTACGAGGGGTGCAACGAGCAAGTTGGTTAGAAAAGGTAGAGCAAGATCTAGGAAGTACAAGGTGTACACGGGATAGGAAGCTTTTTCCTCATTTAAAGACATATATTATATATTATTTTATTTTATTTTATTTTATTGACGTATAAGGGGGCGAGGCGACAGGTCACCAGTATGAGTACAAGAACTCAAACCTTACATAATACATCAGGGGATAGTTGAATGGGCTACGCAACGTTTCTTCCCATGGGGGATTTGAATTTTGCGGGATACACTATTAGTGCACACTAGAAGTGTACAATGATATTGCATCACTACCCACAGGATTGGGGAGGGGGGGATAATTGTTGACATGTAAGGCTGTAGCGAGAAGAGTATACATCAATCATTTGCAAATATCTAGAGTTTTTTTTTTCATTGGACGAATCTGCAATTGAGAGACTCTCTTTGATTACTTTCTCTTTCATTCATATTCCATTCAGCGTTACATTTTACATTCAACTATTTGTAGAGTATGGTAGCCAGCACTGTTGTGTTTATATCTGTACTAAAGAATCCCTCAAAAAATTTATAATGGCGCTGTAGTAAATGAAAGAGAGCGAGAGATGAGAGAGCCTCTCATTGTTAGATTCGCCTTTTTGAAAAAAAAATCCTAGATATAATCTATTACCTTGTGATTAACTGTCAACGATATCTTCCAAAATACCTGTTTTGCTTGATATTACTTTAATTCAGAACTTGTTCTCTCGTTTCAAGATGAGATTTTGCTTCTTGTTTGGAGGGTTGGTCTTGAAATTTGTTCTGAGTTCTTCAGCAAAACTTCTTTTTGATGACAAGGTAATTCGCTTATTGTCGATGCGTACTTTAAAAGCTTTTGATAGGTTGAGAGGGGTAATACATTTATTACTTATCTTAATTTTTAGCTTGCGTCTGTTGTGACTAGTTCATTCGATCCGTGTAATGTTTCGTTAGAAACAGACAGGATTTTTCATCCAGTTTCGGGGGCTTTGTTTTGAATTTTATTTGAAATTCTTCAAAAGGACTTCATCTTGATGACGTAGTATATCGTCAATTGCCGATGCGCACTGCAAGAGCTCCACTTTTCTTCAAAATTTGGTATCTAGAATGAAGAAAGCAAAATCGCCTCACGGTAGAAAGCTTTGATACAAGCATAGCATCTTGGGTTACCATTTCCATGTTCATCTCATCTCATAGCAATTCGCACAATTCGAAAACGAAAGATCGACGCGTAACCATCGGATTTCTAACTTTTTATTTAAGTTTAATGTTATTTATTTTTGGAAGTTGAAAGTAACTTAATAACAAAAGGAACAAATTCATTCACATATCGAACTCCTATAATTCCGAATATTATGAATAATGGATCATGAGATGAATAATGGAACAGGCTCCCCTTGTGATAATGCTTTCCAAAAGTGCGCTAGGTTGTGATAATAAAGTATGCAGATTTTTCAACTGCGTTTATATGATCAAGTGCAACATTCCAACTATTCGCAAATTCTGTACAAGACCATCGATCACTATCTCAGTATAATAATGTTTGTCGATAGGAAATACTGGAGGATTTTCAGATGCATTTTTGGGCTGCATTATCACTGATCTGGCAACACTAGTGTGCTTCTTTCCAAAATGGTAAAGAACCAGACCAGCCCTGGGACCTGGCAGTTGAAGTTAAACTACCTCAAGGTTTTGCCAGAGCCCAGGGCATTTAAAGACATATATTATAATTCAAAAATTAACATTGTTAATACTCATCTCTGCAAACGTCGGTGATGTAGTGGTAAGCGTGACTGCCATTTTGCACCCCAGTGGGTCTGCGTTCAATCTCTGACGACGTCGGTGGTTTTCCTGGGGCGAAAAAATCTGGTCACGCCTTCCTTCGGGTGGGTAGTAAAGCTGGGACCAACGTCATGAGTAGTTAGTTAGGTGGTGGAGTCGTCTCCCTGGTGTCGGTGATTTTCACCATGTGAGGAAATATGCCGACGGAAAAAAAATCTCGTCAAATCTATCATGATAGATACGTATATTTCATCTACAATGTGCAGACTTCTTCGGTGTCGTGTGCTAATAACTCGACACTGAAGAACTCTGCACATTGTAGACGAAATTCGGGTATCTGCCAAGATAAGTAATAAAAGTAGTTGAAATTAAATGGAAAATACTAATTTTTCTTCTCATTGCTAGTTACAGGTATTCCACTAAAACGACTCATGCTTTCTTACTTAAATGTGGTTTGTCGCTAGTTGTGAACAGGAAAAATACGAATTAAAAAAAAAGTCTTGATGTGGAAAATAGATCTCTTTATATTATTTTATCGTTTCTGCAATAATTTAACCCGTAGAAGCAATCATCATGCCTCTCCACATTTTAATTATCGTGGATCCAACGACATTTTTAGCTAAGCAATCAAATGAGCTTTCAACAATGCTTATCGACGACGTAATCTTTCTTCGCCATTCAAATTAACGCTGCATTAATTAAAGCTGCATCGACAATCAAGCCGAAGTTGACTTTATCACTATCAAGCTGCACTTTTTAAACGCAAGGCATTCCGTTGGTTGCTTGATAGTCACCGTGCGTCTGGCGTGCGCCCGTATCTAATAACAGCGCTCAGCATCAACTAACGAACGGTTTGTGGCGTTTAAATCAAACCGAAATACATTACCATAATAAATGTTTGAATGGGAAGTGTTGTATGCATTGAATTTCCACTCACTCACCGTAAGTATTATCCATTTAGCACTATACCTACCAGCCAAACAGCCAGCCGGGGCTCCCATATCGATAAATCAGCACTTGGAGTTTCCCTTCCCTCGAGAGCCTATTACTGCCGCTTGGACGAGTGACGATGTATACGAGTGTTACACTAGCCATAATCGATTGTGGAAATCTCGCGCCTATCTAAATCGATCTCTCGTTAATCTAAAGAGTATACGGCTGTTAACATGCCTCCTTACCTGGGTTAATGCTAAAGTTGAAAACCAACCAGTGTGTAATGGGAGAAACTTTGTACTTATTTGCACAGCGGAACTACCGATTCCCTGTGGTTGACGTTTACCGATGATTAAGTAATGTAGTGCAAGTTATATATTCAAAGAAAACTCGTTTCGAAATCAGTCGATATTCGAATGTTACTCATTGTCAGCGACTGAACCCGAAGCTACAATTATTCGAAAGAAGGTTCGAATGCACCCGTACGAGATTCGCTCGCTAGCTGCCGGAGACTGTATGGAGACATCAGTTCATTCTCTGTATGTATCTTTTTCTCATTCCTTAACAGAAGCTGAAAAGGGGGAAATAATGTTTATTGCACATATATAATTCGATCCAATTAGACACGTTAAGGTCACCCGGTTTGCCATTTAGAGCTCCCTTCTTTACGTGAACACGTTCGTCAGTACGTGCGGCACTGGTAGGTTGAAGAAATCGGCTGTTAATCGGCTGTTAAAGCTTCTTGGATGAAGTTGCACACGCTGCCTAGGTATAATATTTGGGGGAAAATTTGATTCTGAGGTTCTTCTAGATTCACTTTATTGTTTTCAAATTGGAAACTGTCAACCAGCTAGTAAAGGCCTACTAGATTCTTTGAAGCCCTTAACGGCGTGATCATTTTAAATCCAAGCAACCCATCATCTCCAACATGGAAGGGCTTTACTTTCTTACTTCGGCATCACAGAGAGGAATCGGTGCCGGAGAACTTTTTCACTATCCTAAATTATGCACCCCCTCTCAAGAAACTCTACTCTGTCTTGCGGTTGACCTTTCACCCGTCAGGAGGTCCCGAATTTCACAGCTCATCCACCGTTTTCCGTCGGTCGTCGTCGTCGTCGTTCGTTGGCAAGAAGCAACTTGAGAAAACTTCACCAGAAGCGCACTATCACCATCCCGCTAGCTCGGGCGCATCGCGTACAAATTGTATATTATTTATGATGACCGGGGAAATTTATGGTCAAAGTTTTCTTATTCTCCGGAAGAAATGGAAAACCAACTGGGGAAAAGAATGGTATGCTTAATATTCTTCGCTTCCTACTATTTGCAAACCGCTTCCGTCGTTGTACACTCATCGATGGAGGCAGATGGCGAGAGGGACAGGGAAATATCCTGAAAAAAAACAAAAACTTTCCAAAAGACAAACAGACGGTATGATCTGCAAAACGATGTCGGATTCAGTCGCGGGAAAATATAAACACGTGCGCTTCTTCGAGCGAACGCGTGCAAGGCCCAGCGGGATGCGATATCCAGGTTAAGCTCTTTTCGTTCTGCGTTCTTATTTTTTTCTTTCTTTTTCGCTTTTTCGCAATGTCACAACTCCCAGTAAAACGGCTGGCTACGGTGCTTGCATCTTGGACACTTGGAAGGGCCAACGTTTATGGAGAGGCTTAGGAGGAATTCTTATTTTGACAGTTGACAATGATCCCCGTCTTTGGAAGGAAAACCGAGGAGAGTTGGGTGTGTATGATAAATTGGTGTCCAGTGGAGCCAGCTAGCCAGTAGAGATTGTAATGAAAACGGGTAAGGATTATGACTGTCTACTTATTGGAGTGCTGTTTACGCTGATAAAACGATGCATTTTTTTCGATTGAAGAGTTTTCAAAAAGTGGTATATTCGTGAATATTAGAGGTAATCCAGTTTGGCTAAACAACAGTGAAATGGTGAAGATCTTTTACAGATGTCATTCTTTCAAAAACCATGTGCTCGGTACGCCAGCTCCTAAGACTATCAACAGTGACATAATCAGGCCTACTGATCTAATTAATGTCTTGTAGATGGTCAACTTTGTAGTTCGGCGAACTTTGTTAGCGTCCTTTGGAGTCCAAAGTAGGCACGCATTCCAGTCATAATGTGCCTTTGTATTTCTCTGCTTGTGTCGTTATCAGCGGTCCCAAATAAATCAAGATACACGAACTCATATACTACCTCAATCTCATCACCATCAATCTGAATTAAAATATTTTATAATATTTCATTTTCTCATTATCAAATTTTATATTTAATTTCTTTTTCGTACATAATAATTGAAATCGGTTCTTCACGTAAAGCATACATATCAAAGACGTTTCGAATTGCATATATACCATGTTTGAAACGGTTTTGCAGGAAATTTATTGAGATTTTTCAATAAAATGTTTCTTAAATTAAATAATGTCGAATTACATTCCAAAAAGGCCAAAAACTCTGAAGAAAGCGATGGAATGCTACTCTTAATCGCTTTTGATCGAAAACGGTCAAACTGAGAAAAAAGATTGTCGGTAAATGTTTTGCTGTGCTGTTTTGTTTTCTTTTTTAAAACACTTGATAAAACATCATCTTATGAAAAAGTAACGCAAGTTTTGTATATTTTCGCAAATGCTCTTAGATTTGAAAAAATATAGTTTCCGCGATGATTTTTTCTCCATTATATCGGCTGAGGAAAAGTTAGAAGGCACAATGTTCTA
Organism: Aedes japonicus; assembly: GCA_034211315.2. NCBI lineage: Eukaryota > Metazoa > Arthropoda > Insecta > Diptera > Culicidae > Aedes > Aedes japonicus. The sequence goes on from JASCZW010004926.1 coordinate 508,761, forward strand.
TAACAATTCTAAAAATAATCTCTAATACAGATTTTAATGAAAACTATCTATAAATCTCTGATGAATTATTGAATAGTTTTTTTTTATATTTTAAATTGTCCATTTCATTATCTAGAACTAAGTTCAAGACGCCAAATCAATGAGACAAACCATTCGCGGCCTATTATTTTGTTTAGACAAACCATTCATTTTGCTATACGTCCTTCTACAAAATTGGTTGATATTGAACATTATTACCTGATGATGCCAAATTATATGGAACGTTTAAGCAAAATTTACACCAAATAAAAAGAAATATTAAGAAAACCCGATTGACATCTCTCTATGGAAATGCTCACCGTTCTCACAAACACCGTCAAAAATGTTCCTACGTACATAACAATAATGTTCATGTTTGTATATGGTTGGGGATTGTTAAGAAATATTTCGTGTAAAATTATGTGATGATGATGATGATGATGATGATGTGAACTACCATCTAGTGTAGCAAAGCAACTTCCTATAGCACTGGACTGTTTTAATTAAACGATTTGATCAAGGTTATACTGTGGTAAATGTGTCATCATGTTCCTGTATGCAGGGCCAAAAACGTACTGTAGGCCCGTAAGCAGATACACTTACGCGTAATCCAAAGCTACAGGGGTCTAAAGAGAATTTCCTTCCAGAAACAAGTTCACATGAACCACACCAAAACCGAGCCCTCGACTAGTAAAATGTCATACTAGATCGGGAGAAGAGCCCGCCCTATTTTCACGAAATGTTAACAACAGGAAGTTGGCAGTCCCACTCTTCCTATCCAATTCGCTTCAATCGGGTGCTCTGATGGTCCCTCCCTTTATCCCAACATATAGCAGAGAAATAAATATGGTTTGCTTACCTTGATTTAGAAATCATCTCACCCTGACGCTGAAGATTATGGTACTACTTAATTTGTTATAAAGCATATGGAATATCCTTAATAATTCCACACTACCACTCTCGCCCGTGACTAAGAGGAACATACAATTTCAGTGCTGTCAATCCATTTTTCGTGTAAAATTATGTCTCCCGAAAAAGACACATACGCAATTCGACGAAAGATGTGTTCGATTGAATTTATTTTCTCATCTTTTTCAACACATTTTTTTTGTGCTAAAGGACGCTTGTATGTGTCGGTCTTAGGGATAGAAATTTACGTGAGATTTTGGATGTGTGTAAGTACACAACTTTCGGAAATGTCAAGTGCTTGCAAGAACATGTGGAGCCTCATCCACGTCCCTTGCAACTTGCAGGTCAAAAATGTGTTTACGTTTTTCAGCGTCTTACACATGGTACATACTTAGATTTTATACAGAAATCTGTAAAATTTTACCAAACTCTCATCAGCTGAACGTACGGTAAGAATTTTTTTTACCGGATTTTACCAAACGTTCAGCTGTTGAGAATTCGGTAAAATTTTACAGATTTCTGTAAATAATCTGAGTGTGTAAACACAGTATTTAAGAGAATGAAGTTTGCCAGACCTCAAGGTTTTGTAATCCACAGTAAATAGTTCCATACTTCTAACGATGATAATTTTTCTGCTGCAGTTGTTATCAGACGTCACCATAGATCCGAGGTACAATCGGTATTTACACATCTCGGATTTGTCTCCGTAAATTGTCACCATTTGGCCTATATTAGACTGATCTGATCATGCTCAGATTATCCTGCCAACAGAAACATGGCCTTGAGCACATCTACCGTTACACAGATAGAAAGAAACACTTAATTTTCTGCGTTATCTAAGGCATTAAGAAAATGCAAGATTTGTCATAAATAAAGGGGATATTTCATGTAAACTTAACCCATATATACTAGAATCCGTTCTTCTGTATGAAAGATTGTATACTATGTTGTATGCTGTATGAAAGATTGCAATTAATTGCGATGTTAACGCTTGCTTTGGCTTGAAATTATATGTGCGTAAATTTTAGGCGTCTGTCAAAATTCATGATAGTTTTCTGTGAAGTCTAACAATTTTACATTACTTTTCTTATCATCAATCGCCTGGAACATTCTTCCAACAATGTCCACGTCGTCAGCGAAAAAAATGAACTTAATGGATCAAAAATCACAAGGCTTAAGAACAAACTATTCACGTTTCATAACACCTTCTGGGGCAACGTATAGTAGAAGACGCATGCAGCCTTGTCGTAGTCCTTGCAGTGTTGCAAACGAGTCCGATAAACCACGCAAATTCCTCACACAGCACTGTTTACCATACATCATAGGCTTGATAAATCTTGTCAGTTTTCTGGAAGCTGTTGTTTTTTTTTTTCATGAAGTTCTGTAGTACAACACGATCAATAGTATCGTATGTGGCCATGATCTCGATTAGTTTTTGGTTTTTGCGTACTTGGTATTTGCGGCATTATTGCAGAATCAACCCGAATTGATCACCGTCCCACAAAATTGATTGGATAGCTTCCAAACTTATAAATTTATTTCAAGTGGCGATAGAAGGCGGAAAACTATCTGAAAGCTCACTACTTTGGTCCCGCTGAGAACAGTGAATAGTTCTAAAATTCCAACTTGTCGCCCTTTTTGGGCATATAACTCTCTTTCACCAGCATTTCCATTTATTACAGTGTTGCGCCTTTCACTGATAACATGATGTCATCCGCAAAGCCAACGATCGCTACGCATGTGGGCAGCTTCAGCGTCAGCACCCCGTTGTACATCCCGTTCCAAAGTGTTGGGCCAAAAATGGAACCTAATGGAACTCCCGCCGTAATGTTCACTGATTTGGTCTCGTAGGTAAGAACCTGGTTCTGAAAGTAACTTATCCAAATTCTGCACAGGTAACTAGGGACCCTCATTCTGTACAACGACTCGGCAATAATCTCTCAGCTGGCGCTGTTGAAGGACTTCTTAAAGTTGATCGCTACAACAGCGCAATATCGATCGCCTCTCCACTTCTGTTTGGATCCCTTTACGGCTGTCTCGACCACTGTCCTAATGGCATCCACCATAGACTTCCCTTTCTGGGAACCGAATTGCATCCTCGATAGCCCGTGCTCGCTCTCAGGAAATTTCGTCAGCCTGTTGAGGATGATCCTCTCCAGGAGTTACCCAAGCGTATCCAATTGACATATTGGCCTATACGATGCTGGATCCTCCGGAGCTTCCTGGCTTCGGCAGCAACACTAATTTCTGTATTTTCCACCTGTCCGGGATATGGCCTTCCTCTAGACATTTCTGTAGCACATCCCTGAATCGCCACTTTCAGAGCCACGTAAGAAATTCGATCCGGTCCGGGTGCCTTCCTCACCTTAAGCCTTTTCGCCACTGCCACGAGCTCCTCGTTTGAAACTTGCATGCCCTAGAAATTACTTCTTTCTTCCTCGCCGTGTGGTGTACGTGGCCAGGTCGTTGGATCGTGTGTCGGGAAAAGTCCATCTACGATAACCTTCAATTTTGCTGGACATAGCAATACGTGACATGCCAATACGGTACGCATTGCCCTAGGCGTTAACATCAGTGGCTCAGCACAGCTCCTTGTAGCAGTTCGTATTGCTCAGTCATATCTCTCGTTTTAATTTGGTCCTGGCCACTCGGAACACCACCTTATGTACCTCCCTGTCTGCTGCGGTTTCAGCTCTCTGGACACGTCTTCGGGATCTGAGACATCTAACGTGAAGGATGCTGAGTTGCTCATTTCATCAGTAAGCTGGGCGCCGCTTGTTGCTCAGCTCCAGTTTCCTCGGCATGGTTGCGTCGCATGCCCATACTAACGTTTTCGTCAGTTCGTCCGCGTTCCGGTGTGAGAGTTTGTTGTCGACTCGAAATGCCTCAACAAAGAGTTCCTTGTCGAAGACCTTCGTTTTTTACATCCGCACACAACTTTTTGTCCATCGTATCGCTACAGGATTTCGCTGGCCAATGCTATACCGGATCACTAGATGGTCGCTATGCGTATACTGCTCTAGCTCAGACTCTAGCAGGTTGCACCCTTTAGCGTTGGTACATCTGCTGCCCCAATCCATAGCCCAAGCATTGAGGTCTCCTGCGATGACGACCGGTCATCTTCTGATGAGCTTTTCAGTCAGTGCATCCAGCATCTGGTGGAACTGCTCCATGGTTGCTTTGTACAGTCCGACGCCCTTACTTCGCTCCCGACGAGGCCTAGGCATCTGCTTCTTCTTCTCTCCTAACGTTTTCGCTTGCTGCTGATTTTTATCATACTTGTCTTTCTGGTTGCCGACAGTGCACCATTCACTGTCTTTTCCTTTTTCCTCATCGTTTTTTACCTTTTTCAGCTCTTCCTCATCTCCTGGTGTGTCCCTTTTCTTTTCTCCGAGCGTGGATTCTGGGGTTCCTTTGGTGTCTGCTGTGCATCAACCGTTGCCTTTTGGCTGTTCTCAAAAACTCTTTTGGCAGTTTCTGCTCTCATCATCAGTGCGTCCTGCTCGAGTTCGGCTGCAATCACGGCCGATTTGACACGTGTCACCATTTTTTTGATTTCCATGTGGACGTTGTGCCTATCCTTTACATAATCATAGAGCTTGTCGATCCGGTTTCTAGCTACCTCCATTGCGTCTTTTTTCCACACACTGTCCCCTCAAGTTGCGCTACTGCTGCGTTGTGGGGTGAACAGCTGGGTCAGAAACCCCTGTGATTTGCTACTGCTGGTACTTGCGTTTTGCCTTCGTTGTTTATTTATTTGTTTATTTTCCTCCGATGTCCTATATTTTGTTGGGTCCCTCCTCCGAACCGCTACTTCCACACGTTGTAGATAGTCGCGATAGTGATTCCATGGTTATTTTTGAATCAGGGAGGCCATGCTAGGGTTAACTCGGTCCTTCATGAGGACCGTCCTCAATGCTGGATCGGCGTAAGTCAGAAATGTAACATCTGAGCCTACAACCCACCACTTAAAGTGACAAGCTTCGAACGTATCAGGAGGCCTGTCAAGGTTTAACCGGGGGCAGCAGCATTACTATCTAACATTGAGCTACTACGAGAAACCGGAGTTGCCCAGGAATACGCGCAACAGCTAGAACCAGCCCTACCAACGGAAGAGCAGCTTGGCGCTGCTACTCTTGAGGATGGCTGGAGAAATATTCGAACCGCCATTGTTAGCACTGCATTAGTGACACTAGGTACTTCTGCACCGAACCGAAAAATGACTGGTTTGATAGCGAATGCAAGCAGTTAGTAGAGGAGCAGAATGCAGCACGCGCGAGAATGCTGCAACACCGTACGAGAGCGAATGTGGAACAGTATAGACAGGCACGGAACAGACAAAATTCTATTCTTCGAAGTAAAAAGCGCCAGAGGAAAGATCGAGACCGCGAAGAAATGGAGGCACTGTACCGTGCTAACGACACGCGCAAATTCTATGGAAAGTTGAACAGCTCTCGCAAAGGCTACGTACCACAAGCTGATACGTGCAGACACCTGGATGGCAACCTTCTCACAGGAGAGTTTGAGGTGATTGAAAAATGGCGAACGAAAATGGCTCGGTAATTAATCTAGGAACACGCGCAGAAGATGACAGAACCCCGACCCTTCAGGGAGTTGAAGAGGAAATTGATCGGTTGAAAAACAACAAAGCCGCTGGTGATGACCAACTCCCAAGCGAGCTATTAAAATACGGTGGTGGAGCACTGGCCAGAGCGCTGCACTGGGTAATTACCAAGATTTGGGAGGGGGAATTTTTACCGGAGGATTGGATGGAGGGAATAGTGTGTCCCATCTATAAAAAGGTGACAAGCTGGATTGCTGCAATTGTCGTGCGATCACGCTACTGAGTGCTGCCTACGAGTTGCTCTCCCAAATACTATGCCGCCGCCTGTCACCAATTGCAAAGGAGTTCGTGGGGCAATACCAAGCCGGATTCATGGGTGCCCGTGCTACTACGGACCAGATTTCCGCGATTCGGCAAGTGCTGCAGAAATGTCACGAATACAACGTGCCGACACATCATCTTTTCATCGATTTCAAATCAGCGTATGATACAATCGATCGAGACCAGCTATGGCAAATCATGCACGAATATGGATTTCTGGAAAAACTGACGCGGTTGATCAAAGCAACGATGGATCGAGTGATGTGTGTCGTCCGAGTATCAGTCTCGGAGAGAGTTACGGCAAGGTGATGGATTGTCGTGTTTGTTGTTTAACATTGCACTGGAGGGTGTTGTTTGAAGAGCTGGGATAGACACGAGTGGCACGATCTTCAGGAAGTCTGTCCAACTATTTGGCTTCGCCGACGACGTTGATATCGTAGCACGTAACTTTAAGACGATGGCGGAAATGTACATCAGACTTAAGGCTGAAGCTGGTAGGATTGGGCTTAATATTAATGCGTTGAAAACAAAATACATGAAGGGAAGAGGCTCACGAGAAGACAATGTCAGCCTCCTACCACGAGTTCAGATCGACGGTGATGAAATCGAGGTAGTAGACGAATTCGTGTATCTGGGCTCATTGATGACCGATAACGACACCAGCAGAGAAATACAAAGGCGCATTATGGCTGGCAATCGTGCCTTCTTTGGACTCCGAAGGACGCTAAGATCGAACAAAGTTCGCCTAACCAACCTAAAGTTGACCATCTACAAGACAGACCGGTAGTTCTCTACGGCCACGAAACATGAACATTGCTAGTGGAGGACCAACGCGCCCTTGGAGTCTTTGAATGGAAGGTGCTGCGTACCATCTACGGTAGAGTGCAGATGGAAGACGGAACGTGGAGGAGGCGAATGAACCACGAATTGCACCAGTTGCTGGGAGAACCTCCCATCGTACACATCGCAGAAATTGGTCGACCACGATGGGCTGGGCATGTCGTTAGAATGTCGGACGACAGCCCTGTGAAAATGGTTCTCGAAAACAAGAAGAAGAGGCGCGCAACGAGCAAGGTGGATCCATCAAGTAGAAGGCAACCTGCGGACCCTCTGGAGACAGCGAGGCTGGCGAGTGGCAGCCATGGACCGAATAGAATGGAGACAACTTCTGTGTACAGCAGAGGCCACGCCGGCCTTAGTCTGATTGGTAAGGTAAGTAAGCAGCATTACTATCCTACTTGTCATTTCTGGAAGGTGCCACTCTACCATACTGAGCAAGCAGAATAGCCCGACTACCAACCCTGCGCGTTAAATTCAATCCGTTGATCCATGTCGTATCCTTATTCGATGCTTTGACCAGTATGCCGTAATTTCTCACTGGTTTTGATCCTAATGTGCCGGTTAGCACTCCTGGATTACCGAGCAACTACTGAAGCGGTATGAATGAAACAACAACGAAATGTAAGGTACTTTGTTCCCATACGCAGCTTTTGAATTTTATGGAAATCGGTTTTCTTGTTCCGGAGATACTCTTGTGGAAGTGACAGATTTCCAACTTTGTTCAAAACTTATTTTGCGTCGTCTCCAATTACACGAGAATTCAAAAATAGGTCCAATGGTGATCATATTAAAAATCCAAAACCATATTGGCAACATCCGGGATAATGTTCTGGCTTTCCCGGGAATGTGGCCTGATTCGGATTTGGTTCAAAACCCATCATACGACACACCGAATAACATGAGAAGTTTTCAAAACTATAAATGCCCACATCAAGGCTTGCATTCAAAGTACTGTTTGGAAAGTTTAAAATGGGTCAGATCTCACGATGGGTGGTCAAATTATGGTTTTTATAATCAAATAATTTTACATGGCATTGAGATCGAGTTTTCTTTAGTAAACCATTTGTAATTTTAACTGGCCACTGCATGGTCCTCCGCAGCATCCGAAACATCCAGAATATATCAAGAGCGAGCATCATTTATGTTCTAGTGGGCAGCGATTTGTACGGTTTTACAATTTTACAATTTTTGTCTCGCTGCGTCGAATGTTATAAAACATTTGGTCCTCAGGACCTCGCATCAAAAGTTTTACAAGAGATCTGCAAACCTCTCTTTTGTGAGAAGGGTAAAATGAATACATATATTGGAATAAATCATTACAATCATTCAAATGACTTGACGTCTTGACATCTTATTCCAGTCATCACTGGTCCATGAAATGTGGTCGTGGGCCCACTCCAATCTTTTTTTTTTTTTTTTTAATATTTTGCAAACAACCATGACTTCTTAAGTGCTACTCTGCCCTTAAGAACTTTCGTATCGACGATTTCAAAAGGATTGTGATGTCAGTTCAATGGAATACTCGCTTTCAATCTGTTTCGCTTCACCTTCTTCACGATAGTTCTGTCAATTCAGCCAGTTGTCTTTGAAGAACGCCACTATCGTTTAGCTGGTGAGATAGAATCACGTTTTTTATACATCTGCATGCAATCTTAGCAACCGTATCTTTGTGCAGCTGGACAATATCTGCCATATCACGGAGGCGTTTTGTGATGTTCAAGAATCAAATTTCGGATGCTGGTCGAAATTTGTGCTTTTTTGGGCATTTTGCAACAAATAACTATAATTGTTATGTTTTGTATTCGCCGTGCGTGTAGTAACGATTATGATCTAGAAGGAGATGTTCGCTCATTACCATGAAGCACCAAGAGTGGACATTAATGTTTTTCACTTTCACGTTTTTTAAACATTATTTTTTTTTTAAACTTTTTTGAGCGTATTAGTAGAACGATTGTGATTGGGAAACTCGAGGGGGAAGTCGAGCACTCGACACTGAAGAAGTCTGTAAGTAGCAGACGAAATAGGCCTATCTGTCAAAAGATAAGCTCATAGTAGAATTAAAAAGAATTTGCTCGCGTTTACCAGCGAAAATTTAAAAAAGTGTTTCAAGGTTTTATTTTTTATTTTTTCAAAAGTGATCAAATAAAGTGTTAATTTTAAAATCTCCAAGTTTCCCAATGATTAATGTTTTTTGCTAGAATGAAAGATACGAAGAGAAAGTGTTGAAAGTTCCGTCAGTGTACGGCAGGTTGGAAATAGAACAGATGTTTTTGAAAATTGAGCAAAAGGGCATGTGTACAGTGGTACTCGAACCAAAGACGTCATGTTTTGCCTAACATCCCACTGCGGGGTAGGTCGGGGCACGAACGAGTCCGCCACCTCAACAGACTAAAAAAGACGTTTTGAAGGCGCTCATATACAACTGATGGCTTTGTGATAGGTGTTCTAGCGATATATTGTGTGCAATTTGTTTTAATGCGGAATTGTTATTTTTGTTTTGCTTACTCTAACTTAGCTTTGTAAAATCTATTTTAAGACTTTTTTAACTTTTTGTATCGAAAGGAATCATTGTGCAGTGAAGAGTTGAGACGTGTTTTCTATTCACAGAGCAGAATGATTGATTTCTTGCCTTCCCATCATTCACAGTATTATTCACAAGATTGAAACCCTTGATGTCAGTTAGATGAACAAATTAATCCTCGCCAGGACCTTAGCTAATGAGAGCCGAATTCAGCCACTTTCGATTGCAGATCTTCGGGCAGATAAGTTGGATGTGACTGCCATTGCAAGCTGGATTATTCTCACTCAGAAGAAATATCCAAGTTTCCATAAGGCTGTTAGTTCTAAGCTGGTCTTCATTCATCGATATAATCGATGAAGATGCTGTCACCGATGAATTCTCTTTTAAAGCTAAGATTGCGTTAATTTCAACAGTCTAACTACTTCCTGGAGAAAAACTGGTAAATGGTCATAAGCAAAGCAACAAACAACAATTGTTTACAACTACCACCAACACCTCCTTTAGCGCCAACGGTGAGTCAGCTTCAGTAGCAAATTTATCCCACCAACTAGCCGATCTAGTGGGGAAAAAAACTTTCCGAATTGTACTTACTAAGTCCGGTGAAAATACGTGAAGTACTCAACCACCGCACGATATACTTTTCAACATAAACTACGCAGAAACTACCCTGCTCATGCAGTTCGTTGCTAAATCCAATTATAAGTTAATTCTTAAGTACCACCTTGCATAATTCTACATTTTCAAATGAATCCAATATTTTTCCTCCCTCCAGCGCTTGGACCCGGAACGGCACTACTTCAAAGGTTGGCCTGATAACGCAACGATTGTAAAGTTGCAGAAAAAAGCCCAACCTACCTACAGCTATAGCGTACCCGTATAAAGCACCCAAGCAAGGAGCGAAAATAGCAATAAAACATGAATGGCAATTCGTTTTCATTTCGGACCATTCAGCACCAAACCAGAGCCAAAGGAGAGTCGGTCTTTGCGACAGAGAGGTTCCTTTAGGCCAACGCCGCCGACCACAATGTAGCTTTCCACCCGATAGGAACACCCTCCATCCATAGCCGGTGCAACAGCGCTGCTGTACGGTAGCTTTCGTGTCCAACTTAATTCGAACCATTTTTCAACTGCTTCCAAGCATGAACGGACCTACCAAGAGAAGGCTACTCCGAAGGTACTAGCTCCAATATGAAAGTGCAGCTGCAGAAACGGAGAAAAAAGTGGTACCCATTGCTGCAATTGCTGCACACACTCTATTCAAATGGTCCCTGGCTGGGAGTCAACGACGACGACGACGACGACAACGACTATGTGTGCAAAAGGAATAAGCTGAAATTATGTGTACATTTAGCACGACCTCTAGCCAGTCAAAAAATACACAAACCAGCAGTCAAAATGTTCAAGATAAACCGACCTCTGCTTCCATCTCAGCCTATGTTAGTTGGGAACTCTTAACCATTTCCTGCTTCAGGATTGTTTGGTCGTTGGATTGCTTTTTCCTCGACTGTCGGCCACTTTTTTGGTCTCTTTTCTCGGTCCCAGTGGTGCCATTATTGCCAGGCCGGAGTTAACCGAAAGAAATAGAACCGGACTACACGTTGATAGTGTATATGCGCTAGGGTCCGAACATTGGTTCGGCCAAAGTTTGAACGCGCATTAGTAAACATGGAACATGTGTACGAAATTAGTTATTATTTAGGTTGTACACGTGAGGTTTTTTGGGCGGCCACTGGCTGGTTTGACCACGAATGTGTGAATCATACGGCGTGGTGCAATTGTTGATTCTTGGCAAATAAGGATGTTGTGCTTTAAGAAAAAAAAAACGTAATCAGCATTGCACCCATTTAATCCATGAAAGATATTCATGTCTATTCATTATGCTATTGAACGGGGAAGATTAGTCATTTGAACACATAAAAGCTTGTATTGAAATTTAATGTTACGCGTGTAGTACCACTAGCAGTACCACATGCAGAACTTAAAATTCAGGTGTCATTGACTCAACATTGTCTCCTCCTTTTCATTTCTTAGAAAAAAATGTAACTGAACTGACTTTCGTTTTTATATTACAGGTGTTCATAGATGTTCTTTTTTCCGTACTGTCGTTTTTCGATACGGCTGATTTGCATTTACAGTGACCGGCACAAAAAAAAGATCCACCCATAATGATTGTACACATGTATACGGAATTTGTACAGTAGGTATGTAAAAAAAGTTTGCCCACCCCTACCGACAAATTGTCCTGTTTTGCGGTTGACAAGTGAGCTGTTTATATGAATGTTATATGATTTATTCAGTTTCTTGTGCTTATCAATTTGTCATTGCATTAACATCACAATTTTCTTCCTTTGAAAAACTATGGTGTAATCAATAGAACGATAAAAAAATATACGCAAAAAAAATTATCCACCTGAATATCGTTAATAACATTTCAGAGTGTACCTAAAGAATGTGCACACCAAAAAGTAGTCAACGGGAAATTAGTGGTATTAAATGGAAAATACGAGAAAATCAAAAGTAAATCATTTATTTAAGACTTCATAAAAATACAAATATAAAACATATACAGTTAAGTCAATTTGACCTGTTATATCCAAATGCCCGCACCTTTCGTTTGACACCTTCCATCAGTTTTTGCACAGTGTCATTTGTCACCAATTTTGCAGCTTTCTGCCAGTTACGCCTGAAGCTTTTCTCATCAATTGCTACGCTATTCGTTTTTCGAAGATTCCTCTTGACCAGAGCCCAAAACTTTTCGATCGGACGGAGTTCTGGCGAATTTGGCGGAATGCAATAATTTGGGACAATATTTACACCATTAGCAATGTACCAATTTTTAGCCAGTTTTCCATAGTGGCAAGATGCCAGGTCAGGCCAGAACAGCACCGAACCGTTGTGTTCCCGAATGAACGGCAACAGTCGTTTATTCAGACACTCTTTTAAGTTAATTTGTCCATTTAGAGTGCCAGTCGTGATGAAGATGTCGCTTCTGAGACCGCATCCACATATTGCCTGCCTTACGAGGTATTTTTTTGGGAACTTCGACAATTTTTTTTGCTTAAAACGATCAGCAACATTTCCTCTTTGCAACGAGGTATAAAACTGTAGTCCCGGTATCTGCTTAAAGTCAGCTTTGCAATATGTTTCGTCGTCCAATATTATGCAGTCGTATTCCTTCAGCATAGTGTCATATAATTTTCTCGATCGAGATTTTGCGCTCTTGTTCTGGCTGTCGTTACGATTTGGAGCAACACCTACTTTGAATGATTTCAAGCCTGCACTTTTCTTCACTTTCTGGACGAACGATGGAGACATTTTCACTTTTTTCGCCACATCACGAGCGGAGATATTCGGTTTCTTCTTAAATTCTTTAATCACTTGCTTCCTCTCTGCGACGAAACGAGAATCATGGTTACCTCCGGAACCGACCTTTCTCTTTAAAGTTAAGCGCTGCTGAAAGTTTTTTAGCACTTTAGTAACCGTCGATTTTGCGATTTTTAATGACTTGGCAATATCGCCGTGCGACATATCTGGATTTTCCACTCTTTTGTGCAAAGTTGCTTCGCGCACGCGTTCTTGATTCGACGCCATTTTACTGAATAAAGGTTACTGTAGCCAAACGACGTCTTCATCATAGCACACATACATTAATATTCTTGTAGTAGTGATCGGATTAGCAAAGCGTACACGGAGAAGACTGAATTAGGGCATTTCCGACGACTACTTTTTGGTGTGCCCATTCTTTATTACGCGATACCTGTCACTTTAACGAATGTGAACATTGTAAACAGCGCACATTGTAAACAGCGCACATTGCTTCGTTTGGTGCATTTGTATATCAAAGTTTAAGTAATTTAGATTAAAAATGCCCTAAAACCCATAAATTTCGTTAAGTGTCCGAAAAGTGCTAATAATTGAAAATAATGCTACTTGGGTCTGATGGTATCACAAGAAAATGGCGGAAGACCGATGAAAGCTTGAAAAAGGAGTGTTTAAGGCCGACAGTCAAACATGGTGGGGGTAAATTCTTGTAACATCATTAATTGTCATATCATCCAGATTTTTCATTGTCTAGGTAGGTTCGTGATTTAGTGCTCGATGGCATAGTGTGGTGTTGAAGAGCTTGAATTCATTGACGGAGTGGAGGAAGGTGAAGCAAGTTTATCTGGACATCTTTTCTTCTTCTTCTTTTATTTTTGAGAGGGACTTTAACCCTTCGGGTCATTCATCCCTGAAATATCTGGACATATTGAAGCGAAAACTTCCAGCAACCGTTCGAAAACTAAAAATGGGCCAAATATTCACATTCTAGCAAGATCCCGACCCAAAGTATACGTCAAAACTGGTATCGAAATGGTTCAACGAATGAAAAATCGACCTTTTGGAGTGACCAGCACAGTATTTTGACCTTAAAAACATGATGTTGTTTTTGAGAAGGAAATAATTTCTCATCACCATGAGGCTCTAGGAGTAGACAGCATTTTTTTGCTAGAACAAAGTTGTAAAGAGAATGTATTGATAGTTCCGTTAGCTCACGGCAGGCTGTGAAAATTGAATAGAAGTAGTTTGAAATTGAGCGGAGGGCATTGTGAGGTAGTATTTCGAAACAGGAACACAAGTTTTTACCAAGCATCCCCATGCGGGGTAGGTCAAGGCATGATCGAATACATAACCTTGACTGACCTTGACCTTGACTTGACTAGCCAGTCAAGCGAAAAATTCGGTAAGAAGGTTATGGTTTGGCAGGCAATATGCGAGTGTGGTAAAACATCTAGTCCGTACATCACAACGGAGACGATGAACACTCAGAAATACGTTAAGGAATGTCTCCAGAAGCGAATTGCCAATGATCAGGCAGCACGAAGGTCAAGTAGTGTTTTTTTGCATATCTTTTTTCTATCGTTTTATTGAAGATTGAGGTATGCCTCGCTGAAAATCTGACGTTTTGATTTTTCTGTAACGTGTTTTTCTCAATCCGCGAATTTTGTAATGTAATATTTGAAAATGGTGATGTTTTCAGCGAAAGTTCAATTCCAAGTGTGTTTAATAAAATTTATCGGAGAAAGTATTGGCTAGCAGAAAAGCAGAAACGTTGACGAGATGAATCTTGGTAGGCCTCAAAACAAAATAAGCAAAACCGTACATTTCTCCACAAACTTCTTGTTCATCGCAGTTGAATATTTGATTGTTCGTGAAAATAAGTGCATCTGCGTATAAATGGAGGGACTAATTATATTCACTGATATTAAAAAACTCAACAAAAGCCTGAAGCAGAAGATGAACGTGCTGCCCCATATAAACCCCTATCTGTTTGTGGAAACCTGCAAGAAACAGAAGTCGGAAGACTCCGTTTCGTCTTGTTTTGATTAAAACCAGAAACAGCATCGCGGGTGAGATGGGTATTGTTCATTGCTGGTTCGGGCGGTTTTTAGATCGGACACAGGATCAAATGGAATTCAGCTAAGTTCTTTCTATATTTTTGATACCAGAATTGTTTAAGCTCTCGTAGCGCAAGTTGTGTAGTGGGGAAAATTCCGTTAATCGTACATACATTTTTTTGGCCGTTTGATTCAATTTAAAGCTATTTGCAAAACATGGATGCGTGTATATGTTCGTGTCATGTTTAAGTGTATGTGTGTGAGCGCGTGTGTGTTGGTCGGCGTGTCTTTATTCTCTTTTCAGAAAGCGAGTAATGGCACTATTACCATAAGCCATAAAAGGCTAGGACAAAAGTTAGTGCTTATGTCCCAACCGATAGACAAGCTATCACGCAATAAAAGGCACTACACCCTTGTAATTGGAGGCTGGATACAAGTAGGAAACGCCTGTGTTCCAGACCAGTACAACGGACCACAAAAAAGTGCATTAACTTTCTTAGCTTCATCACTCCCAGAGACTTATATCGTATAAATATACAGATGCTTCCTCGCCAAGGAAAGCCTCCCGCACAATCCCGTCCAATTTCCAACTCCAGATGTCTATGAAGCTACTACGAATTCTCGGCATCTATTTAAGAAGATATGTAACCAACACTTCCCTGTCATCCCTATTGATCAAAGAGGCCTGGTCAGGTGTTATGAAAAGAGATCATGGCGCTCTTCTGGCACTTCCATCGTCTCGTCAACAGCCAATCCAGAATAGTGAATGATCGGAAAATGCAATGCTATGCTATGCCAATTTTTCTCAATCGTTCTATTGATCATACCATAGTGTTTTAAAGAAGCAAAATATCATAATAGAAAAATAATTTCTACGCGGTACGACATAAGAAAGGATCCATTTTATATTTTAACGAAAAAATATGGAAATCAACCATTGTCGAAAAGTTTATACTCAATGTGTCCTCCCTTAGCTTCAATGACCATCTACAACCGCTTTGACTTGCTTTCCACCTAGTTTTTGAAATGTTGTGGATCCAAATCATTCCAGCCCTACTCCAATGCAGTAAAATAGGTTTGTTTGTGCGTTACACTGTTTTTTTCCACTTTGTTATGGAGAATCGCTCAAAGATTCTCAATCGGCTTCAAATCGGGACTCTGGGGTGGATGTTCCAAGGTCATTCGACAGGAACGGCATAAAGGAAATGATGTAGAAGGAGATGTTCGCTCATCACCATGAGACACCAAGAGGCACCATTAACGCCCTTCGCTTCGTATCAATCCATTCCCGAATACACAAGTATTTGAAAGGTATTATACCATTTATCGTTTCATAATTATTAAAGTTACCTTCCAACAATTATAAACTGAAGATAAAGTGCATCATATCGATGATATATGTTATGGTAAATCATATCAAGAAGTATCGTTACCATACAAAAAATGACTTTTTCGCAAACAAAATCTCCAGTATATAGTATAACAAAATACAGTAAATAATTAGTGAATGATATTTTTTTCTGCAGTTTTACTTTAGATAGTATCGTTCAATTCTGGTTATATCATATAATTTTTTTTTTCAACCATTACGATATGTTTTAACATAATTTAATAATAAATACGATATAAAGAGATAATAGATATCGTTACAGTAGAGTAATATTATATGAGAATTTTAATCATGATGATAGCTGCTACAATCATGATACAATAATGAGTAATATTTTTCCGGTTTTTTTTTCTCGCATACCAAGTAAATAAAAACACACCTTTGATGTTGGCATTTGTTTTATTAAAAGCCTTTCGTAGTGAAAAATGTACAGAAATTGAGGGGATATAACTAAAAAATACTAGCAAAATAAATATAAACCAAAGAAAAGGTAATCCAACACAAAAAACACATTGATTTATGGAACTTTAAGTAAACTAGGATATGTTAGAAATACCATAATGAAAGATCGGCGGACTCAAAAACTGCAAAAATTGCAAAGAAAGGTATATTATTAAAGTCAACAATACTGTTCACAAGTGGATTAAAATTCAGCTAGCAAGTAAAATCTACTTAATTAAATTGCAACATACCCTTCACGTAGACTGGTAAAACCGCTCCCTTACAAATACATATTAAACTGATCAGTATTATATCATGAGTCATAAATTTTCAGATAATAACCTCAAATTAAGTATTGTTAAAACAGTTTCCTGTTTTTTTTTTTTGTTTATCGTGACCCTAATTCATATCCTTTCTCTGTTATATCATACTATGAATGAGCAAGAGATATACGATACGGCACTGTTAATATCTTGTTTATGAAATTATTATCATATATTGAATACGCTATTTATGGTTGTTTAAAGTTTAAGGTCATAAAAAATCCGAACAAGAATTATTTCAAATTAAGCTGCAAAATTTAAAATAACTGCCCCACATTTTTAACATCCATTTATTCTGCCCGCCGTGGTTTCGATTTAGTTTTCAGAATGATAGAACAGTTAACCAAATTTCCACGAACGGAAAGCTACATCAACGATGGGCTTCAACAGAATAGATAGCGTCGCTATCAAATGACATTTCATCGTTTCAGTTCATTTTCATCCCGATTTTTTTTCTCTTGTCTCGTCTCCATTTCCCAATGCCATCAACGTGAGTGGTGGTGAATCAGACGAAGTCGTAAAAAAAAATATCGTCCGGATCTATTTTCAAATGCAAAGAGTAATATGATTGAATTTGTTTTAAATTTAATTAAATAAAATGATCGTAAAATGGTTAAATTATGCGCCATAAATCTAATTCTAGGTCAGCCAACAGTCGCGAAACTGCAACCGTCCCCCGGCGCGGCGACTGTCCCGTAGAATGCAATGAGTTGGAATGGAGGGGGGGGGGGGGGGGTTATAGTTTTGGTGTTGTTGTTGTTGTTGTTGTTGTTGTTGTTGTTGGTTCTCATTGTCATGGTTGGAGGATGGAGTCCATGGGGACTGCAATTTGTGATTGTGATGCGCTTCTGATCTGCCGCACCCGATGCTTCTGGCTGGGACATAGAGAACAAGGAAAGTGGGTGTGGAAATTGACTAGAAAAATATGTTCGGAATAGACGGAATTCAGATGTCAGACGACGGTGCGGTCGTGTTTGTTGTTATTGTTATTAGGAGAGTGGTCTGAATATGTGTAACCATCCGATGACTGAATGAGCACACCGCCACGGCGCCGGCATCGACCATGCCGTTCTGTTGTTGTAGGGAAATAAATTAATATGATATCTTTATAGCGCAGCAAGTCAATTGAATAATTGAGTTTGTTCAAGGAGACTGGGAAAACAATCACGCACGTGTGGATTAGTCACATTGGTTTGATGACAAGGAATCATGTAAATCAATCCTAATCATCGGGTGAATGTGCCGGCGCGTTCGGTTGGAGTGGATTTCGTGTAAATTCGATTCCCCTAATTGCTTGAACACAATCGCAGATCCATCGAACGACAACCTCCAACAGAGTGAGTCAAGATCATCCATTTTTAGTTCAAGTACCACTTGTCGAGAACCGAAGGCCACGATTGTAGGCAATAGTGCTTGTGAGTTGCTTGCACAAAAACATACAATCACATTTGTAGAACTAGTTTTTCACCAGTTTAGTGCTCCGTAAATGGAGTGCCAATTGCCGCTTCCCTGCAGCATATGTTACAACTTACAAGCATATCGTTTCGAGCCTAATGTTTCTATATGGGTGCTGCTGTTGCTGTGTTGCTTCCACTTGAAGCATATCATATCTACACCCCGCTAAACTCACAGCTGACGGGCGCTACTTGAACGACACTTTTTCCGCTTACGGCAATGATTTAGTTGGACGTTCTTGCCAGCGGACTGCTTGAAGCGACTAATTTTATTACAAAAACATCGCTTGATTGCTATACCGTTCGACCAACCTTCGCCGAACCTTTCCGAGTGTAGTAGCGCAACCGGGGCAAACAAGTTGCAGCAGCTGTTGATGTATTGCACTTCGTTTTGTACAAATTAGATAAATCCAATCATATAAATCATAATTTACAATCTAATATGATTAATTTTCAACCGCCCGGAGGTGCTGGCGCTTTTCGTTGAGCGATTGCTAAGGGTGCTGTTAGGAAATGTAGGCAAGCATTGCGGTAGTGAACTTGGTATGTAATGTTTTTTCCTAGTTGGAAATGGACATGGAAATCATCGGTTTTGCTAGAGGCATTGTCTA
Organism: Aedes japonicus; assembly: GCA_034211315.2. NCBI lineage: Eukaryota > Metazoa > Arthropoda > Insecta > Diptera > Culicidae > Aedes > Aedes japonicus. The sequence continues at coordinate 527,531 of JASCZW010004926.1, forward strand.
TCCGACTGTCATTTGAGCAGTGGCTAGTAACAAGCTAAAGTCGAGCATAATTTACTGCGTTGAACCGAATAGCATTGTAAATTGAATGCCAACCACCCGATTGGTGTTTATATATAGTGGGTAGTTATTTCTTAACCATTTTCTAACATTTTGTTGCATTTTTATGCATTATTTCTGTTGTCAGCTTAACAAGAATAGGTCCATTAGGTCGTAGACTATTACTTCGAGGACCGTAAAGCCGACTGTGTCACTAGGCCAAATTTAAGAAGGTACTAGAGGTAGGGTACCAAATTTAAGAAGGTATAAGCTTGAGCGTGATTTTCCAATAAAGATTTATGTATGGGAGCTAATTCCTCCATAGAACCATGAGCCAGTTCTTTTTTTTAAAATTGTTGTTTGATTATCAACATTTTCATCCCTGGGCTGGTTCATCTCCCACCGTAGTCACTCAAATACCCTTTTGGTATTGTTGTAACTAGTCTGTGAGATTTGAACTCGTGACTTTGGCGTGAGAGGTTGTAACGCTATACGTTTTGTATCGGTTTAGCATGCCATAAAAAATTACACCTTCTTTTATAAGGCAAGGCAGTTTAAGTATAATATAATTATAAAAACTCGGATTTATGTTAGTGTGCCTTAGATAGAATTTTGCTATAAGAGCCAAAAAGTATAGATAGCTATATTTCATTATGGCAGATAATTTCGGCAGGCGCCAAACGTCATTCTTTTTATTTTTCAAGCATAAAGACTTCGATTTTTAGAAAGACAACCTTTCAGGGCCGGTAGCGGAATAAGGGATAAATGATAGTGACTTTAGTGACTAAAATAATAAAAATAGTGACCAAATAGTGACCAAATAGTGACGAACAAGTGATTTCCAAATTTAAGTATTTTTCAATATTTTATACATTTGTTTTATAAGTTGAATAAGTACAGTAAAAATTAACTAAGTGATTACCCCCGTTTGCAAATAATAAATAATACTGCAGCGCAGAATCTCTTTTTTCTTTGTAAAGAAGCGACGTAATCAAGCGCGACCTGCGAGCTCCACGACCTGCTACACTTGGTACGCAGCTCGTTTTTGCGAGGATGGGCCTATTCGCATAGTTGTAACGCCCTCCAGCATGGTCTGTGCTAGAATTACTTCTGACATATCTTGCTCAAGAAGTTCAGGAAGAAAAAATAAATGCCTTGTTAAAAGTGTAAAACGTTGTTTCAGAAAATTGTACCTTTGCATACGTATTATTAAATTCTCGTTGATAAACGTTTAATATGTTTTTATCTTTCTGGAATGTTCAAGGTTATCCAAGATGAACCAGAGCTTCGAACTTCAGATCTACAGATGTAACAGAAGCTTTCAGAGCTGTATAAAATTCCGATATGTATTCAGACATATTCCATAAACCTTTTGGAATCAAAAGCCATTCTCTGAAAACTTGATGATGTTCTAGGTCATCGAAACTGACCTTGAGTTCGGAACATAAGATCGACAGTAGTAACTATAGCTTTTTGGGCTGTACAAAATTACGCTACGTGTTAAACTATATGTAATTTTCGAACGTAAAGAAAAAAACACCATGAGATGAACGGGGATAACCTAAGTCATCCAAACTATGCTTGAGTTCAGAACACAAGATCTACAGTTGTAACATTATGTGTGTAGAGTTTGTAAAGGGACAGTATGTATTTATATTGACTGAATAGTGTGGAAGGCTTACAGACATAATGCGACAATCTTGGGATATTCCAAACTGTATTTAAGTTCAAAACATTAGATCTACCGTTGTAACAACAGTTTTTTGAGCTATATATTGGGATTCAAACATATTCAATGAATCTTTTGGAAGGGCAACACTCATTATTTTATAAATTTGAGATCCTCTAGAAAATCCAAGCCGTCCTAGAGTTCGTAACTTGAAATATACTGTAGTAACAGTAGTTTTTTGGGCTATACAAAGTACCGTCACGAATTCAGGTATATTAAGTGAATATTTTCAAACGTAAAAATACATAAGAAGATGATCTTGGGATGGTCTAGGTCATCCAAACTGTCTGAGGGTTCAGAACTGAAAATTTAAGTAAATTTTAGGCAATACAAAGAGACAATAAATATTTAAACCTATTCAACAAATATTCATAAAGAAAAAAAAAAAAAACATTACAAAGCAATATGATATGTTCTAGGTCATCCAAACTGTCATTGAGAACATAGAGCCAACAGATGTAACGAAAATGAATATTTTGGAAGAACAACAGACATTATGAAATAATCTTCTGATGTTCTAGGTTATCCAAAGTTTCCTGGAATTCAAAATTAAAAATCTACAGGCGAAGATTTTAAACATTGTAGCTTAAAATCACCAGCTGTTTTGGACTTAGCAGAGTAGCAATATGTATTTGACCAAATCAAGTGAGTCTTTTGGAATATAATGAGATATCTTGGGAACTGATCTTGAGTTCAGAACTTCCGATATGCAGTAGCAACCGTAGCTTTTTGGGCTATACGAAGCTACGATAAATTTTCAAACAAATTCAATGAATATTTCAAAACGTCCTCAGACGTCAAAGGATAACCTTGCTAGCTTCACTTATTTCAAACTGTCCTTCAAAATTTAAGGTCTACAATTGTAACAATAGCTCTAAGGGCTATACAAAGTTAAGTTAGTTAGTTTGGCATAGAATATCCAACGATTATCTCATAGTGTCAGTTGTCTTCCAGGACATTCATTGAATATATTTGAATACCTATCATATTATGGTCAAGCGAATATAGCTACTGTTACAGCTGTTCATCTTTAGTTCTGATCTCCTGGGCAGTTTGGACGACCAAGTACATCTCAAAAAAATATATGCTACTTTATTCAATCATTTCTATGTTCTTGAAATTGCTTGTTTAAATAGCCCTGAAAGGCCAGGTAGCAAGTTCTTAATATAGTAATCTGGGCCGACTGTTCTAAGGAAGTGAAGTATTCGCAGGCTACAAAGTGGGCCTATAAACTCAAACGACTGTGGTTTGCATCAACCCTTCCAGAACAGCGTACATCAGATGTATGAGTGGTTATTCCCTCTAGAAGAAACCTTATTGAAAGGTATTATTGAAATAGATCAGCATGCTTAACAATAGCTTGTAAACTTTATCAAATTTTTTTAGATCAGATTTTAGGCCCGCCTTTCGAGGTAATCAAACGGAGGAGTGAAGATCGCAAGAAATTTGTGCGAATTTTTCCCTCTGTTCCCTCTGGGTTCCCGTTAAAACCTCTGTGTAAACGATACCGAGAGCGCGTTCCAGTGAACCGTTGTCAAGTGTCGGACACTGAACCGGACCTCACCCCAAAACATAGTAGTCTCGCTTAACCCCGCCCGGTCATAGCGGAAAGGTACGCGAAGCCGGGTCGCCTGGGAAAGCGGGCTCTTTATCTTTATCTTTATCTTTATCTTTATTTGGAGCGGTTAAAGTTTGAAGTTTGGTATGTTTTAGTTGAAACCACGCGATAATAAAGCTCACATTACACTGAGTTTCCGTTTTTCCGTTTTCTCGAAGTTCTTTCGAATTTAAAACTTTCAATTTTCTGTTTTCTTTTTCAATTTAGATGTTGTCTTTAAGACATAGAACTTGGATTTTCTCGTAATATTTGAGAACAACAGAAAATAGTTGCGATTGAAGGTGCGCAAGATAGCTGAGACAGTATGCATCTCAAAAGACCACGAGGGTCATATACAATTTTGGGCATGAGAAAATAGTCAGCAAAAAGGTTTGCTCTCTCCGAACAATAAGTGGAGCAGTGGAGCCAATTTACAGTCGAAACAGTGAACTTCACCCAGCAAACGTGCTTCGAAAAGCTGAAGATTGTCCTATTAGCTAGTAAGGTGATAGTCATAATTTTTTGGGATTCTGGGAAGGTGTGATCTACATTGGTTACCTGAAGAAGTACCAAACCCGTGCGATTTATTTTTGTTTCCAAATATAATGATGGCATTTTTGGGTGTTTTTCGTAACTTGTCTGGGAGTGAGATTAGAACTCGTGGCTAGGCGTCGCTCCCTGTTTGCAAACTGGAAAAATTCAACTCGCGGGCAAAATATGGAGACGAAAAAGAAGGTCAACGCCGCCACAGAAGCCTATTTTGTAGACATCGAGAAAACCAATTTTCAATACGGGTTATCGCTGAGACAAGTATATCGAGCTTTAAAGAGACTATATTGAAAAATAAATCCCTAATTTTCTTCTTTTTCTTTTGTAGGCTAAGAACTTATCTGACTGCCCGTTTACGAAAGGAACTTTGTAGTCACATCTGAGCAACGAGGCTCAAATTTTGTGACGAATGGTACTTACAGGAACCTGAACTTATCTGATTTATATTTTCTATGCCCAAAATTAAAACAAAGCACTGTAATGCAATTTTGCATGATTTTGTTATTTTTTTTGAAAGATATCGTGAGTTGAAGAGAGAATGAAATACTTGCAAAAATTTGCTTTAAAAATATCCGATGTGGTCCGGTGGTGTAGTTTATTAGTAAATAGTAAAAAGTAGTGATATAAATAAAACATAAATAAAACAGAGATGCAAAAGATATTCCGAAAGAAGAGAAGCAACGCATCAAAATTTTCCATATGCATGGTGAAAATTCAACTGTTACGAACGTTAATAAAAGTATTCGGTGAAAGTTTGTCGACAGCCAGGAAAGCTGGCTGGAGGCCCAGCGACGACAAAAAGAGTTGCCCGCTGTTTCGAGCGGTACTCCAACCTCTCTGGCCGAGATGTCGCATAGAAGCTGGGAGTGGCGCCTTCAACCATGGATAGAGCTAAAAAACGAGCTGGACTGTCGACTAACAAGAAAGTGGTGACTTCAAATCGCGACGATAAACAAAACACGTTGGCCAAAGCACGATCGCGAAAGTTGTACACGACGATGCTGACGAAGTTTGATTGCGTGGTACAAGACGATGAAACTTACGTCAAGGCAGACTTTAAACAGCTGGACAGGGATTTTATACGGTAATCGCAAGGGGAAAGGTTACATATATTTTCAAGCACATTAAACTGTCAAAATGTGCGAAGAAATATCTGGTGTGGCAGGCCAACTGTACCTGTGGCTTGAAGAGCAACGTTTTCATTGCAAGAGGAACCGTCAACCAGGAAATTTGTCTGAGCGAGTGCCAACAAGAACGTCTACTGCCTTTCCCGAAGCGACACAATTGTTTCGTTCTATTTTGGCCGGATTTGGCATCTTGCCATTACGGAAAAAAGGCAACGGATTGGTATGCTGCCTACAAACCTAATGTGAATAGTAAACTTCTAAATGTTACCTCCAGGGACACGATCGTTTGTAGCAGGTGGAAAAACGTGATGTTTTCAGAATCCGCACTGTACTTTTTTTTCATTTCTCCAGTACAAATCTGCCGGCAGTTTTTGGCAAACATTGGGGGCCTTTGACATTTTGGGGTAATAAATTTCTAGTTTTTTTTAATGGTAAAGCCTTCTTTGCAGTGTATATTATTTTAAGAATGGTAAAATTGTTATCTGCAACTTTGCTGGAATTTTCATCAAACGAAGAGGTTATAGCCGTCGTAGAGAAGTATTTTGAAGACCTTCCCGAAAATCTCTTCCGAAATGGGACAACAAAGTTGGAAGATCGTTGGACCAAGTGTATTGATATTATGGGAGAGTTTACTGAGCAATAAAGGTGATATCCTCCAAAAATAATGTATTTTCATTTCCGCTTTTAAAATTTGTTGACTAACCTAGTAGCTCTAGCAATCTATTCTGACAATAACGTCGCGCTTCGACAGAATGATCTCCTCACCAGTACCTTCAGCCGCTCCTTCTGGATTATATCCGGCTGATCGGATCAGAAGTTTCCGCATAACAATTTCCATCTTGCTCAGGAACGTCGTCACAGTTTGGCCGGTTCCATCAACCCGTCAGCCCAGAGTGCAAAACGATGAGACCATCTTGTCCTCGGTCGCGCAACACTGTCAGGCGGCCGGAACAGGTTTTTGTTCGACGCTTTCGTCTATGTCCAGAAGGGAGAGGATGTCGTAAATGCCGATTCGGCTCATTCCTCGCCAAACGATCGGTGATGCATAGAAAGGTTCGACAAGCCGTGGGGTTGTCGCATGAAAAGTCGCTTAAATCAGTCCATTTTTTAAATGCAATCGTTATTCAGCCAATAAGTACCAATGGTCTGCAAGAAGCTGAGAATCCACAATTTTGCTTTGTTATTTTAAAGTTTGAATAAAGGGCGCAAGCTGTAAATGTTGCGGCTCCTTGTATTACGCAAGATGGACGACAAAAACCATGCGGGAACAGGTTTTGTACAGTCGTAATAAAAATCCTGACCATTCAATATGTCAACTCTCGAAAAACTTGGATTTTGCCAAATTTATAGTCTACAGTAAATTTCCAACATTAGTCTGAATGTATGACTGTCGAAATAATACCAAGAAGTGCTATAGTCAGGAAAGTATTCTACAGAGGAACGTGATCCTAAAGAGGATCATGGCTCAAACTATGGCTCGAAAAATAGCAATGTTGCCAGGACTTGCCGATAATTTGAAGCTACGTTCCGGATTGAAGTGGTAAAAGGTAAAAAAAGGCCCCAATCGCAATTAGTAATGAAATTTGACGGCGAAATCACGGGCTTGGAAACCCTATTTTGCAATGAACAACTTCCATGCCAGAAATTCAACACCTGAATTTTTAAGGTTAAAGAAACCGTCGAAATTTTCTTAAACAAACTCTTTTTTTTTTCAAACAATTTGTTGCTGAAGAGCAATTTCCAGCAAAACAAAAAAAAAAAAATAACAGAAGGAGTGACTTAAAAACGATTGCTGCTTTGCATTAGAAAGCACGCCCTTTGTTTAAGCCTGATTTGACATCCATCATACTTAATCCATGACGGAGTGCAGTGGTGCCACCCCAAGGAAGAGCCAGAAAAAGGATGAAGGATTACTATACTACTAAGTATGTTTTAAAAATATCTTTGAAAATATTAAAAGAAAAACTTGCAACACTGCTTGTTTCGTACAGGGCTTGACCAGGCCCTACGTTGAGATTTTATTTACTCTACTGAGAGTCGACGATGACAAGCGAAGAAAACGGACTACTTTGGTTGATGTTAATTTATTGCCACCGAGAGGCAGCGTGCCAGTTCAGTGGGTACAAGACGACGTTAACAACACTAAAACTCCACTAAACTTTATACATCGTTGTGTCCCTATTATAGGGGACACGAAGTACGGATAATTGGTGCCGTGCGCACCGCATCCTAACAATAGTATTCCTGGTGCAGTTGAAAACCGGAATATAGCAGTCGCGCTAATCGATTTTACTCCCGTTCTATGAATTCAAACAGTGGTGCATCTAGTGCGCTGTATAGCGCATCAGATGCGCCATACAGCGCACTAGATGCGCCATGTTTGGACTTATGGAACGTAAAACGTAAAACTTATCGAAGTAAAATCGATTGGCGCGACTGCTATATTCCGGTTTTCAACTGCACCATGAATACATAAATACGGCGCGCCGACGGTGATGTTCCACGCTGCCCACTTTAGCTAATAATAGCACCCGGCTGTTTGCTACAATACACGCTCCTGGGGAGACGCGTGTTTGGTGCTATTCAACCAACAGCAAGCACGCTGTGTGCTGTTTGAGATCGAACACTGCTATATATAAGTTTCAGTTCCACCGAAAATGAAGCAAATTGTTTGGGAAATTTATGATTTTATATATTTTTATATGCATGCAACATAGCACAGTTTCTATGACCAAGCATTTTAATTTGTATGGTATCAGTTTACAATTTTTTATCTGGAGCAACTTTTGAGAATGGTGTATTGAAAATGTTTGGTTTGTCTTAGTAATATTATAACTGAATTTAATTTATTATAGAACGTTACGCACACTTTGTTATCCTGAAATAATATAGTCGTTCATTCCTTTTTATTTATAGAAAACGATCGATTGTTAAACCAGAATCATAAAAGTTTTTGTGATATTTAAACATCGAAATATTTTCCTTTGGAATCGTATAAGCTTTGATAGGAAATAAGTTAACTGTCCCCATACCAATATCCTTATGTATTTGTACTGTTTTTGCTTAAACAAGCGATATGAAAGTATTTTTTTTGTAATAACGTTTGCGTACGTTTAGTAACATAAACAACCAACTCTCTTTCACGTCAATTCATTATTATCTAACTGAAAATTAATTTTAGTTTGTATTACAAAATCAAAGGAAGAATAATGAATCTATTCATTGTTTTGATGTATTTATGAAGATACCTTCGTAATTAATGGCACAAGCGCAACTGTCAAAAACACGAAGCATTTGTTGGAAAAGAAATAACATTCGTGCATTGTACGAATACACAATACAATACAAAACAAAGAGCCACAAATATTTTGTGGCTCTTTGTATAAAAAGAAACGCCTCTCGGTGGTAACGTGAATCACTAGCAGATCTACTTTATTGACTCGAAATGTAATTGAAAAACAAGACAGAAATACGTTGAGTTGTCCAGCGTTTATTTGTAATGATTCTGACTTAAGATTCGATCCTATATTTTGGAAAAGAGCTGTTACTGAATCCATCGATGATCTCACTAGGTAACTCATGGGAAGATACTTGATTATTGATGGAACGCAGAGCAATGTGTATTTTTGTTTTTTGTCCACCGTAGTCATTTAATACCTTTTCTAGATTTTTTTGTGTCGTCTGGGGTTGTATTTTGAACTAGTGACTTTTACATGGAATGTGGATGGATGTTAACTTCTACGTTGGGGTCGTCTTCATTTCGGTGTAATGGTCATTCGAAGAAGTGGCCATTAGGTGATATCCTAAGTAACATTGTCAAAATCATCCAGCTTTATTAAGTTTTATAATGGTACCAACTGAAGATCAGTTTGGTTTTATTATGGTACCAAGAAGTACCAATAGGTTTTATATTTTAGTCAGATTTATAAGAACCTACACAGCTTCTTTACAAAAACCTTGAAACCTTGTCTGAAATTCCTTTTATTCCTATCAAAAGTTTTGTTTTGCCTTCATGAATTCGTAAAATGCTGTTTTCAAATGTGGTGAAGGGCTCATTCATATTATCTTATTATGGTTGAAAAAGCATTTTGAAACCTTTTTGCCTCCAGTAAATGCATTAAACGGAAAATGGGCACTAAGAGAAGTCTCCAAATTACCAAATAGTTTTAAAGTAGCCATTTCAAAGATAAAATGACTTATTGGGAAAACTGTGATTTCTTTCAATCGCCATATAGAAATATAAGAAATCATTGAAATGTGGAACAATAAATACACCAAATATTCAATGCAATGCAAACAAACCGTAGATTGGAGACCAATTTCGTCATTCTTTCAGTTAACCAGATTGAATTCCATCAATTTTCTGAAAATTCTTGATTAATTTATCGAACATATTTGTTTCAATTTTGATTTTGTTGTTATAAACTCGCATAATATCTGAAACGCATTAATTATCAGCTTTTATCGTGCTAATATTCACTATAAGATTCAATGCGCATATGATCGAATTCTTTATGGTCTTATGAAGGTTTTATTAATTATTTTCACAACCGGCTAAAGAGTGGGCCATTTTGTACACAAGTCAGCTTTAAAGATGCATAGAGGAGGTTTTGGTTGACAAAACAGTTTTGAATGTAGTTTTATCAACAAAGCCGGGAGGAGTGCTATACGGCTGGAATAAAACTAAAATTGTTTTTTGGGATGGCATTCAGGGTAAGTTGACTCGAGGTAATGGGTCATTCAGGCACAATAAATTCTGGTTTATGTTATACAGCAGTTGAAATCAATAAAAGCCACCAAAGAATAAACCAAAAGAATATTTTGTAAATCTCCAAAATAAACTCTAGTCATCCAATCGTTGATAATACAGACCCATGTTTAGCGTTAGACGGCTCCAAATAGAAGCACAAATTCCATTCTTCGCCATCTCGCGCTATTTGAAACTACAATGAGCATATAATAAGTATGTGCCTCTAAACCGATTGATCTGCAGTGACGACTACCGTGTGCTGTCTTGGGATCGATCGCTGCATCGGGCCGCTCTCCCTCAACTCAAACTCCCCTCCAACCGCTGCTTGCTGCTGACTCGCCGAGAGTGAAATCGTGCTAATTTGCGAATGATGAATGCGAATAAGAAGAAATAAACGAATTTCTCATAAATAATTTATGATCGCACGATCTCTTAGAAGCGGCGGCTGCTGCTGCTGTTGCTTGGTTTTGCATTGTTGTTCTTTCGTTTGTGCATCGTGGGGAAGTGAGACTGGGAGATACGAATAAACAAAACAGATTGTTACAAGCAATCTACGGAACGACACAAATTGTTTAATAATACCATCGGAGAAGGAACAATTAAACGACATTAAGGGAATATGAAATTAAAATGTAAAAGAGTAATCATTGTTCGTGAGATTGGATTCCTCTCCTGATTGATATCAGTGCAAATGAGGGTGGTAAGGAAGTCCGAGATGCGCTCAAGTGCTCATGCACTTGAATTGGGGTTGATAGCATATAGTTTTAGTTTAATTTATTATTTAATACCATTGAAGGCAAAGACAAATTAGTTCAACCCTAGCCACTCGCCATCATGGGCTAAATCAGACACGGTGACTACCCCCGAGTGACAAACCACCTTACACCGTTGCTGTTTATAACCCTAAGAATCAGATAGACAGGAATAGCTCACCACACAACGTACAATCGTCATCGGCAGCCAAGCAACTGGTGAAACAATAGCTATGGCTGACGTACCTGCCTTCGATATGCTTGCTGTTGATTGTATGATAATTTATCATAAAACGACAATTTTATCTTCGATTTAATACTTATTTTCCTCGCTCCCTCCAATCGCCACCGCCCACCGCTGAGCGGCAATTGCGACGATCGACAGAAGGATGTGTCAAAGGAATGTGTGTTCTATTCAGTTCATGATTTATGAATGCCATCCATCGGTGATGTCCTCGGTCGTTTCCCACAAAGTACAGTGGGCAAGAAATGCAATTTAGTGGGGCACAATTTCCAGCCTGGTTAGTTCTGTGGATTTGATTTCAAGGACCATTTATTGTTCGACAGGATGGTACCAAAATCAATTGATTCAAACCTCTTGAGACTTGACGATTTGACAATACTTTATACATGCTTTCATTGACAAATGTTTTCGAATCTTAGAGCCTCTTTTTGTTTAACCTACAACTAAAAATGAGAGAAACCGTTTTATGATTTAGGGTATGTGTTCCCTTGACTGAGCCTAATATGCAACGATCGATAACGTTACTTAGCTACACAGCTCGAAAAAGTATTGTGATTTTCTGTTCATTATCATGCCCATAAATGGAGCGTTACTAAACATACACATTCAAATTATAAATCGTGTAAAGTTAAGTTAGTTTACATTGTCGATAATGTTGTGTGCAAAGGCTAGTCTTTGATATACCTATTTCAAGCAAGTTGCTGCTTCGTGTGGAATGAAATACAATTTCACGTGCTCTGGTATTTTCATCACAATGAAAATTCAGTTTTTTTGTGTAGTAATACACTTGCTGAGATACGTTTAATAAGACGTTTGGTAGTGTGCATCACGAAAACAACTACAGTTCAGGCATCAAAACAATAGCTTACATTTTCACAAAAGATAATGATAATGAAAATGAAATACTACCATCTATTTTAGCAAAGTAATTTTTCATAGCAATGGAATAATCTGAAAAACGATTTGATCAGGATTCTATGATTGTTCATGATCATCAAGCTCCTGTATGAAGGGCCAAAAACGTTTGGACGGGCCCGTGAGCAGAGACACTTACGCGGGACCCACATATATAGGGAAGAGAATCTCCTTCTAAAAGCAAGTTCACACTCACAGGACTAGAAACGAGCCCTCGATTGACAGAATAAATTCCGTAGATGGGGTCGAAGCGCCCGCCTTTGTTCTGCGAAATGTTAACAATAGGAAGGTAGTCCTATGCTCCCTATCAAAACCGTTTTACTTGGGTGCCCTGACGGTCTCTCCTTTTGCTCGTTACATGTTATTTTAAATATGATTTGCTCTATTTTTGGAAAATTAGGAATCTTTCATGGCTTATGCCAGCAGTTACCAATACAATTTATTTCATCTGTTTGAACGCTCGTTTGCTTCCGAATATTTTAAGATAAAAGTACAGTATTCACACTGTTCTTTATTTTTGTTTAAGACTTGGAGAGTAACTTTTTTCTCTCCGAGCACTGGGGAAATCACCCCTGTATATTCATTCACATTTTTCCTTATTCAATAACAAGAAAAACAAACAAGGCAGATTTCATGACAAAACCACAGAACTAATTGCAGATCGACTACGATCCTGGTACCCATCGCACGTTTATCGTTCGTTTACTTGATTATCAATGATAAATAAATGGAATAAATGTGATAATACTCATATGAAATTTAATTATCATTGTTGTTTGCCTAAATTTTCTTTGCAGTTTGGGCTGCCGAGTGATTGACTTGGTTTCATTATATCACGTTGGAATTTTCAAAATTTCAGAGTTTTAATCAGGCTCTTCCGCGTTGCATTTCATTATTATATGTACATTGCTTAGGGTTTCTTAACATAATTGTGCTATTTCCATCATATTATGACCTTCAAATTTCAGTATAAGTTCAACGAATAATGGTTGAGCTTTATATAGGTATAAAGCTGCATTTTATTATTAATTGCATATTATTATTAACTACGAAAAATAATCATTAAGCAACATTATCTGCTTCAAGGTTATGGGAAGCGTGATTCCAGGTATTGTAGATGTGTTTCTGCTGTATAGTTTAAGGTTTTCTTCTCTTAACCATCCACACTTTTGAGTGGCCCCAACAGCATCCTTGCTGTTGGTTTAAATCGGTCGTCAAATTGTATATTTATACGTATTCTTAAATTTCATTGAAACGAACCACCCACACTTGTGAATGGCCCCAGCGACATCCTTACACACTCAGTTTTTTTTACGGAAATCTTTTAATTTTTTACCCAATTTTCAACAGCTGAACGTTCGGTAATCCGATCTAACGGAATTTGGTGGAATTTTACAGTTATCTGTAAAAAAATACCAGATTTCGGTCAAATTTAATCGATTTTCGTGTTGAGAATTCGGTAAAATTTTACACATTTCTATTAAAAAATATGAGTCTGTACTTTTGATTTGAAACGGTTCTCAAACTCAATGATTTAACATGTTTTTGTATTCTGTTGAATTAAACCACCCACAGTTATGAGTGGCCCCAACAGCATCCTAACTGTTGATTTAAATTGGTCCTCAAGCTCGGTGTCTTAAATTTTTTTGGTATTCTGTTGAAATAGACCACCCACACTTGTGAGTGGCCCCAACAGCATACCTACTGTTGGTTTAAATCGGAGCAAACATTTATTTTGTTTTTTGTTTTATTTATTTTACGTATTATTTCCTCACATGGCAACAATCACCGACGTCAAGGAGACGACTCCACCACCTGGACCATACCTATCGACTCATGACTATGAACCGGAACCAACGGCTTAACTACCACCGACGCCGGCCGCAAACATTTTAATATCTTTAAGAGATGCAGATGTATGTACAGAAAATAATCCAGGAACATATTTAAATATCTTATGCGCTACTTTATTTGGGATCACCAGTTTTTACACATTGAGAATGTTTGCTAGGCATCATCTGTTGGTTATCTGTGTAATGACAGCTGATCTGGTAATAACGGGGTAACATCCTCGGGCGGTCAATCATGCTCATGCTCATACTCATGCTCAGCGATAAATAAAAGGAATAAGACAATTGTAAATTTTTAGAAATTTAAGAACACAAACGACAGTTGAAAGTGAATCATTGAAAAAATGTTCATTCAATTATGTTTGGCAAAGTTTAAAATGTCCTTGAATTGATAAAATCTTTTATCAGAAGCTGGAGGATTTTTTTTTTAGCTCATGCTACCCAATTTTTTTTTTTTTTGTTACTTTATTATAGAGACTTTTAGCCCTGAGCTGGTTCGTCTCTTTACCCAAATTTATTATTTTTATAATTAACTAGCTGACCCTGGTGTGAGCATTGCTACGCCTGCTACTAAATGAATAAACAATGGTTGCTTTTTTGGAAAGAGTTTTGTTTTGACTAAGAAAAATACACAGTTTGTGTTTTAGTTATCTGGATAATTCTCATGTTTGGTTGAAATTTGTGTTTGAAATCACCATAGAAACATTTCTTGCATTCAAAAAACCCCGCACACCAATTTTAGTTCAATTTGCTTGATTTGTTCTCAAGTTATGCCAAATGTGGTTTCAATCGCTTGAATAGTTCTCATGTTATGCATAAATTTGTGTTTCATTTGTATGATAGCTCCACCCCCCCCCCTCTTCAACAGGAGAAGGGGTCTTGAACTACCATAGAAACATTTCTTGCCTCCAAAAACCTCCACATTCCAAATTTGGTTCCATTTGCTTCATTAGTTCCCGAGTAGTGCTGAAATTTGTGTTTCATTTGTTTGGAAGCCCCTCCTTCTCTCTTCCAGAAGGTGAAGGACTCCAAACCACTTCAGAAACATTTATTCAGAAACCTCCACATGCCAAATTTGGTTCCATTTGCTTTATTAGTTCTCGAGTTATGCAGAAATCTGTGTTCTATTTGTTTGAGAGCCCCGCTCCCCTCCTCATATGGTGGAAGAGTCTCAAATCACCATAGAAACATTTCTCTCCTTCAAAAACTTCCACATGCCAAATTTGGTTCCATTTCCCTGATTAGCTCTCGAGTTATGCTAAGATTTGCGTTTCATTTGTTTGGGATCCCCCTTTAAGACAGTGGAGGGTCTCAAATCATGAATGAATGAATGATTTTTGTCTTTAAAAACCACCACATACAAAATTTGCTTCCATTTGCTTGATTAGTTTCCGAGTTATGCAGAATATTGTGTTTTATTTGTATAAGAGCCCCGTTTAAAGGACGGGGAGGAATCTCAAACAAACACAGAAAAAATGTTGTTTTCAAAAACCACCACACGCCAAATTTGGTTCCATTTGCCCAAGTAACACAAATCTACCATGATTGGTTGCAGCAACCTGATAGTGACTCAATTGAGTTCCATTGAAGTTACTTTTACCAATTTGCAACAAGTGTGCTGCTAGGGTGCTTGATTAGTTCTCGAGTTATACAGAATATATTATTTCATTTATATGAACCCCCCCCCTCCTTTTCAGGACGAAGAGGGATCTGAAACCATCAAAGAAACCTTTTTTGCCT
Organism: Aedes japonicus; assembly: GCA_034211315.2. Lineage (NCBI taxonomy): Eukaryota > Metazoa > Arthropoda > Insecta > Diptera > Culicidae > Aedes > Aedes japonicus. Next base: position 542,820 of record JASCZW010004926.1, read on the forward strand.
TTTGGTTTCTTTTTGCTTGATTTGTTCTCGAGTTATGTAGAAATGAGTGTTTCATTTGTATGGGAGCCCCTCTTTCCAGAGAAGGGAGGGGTCTTTAACTATCATAAGTACCTTCCCCGGCCTCAAAAATCCCTGCATACAAAATTTCACGCCGGTTCAGTAGTTTTCGAGTTTATTAGGTTCAGACAGACAGACAGACAGAAATCCTATTTTTATATATAGATAGATCAACAGTCTTTTGTCAAGTGTAGTTCTCCTGTGCTTCTATAAAAAAAGCTTTAGTAAAAAATGGACTTATTTCGGGTAGATAGTTCAATGAATTTTTTTTTTGTGAAATCATACGTTAACTAAGCCTTGTACACAACTGCTTTGACGCCCTGTTTCATGGATTTGGCGATCAGCTGCTCCTCCGTTTTAACCACGTAATTGTTGGAGTAGATCCTCCACTCGAGATTGACCTGAAAACATTAATTGGTTGCATCCAGGTGTCATAGAGAAGGTTGGCGATCTTCAGTCAGTTCATATCCTCCAGTGATCGCTTGGTATAATGGACCGAGGCCAGGTCCAGCCAAAATACCACATCCTTCGCGTGATGCTTCTTGATGAAGGTTACAACTTCCGGTAGACACTTCCTACTGGATATGTCCCCACTAACCGCTAACCCCAAAGGAAAGAGTAGCGGTTTGGATATTCCCGTTTTGCTGATCACCAACCACCGAAAGACCTTCTTCGGGAACAGTTGGTGTGCAGATATACATATTTGACATCAACGCTTACCTCTTTGATTGGGGCGTAAAGTGTCCGTTCCATTCGTTGCTGGCTAGGTCTCGTTATCCATTCACAACGTTGCGTTTCGCTACCCTCGACTGACGCTTTTGTAAAACACTGAAGTTGTTTGACTGTTTCAAATCAATTGCCATGGATGTTGAAAATCAAATAACAACTACAACTACTCAACAAACATTACATATTATACAACAGCTAAAAACAAGCTTATTCAGCTGTCAAAAGATAAGCTCGTAGTGGAATTCAAAGGAATTTGCTCGCGTTTATATGTTTTATTTTTTATTTTTTAAAAGTGATCATATGAAGTGTTAATTTTAAATTCTCCTAGTTTCCGAATCAGAATCATTCCACTAATACGCTGAAAAAAGTTTTTATAAAATAGTGTTTATTTTTAAAGTGAAAGTGAAGCTTATTCAGCTTTTAATAAACTAAAATTGTGTGTAACTACATCTAACAAAGCACAATCAACCAATAACACTGTCATTTTTTTTTGCACAGAATAGGGCTACTACAATTAGCGATGCATAGGTGGATTCACCACCAGGTGGCAGTGTTATCACATGAAAAATCTCTAAAATCAGTCCATGTTTTATTCAAACAAACGTTACACCCATGAAAAATCTTCCAATCACACTGAAAAGAAAAAGAAGAAATGATTTTCTCATACCATAGTACTCGACTTTCCGGCAGCGTGCCAAACTGATAATAAATTTCCCACCGTGCTCCATTAAGCTTAATCGCTGATGCTTTACTTTCATTACCTCGATTAGATTATGTGTATCACTTTCTTCCGCTCTTACTGTCTCAGGAAGCCGACGCAGCGCGCAAACTAGGTAGCAGCAGCAAACCGTGTGTTGCATTAGCCCGGTATTTGTCTATAACGGCCCCATCAAACTAGCGGAAATAAGGAGCACACTTAGTTGGAGTCAAGATTTATGGCAAACGTTACGGGTGATGGTCGGCAGTGTTGCCCCCCCCCCTCCCGGCTTACACACATCCAGCTACAAACCAAACACAGCAGTCCTAAACGGCAAAAGGTGTTTCCACGCGTCAGTCGAACTCATGCTGATTTTGGACGGCCGGAAAAGGGGGAACTCAGATTGATAAATTAACCGATTCTATGAAAGCCTTTCCCGCTGAAAGCGTTTCGCTGTTTCCACAGACGAAGGACCCATCCGCGCGGTTTTATTTCACACCCATTCGTATTCCGAGAGTTCATTCGATTATTTGCTTAAGGGTCCTGTCTCGGTGCGTTTTCGGAGCTACTTTTAATTTATTCACGCAGATCTTTCAATTTGGGTAAATAAATTAGGAAAATGACGATCATTTGTAATGTTGCCTCGCAAGCTTCAGATTGGGTTCCTTTATTTTTTCCGATTGCTTCGATTCATTCAATGATACCGGTTTGAGATAAAATTGAATTATAATCAAAATAAAATTAGTGTTGTGGTTCCATGCGTAGAGAAATGATTCTTTACAATTGTTTTTTTTTTTCAAGTTTCTATTTTCAACTCCTTAAAATAAAGTTACAATTTTCCCACCGGTGCATTTGCTTGTTTTTCATCAATCAGAGCTACAGTGAACATTCATTCCCTGGAGAGACGGCAGCACCATTAGAAAATAACCCATAATTGATCGAATCGGCTCGCAATTTATCGACAATTTATCGTGATTCCCTTGACCTCTTTAGAGTCCACTGCTCAGCACTGCTGCACCTTGGCTATTTGCCCTTTTCCTTACAGATGTTTGACAACAACTGGAGCAATCGAAAGTGGACCGAGTGGGCTATTATTGCTTCGAGCAAGTGCTGGTACAACAATCCAGCATCCCAAAACATCCAATCCATCGGGTACTGGCGTTCAAATTGCTCCGACAATCTTCCATTTCAGAGAGGCATACCCGCAGGACGACTGGTAATTGACAATTTGTGTTGCACCAAAGCGGCTGCTGAGTCAAACGTACTGATTTAACTTGCGAGTGCTTGTTTGCTTCGTTAAGGATTTTCGAAGAATGGAAAACATGTTTATAAGATACTTTAGGGAACAAATGCTGGTTGATAACCGTAAATGTACAAATGCGGAGATACAATCAAATCACAACATTGGAAACGAAAATCGAGTAAAACTTTATCAACTAGATTGTTGTTTTAAAATTGTTATAAACTTCAACCTCACACTTTTTAGGATTCAATTTCAACCTGTTTTAAACCTGTTTTGCAGCATGGATAAAGTGTTAATTGAATGTTAGAAAAATATCCACCGTCACAAGAAAAAACAAACTTCAAGCGTTAATTACTTGACAATATCCAGATTGGTTTCTGAGCATTTTAAACATTTCAATACTCAATTTTTTCAAATTCAATTCAAATTCTTCATTGATTATTCAACTACTGTAAACTATAGAATACAGCACAAATAAAATGTGATGTTTTATAGTTACGACTTGCATACTAAAGGGTGTCCACGATGAAATTGCCACACTCTGAAATTGCTCTAACTTTTTAACCGTTGGGTAGAATTTAATGAAAATTTGGGTGGATTTAGTTCATAGTGCATTATTTACATCCTGCAAGTTTTAAAGTCCTGTGATCAAAACGCGGAAATGGAGTCGAAAGAACAGCTCGTGCGTGATAAAATTTTGTGCATTCATCACGAGAACAAGGATTTCTCGCATCGTTCCATCGCTAAAACGTTGGGAATCGCGAATTCCACGGTGTCGCGAGTGATTAAGCGGTTCGAGGAACGGTTGACCACCGATCGGAAGCCCAGAAGTGAAGGAAAAAGTATTCCGTACAACACCAAAAATCACAACCGCGTAGTTGGGGCCTTCAACTGAAATCCGAACGCCTCCGTTCGGGATGTGGCTAAGAAGCTGCACCTAAGCCAAAGGTTTTGTCCAGAAGGCCAAAACTAAGGCTGGGCTTCAAACGTTCAAGGTACAAAAGGCCCCTAATCGCGACGAGAAGCAGAACAAGTCCGCCAAAACCCGTGCCAGGAAGATGTACCTCAACATGCTGACGAAACTTGAATGCTGCATCATGGACGACGAAACATATGTGAAGGCCGACTTCAAACAGATCCCCGGCAACCTGTTTTTCACGGCCAAGGATAAGTTCAGCGTTCCGGAGCATGTCCGCACTCAGAAGATGTCCAAATTTGCGAAGAAATTCCTGGTTTGGCAAGCCATCTGCACGTGCGGGAAGCGGGGTGCACCTTTCGTGACCCAGGACACGATGAACGGACAGGTGTACATAAAAGAGTGCCTCCAGAAGCGGCTGCTTCCTCTCCTGAAGGCCCACAACGTCCCAATAATTTTCTGGCCGGATTTGGCCTCATGCCACTACTCCAAGGACGTGCTGAAGTGGTATGCGGTGGTATGTTCAACCCTCCCAACACTCCGGAGCTCCACCCCATCGAGAAGTACTGGGCGATTATGAAGCAGCACCTTCTTAAACGACCTAAGGTAGTGAACAGTCGAGGAACTGAAGAAAGTATGGGTTTACATGCAAAAAACGGTTGATTCACAGGTTGTGCAGAATCTTATGGCCGGGGTTAAGGCCAAGGTGCGGGCATTTGCGTATGGTCTGTAAATAAAATACAAGTAAAATGGTAAAATGAAGTTTAATAGTTATTTCTCAATCCCTGAAAATTTGATGGCAATCGGATGAAAACTCGAATTTTGCGAATCAATTTTGTGTGTGGTAATTTCATCATGGACACCCTTTAGATTCACAGTATTTTCCTTTCACAGACTTCAAATTTAGATAACTAAGCATTTCATATGCAGCACGTAAGAAACATTCGTAAATGGCTCTTGGATTGGAGATACACCCGCTCAAACCTCTCAAACCTGGTCCAATTGTCCAATCCGTCCGATTACCCGAAACAAAAATTCCTGAGTTCTATGGGAACCCGAACCACAAAAATTCAACTCAGTGGACGCAGTGGTTCTACGTCCCAACAAAAAAAATGGGAACCCGAAGGACTGTATTGAATTCAGACATGTGTTCAAATCACTTGGACATGGATATCGGCAACTAACATCAGTACATACATTCATTTGAAGGCATTGCTCAAATCTTAGGCACAAAGAATCGTATTTTCTCTCGAAATGTGTGCAGACAATTATTTGATAACTTGAAGGATATTAGAAAAACGCCACAGGAGTCGGCTACCAGTTTATCTGCATCGGTTGACCAGTTTAATCGGCGTGTGAGTATTTTAAATCAGTTTAAAGGAATGGAACAACACTGGAAGTTGGTTCTTGTCGAAAGGTTGAGTCGTCGTTTAGATTCTAACACCCTTACCACTGCAATGAAGAGTAGATACCAACCTACGATGAACTTATCGCGTTTATTCGGAAATAAGCCAGGGTGATGCAGTCGGTAAAATTGTCCCAGGTCAACACAACCACATGCGAAGTCAATTGAGCCATCGAACAAATGTAAAATGTGGAAGCAGGGTTATCCTATTTATCGTTGAGATCAGTTTAAACGATTATCATCAAAAGAAAGATTTAACGTAGCAAAACGGCACAAGTTGTGTATCAACTGTTTGAATGATGGTTATTCCGAGAGTCGAAGTGACGTTTGTCACTTGGTGAAGTGAGAAGAGTCACCTGCAGTGACGTGACTCTCCTGGGCAACTCAAATGGAGAGTGACGTCACTGCAGGTGACTCTTCACACACACACGTCACTTCGACTCTCGGAATAACCCTCACTACAAACCTCGGGAGCAGCGTCGAATACTGGTGGTAGTTCTGCAAATACGTTTATGATAACGGATCACTCATTTGGAGATGAATCTGAGGTAATCCACTCTCCAAACCAGCAATTCACATACCAGCCCTCCGTCGCGTCGTGTTTATCGGTGCCTTGGCTTTCATCAACCCTCTCATCACTATTTTCCTCATGCGTTTTTAAGGACTGTGTACCGGATAGTCCACTCGTAGAATCGTCCCCGGCTTCTGGTTAACATCCATACCTCTCACGCCTAAGTCCGAGTTCAAATCTCACCTCCGGAGAAGTTAGGAAAATGCCCAAAAGTGGTGTTTGACTGACTACGACGGGAGATGAACCAGCCCGAGGCTGAAAATCTCGATATTCAAGACAAAAAAAAAAGAATCGACACAAACATTAAAACTAGTTGATAATTCGCATAAAACACATCCATTGCACAATGCTTGTAAAATTTGCTTGTCTACCTCAGTGATAAAGCTGAGGACGTATCGGGATTGTCTAGGTTTGCTCCGCAATCTCCAAACCATTAGCCAGGAACCTCGGGTTGTAACGCATTAAAACAAACATGGATGTTGTCGGTATCGGGCAAGGAAAAGAATTTGGAAACCCCCCAAGTAGCACACTACGATCATAATTAGTTGTAGTAACATGATCATGACTTACCAAGTCATATTTATGTTATCTCAACCGAATGGCAACAAGTATGCTACTAGGGCCCTATATACTTATAAGTCTGGAAATACTTCGTCAACGCGTGCAACAATTCGCAGACTGATGAACGTATGTTTTTTCCGTTCTCCTCCCGCCTGATTTCCTGCGATTGCGCGTCCGGTTCGTGAGCTATCGCCAGCGCTTGCTAAGATATTAGCGATAGCAAGCCAGAAGGAGACGCTGCAAGGTTGTGAAAAAATCAACAAGTGGTGACATCCACACCAGCGGCATTAGCTCCTGAAACCATGCCAAAACCGAGCAACTACAAGCGGCTACGGCACGACGACACCGGTCCATCGGACCCCAACGCCCGACTACTAGTGAGATATCGAAAAAGGTGAAGATCCCGCCACTTTTCACCCCGTCAAGAAACATCGCTGCGCTAAGAACGGAGCTTACTCCGCTCTTCAAGCTGTGCAGTACCGGCACAAAAATCATGTGCCCAACGGAAACCGACTACCGTGCTGTTGGAGCTCACCTAGTCGCAAAGCGATACGAGTTCTATACGCACGATGCACCCGGAAACAAGCCGCTAAAGGTGATTCTGCATGGCCTTCCGGAATTCACTCCGGAAGAAATAGTCAAGGAGCTGCAAGCGGCCGCTCTTAAACCAGTGAAGGTGTTCCCTATAAGACGACAGCAACAGGGAAATCATCGGGACCAACTCTATCTGGTCCACCTGGAGAATGGTTCCGTTACGATGGCGGATCTGATGAAAACACGGGCCCTCTTCGTCATTATCGAGTGGGACCGGTATCGCCCGAGACAGCACGACGTGACGCAGTGTGGCAACTGCCTTGTGTTTGGCCACGGAACCCGAAACTGCCACATGAAACCGCGGTGTAGCAAGTGTGCTGGAGCACACGCCACCAAGGATTGTGCTCCGATGGACGAAGGTGCCCCTCCAAAGTGCGCCAATTGTGGCGATAATCATGAAGGCAGCAATCGAAGTTGTCCTAAACGTGCGAAGTTTCTGGCGATCCACAAGCAGGCGTCCACCAAGTCCCGACCTGGCCAACGCCGTCCTCCTTGCTCGGATGGACGAAGAAAATTTTCCAGCGCCTTGACCAAGTACCAAATTTACCACCGTTGCAATTAAATCCCCACCATGCCAACCGCCCGTCAGCCTCCGTACAGCAACAATTCGTGGCAGCCGCCGCCACCCCCTCGCCGGCTCTTCTTCCAGGGTGGTGCAATCCAGGTAGCAGTACTTCCACACAACCACCAGCCGATGGACAGCTCTACGACTCGGAGCAAATGGTTGAGTTTGTCCAAGAGCTCTACTGCCAACTACGATCCTGCCGCTCAAAGGAGGAACAGCGCAAAGCCGCCACATCCGTGACGAAGAAGTTTATTTCCAAACATGGACCATAATCGCACCGTAAACATTCCAAATTGGAATGCACGTTCCATCCGGAACAAAACTGTAGAGCTCGGTGACTTCCTGAACAGTTGACATTGCCATCGTCACCAAGACACAGCGCAAGCCGGAACTCAGCGTTTTCATCGCAGGATATCGGATTGTGCTACCTGATCGTAGCGGCTCTAGTGGAGGAGAAGTTGCGATCGCCCTGCGCTACAACATCAACTACCATCTGCTTCCGAGTTTTCAGCTGTAGTCTATCGAAGCCATCGGAGTCGAGGTCGAAACTGCCGTCGGCCCTATCACCATCATCGCGCAACGCAAACGAAACGACAACGGTCCTACGGAACGACTTTCGCAAGCTAACACGGAGGCAGGGGCAATTTATGATCGCCGGCGAAATAAATGCGAAACACGAAACCTGGGGGAACACCATGCGCAACTAGAACGGAATAATTCTGCAGGAAGACCTGGAAGAGGGCCATTACACCGTCTTGGGCCCGGATACTCCCACCCGGTTGAGCAGATCCGGGGTCCATTCGACAATCGACATCTTCCTCACGAACATGTGGAACAACATCGCCTAGCCGGTCGTGCATCAGGAGCTCAGCTCGGACCACTATCCGGTGGTAGCTGAATTTGGCTCCTCGGTCAACCGGCATCGAATCACCAGACGAAACTACCATCGCGCCAGTTGGGAAAGGTTTCGACAACACGTTGACGACAACATCGATTTCGACATGCACCTTGATTCGATTGATGACATCGAACGGCAGCTGCAGAGCATTGAGCAAGCGATCTCCCAAGCCCGGGAGCCACATGTACCGGTGATTGATCAGGTGAGCAACTCTGTACCCATTGATAGAACCACTAAAGAACTGATATAATTGCGCAACGCCATTCGAAGGCAATACCAGTGAACTGGTTAGCCAACGCTTAAACGTCACTGTAATCGAGTGACGAAAATTATTAAGGCCAGAATGGTGGACCTTAAGAATAACAATTTTGCCGACAAGATCCGCTCTCTCCCAGACTGTGCAAAGCCGTTCTGGAAGTTGACCAAATTTTTAAAAACTAAGCCAAGGCCCATTCCACAGTTGATCCCACTAGACAGCAATGGCTCTGAGGATCGCTTGACCACTCCTGCAGAAAAGGCTGCTGAGATAAGTCAACACTTCGTCAGCTCCCATATTCTCGGACATAACATCGTCAGTCCACACGAAGTTGCCGTTAGCGCGCTTATTACTAACATCCATCTAAGCCCCAACGATTTCACAGAGGAGTTGGTGATCTCAGCTGACGAATTGTTGAAATCTAGTTGACGTTTTCTCAGGCCTCTTCAGGTCTTTTCAGGTTTGTCTCATTCTGTGCTATGGAATCGATTGAACTCGTCGTTTTCCGTAATTTCAGTGTTTGACAGGTAATCACAACCGGATGGCACTGAACCCCTCTACAAGGTGTATGTCATATGGCAGCAATGACGTCTATATAAGATCTGGGTCAACGCACTGCTTGCTTGTATTGGAAGCAAAAATAATGTTACACTATTGAACTTTCTATTGGCGGGCATAGGTTAAAAAAAAAGGGTTCCAACGTTTATTATAAATGCTGAATTGTGGAAATAATCATTATACAAATGCCATTTATCGAGCAGAAGCTTTCCCTCATTATTTGTTAATATAACTGAGGTAATTGAATTTTTGCCACACAAAACTTCAAACGCTGAGACTTGACAATCGAGTAGCGACATAGAGTCAATCTTCTATCATCGGTAGACTGGAATCCGTTGAAAAATTATGTTTTATAGCGCTTACAGTAAACAATCACGGAGCAAACGGATCAAAATAAATAGTTTGACGTAACACTTTTCGAGCTTTTGTGTAGCGTGCGCAAGGAGTGCAGTGGTATTAGTGTCATGAGTGAATTTTGCTCATTTCACTCATATTGTTGTGGCTACTGGGCCAGACCTTATTTAGACGTCAATGATATGGGAGCATCTCAACTATCAAATGTCATCTCATTCACGTATAAATGAAAATACTCAACGTTTGACATCATAAACATCATTACCATTGAGTTGGTGCATTGCATTCACTTTCTTGATGTTGTAGAAAAACGAAAAGAGCAAGACAACCTACACGCTCAAATTACTGTCTCTTGTTGTCCTTTTTTACTCTCGAATTAGTGACAGTAATTTTAGCGTATAGCATTAACCCTGTTCCCATTTCAACCAACATTACGTGATATAGAGTATATTGATATCAAATGCCATGCAAATTATTTCCAGTGAAAACTAGATATATTGATATCGAAAGAGATGCTAATATCAAGATAATCTATAGCACGGAATGTTAGTTATAGAGTGAACGGGAATTTTTTTTACAAAGTACAGGGCTCGAAAACTGTGTACAGTGCAGAATTGCAGTAATTTTCGAGTCGTATGCTTTGGAGAATGATAGAGTCTATTTTTAAATATGGTGGCCAAAAAAGGACTCTTTTCTGATTTATACTAACCTTCCCGAGCAACGCGGTTAGAATTAAAATCCTCATGCGCTATAAAATTACCCTGCACTATCGATCACTTAACCCGATTGTCAGTTATACTGTTAACATGCGAGTGAATGACACGAGGTATGCAAATTGCTTCAAGAGTGTCGACCTGGGTGAATTTAACTCAACAATATTTTTTTCAAAGCACTTTTTAAATATTTTGAATTGAAAACACAAGACCCCAGCCTATGTTTTGAAAACTTACAAACCAGCACAGATATCATGGCTAAGATTGGTTTACAATTGCAATCAAACTTACTTTGGCAAAACAAAAACGTTGTACGTTTCATTCAAGCCACAAGGGCTCGAGCTAACATGGCTCAGAAATGGATTTCGAATGCTCGGAATGGCACGAAGAAAATATGCAAAGTCTTATCAATTGTTTTTATTTTTGTGTATAACGTCCAAGTGTATGAATATCCATTTTGTAGACAAAACAAAAACAGAGGTCTACGTAGACTTTCCCCCCTTCCCCCTTCCACCCACTGAATTGTCTACGTGATTTATGAACAGCCCCTAATAGAATTATATCTACATTACAGTGTGCCTCACAATATGTTTCACCTTTTCTCAGTCTTGGTTTATTTTAGTGGGGTAATTTTAACAGTGGAATTGATTATACCCGTTTTGAGTGTATTCTTTTGACAGCTTATCGCTGGATATAAAAATGTGATTCCATTTGTTTATATTTATTAGCTACCATGGGAGCCATACGGGAGCAAGTTTTAAAATAACATTTGCAAAAGCTTAGACCGTGACAGATATTCAATAGCCTTAAGCAGTTCGGAGTGAGTAAGCGTTTTGTTTTTCATTTCATTTAAACGGGTAAAGGAAAGTGAAAATGTTCATATTCAAAAGTAAAGAGGTGCCATACAAACTGCCAGAACGAAGAAAAAGATCAAATGTAAATTGAGCAAACAATGTACAGGCTCCTCCGCCATGAATCTGGAAAGGAAACAACGGGTTCACGGGTTAACGGAGCATTAAAAGTAAGCCTGGGTCCAAAGAAGCAGAAATGTCTCGGCACGGTGACTGCGAGATTCTATTTTCGGATGAAACGCTATTCCTCCTTCAGGACAGTCATAATCAATGATTGTGTGTATGGCAAAAGTATTGCCAATATTCCAAGAGATAAACAAGCCGTAGAACGCTATCCGAATGTATCGAAAATCATGGTATGGGGCGCCGTTTCACGAAAAAGAAAACTTCCTTTTTACCCTTCTTACATCAATAGAAGGGTATTAAGATCGCTTGAAAACTCGACTTTTTATCCGAGGCCCACAGGGCCGAGTGTCATATACCATTCGACTCAGCTCGACGAACTGAGCACATGTCTGTGTGTATGTATGTGTGTGTGTATGTGTGTGTGTATGTGTGTGTGTGCGTTACAAATAATTTCACATCGGTTTCTCAGCCATCTGTGAACCGATTTCAGTTCTGTTGACGGCAAATGGAAGCTACAACATTCCCATAGAACATTTTCATTCGGACATTTCGTTACGAAGATATGAACGAAACAGTACTTGAAGGCCTATTATAACAGTAATCAAACAGTTTAGTCTCCGATTACAAACTGAGCTATTTGTGTACCGATTTTTTTTTGTTGGTGCCAAATCAAAGCTATGATATCTCCAAATAACTGGTGAAAATTTCATTTTGATTGGATAATTCTTCATGGAGGTATGACCAAAACAATACCTGAGAGCACATAATTGTGAGATGACAATATACTCGTTGCAGTGCAAAACCGAACAAGACCAATCACACCTATCGATGCCGCTTGCATTCTATTGTGTCGCATCTGGAGCATTGTATAGCACATACAGCGGACTAGCCACACTATGCGACTGCATAGAATTATAGCAGCATCGATTGGCTCGAGTGGTCTGGTTTTGAACTGCAACGAGTATATTCGAAAATTACACAAAGTCTCCATTTACTATTTTCAACGAACATGTACTTATTAAGCATCTTGAATTCATATCGATAATCAAAATTGCGCTTAGGATTGTCTAATAACTCATGCTATGGACTGATTATATGAAATTGCTAATATTTATGTTATTTCCCCTTTTATATAACTAACATACACAGGTCATTAAAGACTATTAATGGAAATATTTTAATTTTTGTTCAATCCTGAACAATACGTTCAGGATTGACAAAAAGTTCATTTTATCAACTGAATGTATGGCATATTGAATATTTCTGAATCTTCTTGTAATTTCTGATGAAAATACGTATCCAGTACAATATTGCCCACATTTGAGTTTGTAATGCTGGTGAAATGTAAGAAGGGTTCAGTCTCACCATCGGTGGATTAATGCGGGTTTTTTCATAGAACCTAACGTATAGCTCAACACTGAATATTACATCTAGCAGGTTTTGAAGAACCACACCTGCTTCCTCATGCTTCAACGCTGTATGGGAATACACCATATTGTTTTCAACAGGACTCAACCCAAATTACTACTTTGTTTGGGTTTATTTGCTTCAACATATAGGCCATACGAAAGGGCTTAGACTGATCCAAGAAATATTTGGTTGATATTTGGGACCAAATTCCTCAGAAAATCGTGCGTGCCTACTGCGATGGGTTTACAAAGCGTTTGCGCAATTTTATCAAGAAAACGGGCGAGGGATTCAAATTGAGTTGATATAGTTTATTTCTATAATATGTTTTTTTTTCAAATGAAAAATAAATGCTATGATTTGGTTGATTTGTTTTGCTGTACCCCCATTTTGTTTTAGTGTCAGCTATTGTGAGGCACCCTGTAGAAACAACTGATTAAGATGTTAATCCTTCTGGCTGTAAAATCTTGAAATTTCTGTGGTTCAGCCCGATAAGGTTTCGTACGGTATCCTCAGACACAGCCGCCGTGACGATTGTCCATCTTCTCTTGAAATTATCGGTACCATTTGCTTTCTTGTTAGTTTCGAAGAATTTCCGCTTAACTAGACCCCAGTAGTTCTCTATTGGGCGAAGTTCTGGACAGTTCGGTAGATTGGCTGTTTTTGGTACGTATTTGAACTCTTGTACCTTATACCATTCCAGGACGGATTTCGCTTACTGACAAGAGGCCAAATGAAGCCAAACAGAGCTGGAGAGTCGTGGCTTCTGATAAACGGTAGCAACCGCTTTTTATACGTATGATATTGACTTCCCAACTTTACGAGTCACATTTTGCACAGCGAGATTGGCATTTTTCTCAATAATGGCTTTAACTCTTGTCCATTTGTCGGAAGCATTCGATTTGTTTCATTTTCAACCTTCCGATCCACAGTCAAGCGCTGTTCAAATTATTTGAAAACAGAATACACGGTACTTTGTACTTTCAGCTGTTTCACGTGAACAGTTTTTATTGATTCATATTAACGGGAAGAGCTTCCGGCATCTGAGAATTTTCAGTATAGTTCCAATGCACGAGTATAAATGCTGGAATCAGCATGAATAAATTTATCAATTGGTAAACGAAACTCTACCCTCTCAGTGTCTCACAAGAACGAAAACCATGTTAACAACACCGTTCGTTACTTCTCCCAAGTCATCATAAATATATTTTTTTTGAATTAACAAACTCGTCATTTGTGGTAAATTTTATTTGAAGTAAATTTAAGTTGATCTAATTGTTTAATAGATTTCAATATGTGTCTATTGGAAATACCGGCGTCTGTAGCATATATGGCCAATTTCTTGACTTTGACGTTCCAACACAAATTTGATCTGACGGTTCATTTTTACCATGTAAATGATTACTATTAAAACGTAACTGTAAAGTTTCAATCTTTAAATGCATCTTCATAAAAAAAAACAAATAGTACCGTCTCACTAAACACCGACTATCAGGTTGCGTTTCTCATAAATTACCATTAGATAAAGTGAAAACTCGTTTAGACCATTCGCGAGTATCATAAACATAAACCATTGTGGCTCTGCGCGCCAGTGCTGAAATCTGAAAATGGATTCCAGGAAGCATTTGGCTCACAGCGACATCTAGAGAAGTAAAAGGAAACATTTAATTTCATTTTTAATGCCCCTACCGTTGCAATACAAATGAAATTTCAATTACTTGGAAGTATAATAGGGGGTGGATCGCCGGCGAGATTCCACTCCTTTCAGACATGAGCGCACAGCTTATAAAACCATTTTCCATCCAGTTAATTGCAAAATGATGGTGCAATGTACACGCTGAGCTCACATTTCCGGAGGACAAATTACTCATTCAGTTGGAAAATTCTGAACTACATACCGGCAATCCTTGTCCACCAGCAGGAGCAAGGATATGATAGCACAGGTAGTGCAAAATTGTAATATTCCTTTGATGAGCTTGCTACCTTTGGAATCATCCATTTTCTGCAACATTCCGAGATTTATTGTAAATAAATTACATTCCGATCCGCTCAGTCTTCGTTTCTTTCGGTCTTGTATCCATATCCATAACTCTATGATGCAACAACATCCAAGAACAAGATGAAACCCATTGTCATAGCAACCTCAGCTGGAGTTTGAAGTTGGGTGACAAATGAAGCTACTCAGTCTTCTTGGTTGGACATTTTGATTTCTGGGCACAGCACTACCAGTCCTGCTGCGTTTTCGTGCCATCCACACATAAGTTTATCCGTATGTGTGCTCGTCTGTGTAGTGTGCAACTTTGTCGTTTTCATTTATCACTCCCACTGTACGTCCGCATCCAGGCTTGATTCGGTTGGGTTTCGAATTTCCTCCGGCTTATGAACACTATGAATCCTTACTCACCCACGACTCAGACACCAATCATCTCACACTGCTGCTGCTGCTGCTGCTGGACTCGTTCATGGGAATGCCCGGCAGACGGAAAATGAATACCTTCATTTTTTTTCTGAGTCCTACCGCAAAACCACTCCTCTCATGTCGCCTCTGTTGACCGCTGGCCATCGATTCTCCAGCCACTGGCCCAGGCTATGACTCCGAATCGAGATGAATGAGTTATAAGATGCTCTTCAGCAACGCATTCTTGTTGTAGCCCATCGACACACATCAATGGGAGGAAAACTGCAAAATATTTACTCCCGTCGGTTGTTCGAGTGCTGCAAAGAAAGCTCGGCTTTCATCACACTTCCCAGGACCGGAGGACAGGACTTTGATGATGACAACGATGCGCTGATGGTTGCACGGCTGGATGCATGTGGGTTGAACTGTAATGACACACGGCTAGACTGGTTTATCGATTCGATAATTTGTCTGTGATGGGAAAAATGCAATCAGGACATTTCAGTGATTTTCCTGTCATGTTTGAGGAGAGATGGCTATTGCAAGGGTTTCACCGGAGAATCGGTATTTCAGAGAATTTGTTTTGTGTGGAATAGAAAACAAGATTGAACGGATAATCATTTTATTACAAGCTTTATACATTTGGTAAATTACTATTGCCGTTTTTATGAAGATGGTGGAGTAGTGTCAAAGTAATTTCAGCAAATCTTTTAATGTAGGCTCACTGTAAATACACCCATTCAGGAACTATATAGTAGCATGCGATATGATCATCTGGCCTTCTAAGGAGGTTCGCTGCAGGATAACGATTCATCGACAAGAAAAAGTTTGTTTATAATTGTTATTATTATTATTATCGGATTTTTGTGCACTTCTTAGCATATAGCTGGAAACTTTCACCTGCCCCCGGCCGTCTGGTTGCCAAAGGGGGTTAGACTCGGTGGATACATTCGCCTTAAAGTTACATCCTAATTCGTTTGCTTCGGTACGAATCGACACAACTTTCCACCTCGTCGCACCACGTATCTACCAGCGGCCGTGTTGGACCAAGATCGGTTCCCTGGTGGTGTCCCGAAGTGAAGGTGGCAATCCGACTGAGACGAAAATGCCTACGAAAATGATCTGCTCAGAGAATCTGGCCAGTAGGTTCCCTTCGACGACTACAGCAATCTGATTCTGAACAATCCGAAGCATTAGCGAGATTTCTGGAAGCCAGAGCGACGGCAT
The DNA here is from genome assembly GCA_034211315.2 of Aedes japonicus. Classification (NCBI taxonomy): domain Eukaryota; kingdom Metazoa; phylum Arthropoda; class Insecta; order Diptera; family Culicidae; genus Aedes; species Aedes japonicus. The sequence goes on from JASCZW010004926.1 coordinate 558,946, forward strand.
GAAAAGCTATACAGAAAGCAAAGGAGCAATCGTGGGGAAACTTCGTGTTGACAATCTCTCCAAGCAGCACGACGACCGAACTGTGGCAGACTATGAATACTCTGCGTGGCAGCCGGCTACAGCGCACGGTGGTACTCAAGCGAAAGGACGCTTTACAGACAACTCCGAAGAAGCAGCGGAAGAACTGGCTAAATGCTACAGCGCGAGATCGGCGACCTCCAGCTACGCCCCATCGTTCCAGATGGTGAAAGCAGTTGAACGAGAGTCCATAGATGTTTCGCAGAAAAATGAGGATGCGTACAACATCGACATTACCCTGAATGAACTTCTGTGGGCTCTCGACAATGGGCGAGGTGCTTTGATAGGTGTGGACATGATAGGGTATCCATTGCTTCAAGGTCTTCCTCTGTCTGTGAAAGTTACGCTCTTTGAACTGCTGAACAAAATTTGGCGCAGTGGTGAGTTCCCCACCATCTGGCGGAATGCAATTGTCGTTCCCATTCCGAAACCGAACTGCCACGACTCTGGACCTGATGCCTTCCGACCGATATGGCTTTGAACTGTTTGAGCGAATCATCAATCGTCGCCTGATTTCCGAGCTGGAGTCGAGTGGACAGCTTGACAAACGCCAACACGCGTTTCGAGCAGGACCAGGTACCGATACCTACTTTGCAGAACTGGAGTGGTGAACACTCGCTGATAGCTTCCTTAGATTTGGCGAAGGCATACGATACCACTTGGCAACATGGTATTCTGCGCACGTTGAAGACTTGGCGGATACGTGGTCGCATGATGAACATGTTATGAAGCTTTCTTTCGGAACGAACATTCCAGGTGTCTGTAGGAGGATACATGTCTGGTGAACACTAGCTGGAAAATGGAGTGCCACAAGGTTCGGTACTATCTTTGACGTTTTTTCTATTCACGATGCCATCCATCTTTCGGGTTGTACCGAGCGTAGTCGATGTATTGTTGTATACGAGAACAAATCTTTTTCGTGGTACGAGGAGCAAAATGTCTAGGCCTCCATCGCAAGCTGCAGACCACCAAATTGGGCTTCAGTGCAAGTTGTTAGTGCACAATCTTAACGACATCGTTGTGACGATCGACAAACGCTATTTCTGCCAATGTTTGTCAGCCAGCAACAACATGTTCTATCGTCTCTCCTACTGCATTGCACATTCTACAAAGGTCGTCTACTTCTTTGTTCAATATGTACCTGCGATAGTTCTTCATAGCAATGACCCGGTCTTGGCCCGTAGAAATGAACCGGTCTTCAGTCTCTGAGAAGAGCTCACTTCGCACCAGCCATGTATTCGACGCTACTTTGTCGACAAGCGCTTGTTCCAACTGATGGAGATGCGTCCCATGCAGCTCCTTCAGCTTCCACGATGCAACTTTATCGTCGATAGTATTTAGCTCACAGCCCAGTTGATAGTCCTCCTGTGGCAAATGAAGGGCGTTCGACCCATGGTCTGCTTCACAAACATCACGGTAGACTTCGTGACGGGTCTGGCTTTGAACGAAGAACATCCGCAACTACTGGATCTGGGAAACACATAGCGCTTGAATATCGGTAAAGCCTCTTCCATCTTCAGTACGTGACAGCCCGAGTAACACATCTTCATGATTTTATGTTGAGTAAGCTTCTTTACAACCAAATATAGTCATATTAAAGTATTTCCAACCGTTATAAAACTTGTGTGTTGCTTGGGAGGGTGACTCTCTCGACGGACAACTTTGGGTGATGCATGCGATGCTTGGTTAACGCCACTCGTACTGCTCGTTCTATCGCCTTCAAGTCAGTTTTTGTCCACTTTATCACTCCGAAGCTAAAGCTCAACAAGGGCACGGCCAACGTTTTAATCGCCTTTATCTTCTTGCCGCCCGACAGGTACGACCTCAGAACACGGTTGACTCGACACAGAAACTTTTCCTGAAACTCCTTTTTGATCATTGAATGGCGAATCCCGTTCAATTGCAAATGCTTGTAGGTCTCGCCTTCGATCTCCTCATGTGGCAAACGGAATGTGCCGTTCAAGACTACCGGGACTATAAACGTCTGCTTCGTCTAGTGAAGCAACACGAGAGCCCTACGATCTTCTGGCTGGATCTGGCTTCGTGCCACTGTTCAAGTGTTGTCCTGGAGTGCTATGAAGCCAACGGAGTCACTTTCATACACAAGGATATGACCGCCCCGCCCCCCCCCACGCACCGGAGCTAAGGTCCATCGAAAAATGCTGGGCTATTATGAAGCAGGCACAACGAAAGCATCCCAAGGAGGTCAAATCTGAGAAAGACATGAAGAAAAAGAGGAAGGGTTTCGTGGGTTAAGTGGGAAAACCTTAAGGTGCAAGCATACTCATAACCGTATGCTTGCACCTTAAGCTTTTCCCACTTAACCCACAAAACCCTTCCCCCTTTTGTTCATGTTTTTCTCAGATTTCACTTCCTTGGGATGCTTTCATTGTGCCTGCTTTGAGATGCATGGAAAAAATATGCCAGAAGTTAACTAATGGGTTATTTCCAAGGGGTGAGGGGCTTAGAACAGTGTGTCAGGCACGTCGTAGAAGAAAATCGTACACCATACGTAACATGTGTGGCACTCTGTGGCACACTTTTGACCAGTGTTGGAATTCTCACTAAAATATCAGTTCATCGTGCGCTACCTTTTCACTTGGAACCTTCCCGTTGCTAGTTTCACACGCCAAAGTTTCTTGAGTGAACTTTCTGGGATGAGAGAATGAAACATCGCGAACTTTTTCTACTCAAATCACCGACGCGAGGATACGAATAAAATCAGATCTTTTTTTTACTCTATATCTTTACACCACATTCGTTCATGAAAAGCAAACTGCGCATTTCATGGAAATTAAATCTAGACAGAAAGATATCTCTCTTAAACGACATCCCGCATGATGACTGTGTGGCCGGGGAGGTTGGGTTGAATTTATCTTCAATGCGTCACGCCATTCCAGGAGAAGTTTCCTACCACTCGACTATTGCGGCGGCACAATACTTTAAAAAAAAACAAACATCACAACTCACGTGAACATTGCCTACACATACTCACTAGAGAAAAAGAACAAATCCAAGGAGATATTTGGTCGAATCGGATCTCGAATACGAGTGAAACGTTGTGAGATGGAGGAACAAAAGATCTTTCGCGATGAGGACTGAAACGTTTCCTCACTCTGCGCTTTCATGAACTTTAGATTGAAGTTCGTTCGCGAACTTCGAGTGCGAAGTTCCTCGGTGATATATCGTTGCACTGAGTAAAGAGTGAACGTTTTTTGAAAATGATTTTTCCAACACTGCTTTTGACATTTGTATTTTTCTAAGATGCAATCTAGCAGCCCTTGAAAATTGACGTTATATGTTGTTGTGGTGTTGTTTTGATTTAATTCATCATGATACAGACACAAGTTTTAGAAGATACTTATAAGTGAACTTTCGAGCTATTTGATTGCTTAGGCAAAATCGTGGGTGGAAAAATGGATGAGGTTAGCGGATAAATTAATAAGTCGTGACATGATATCATTTAGCAGCTATAATTAGAGGCACATTTTCTCCAGCACAGAAAATTGGAGGTGGAGGTTTCCACAACAAAAACCTTAAGCGAGACTCAAATCACAAAAAAATTACATAGCTAAACAAAACAATCGCCTGGTTGCCAGGCGTAGCCAAAATATAACGATTGAACTGTCAAATTACCGTGGCACACCGGGGCACCTATTGGCACTCATTGTAACGCTTAGAGGCACACTAAAAAAATGAGCCCAAGGGATATTGTGCTAAGCGACTAACCCTTGGTTATATCTTATTGTCTGAAAATTTGAAGAGGATCGGTCAACTAGGTAATGTTTTACAGCGTTTTTTCCGCGATACAGTTTGATATAGGAAACTCTTTATTATACTGCCGTCATAGGAAAGAATGTAAGCGATGCGGACAGGCTGAGTCAAGTGGAGAAGTTTAGTTAAAAAGGGCTTGTATGGCAACCGGAACAATCAATGCACAAATCTATCGGTCTGAGTGTCTGCAGAAAAGAGATAGCTGCCTTATATCAGAAGCGTAGGTCTTCTCCACTGTTTTGGTCGGATTTAGCAACGGCGTATTAAGCGAAAACAACTCTCTATTGGATCATGCATTTTGTTGAGAACTACATCAATCCGCCAAGCAGCCCATCAAACGCTACTGGGTGATTTTTTGAAAGAGAGTTTTCAAAAAGGCTGGTGAAGCAGCTGAAAATATTTCCAAAAAATGTGATGAAACACTTGTCCCAAAAATTGATGAAAAGTATTCGATCAAAGATTCTCAAATTCGTGAATGAATAATACTAATTTCATGTGGTCTTCAAAATGATTAAGTTCAATCCTGTACAATTAAGAATCATGCATTTGTTTGAATAGAACATCATTTTTTATGTATGTGTGAAAAATATGTGGATAACTCCTTATGAGAAGCACAATCAATTAAAAAAAAAATGATAGTGTGCCATGACCAGGAGCGGACGTGTTTTTTCTTGTCATATTTTTTTGCTCGTTTCCAACAAGTTTCAAATTTAATTTTCATATATTTATACTACTTAATCAATACAGTTTAAGGAGTGTATCGAAAATAAGCTAGCCACAAACTTTCTTTCAAATTATGTTGAAAACCGATGTTTTATTCATACAAAAAAATGATCCTTTATTGCACGAGGTTAAACTTGAACATAATGAAGACCGGATGAAATTTAAGTTATTCCTTCACGAATTTTAGAATTTTGGATCGAATGCTCTTCATCAAGTTCCGGACAAGTGTTGCATCGCATTTTTTGGACGCTTGAGCCCAAATTTTTTTTTGAACTCCTGCATGTTCCCAGCTGCCTTACCAGTCTTCCTGAAGACTCTCTTCACGATTGCCCAGTAACGTTCGATGGGTCGAAGCTTAGGGCAATTTGGTGGATTGATATTTTTCTCAACGAAATCTATACCCTTTTCCGCAAGCCAATTGAGAGTGGTTTTGGCAAAGTGAGCCGACGCTTAATCCGCCCAAAACAGTGGAGGTGTACTATGCTTCTTATATTAAGGCAACAATCTCTTCTGGAGACACTCAGATCGATAGATTTCCGCATTTATAGTTCCGGTAGTGTAAAAAATGGTTGACTTCAAACCACAGGAACATATTGCTTCCCATACCAGTACCTTTTGACCGAATTTCTCCACTTGAATCGACCTGTCCGCATCACTCACATCCTCCCCAACGACGGCAGTAAAGTATTGTGGACCTGAAAGGGGTTTTGAGTCCTCCTTTACAAAGGTCTCATCGTCCATCAAAACGCATGCATCCGGACGCTGCAAAAGACGTGAATACAATTTCCGGGCCCTTGTTGCTGCTCGCTTCTTCTGTTCTGCACTTTGTTTCGAGATTTTCTGCTTCTTGTAGGTCTTCAGGTGATTTCGCCTCTTGATACGCTGGATCATTCCGACACTCGTTCCTGCTTTTTTGGCCAAATCACGTATTGACATTGATTTGTTCTTCATGATTAGAGATACCACTTTCTGCTCCAGTTTTGGGTTGGAAGAACCGGGTTTTCTGCCTCTTCCTGGTAGCTCATCCAAACAATAGTGTTGCCCAAACTTATTAATGATGGTTTTAACACTCGCATGATGAATTCCAAACCGCTTCGCCAATTTTCGCATAGTAATACCCTTCTCACTCAGCCATGTGTCCAGAACCTTAATTTTCACTTCCTTTTCAATACGCGACATTTTGAAAACGCAGAATTTGAACCGCACAAACAAGTAAACAAAAGAAAGCTGACAGTCAAACGCACAGCATGCAGTGTTCAGAGCATAAAAAACCATCACAAATACATGCGTACAACACAAATGTATGTAGATAGCATATATTCGATACACTCCTTAACGGTCAAATGTGGAGAAAGCATTGACATGAAAATAAAGTGCATGAACGAGAACAAAGTGCGAGAAGAAGCTAAAGTGAGATTTTAGAGGCTGCTTGTCTTCTGGACTGGTGAGGCAGTGAGTGAAAAATATGTTGAGGCAATAGCTTTCGCGACTCTCAAACCGTTGTATGTTAATAAGGATTAGCGCTGTATTCTTGCTGATCATAACGAATATAGCGATGTTTACGTTGATTAAGTGGTTGAAGAAAAAATAAATGAAAAAAAAACAAACAAGCATAGAACAAAATACGAAGAGCCTTAATGTTGCAATTTGTTGCACACCAATGCGTGTTTCTTCGAGGGATGACTTCTTCAGTGAGAACGAGATCGAGTAATATTCAGCTATAATATTCTTAAATGTTCATGGACGATCCAGATAACCTTGTGCATACAGTATTGAAGGACCGAATGTATTAAAACCGTTCATGCCCTTTTAATTTTTATTTTGAAAACGCTTCGTCATTGTCGCAAACTAAAGCACCCTGGCACTACCGTCGTAACGGATATTGAGGGGAGAAGAAGAGTGAAGGAGTGATTTTGTAGCGGCGCGTTTTTCTTCTCTTTTCAGAAAGCCAGTAATGCCGCTTTAACCATAAGCCATAGGGAGCTAGGACTATAGGTAATACTAAAGTCCCAACCGTTTGAAGAGAAATGGAGCATCACTTAACTTTCTTAGACTAGATGCTCCCAACGACCATTTTTGAAAACATTTTTGTTCTGTACACCAAACAGGGCATTCTATTCAACTATTCTCTCAGACCATTCATTTCCTTTTCCCTTTGAAATCTACTGAAGCCTACGTAAGTTCTCCGTGTCTTCTTAAGGTAGAAACCAAATCCTTCCTATCATAAACGGTTGCACGGACGTGGCCAGGTGAGAGATCGAGAAGTGTCTTCGTGAAGATTATTGCGTAAAGAAATGTATCAGTAACTGGTTTCGTTTCATGGTGGCATACAATGTCTTCAACTAATGATTCCTCATCGTTGCTCTGTCCACGAGGTGTGCAAACGACAATGTTAATACTAATGCTAGTACTTTTGAGAAGTACGATAAATTAATATGAATTTTAAAAAAGGCCTGAAAATACTATTCTGTTATAATCAGCTGTGGAAAACATTAATATCTTTCCGTAGGTCTTGTTTTTTCCCCAGTAAGGAGCACCATCTAGAGTTTTCGTGTACTTTTCATCAGAGACCGAAATATTTGCCTGCTTGAGAAGAGAAACGTGTTTTTTCACCCGTATGGAGAAACAGATGAGAATGTGAGAAGCGAGAGACTATTATACACTCACAAAAGTTTTCGCGAGAAAAGCAACGGCGATTTATAATTTTCGGAGAGCATGAGTAGCTGATAATTCGTTTGACACCTGAAAATGCACCAGTTTTCATGCTTGTTTTATTCTGAAATTGTATCTCGATAAAAAGTCAATTTTTCTTCATGTTGTGACTCCTCGTTTTTTGCTCCTCGTATACAATCTAGGTAGCACTTTTTCAGTAAAAAATTTGACATGAGAAAATATTTTCGTTGAATTTTGGAGAGTGATAGTTTCGCATATGCAAGAGAGAGGATAATGAATTATCGGCGAAAAGGGGGAGATGAAAATGTGAACGGTTCGCTACTCATCGACAACCTGCTTGAGAGAGAGCATGGTTTTCACCCAGCTGAGTGAGAATTTTGATCTCTGCTTTTCATCAATTTCAGCAACATTTTCTACTGGTTTTAGTGCACACGGATGGAGTGTCCTGTGCTTTTTGATTTCGAAGGAATAATTTCGACGGTATATCCCTGACGCTTATGGCGTTTCATCTTTTGACGTTCGTCTTTAAGCCTTTGCCACCTACGGTACTGTACTTTTTAAACCGCTTATGTACTTGGGTTACTAAATAAAATGACGAGAGATCACGAACAAAAACAAACGAACGTTTTAAAAAATGCTTGCAATGTGTTTTTAATATTCGAAAAATTTCTTTCTATTTAAAGAGCTATGTTACATTCCCTACAGCAAAGAAAATCAAGCAATCGTCGCAATCAACGTAATTTGAGGTAGAAGTGTCAAGGGAGCTCCAACTAAAATTTCACTTATTACGCCTTTCAAGTAAACGTTTTACCTATATTTGAGGTCCTCCATGCATAAGTTAAAGAAAATACTTACACGTGGCGTTCTTCGAGGTAAAGCAATGTTCGTTGCGTAATACACTTAACCCATTCTTTTTGCGGTAGATGTGGACTGACGATTGAATAAGAAACAAAATATAATAAAAATTTTACTAGAAGTCTGCCAGAAAACTTGTATCTTTCCAAATTCTTTTTTGCTAATCATCCTGCATTTTGTTATCAGAAGATGAATTTTAGACAATTTACCTAGATTTAATTTATATTGAATTTTATAGAATGACTATGCTCCTTTGTTTCAAAACTCCTTTGATTCTTCAATCAATTTTTTGTTTTGAAAATCACATAAAATGTGAACCTCGTGAAATGAGCCTTCACTGTATCAAGTGGACTATTTTTCCTGCTGCATGACATACGGTCATCATTGGAAAATAAGAACCAAACCAACAAACATATTAAACGATTTCAAAGAATGTCGCATGAGCTCGCCTCCCACCACCATTCGGTCAATATAATTTACTTTCAGCACCAATCGGAAGCAGAACAGTTTGTTCATTTATTTTTCTTGATAACTTAATTTGAAAGGGATGTCCCAGTTGGTCCGGTCCCAATACACATACGTACACACATTCGAAGGGAAAATTGTAATTCCGTTTGGGAAATCCTATGTAACCCGGTTTTTCTTTTTTTTTTTCCTAGATGGATTGTCGTCGCATTTTCGTCGTGGTGGACTTGGGTTGCGGTGCAGATGGCAAAGGTTTTTTTTTCAGCTCATTTGTTTGTCCTTCTCATCAATATTTCATCGAAACCAATCGAACTAAAAGTTTTCCATCGTTTAAGGAGAATGCTACCCCTGCGGCGGGGTGCTTCCCAATGAATGGGATCAGTTTTGTTTGTTCGGTTAGTTTGATGGGTTGGCCTCAGTGGAATAAATGATGATCAACTTTATTTTTTTTTTTCGAGACAAACAAGAAGGATTGAGAGTGATGAGGATTGGGGAGTTGAAGACAGTTTATAAACGGTCGTTTGGTAAATGGTACAAAAGTCTTCATAAGATGTTGTTATTTCAAAAACTGCGTGATTATAATTATTGTTGGTGTCAGTTAAAAGCTTGGAAAAGGGTGTGTCAAACTTGCCAAAAACATAACATTTTTATTATTATTATTTATTTTTGACACTTTACCACTGCTTTGGAATTCGTGTCACTAAAAAAAACATAACATGTTTTGTTACATGAATGGTGCATACACCAATATTTCTGACCATTTTTGACACATCAATATTGTGTCTGTCTGAACATTCCTCAAAAGTTATCATGAAGAACGATGACTTCAACACTGATAAATAGTTTAAATCAATAAGAGTTCTCATTTTATCCAAGAAATAATCTCCTACTAAATTACCTTCCGCATCCCCGTTTTGTTCAGTGCAACTAATAAAAAAAAATGCCTCAACGGTCAGTCATTCATCAACCAGTAAAGCCACACAAGCCCGCAAACATTCTTCCCCATAACTGGTAGGATCTGTCGTGACGAAACCAAATGGTAATTGAACTCCGGCGACACGCTGACTAACTGACTGTTGTTATCCAGATATGGGTATTATCTCATAGCTGGCATAGACTTGGTCACTACAATTCTAAGAAATCTCACGCCATTTCTCGCAGCAAATAAACAAAGCCGATCCTTTTACGATGGACGTGACTTTTCCGCAGGACAAGCTTGAGCGACTGTTTGTACAGCAGGTGTCAATCCATAATGTTTGTTATAGAGTACTCTTATCAAATATTAGTCTTATGTATTATATGTGTTATATGGTGATGCAATCGATGTTTTGCTAACGACGATTATAAAAGCATTGCGACCTTTACAAGTTCGTCGCAAAGTGCGAAACAATTACGTTATAGAATGTTCCGATAATTATGAAGCCACTAATTCAGTTTTTAGTATTCAATCAACTATTGGCTGCGTTCTGTTGTTTACATCCAAATTAAACTGATGTTGTCATTCTTTTCAATTGTTCGCACGGAAGTGTGTCCGTACTCTTTCTCTCGAGCAAAGAATACGGATTGTGTACAAACGGTGCACCGTCAGTGATCTTTCGATCAGAAAAGTGGCTTAGGAAGAAGGTGTGAGGGTCGGAACAGTTCAAACCGCAAGACGGAAGTATCAACCACAGCACTCTTTCGTAGATTCCCCGAGACGGGGTAGAAAACCCGCTTCCGCTAAACCTACAATCAACAGAAAGGTAAGGGACTATTTCAAGCGTCATCCTTCAGAATTATTCCCAGATGTCCCGAAGATAAGAGTCAGGTTCATTGTAGTTATATCACATGAATTCGTTTTTCTACCGTAGTTATCTACACATTTTTTTCAACATTTTAGAATGGAGAAGCTGGTTGGCGTAGCCTGAGCAATGTTGTTAGCTTGACAATCGGGAAGTGAGTGGCAGCGACTGAAGGTCATTTTCAAGCAGGGTATATTTTTCATTCTCATTTAATCAATAATCTCAGCACTCTTAGGGACATCTTTCCGTCTTATATTGCTTTTATATTCCAGAATATAGAGCAGCATGACACTTTAATGCTTGTAATGCTCAATTTGTTAACATTTCCATTAAAATTCTATTTCTACTACTACATTTTCTACTACTTTACAACTACTATTCCATAAAAAACTGTCATGTGAATATAAGCAGTACATTTGTTTTTGACTCAGGATAGGTAAAATCAAATTAATAGTAGGATAGGTATGAACAAAATAAGCATCCTCCCTTAGCTCAGTCAGAAAAGGCGCAGCTACAAAGCATCACCATGCTGGAGGTGGCTGGGTTCGATTCCCGGTCTGGTCTAGGAATTTTTCGTTAACGAAAATTTCTCAACTCCCTGCCACAACTACTTGCCACACAATCATACTAATGCAAAAATGGTACCTGGCATCGAAAGAAGAAAAACAAAATAATGACAGGTAATCGTTTTGTATTAAGAAAATAGTATATATACGGCAAGTGGCGAAGGATTTCTATATGTCGAGTTATTAGTAGGAGACACTGAAGAAGTCTGCACATTGAAGACGAAATACGTGTATCTGTAAAAATAAGAAAAGGTAGTTGGAATCAAATGGAAAATACAATTTTTTTTTCTAATTACTAGATACAGGTATTACACCAAACAGCTCAAACCCTATAGGATTCAATATTAACTATTTTTTTCCCTCGTGGCTATGATCATCTACAATTGCAGCATGACCACAAAGTTATTATCATTTTATATCATAACATCCTTTCACAATATTTTTTATTCTGTTCTAGCTTCGCATATATGCATAGTAGTTATTTTTAGTCCAACAGACTCACGTTATGTTTTTGAAAAGATAGAAAGGTTTTTTTACAATTGATAATAAAGGATTATATACGACGAATTCTACAAAAAAATGTTATTTTTTCATTCTTCATCCAATCACAATTCAAAAACTATTATTGTTTATGATGGTTCGTTTTCTATTTCACAGGAACAATGAATCATTTATGGGCTTAGTAGGAAACAAGAATTATCGGAGAATTCAAATTTCATTTTTTCCTTTTTTTTACACTTAATTTTGGGTTTATAAAATAAGTATGGAAATTTTCACCAGTTTTTCAATCATCTAACACCGCAGCAAAAGAGACAAATAGCTGCATTCTATTATTGAATGTACATCGTATTATTTTCGTCATATGGTCATTGCATATTATTTTAACCAAATTAAAAAATGTATTAATAAAACTATTGATCATAATGATATTTTATCTGCTTCAAGGTAACCAGGAAGTTGATTTATGAGAGTATTGATTTTTTAATACATTGTATCAATCTTATCGTGCTCTTATTTTAATTTAGATCATTGGATGTTATTAAAATAGGTATGTGTCCCTTAACTCAGCCTATTATGCAATGATCGATTACATTTTTTTTATTATAACTCATCAAGTTTTTAAGCTGTAAGCGAGATTCAACTAGTCAGACACTTGCTTGGATAAGTTTGATAAGACATTTGGCAGTATGTATCACGAAGAGTTACACAACTTTTTAATAAAGTAAGAAACATTCGAGGGATATGGATTTAATTTCGGTCTACAAGCACCAAATTGGGTCTATTCATGGATGCAACTTGGTCCCATATGATTGATTTAGTACAAAATGCAGTCAGTTGTACGGTTTTTTTGTTCTTATTTTATGAATTGAGGCAATGCTAGCTGTATTCGATTAACTTAATACAACATTTAAAAAAAAAGGTGAAACTGCCTCGAAACACTTAGGTGATGTTAATATATGGTTCATCAGCCATTCAATAATGAAAACATTAAAATTCACTATACAAGGTTTTGTTCCTTCGGTTTGTCTTTAAATGAGTCACCACTTGAATATAAACAATTGCAAATTCATGCATTTTCACTTATAATTTTACCAATTATAACGTTTTTGCTATGTTATGGATACAACAGGCCATAGTTGGGAACATAAAAAAAAATGTATGGGTCTACGCTTGTCTTGTAACATCATTGTTATTTTGTAACGTGTCACAATTTTCTGCACATCCAGACTGCATTACTTGCTTTATCGAATCAATTAAGCCAAATTTGGATAACTTGAAAGTCGTGTAGATCATCTGTTCTGCTGAACAAGTGCACTATGGTCCAGATAACGAATTTACGAGGAAACATGCTCCCAGCGCCTAAACTTGAAACTTTACAGCAAAGTGATGTTCTTTAACACGGTTTTTAACACTAAGGCCCATTTTTTGTTGTTGATTAAAATAAGGGTGGTCTCTCCATTTTAATGGAAATACAAAAACTTACATTTTTTCTGTCTTTTTGCGGCTGCTTCTCAATATAAAAATTTGAAGAAACAAAATCGCAATTACCTGCAGATACAAATAGAAATACAAAATTCATTCTGAAAGGCATTAAAAAGTAAAGTTCAGACAACACGTGGAATTATAAACATTAAAAAAACAGACCACTTACTTTTGAATAACGCTAGACTTCACAGCACAACGAACAATAGATGAAACACAAACTTTTTTTATCATTCAGACATTCAGCACCAACACAGGACGTCCAAATTCCTTGGTGTCCAGCTGGTGGTTCATATTATCTCAAAAGTGACTGCATTTGGAGAGCTGATTGTCAGGAGCAAGAAGTCGTTAAATGGCTTGAAACAATAGGGTGGGGAACGACTTCAACAAGGTTGGCTGTTTTCATAAATTGTTAGGAAATAGGTCTAAGACTATGTCTAAGACTAGTCTATATTTTCCAAATTATTTTAAATTCAATTACACGAACATATACTCCAGCGATGGACATGGAACGTTGAAAAATATCCTACTGGTAAAATTGGTGGGTACCAGGGCACCCTGTCGATCAATTATCCGTTATGTGTCCATCACGGAACATAGTTGCCTCTTTTATTTCAAAACATGATATTTCATGATGTTTTCATAGAAGAATATTGAAACTTTGTGACACATCATATCGCGTTATTACGTTAATACAGTAAAATAATGATGGCATAGCTAGGAGGGTGCAAGGAGGGGCGTGTAATTTTTTTTACGTAAAAGGCCGACAGGGAACGTTACCCACGGAACGGAAATGAAAATTTCTATTGAAATATTCTACTGATGTGGAATATTTTGATATTTTAGATTTGGGAACTCAACCAACCTTTTTTAATATGACCGACAGACATTATCTGTCTTCGGAAAAACCATATATCCGAAACTGTGTTTTGGAAATGGTATACGCTTCAATAGACCAACAATAATGATACAAAACTGTAAAATGAATACACAGGAATGTTTGTGACTGCCAGGTGACAATCCGGTGATTTGATTCAGGAACAGTCACCCCGGAGCAGGTTCCCATGAGGCCACGGATGGCCCGAAAATAATATGACTTGAACTCTACACTGAAAATTAATTTTCGTTCATGTTACGAAATCGAAGGTAGGACTAACAAATCTATTCGTTGTTTTCTGCAACGAAACTGATTTGTACTTTTTAAGAAGCTACCTTTATTTTAAACCCACACTTGCCACTGTCAAAACCACTAAGCATTTGTTGACAAAGAAAGAACATTCGTTCATTCTACGAAAACAATACAAAGAGCTACGAGTAATTTGTTACCAATAAAAAATAAACCTCTCTCTGGCGGTTGCATGAACGACTGACAGATCGACTTTATCGGCTCAAAATATATATGAAAAAAAAAGCGCAACCACGAGAGGTTGTTCGTGACATGGACTTCGATCCTGCATTTTCAGGGAGAACTGTTATTGAGTCCGTGGTTGAGCTCACTAGGCCATGTTGACTCGTGAGAAGGTAATTGATTATTATGCATGCGGTTCTAACTCTCGACAGCGCTTTCACTTCTATTTTGGGATAAATAAATGCTTCCCATCATCCCTACAGGAAGACGAGCATTTAGGAGTACGATCGAAGAGAAACAGCGATTAGCTGGTCTTTACAAAATTCATTTTGTGCAATGTACAAAAAAGGTGTAATGATAGCATTTTGTTAGATAACAAGCAATATGAATGTTTCATAAAATTCACGAATCATTGGTTCTACGTACAAAATCCATGTTTACAAAACGAGTGAAAGTAATTTACGAAAATAGATTTTCAGTGTAACAATTAATTCTGCACAAATGGTTTTCCGAAAAGGTTTCGTTCCGAGAATTGGCAAAAAACGTGAAGTGCACTAAATCAGCAGTGTACAAGATTGTTCAGAAGTTTGGAGAAACGATGGAGATTAACCGAAACCGATAACAGAACTCCTGTAGAAATTTTGTTCAATTTAACATTAAATTAAAAGGTTGGGAATACAGCCTAAACTCATCAAATGACTTGAATCATACCTGACCAACCGCGACAAAATTGTAAGATTTCACGATAAACAATCAACTATTAACTAGAAATAAGAAGTAAAATTAGTATTCTCCATTTAATTCCAACTACCTTGGCTTATCTTCGACAGATACGCGTATTTCGTCTACTATGTCCAGACTTCTTCAGTGTCTCGTACTAATAACTCGACTCGACCCAATCAATTACTATTCATGCTAGCTCGAGAGTTCCACATGGCTCTCATTAAGGACGGCTTCTATTTATTTTATTTGTGAATGACTTATCCTTCATACATAAGAAACTCAAATTTGTAATTTATGCTGATGCCATGAAACTTTTTATTTCAAAGTTTTAAAATGCTGAAGTCTATGACGTCTTCAAAACCGAAATACAAATATTTCCCACATGGTGTAACAAAAGCTTCCTACAACTGTTAATTTTTGTTTTATTTGATTGCATTAACATGGCAACAAGACGTATCTTACTAAGTACTTACTTCAGGAAACCAGAATGATGAAAGGTGTGATAGACACAGGATCTTAGGTATTATATTTGATTCTAAACTTCCATTCATTGTTCATTTTAACGCAATTATTAACAGAGCCAGTAATATCCTTTATAAAACGATGTTGCTATAATTTCCATGATCCATAGCCTGGACTGTGTTTCCTTTACCATCGTATGAAGCTCGATGCATGCTTATAAACATCCAAACACTGAAAGAGCGACGAGACTTGGCGATGGTCTCATTTATAAATAACATTGTCTCATACAGAGTTGACTCGATGAAACTTTTATCCGAAATAAACTTCTACACATCAACATGTTTTTCAAAGCACCGACAGCTATTTGCAACTAATTACCACTGAACGAAATACAGAAAATTTTGACTCATTAATCAAATGATGACCACTTACAATAAAGGGCAGAAATAGCGTGGAGGACTTTATATTTAGTAAGACCTGCCCATGCATTCTATGTTGTATTTAATTAATTTTGAGTTATAACAACTTAGCGTGTAAGACAATCTATGTAACAAAACCGTCTACAAACTCTATCGACAAAAAATAAATAATTAAAATAATAATAAGGTTTGAAACATGAAACGGCTGTTTATATTAGAAAATTTCAAACGTAGTTGATTGAACGAATGAATTTAAGAAAGCCATTTATTCTGTCTTTTGCGGCTGCTTCTCAATATAAATATTTGGAGAAACACAATCGTAATTATCTGCAGATACAAAAAGAAATACGGCATTGATTCTGAAAGGCATTAAAAAGTAAAGTTCAGACAACACGTGGAATTATAAACATTTTGAAAAAACATACCACTAACTTTTGAATAACGCTAGGTTTCACAGCACAAAGAATAATAGATGAAAAACAAACTTTTTCTATCATTCAGACATTCAGCACCAACACAGGACGTCCAAACTCCTTGGTGTCCAGCTGTTTATTTAAGGTAATTTTATGGTCATTTTTAAAACTTCGGTATTTTAGATTGAAGAATTTGACTAACTTATGAACAAGAGATGTTTTTTTTCAACATTGCATTCATATTATCTCAAAAGTAAAGATTGTCAGGAGCAAGAAGTCGTTAAATGGCTTGAAAAAATAAGGATGAGAACTTAAAAAAGGTTTGCTATTTTCATAAATTGTTAGGAAATAGGTCTAAGACTGCTATATTTTCCAAATTATTTTACATTCAATTACACGAACATATACTCCATCTTTCGCACTACCATATGCAATGAAAACATATTTTTTGGAGCTGTTCAACAGTATCAACGGCAAATAATCCATTTTTTAAATTTTCTGAGTCAAATGTTCGTTTTTGTAGGTAAGTTTTGATAGATAAAAAACGTGCAGAGAGATTGATGCCCGAATATTCGCAGATCTCATTATAGATTAGATAAAGCTCCATTAAATATCCCAGGTGATGCATCTACTGCTTATTTGTTTTTTCCTGTGTTGGGGACATGATACCACCGCGACCATTAATTGTTCTATTGTGGTGAGTCCTCTGTTTATGTATGCCAAATTGCAATGGCGAGTCACTTTTCTTAGTAACTACCACTACTATTAAAGGCAATGATCCCAACTAGGTAATATATTCCTTATGAAATTTATTACCCATTTGGGACTAACAACCCAGATTTCCCAAGGCTCCATAATACCTTTGTCAAAAAATCTGCATCTTTTATGAAATAGTGCAACGCAGTCACACAGTAAATGTTCAGAGCTTTCACTCTCCAGGTTACAAAAGCGACATTTATCTTCATCTAGCTTACCGATGAGCTTTAGGTGATATTTACTAGGACAGTGTCCTGTTATTAAACCTGTGCATAGGCTCAGATCACGTTTCGATAGATTTAGTAATCTATATGTATGACAAGCGTTTGGCTTTATAAAACATACTGCTTATAACCCGTGTCGTTCTCTATGTCATAGTATGACAATGTGATAGTTTTTCCAAAACTTGAAAATGTAAAAACTATGAAATATTTATTCTGTTGGAAACTTCTTCACTTAAAGTTGATTGATTATCAAACAACCTCTTTTATTCTTCCTTTGACTTTGGAAATATCCATAACCAAATTGAAAAATTGTACATTGCAAAGGTACACCCAGTAGCAAAAAACGCGTTGTTCAACCTTCTGTGACTTTGTCAATTATCAATATATTTGACTGACAACTTGACAACACTATAACTAATATATAAACCTAATTTTACTTAAATTTCATGTTGATGAAATTTACAAAATTGGAGTTATCATAACATGTGTGAAAAAAGTCATTTTTGGACATAGCAATTTAAAAATTCGTATTTCTGTGAAAAATTTAGGAAGCATATTGAAAATTTTTGCATAGCTTGAAACAATACAGAACATAATTTGGACAAAATTTAAATGGTTTTCATCAATTGGTTTGCACTACAGCTGGTGTCAAAGTAGACACACTAACATGAGTATTTCCATTTTCCATCCGATATTGACCATGCCAAATCGGTGCCAGAAAAAAGCCGAGGCGAATTCATCTTATTAATATACATGATTTTTTACGTGTGATATATCCCAAAAAACTAGTGTAACCCACGAAGAACTTTAAAAATATAGCATTCAGTGTGAATTGGTTTGTGAAAACTACGTTTACAGTATTATACAGTATTATCAATAGAATTCGCTTCGCCTTTCTTTTTTGCACCGATATTTCAAAATATTGATAATTGACAAAGTTACAGAAAGTTGAACAACGCGTTTTTCATATGCAACATTTTGCTCGGCTGTTTTTTGCTACTGAGTGTAGGCATTCACCATTTTAAAACTTAATTTCAAATTTTTTGTAAAGGTAATAGTTTTTGTTTCAGTGTATGATTTTTTTAATAGCTTCATTAATTGATTATATTTATTTTTCCGAAAAATAACATAGATGACTCTATAATAATAGTAGGTAATTTTATGTTTTGAAGATAACACACATGCGCATTTTTGAAAACTTACTCTTAGGTCAATTGTTTTTAACCATGTAAAAGAACATGATTTCCCTTACCGAAACCCTGTGCAACGTTCCATCTTATTCGGAGAGAATCAAAGAAGATTATGATTTTTTTGATGATATAACTTATTTCCCTTTGATCTTCCCATTTGTGAAATATTGATCTTTGTGCATTGTTTTGATCCATTTTGGGGTTGACTTTTTATTGTTTTGAGTAAGAGCAATAGGACTTTCTTAAGTTATTAAAGCATTGATTGATCAATGTGGACATATAGGATATGTGTCCCTTAATCAGCCTATTATGCAATGATCGATTACATATTTTATTATAACTCATAAAGTTTTTAAGCTGTAAGCGAGATTCAACAAGTTAGACACTTGCTAAGATAAGTTTGATAAGTCAAAAAGTTACACAACTCGTATTATAATGTCAGAAACATTCGAGCGATATGGATTTAATGCTATTCATGGATGCAACTTCGTCTCATTCGATGGATTTATTACTAAGTGCAGTCTTTGTGCGGTTTTTTTTTTTAATTTTTTGAATTAGAGCATTTTCAGCTGTATTCACTTTACTTGATACAACATTCAACGAAACAAACTAAAGTAAAACTGCTTCGAAACACTTAGGTGATGTTCATATATGGTTCATCAGCCATTCAATAATGAAAATATTATTATTCACTATACAATGATTTTGATCCTTCGGTTTGTATTTAGATGAGCCACTTGAATATAAACAACCGCCAATTTATGCATTTCCACTTGAACTTTAACCAATAACAACCCTTCTGCTAGGTTGTTGAAAAAACAGAGCCATAGTTAGGAACATATAAAAATATATGTCCTCAACATTGGGTCTACGATTTTCTTGTAAAATAAGTATTATTTTAGCTATGTAAACAGTTAATTTGAAACGTGTAACTTTTTCTGCACATCCAGACTGTATTTCTTGCTTGATAGATTCAATTAATCCAAATTTAGATCACTTGAAAATCGTGTAGATCATCTGTTCAGCTTAACCAGTGAAGTCATGATGCCTCAGAAGCTTAAGAAATCGAAAATTACGCGGAAGTGAATAACTAGAAGTTGATTAATATTGTCTCAGTTGCTTTTGATTACATCAGTCATCCTAGTATCAACATGATTTTGTTGATTATCGCTAAATTAATGATACATTTGGTACATAGGCCGAATGAAGGAGCTAGGCTAACATTACATCACCTTACCCTACATCATCAAAAAGCCAATTCAAACAAAAATGTAGGTATATGATAACAATGGGTAATCAACTCTCATAAATGATTCTAGATAAAACAGTTTCTTCTTCCCAGATATCTCATCCCCTTCCATGGCCTCCACAACAGAACTCGTAAGTCATTGCTGAAATCTCATATTTGCGCGCATTTCTCCGATAACACATTCCAGAGTAGCACTGTTTATGTTTGCATTCAAATCACATATCACACATCACCGCTGCAGGACTCATCCGCCAGGAATCTCTCAGCTAATTGTTGTTGTCCTCGTCATCATCATCCCAGCCCCAAGATAGATAGACACACGTCCAATTCCAAAACATAGAAACGATTTCCACCCACCCCTGCCACCCACCTTTGCTGCATGATGATCCTTCCCTTAATATTTATGTGTGCGCTCGGTGAAGAAATTCCTCCCTCATGACATCACCTGGGAAAATGCATTATTGTTCACCTTGGTGTCATTTTGGCCATTCCATGACACGCGGCACCAGTGAACAGCTCCTCCCTCAGACAAAGGAGGATGCTACGGGGCAAAGCGACAGATCATACACGAAATGGGAACTGTGCTGTGCAGCCAACGATACAAATGAGGCCTGTTCCCTGTACTGGCAGACCGGCTGACTGACTGACTGACTGACTTGACTGAGCGATGCGATGGAGCAAACAATTCATCAACAGTAAAAATACGGTATCAGCGGATAGCTACACTAGCAAACGATGACGTCTTCCCACTGGGACCCGACTGGCTGTCTAAGTCGAGAATCTACACACGATCCAGATACGGGAACAGCTACCACCGTCATTCATTATGAATTTATGAACAAATGTGTCACGAAGAAAATATTTACCACTCACTGAGTTTACCCACAACAAGGCATGCAATGGAACAAATTTGAATAAAGATATGGCCAGGACTAGTGTCTGTTCTGGAATATCTGGCGGATCGGAATTGGTGTGTGCGAGAGAGTTCTATATCACTTTTTCGTGTACTTAAGCGAGGGGTTCTTTCAACCACCCGTTGCGTTAGTTTGGCGATACCGTAGCTCCTAGGAATGGGATTACAGCGTGCCCGGTGTCAAATACATTTTCCCTAGAATAGTCTGATGCATGGCTTGAAGACGCCATCGTCCCAATGTATCAATGTAAAATTGAAGAAGATAATGCTGCCAAATGCACGATTCTTAAAAGTATAGCAACACTGCTCCCTACCCTCCAGTGAGGTAACATCAAAGCTAACGTGAAAGTTCAAAGCGCAGCAATTTCGCTGAACCTCCCGACAATGCATAGAACGAAACAACCTCGGTAGCAGTTGCATGTGTCAACCACGCGTGCATACCAATATGGATGGAGATAATATTAACCCATTCGTGACCGGCTTCTAAGCGCACAGTAACTGTACCTACCAACGTTCTTGTGGACTCCTTCGTCAGTCCCCAGTGGGCCAATCCACCAAATGTGTATGTCATGTTTGGATCATAATATGTGCTTTGGCGTATTGTTTGCACTTTAGCTAGAGGTGAACATTTCGTCCCGGCCCATTCCGAGCTCACGTACATGCTCGGTGTATTGCAGAACTCATATAAGGATGAAACTGATATGGCTTGAAACGATTGCATTCGTACGACCGCCACACATGTGTCACCACGACTGAGTAGGATTCTGACTCCTAGGGCAGGCCATTGCAGCTGAGCCGAGGGATGGGAGTGCTAAGGTCGACTCGGTCTCGGCACATGTGGCTGATGGGAGCTAGAATGACAACACAGATCAAAATAAGAAGAAAAATGCTGATTAAGAGTGTATCGCAATGATGGCACAGCAGAGGAGTCACGGCTGGTGCAGCATCAATCGTCCGTGTTGTTGATAAATGTCACCCGTATTGAATACTAATGAACAAGAGACAGAGGTACAGAAATGTGTGACGTTCTAAGGAATACGGGAGGTGGTTTTTTTTTGCGGAAAGGTTTGGGTAATTTCAATGAGAGAAAAAAAAAACTACACAGAACAGTCCGATGGGGTTCTGCGAAATGTTAACGTAGAACTACTAGAAAGCTGTTTTTTCATGATTTTGGTTAGTTATAATGATAATCAGGGTTTTTTTTACAGAAAAGAGACAGCATTATAGGGTTGTTTTAAAATCATTTCGAATTGTTTTCCCAGTGAAGTAAATTTAAATATTCAATAATAATATCTTCATTGAATGTAATAGGGATGGACCTTATGTTACTGGATTTGTTATAATCAAAATTATATGTGGTGGTTGGAATTAAATATTCAAAGATATAATATAAAAAAGTGATGATGTTCTTCCAGAAGGAAATAATTTCTCATCACTATGATGCTCTAGGAGTAGACAGCACTTGTTTTTTTTGCTAGAACAAAGTTGTTAAGAGATAGTATTGATTTTTTTTTTGGCGTAGAAGTATTGATAGTTCCGTTAGCACACGGCAGGCTGTGAAAATTGAATAGAAGTAGTTTTTGAAATTGAGGTAAAATTTCGAAACCCGCTCAATTTCAAAAACTACTTCTATTCAATTTTCACAGCCTACCGTGCGCTAACGGAACTATTAATACTTCCACGCCAAAAAAAAAAAAATCCACACTTTCTCTTAAACAACTTTGTTCTAGCAAAAAAAAAGTGCTGTCTACTCCTAGAGCATCATAGTGATGAGAATCTGAGAGCTGATGTTTTTCACTAAAATCATTTCATTTAGTCCCCTGTGTTATACACAGCCAGAAATAAGTATAAATTTGACTCACAATCATAAATTATACGAATACTTTTTCCTAGACCCACCAAGTTAATATTCAACAGTCACATCAGAAAGTAAATACCTAATATAAAACATCAGTACCTTCCGTGCTGATGCGATCAAAAACAGCCAAATAATTTGATGCTGTACGCTATGCTAATTTGATTCTGTACACCAATTTGCCATGATCTGTTTTTCACTTCCAACCGTTTTTGAGTTCTCTTGAAGTTTATCTTAACGATTGCCCAATATTTTTCAAAAGGTCGCAGTTGCGGCGAGTTTGATGGATTCATGACTCCTAGACTTGATGGAATTTCTCCTAGGGTACGGTTTGCGCACTATTTGTAATATCCTGCTGGAGAAATTTCATGAATTTTGATACCCATGTTGCAAGGGGTTTCTACTCAAAATGTTCATGGCCACTTTAGGCCCCACGAGAACCTGTTACAGAATGTCCGAAACAAGTTGGAATATGGCTCTCAGTCTAAAAGAAATAGTTTCTAGGAATTATTCCAAACATTTTGACGTCCATTCCTGGAAATTCAATAGATGTTCCGAAATTGTGTCTTCGTACTGGAACACAGTCCCGGAAACCTGGATTTACAGGAACCAGATAAATTCATATGGTTATTTCCGAAAATGTTCCTAGAGAGACGTAAGTTTTTGAATTCAACGGTGCCAAAAGAATTAGAATCGGTCAATAATTGAGAGAGTTATAATCATTTGAATGTGTTGGTTACACGTGTCCATTATCGATCACTCGCGGGGTGAAAAAATAGAAGCTTTATTGTTTTTATGCAAACAGTTGCTTACCAATTTTTATTAATATGTAACTGAATTTCAGTTTTCTGTTTTAGAATAAACTACGAAATTTCGTCATGTATAACAAATAACGGTACCTGGGATCCAAGTCAAACACATAAGGGTTCATTCGTTACCAAAACCTGGAATGCGGCTCATCAAACTTCATGATTTGACAAAACTAGGTCATGAAAAACGTCTTAAGGATTTCCAACCATACTGGCCACTTAGGGAGACCCTACGTGTTCCAAAACCTCGCTTGCTATATATCAAACTTTATGATTTTGCAAAAATAGTTCTTCAGTGGCTATTCTGAGGATTCCTGACCATACTGGCCAATTAGTGAAGCCTTGTGGTACCCAAGTTCCTTCAGAAAAATGGTCATATTCAAATCGTACCCAAAGCCGGCTTGCGACATACCAACCTTCATGATTTTCCAAAGCTTTGTCATCGGAGGATGACACGTTGGATGGATTGAACGAAAAGTTACGCTTTGGTGCACTAAAATGTGCGTGTCTTTTCCAGCTCGACAGTATCCTTGTGTTAAAAATGGTTAAGTTGGGGACATGTACCGCTAGCCGAGGCAAGCATAAAGCTAATGTTAAAAACGCTATTGTGGTTCCACGGTTAAAACGGGAATTCAGTTTTGGTTTTTGTTGTATATGATAGTGTGAATTATTTTTGCGCAAAATGTTGAATGAATCGAAATCCGATACTTCAAACATCGTGGATCCAAATCTAGCATGGATGGAAAAGGATATTGATCCAAAGACAAAGTTTTGCAAAATAATGAAGTTTGATATGTCGCAAGTCAGGTGTTGGAAACGATTCAAATTTGGACACTTTTCCGGAGGATCTCGAAATCCCGCAGGGCCTCCCTAATTGGTCAGTGTGGTCAAAATTCCTCAAAATGTCCTTCGCAGACTAATTTTTGCAAAATATTAAGGTTTGATATGTCCCATTCCAGGTTTTGGAAAAGATTTAAATGTGGAAACTTTATCAAAGAAACTTATATCCCGCAGCGCCTCCTTAAGCCAACATGGTCAGACACCCTCAGAATGTCTTCTGATGACCTATTTTTGCTAAATCATGATGTTTGATATGCCGCATGCCTTGTTGTGCATCTAAATTATTCCCCATGTTCCGCATCTGAACATTTCGTATCATTTATTTTAAATTTTGAATTTTACTATCTCAGAGGGGCTGAGAACGCACACACTTGCGCTGAACTGGCCGGTTTGTCGTGCCGCAAGGGCTCAGAAGGGGTTCTTGGAAAAGACGCAAAGCTAAGAGTCATTTCATGCGCTGAAGTTTACATTAAAAAATTTACTATTCACATAAGGTTCATAGATGCAGTGCGGTTTAAGATTATCCTTGCCTTAGATCCATCCGAATAACATGTAAAGCAGTGATGCTCAACACGAGGCCCCATTGCATTCTCCTTTTCATTTTCTTTCAAAAATTTGAGTCATTCGTCGTGCAAAGTATTCAGCGAGGAGAGCATTTAATTTTCTCTCGTTTCTCATTTGAATTGAGAGCTAGATTAAAAAGAGTGAGAGCCAAATTATTATTAACTCTACTCCCATTCGGCAATCACGCGTGTGACTGTTCGATAGTGTTTTTGTTTCGCTCTGAAGTTTGTTTGTGATTCTTGAAATGGCTAGTAAAAAACGAGTGATATGAGATGAAGAACGAATTTTTCAAGAAAAGTGAACTGAAGTGTACTTTTTTACTGCATTCAATCAAAAACCAGTTGTTTAATCTACAATGAATCAGTAGTGGTAATTAAATAGTACAATTTAAAACGCCATTATGAATAAAAGAATGCATCGAAAATGGGCAAATTCTCAGGCAAATGTCGTTCAGAGAAGGCAAGTAAATTGATAGAAAAACTGCGATGTCAGCAAAACGTGTTTAATAATAGAAAATTTGAAAATGAAATGTGCATTAAAGGCAGCTACATTGTTGCGGAAAAAATAACAAAACACTTTTTCAGACGGTGATTTGTAAAAGATTGTTTGAAGGCTGCGGTAGACGTGGTAAGTCCAGCCCAAAGTCGCATTTTTTCGCTTATTTCTCTGTCGCGAGCCACGATTACTCGTAGAGTTGAAGAATTTTCAGACGGTATGCAAAATACGTTGAAGGAAAGAGCTGCAAACTTCGCATATTTTTCGGTGGCACTGGATGAAAGTACGGACATTTCAGACACCGCTCAGCTAGCGGTTTTCGTTAGGGGTGTTTCCAAGACATGTGAGATTACTAAAGAGCTCGTAAGTTTATTTCCGCTCAAAAGTACCACAAAAGGGATTGATATTTTTAACGCTCTCTCATCGATTGTAAACCAATTCGGCATGGATTTGAAGAAACTGGCGAGTGCGTTCATCAACGGTACCCCAGCTATGATTAGTAAGTGTATTTTTTTGCGTTTTAAGGAGCTCAAGCAACATTTTTTGATCCACAGGAAAGCATGAAGCTGCCATTGCTCATCTTTGGCGACGAGATGGTGTTAGCGAGTGATTCATGCAGTACCACTGCATCATACACCAGGAAAATGTGTTTGCTAAAAATGAATGGTTCAAGAACGTTATGTAGGATGTCATTGAGGTCGTTATTTATATTCCATAAAATGCTCTCAATCATCAAGAACTTAAAGCTTTTTTGTCGGAGCTAAACGCAGAATATGGAGACATACTGGAGACTATACTGATTGATGGCTCAGCAGGGGAAAAGTTCCTAAGCATGTTGGGCAAACAGCGCTGCACCAATCAGATCAGTTCAGTTTTAGTAAAATGTCCATTCGCAAACCAGAAATAAAAAATACCTACATTCAGTTCAAAAGCCTAGCACAGGTTTCGTTGCATCTTCTTGTATTCAAGGCACTAGATACTTCAAAATCATGAGAGGAGAAGATTAGCATGATCAGTGGTTATTAAAGCATGATCAGTGGTTATTAAAGCTTGATCAAGTCTAACAGAGAGGAGAGCTCATTGCTGTAAGACTTAGTTTCCGTGCTACAATGGGTGGTAGTACATATCATACATTATACGTCATACTCAGAGGTGTTGGGGACGTTCGTGTTAATGGGATCTTCCTTGTACATGTAAGCCAGATATCGCTGGTATCAGGTCTGTTGTAAGGAAGATTGCCGACAATAAAGTATGCTGTATGAAAGATTGCAAACATTTACGTTGTTCTCGCTGGCTTTGGTTTGCAATTAAACGAGGGTAAATTATACGTGTCTGTGAAAGTTCATTTTTTTGTGTACATTATAAGAAAAATATTTTTGCAGCCGCGTTTTTCACAGAAGAGACGGTTGGTTAAGAGAATCGATTAACGATTTGTTATTGTCAAATGTTACTACTTGGCGAAAAACACTTTTTTGAGCGTGGAAATAAATGTTTAGCCGATTCACTTTTTCATATGTTTTGTAAATATGCATTGCACTGCAGAAGCAAACAACACTGTTCATTATCATGCGTTCATTCATGCGTACAAATTAGCTGTTAGGGAATAAGGTGAAACCTAAAACATGTGCTACGATGTATTTTGTTGAAATGTTTCTTGCCCCGCAGAAGAATGGAACTTTTCTTAAAATTCTACAATATTAAATATGATAGTTTAACAGTCATGAAGCTGAACATATTAAGTATTTACGATTAAATTTTGGGAGTTGAAGAGAATACATTTTTGCTTTTTAGGTTACAAATTAATAAAAAACAAACAAAATAAATACCTGCGTATATTTTGCATATCAACATACAATAAAAATACATACAATTCATAAAAAAAATACAATACATAAAAAAATCAAACGTTTTACCCCAATCGGAAGCACATTTTCATTTTTTTCTCTTTATGCTCTACAAGTCATAGAAGAAAACTTTTGTAATTTCACTAAGAATATGAAGAATACTAAGAATACTAAGAATATGAAAGAATAAGAATGGTCATCAACCGTGCTAGAAATGCAATCCCTCGATAGGACAGTTACATCATTGATAAGGATCCTATTGCTTCATTTAAGTAAATAACAATGGATCTTAAACTAAACTCACGCACAAATAAACGATCACGAACTTATAACTGGAATCAACATATATCATCTAACCTGAAAATAGCAACTTTCCAACATTTTCACATCCTTCTTCAACCTCTATCGTCTCTTTTTTCATCAACATTTTTTCGATGTTAGTTACATCCAATCGCTCCAAGATAATAAGTTGAAAACAGGATTACACATTTCACGTCCCATCTCGTTTTTGGGTACGATAATTGCGTCGATGGATACGATTTTACAGCCTCATCGAACAAACGAGATGGAGAGAGAGGGAGACACACAACAGCTCAGTACGCACCTATTGTTGTAACACCAGGCTACTGCTCGACTGCCGAAGGCCTACAACGCAAGGTTTTCCATTTGCCACCCAACCCAGTCAGCAGGGGTGGAACTTGGAAGAAACCACATCAACCATTCGAGAGGCGGTAGAACCGATTCGATGAACACTTTCCTCTTATCCCATCAAGTGCCTAGCTCGTTGGCTAGCTGGTTGATTACCACTCCAGTCGAATGTGAAGAATTGTGTTTTATCTTATTCTAATTTGCTAAGTTACATACTGATCCCATCTGAGGGTAACTGTGGGAAGCAAAGGTACCGCAAGTGAAGGAGAACCGGCAGTAACGACAGAAGTAACACCGGCTTAGACTCTCTCGCCCTCTCTCTCTCTCTCGAGGAGCTTCGGGGCTTGTTGGAATGGCATGCCGGAAAATCGAGATAATTTCGTTTCCTCGCATTATTTTCCACCCTCTCTATATCTCCCGGTAACGACAACGACGACGGCAATGATGCTCACGATGATAGCGTAGGAAGGAAATTTAAGTCATACGGGTGCTTTGGCTTAACAACTCGGCAGGATCTTTGGGACTGGGACTATATTTGATGCAGTTTTGGTTTTTTTTTTCTGCTAGTTAGGGATTTATTCGAAAAAGGTTAAAACTATTGATAAAAATAATAGAAAGCCTATTGTGTCACCGGTTTGTTGAATGGGCTAGTTATCACATAAGCCGCTGTCAATTCTCACGGGAACAAGAAGAGAATCTGCATGATGAAAAAAAAGGAATCGAGAAAAAATCCGATCCGTTACAACGAGTTAGGCTGCGTACCACACACAAAAAAAAGGATAAATACCGTAAGTCCTAACGACGCAGTGCCAAGGGGAAGGAAGCATAAATTACCGAGCACTACATGGAAAAAAGTGTGATTGAGGATAAAAGTAGGATAGACGCATAAAAAAAATCTGCCAAGGAAGACAACTCTTAGGTACGATTCGAGAAGGAGAAAATGATCAGCACTTTAGAGGCTGGCAGCCTCGCCACCAAGAACCAACTGGAGGAGTCAGCACTCAGAGGACATCTTACCGAGCACAAGGTCTTTTCCGGACGGTTGAGCACAAGATGAGCCGAGGAAATAGTCAATTCAGCAAAATACTTTTCGCATTGTTTGCATCACTTTTATTTCCTGTTGAACGATTCATTTCAGGCGTCTAATCCTTCGGCGATGAGGAAATGAAATATCATTTGGCGTCGTTCTTCCATGGGTTCCCTTTTTTTTTTCTTCGCACCCACCATGACAACAGAAACAAACCGAGAGGAAATGAAATTGACAAAAAAAGAAAATACAGAGATCTCTCGTGGGAGATTTCTGGTGTGGGGTGATCAGCTAACCATTTTGTAGGCACTCGGAACAAGAGCTTGTAGGGAGAGGGGAGCGACCGCTGTCAGGCCAAAGTCAAAGTGGAGTGACACCGGGGATTAACGTGAAAATTTAGGAGCCTTCTTTTTCCTGATACCTATCCATAGTACCCCTTCTTTGTGGCATGCATCCTGAATTTTTGTGGATTAGGGGCAGTTATCTGGAAAGAAGTGCAACAAATTGGGTCTGTTGATTCCAGGAGATATTTTTGAATATGTATTTAGTTTTTGAAGCTGTCTTTTGACAGATGTGGATATGAGGTAATTTTTTAATCCAAGCTGCCTATCTTTTTTTTTATCAGTTCATCAGATAAATTCCCAAAATTTATGTTAACTCTGTCAGGCGATTGTCACTTCTTTACTTTAAGCATTTAAAAACGAAAGAATTGAACTAGTGCTTTGTTTTAAAAATATCATTTGGAAGCCTTTTTATGAAAAATTGTCGTCTTCTATTGTAAATTTCCTGTTAGTGGGATAACAAATGTAGAGGTCTTATTTACCCATGCTTCTTTTCTTTTATATTCTATTTTAACGCTTACACAACTGGTATTTAAAAGCATCCTGCAAAATACTCAACTAGTATTTTTCTTAGCAAAATTAATGTTTGTGGCATACCACAAATATTAAAACGGCCAGGCACACTGTGAACCGTTTGGGGTAAGAGGAGAACGGCAAGTAAATTATGGATTTGATGAATAAGTTAATCAACGAATATTTTCATTTGGTATGAAGGAGGAAACAGGGACAACCGTCCTTTCGTCTCGTTTTTTAAGGTTTAGGTGAGTTATTAAGAGTGACGTAGCTAAGAAGGTTAATGTCACTCCGAATGTCCTGACTTTTTGGAGAAAGTCAAGGTATTTCCACCTTGTGTCCTGGCTTACGAGCCTAACGACTGTTCCAGAAGGTATAAGCACACCTTATTTTAACGGTCACTTTGAATATAAAGAAATATTTCAACATATTTTGGCACATTTCTGAATAACATAGCATCAAAAAAATGGTCAGTTTTGTGTTACCTATCATAGTGCGCGGTCTTGCTCCGGAACAACGAAAAAGTATCGTGCACAAAAGGTGCACTGTGAGTGGACTCTCCTTGAGAAAATTGGCCAAGGAAGAGGGTGTAAGCGTCGTAGCGGTACGATCTGCGATTCGAAAATATAGAGAACAGTGTACGTTTGAAGGGATGCCTACAAGCGAAAACAAGCGACTTCCGTTCGGGATGTTGCGAAAAAACTAGGGACCTCGTCGAGTAACGTCATGCATGACAAAGAAAAACTTGGGCTAAAAACATACGGAAACAGAAAATACCCAAAAGGAACCCAAAACAGGCCGCATCCGTGAAACCACGGGCCCGCAAAATCTACGATTCGTTATTGTGTAGAAATTCTGGGGGTATAATAATGGACGAAGAAACGTATGTGAAAATAGATTACAAAACGCTTCCCGGACCACAATTCTATACTGTAAGCGAAGACAAAGACATTCCCGAAACGGAAAAGGCCATTTTTACCGAAAAATTCGGTAAGAATGTTATGGTTTGGCAGGCAATATGCGAGTGTGGTAAAACATCTAGTCCGTACATCACAACAAAGACGATGAACACTCAGAAATACGTTAAGGAAGGTAAAGTAGTGTTTTGGCTTGATTTGGCGTCATGTCATTACGCAAAGGACACTATAGACTGGTACAAAAGTGAAAATGTATGTTTCGTGCCGAAAGGTATGAATCCGCCGAATTGCCCGGAGGCACGGCCAATCGAGACTTTTTGGGCTTTAACCAAGCAAAGCTTCGAAAATTCATAAAACCATAAGCCATCCAAAAATTTAAAAAAGATTGGCCAATTGTGGTCAAAATGGTGGGAAGTACCACTGTGCAGAAGCTAATTGGTCATGTTCGAGGAAAAGTTAGGAGTCTTGGCTATGCTTAAATATTTTGATTAAACGAGAGTAAAATATCATATGAAACAAAAATACATATATGATTTGCCATATAATATTATTAAAACTAAAAGAACATAATTTTTTTGTTATTTTAAATGTGTGTTTATACTTTCTGGAACAGTCTATAGGTTTAAGCACCACTGCACAGTGGTCCAGTAAGCCTTTTTAGGGGGACATGAGGTTTTCAATTGAAATTTGTGATATTAGAGCTTTGGTTTCTTCTGAGAAAATGTTGCAAACTTATTGTACTACAATTTGTATGAAATTATTTTTTTCTTGCACTAAACGCAAGAGTGGCACATACCCTAACTTTTTTATGAGCCAATATCGTGAAAGGGTAAGTTCAGCAAAGTTGTAGAAATTGTTATTATTAAAAACTTTGTAGAACATATTTTTTGTCTAGTTTCAAAGCCAACTAAGATAATTCTGAATTTTAGTATATAATCGTTTTTCGACCAAAAGTCATTCATTTTTAACTTTTACCAGCTTTTTGTGTTCAACAAAGTTGATTGTTTAGACATTTGCTACAATTTTGCTGAATACAAAATAGTTGTATTTTTTCTTGTTTTCATTTTATAGTAAATTTTCAGTTGAATTTTCGCCATACTATAGGCCTTACAACATGAAAAAAATATGGCGTACCATGACTTGATTAAACACACCTTAGAGTACGTTTATGGAGAATTTGGGAGAGATGATATGTTTCTATCTTTTTCAAAACTACTTTCTGTAACATACATTTTTCAATTAAAACATACATAAAGAGCTCAAATAAAATCAAAACACACAGAAATCATGGCTATTTCTGTTCAGTATATGACAATTACCACGTGTATTAATAGAAAAACGCTTAATAGGATTTTAGTTTTTATTAAGTTTTGAGCTTCTTCACGTAAATAAAACTGTGTCTCACCACGAGTTGTACGTCTGTTGATAAGTGAGATTACGGGATCAGAGGTGAGAAGAAGCCACTTGAAAACGTCTTCCAAGCTGACAATACGGTTGAACTTCCTTGCATGCCGTTTCCAAAATTTCCTTATGCACTTATTCCTCGTTTATTTGGCTTCTTCACTCAGCATCTCTAAAGGCAGTGCAGCAATCCTGATAAAATCGCTACCGTGTAATAGTAGTTTATGCACTGTAGGCTTTGAAGCTAGACAAAACATATGTTCTACAAAGTATTTTATAATAACAATTTCTACAACTTTGCTGAACATACCATTTCACGATATCGGCTCATAAGAAAGTTAGGATATACGCCACTCTTGCGATTAGTGCAAGAAAAAAATAATTTCATACAAATTGTAGTACAATAAGTTTGCAACATTTTCTCAGAAGTAACCAATGCTCTAATATCATAAATTTCCATTGAAAACCTCATGTCCGCCGAAAGTAGCTAACTGGACCACTGTGCACTGTTCGCTCTCTAAAATGAGTTAAAGCGAAAAACTGGGATGCGTGGTGTGATTCATAGCTGCTTTCTGTTGCTTTGGAAGTTTTTCACGATTTGTAACAAGTTTTATTTGTTTTCTCGATCGCGAGTGATATCGAGTTTTGGTTTTCTGAAAAAGAAAAGAAAACGTTGTGTGTTAAGCGATGCGACAACGTCATTAATTGCAAGTATCCATATTGCCATAATCGAAAAGCCATGTTGCTTCGCATCTGTACGTGGCACGCACACCAGCAGTCCATCGTGTGTAGCGTATATTCGTTCATCTGCCAAACACCACCCACCAGCGCCATCATCATCGTCATCATTTTCATCATCGCTGAGCTCCACGTTTAGTCGGTACACGTGGCAACACATCGGCGCTCGGCAGTAGCAGCACATTCGTTAACCGGCTGCAGCATGTCAGTAATACACTAAGGATAAGTTTTTGTTTCTCTCTCTCCTGAATACATTCTATTTTCAATGTGCAGGTGTGTGTGCTAGTGTGTGAGAGTGTATGAGAAAGCGTGCTTAGGTTAAGTTTGTTTATTGGTTGATTGTATATAATTGCATTAGTGGTTGAGTGTCATATGCTCCCACAAACGAGCCATGGATGGTTTATCGGAAGATGAATCGTCTATAGCGCAACATGATGAGGTAGCTCATAAAGTTACTCGGCCAAGACCGAGATAATAAAAGTAAGACCAAATAAACATCGGGTCGTTGTGTCCAATTTTAAGCAGGCTAACGAGATTGCTGGCTCTCAGCTCTTTAATCTCGGTATTAAAATTGAAAGTGTGGTCACCGAAACGAGTGTGACCCCTGAGATCCTGCTGAAGCAAGCGGTTTATCGATTCAAGAACCATCTGCTTTCTCCAGGGAAGATACTGTATGTACAAAGACTAGGCACAGTATCGATCACTAAGGGTGAAAAGAAGTTTACACCGTCAGACTCGTTTCGTATGACCTTCTCTGGCTTAGCCCTCTCTCAACACGTCAAGATGCAGATGCAGAAATGCAAGCAGATGGGACATACGACCTCCAATTGCGGCAATGAGGCACGCTGCTCCTTCCCAGCCCAATTTTCTCATGACAATACAGGAGCTTCTAAGTGTTTTTTCTACGGGTTATTTTATTATCACCTTTGTATGGGTCCCATCTCATTGTTCAAATCTGGGCAATGAGAGAGCGGACTCGCTTGATAAAGTAGCGCTATGGAAGGCAATATTTATGATCGACAAACCGCTTTCAATGATTTTTTTTCCTATTTTTCGTCAACATTCACTCGTTAACTGGCTGTATAAATGTAGTAAAGAAGATTTAAGTTTATGGCAACATTCGATCATCCCAAAGGTTTTGAAGAAATCTTAGTTTAGGGGGATGGATGTGGGTCGAGACTTCATTCGTATGATGTCCCGCCTCATGACCAATCATTATTGTTTGAGTGCTCATTTGGGCTGAGGGACCAGCAATCTCTGTGAATGTGAATAAGGTTATCAGGACGCAGATATCGTTATTTGGTCTTGTGCTGAACATTGTGGAGTCAGATCGGGGCTTTATGATTCCCATCTGGCTCAACCCATCTGGGAAGAACACCCAATGTACCGGTTTGAGATATATTGGCTGTACATGATCTGGAGTTTATGGAACTCCTATGTTGACTATTGTTCGATTATTACAATTCAAAAAAGGCGCATGCACAGTAACACCAAATGCTTGATTGCATGCATGTTTTTTATTTAATACGACTATTGATTGCCATCTCGACGATGAAATACCTTTTTGGGTACTATTAAAGAATTCAACAAGCGCAGAAGATGGAGGCTTTAAAAGATAATTTGTGGTCATTTAAAACATAAGTTGAACAAATTTCTGTCGGCAATAAATCGGCATGTATGAACGAAGTTCATACTATGAACACCAAGATTACAAGGTCGGTGTTTTTACCACTCGACCTTTTTGATGTATGAGGTAAAGAATAGTCAAAATCCTCTTAATCCTCACCACCATTCATATTATCAATGTTCTTGGGGACTTAAATAGGTATTTATATTGATTTAAGAGAATTCAAGTAAAGAGTTTGGATTTTAACTAGCAGCATTTGCTGAACCAAATAATTGGTTAATTACATTAAAGTTTCTGGCACCGAGCAGCTGCATCAATCCTGATGTTTGATAATACAAGCAACTGGAAACTGAAATCGTCAATATTTCATCATTCTAGCCTAACCGAACTAGGTTCCTTAGTTTTTGGTAACTGAGGCTCCGATATAAATACGTATTTGTATTAAGTTTGTCGTATAAAATATTTTTCTGTACTAACAAACAAACAAACATACACGGCTAGTTTTGTTGATAGTTGGACGTTCTCACACATGTTTTTTCTTTCTTAAAATACTTATAACTTGTATTCATTCACAAATGTCACAAAATATGCAAACAAGATAACAGGCGTTAACAAACATGTTCTTACTGAAAAACACAAAACACATGTATGACAAATCAATGAGTCGGCTAAAAGGATCCAGATTTAAATTGTATTTAACTCATACCCTCATGATAAAACGTGTCAAATTACCACAGCTCAAATTACGACAGGATCTTCAGCTATACTCAAATTATTTATATTTTCGGTTCTACTTAGGATGGCAGTACCACCAATAAATTCAGTGGGTGTTTACAGTTCTTTTATATGCACGATTTAGAGATGTGCGTTAAGTTTAAGTCGATAAAATTTTGATCGTAACACTCTTTAATGTGCATTTACAGGCTTTCACTCGCGTTACTATCATTAAAACTTGTCTCTAAAATACAATCATCAGGCCAAAACATTAACCAAACTTGCTTTTTCTACTTTTTTCAGTGATTCTTTTTTCAAATCAATAATCTATCAGTTCTTAATTCTATCGGACTCTACCGGAATTCCGTACCGCATAAAACTACAACACGTTTGGTTCACACATGTCAAAATATGCTCGCACTATACATGTGTTCCATTCGAGGCACCACCCACCTTTCGCCCTAACCGGACGTCCGGATTATCATCACACATCAAAACAGGAGAGCTTTTCGACACTTTATAGGATGTCAATCAATCAGCTCTAATGCATTATTTATTATCCTTATCCCTTACGTCCGGTCCGGAGCTGCGCGAGTTCAATCGAGCCATGGCTGGCAAGTGCAACCCGGTTGTTGGTGCCGATGGAGAAGCCAAACTGCACATACACATAACGTACTTATTTTGATTTTCCTTCACTCGGACTCTACACTGCTTTATGTGCATCCGTTTCCATGAGTGATTGGTATGTGGTGTTGTGTGCAGCGATGTGTTTCAGTTCATTTTCCCACCATCCGTTGTGCATTTTTTTTTCTCAACCGGACCGTTCGCCCGTCCAGAGTCGTCGCTATTCATCGACACCGGCAGGAGGGGGTAGCTCAGTAAACACTCTCATATGACCGGTGTGTTGTGTAGGTAGGTGAAATCCAAACGGTAGAATGCCACCGGCTGCGACCCCATCAAAGTGCCACCCTTCCGAAGAATGGAATCGGTTTAGGATTGGGTTATCCTCTGGTTTCCCGTTCAAATCCCTCTTCCGCGTTACTCGTCAATTGCCAAGGTATCCGAATCCGTTGGCGGGGTTTTTATGAAGTGAGAAAGGTCAACGTGCTGGGCAGGATATCGATTTCCAAGAGCGGCTATGCCATGTGACGGAAAATGCATTACCCATTATTACCTATCCGCGAGGGTGTTTTGCGTTCACTTGTAGGAACAGTAGACTGATGCGAACTTTTTTGTTCCACGATGTTTGAGAGATATGAGTTGAATAACTAGGCTATGGTCTGTTGAATAATTGACTTGATAAAAATCTTCTGAAGTTTATAAGAAAACAAGCTGAGCAGCCATTTTCTGTATTTATCGCGATTCATATTCCGTCCTTCTTTGTAACAAAAATTTACAGCTGAGAAGATTCAAGATTATAGTATCATCCTACCAATCCGTAATGGATAAGAGCTAAAAAACAATAGCTAAGGCCACATAGTTCAAAGAGAAAACCCGTCAGCTTTTTAATCCGGAGAGCAAGGGTTAAATTCCCGTTGTAGTCGATTATCTTTTCGGGTGGGACATTTAGTTAACCGCCTTGGAGCATGAAATGCATCATTTTGAATTTGATCACTGATAATTAGTCCTACTAAAAATAAGAAAAAATTACTCATGAGTGGAACACTGTGTAATGTAAGACGTTGTTATTAAACGTTAGCAAACACCATCATTAACAGGAACCAATTTATTTGCTCTTCAATAGCTTGATTCAGCTTTATTTAAATAGTAACATGATTAAAATATGGCTACAGTTACCGAATATTGCCAGGAATGCCCTTATTTAGAAATTATGGATAACATTCAAGTAACACAAATTTGAGAGGAAGGCAATCCTGCTGGGCTTCTAATACAAGAAAAAAAACAATAACGTGAACATGTCAGTGAAATTTCAATTAGTTTATGCTTATCTTTAATCAATACGATACGGTTGGAAATCATTTCCGCCCTACATAGTTTGAAAACAAACAAACATGTAGTTTTCGGCGTTATTTAATGCACATTAAGGAAACGCTAGATTGGCAGAAATTAATGGGATATTTCATGTAAATTTAAGCCAGATAACGCCTGAATATATTCTGTTGTACGGAAGAATATTTATATTGTTGCATGGTGCATGAAAGATTGCAAACAATTTCGTTGTGTACAATTCCTTTGGCTTGAAATTAAACGAGGGGAGATTTTAAACGCCTGATAAAATTCATTAATTTTTTCTATGTACGAATCGAACTATTCAAATATTGTATCAGTCTAGTACGAAGATAATGCGACGGAAGTGTGAGAATGGATTGGTTGGGTGATGCATTTAGCCATGAGAAAGTGGTGGAGTGCGTTCTGTACGCTGCTGTTTATTTGCGTAAATTGAATCGTCTCGTCAGTTCACCTTCCAAGAGGGAATCGTATGGAGAAGCTTGAAAGTAGGAAAGGGTTTGTGTAACATATTGAATGCATTAGTTTATTTGAGCACAAATTCACATAAACGTTAACTGCCTGGAAATATGTTAAGAATAAATCACCCAGCCTGGATACACGATCCCTAGACCGAGCATTTCAAACCCCTTTTAGGCAAACCTACTTGAACTACCCGGTATTTTTGCTACCCCAAAGATTTGAAAAGTACTCCACCTGGAGGTGTTTACAGAACAATATGCAATCCAGCTTGTTTGCGTACATCAATCAATCAATTTATCGACACGGAAAGTCTGATGGTTACACATGCACACAGGCACATGTACTCACATACGCAAACCCTGGTATAGAAGGGGAAGGATCACTCCATGCTGCAGTTTTCATCAGAAGAATGTTCTACGATGCAAGGAAAAGAAAATCGATTGTGCAAATTCCTTCCTCGTTCACCAATTCCCGGTGCCTACTATGTGTTGAAAACATTCGAAACATAATGTTTACACCCAGAGTTGTTGCCTATCCATCCGAAATTTGTTGTATTAGGTCTCTGTTGCTATGCAATAATTTGGCTCATCCTCTAGAAATCTTTTGAATTAGAAAAGTTTGGAATTAGTTTTAAAAGGATTTGATAGGGGAATCATTTTGTTTTTTCTTAGTATTTCAAGTTTATTGCTCATCCCAACATGTTAATTTGCAGCTCTCAACTTATCATTGTAAACGAATTTTCTCAATTATAAGTAAAGAGCTTTTAATGAGAGTATTACGTATGCATATGTATGACAAATTTTTCTTTACGAATGATTCCTGGACCAAATAGGAAATCGAACCCTGCTTCTGCATTGAGCTGCTTTTTTTCTTTATAGCACCTAAACGTCCACACTGGCGCTACAAAACACTTTCGTATAACCTCTCTCTTTACGTTTTGTATGACTTTCGTACCTTTTGCATGGATCGTCAGCGTTTTCAAACCTCTGCCATGCACGCGCAGATATATAATTTTATCGACCTTCTTTGTAAGTTTCAATTTATCATTGTAAACGAATTTTCTTCACCATAAAAGAGCTTCTGGGCAGATGTCGATGGGTGTACGTGTGTGTGTGTGTGTGTGTGTGTATGTGTGTGTGTGTATGTGTGTGTGTGCGTTACAAATAATGTCACATCGGTTTCTCAGCCATCTGTGAACCGATTTCAGTTCTGTTGACGGCAAATGGAAGCTACAACATTCCCATAGAACGCTATTGATTTTTTTTCATTCGGACATTTCGTTACGAAGATATGAACGAAACAGTACTTGAAGGCCTATTATAATAGTAATCAAACAGTTTAGTCTCCGATTACATACTGAGCTATTTGTGTACCGATTTCAGTTTCGTTGGTGCCAAATCAAAGCTATGATATTTCCAAATAACTGGTCAAAAATTTCATTATGATTGGATAATGCTTCATGGAGATATGACCAAAACAATACCTGAGAGCACATAATTGTGAGATGACAATATACTCGTTGCAGTGCAAAACCGAACAAGACCAATCACACCAATCGATGCCGCTTGCATTCTATTGTGTCGCATCTGGAGCGTTGTATAGCACATACAGCTCTTTTCAAACTAATCATAACAAGAACTCAAACGTTCTGCTATGATTAATTTTCCCTTCTTACTATATGACAGCTTTCATTTAGAAAATAGATTTTCCAATTAAATTTGAGTGAATTTGTTTAAAAAAAATCCAACGTTCTTAGAGAAAGTTTTCTCCTAGCTACCATCAAAATATCTTTAATATTCTGATTGAATGCTTTTTTTTTAATTAATCATTTATTTTTACAGGCTCAAGAATGTTTTTTATTCACATCCATTTTAGCTACTCTAATTGTTATGTTTTGTATTCTCCGTGCGTGAAGTAACGATTATGATGAAGGAAGGAGAGGCACCAAGAGTGGACAGTAATGTTTGCTAGAATGAAAGATATGAAGGAAAAGTGTTGATATTTCCGTCAGTGTACGGTAGGTTGGAAATAGAATAGAAGTATTGAAAATTGAGCGAAAGGGCATCAAACCAGAGTGCATACAAACTACCGCTAGAAACTATCACACAGCTATCAGTGGTACGTGATCGCAATCCAACACGTTACTTATGCCTGTTGAGGTGGCGGATTCGTCCGTGCCTCGACGTACTCCGCAGTGGGATGTTAGGCAAAGGTAGCGTCCTTGGTTCGAGTACAACTTTACCCATGCCCTTTCGCTCAATTTCCAATACTTCTACTGACGGAACTGTCAACACTTTCTCCTCATACCTTTCATTCTAGCAAACATTACTGTCCACTCTTGATGCCTGATGGTGATGAGCAAACATCTCCTTCTACACATCCATTTTAGGTAAATTTATCGGTGAAACAAATTGTGAAAATATTTAATCCTATAATTGGTCGGTTGAGCCAGGAATCGTTCCTTTTGAGATGAAAAATAGTTTATAATCAGAGATGCCGGACTCTTAGTATTTAAGTCTAAAATAAAAATCATAAATGTCTGGGAATAAGAGAACAGAAATCGTTTTTTATTACTTCCTTTGAAAATAAATATTTTCTTGATCACTTGAAAAAATAATAATTATGAAAAACTGCACACTCGACACTGAAAAAGTCTGCCGGTCTCAGGTGAGCTGAGTAACCTTTCATTGGGTATCGTGTCGGAGGGTGCCTGGTATAGAGAATCGGTATTGAGACTTTCTTAATTCGGGATTAGAAGACTGTTTTTTTTTTCCTTCTGTATTGTACAGCGTGTCTCACAATAGGTGTCACCTTTTTTCAGTCTTGGTTTATTTCATCTGTGTAATTTTAACAGCGGAATTGAGTATATCCGTTTTGAGTGTATTTTTGGCAGCTTATCGCTGAAGATAAATACGCGATTTCGTTTGTTTATATATATTAGCTACCATGGAAGTCATACAGGAGCACAAGTTTTAAATTTACATTTGTAAAAGCTTAGACCGTGTCAGATATTCAATAGCTTTAAGCGTGCCTTGAGGAGTGAGTTAGCGTTTTGTTTTTCGTACCTTAAAATGGTTCAAGGAAACTAAAAATGTCCACATTCAATAAAAGGAGGTGCCAGACAAACTGTCAGAACGAAAAAAAAGATCAAATGTGTGAGGGAGCGAATAGGGCGTTAACCGGTCGTAAATTGAATAAACAATTTCAAATGCCCCCTTTTCAATGGACAGGCTCCTCAAAAATGATCTGGAATACAAGCCGTGAAATAAATGACGGGTTCACGGGCTTGGAGGAGCGTCAACAGTAAGCCAAGGTCCAAAGAAGCAGACATCTTTTGGTTCGGCACGTTGACTCCAAGATTTTATTTTCGGATGAAAAGCTCTTCCTTCTTCATGACAGTCATAATCAACAAAATAATCGTTTGCTTGGCAAAAATCTTGCCAATATTCTAAGAAATAAACCAGCTGTAGAACGTTATCAGAACGTATGATGTATGATATGTACTACCACCCATTGTAGCACGGAAACTACGTCTGACAGCAATAGGCTCTCCTCTCTGTTAGACTTGATGAAGCTTTAATAACCACTGATTATCCTAGTCATGCCATTGTATGAAGGGCCAAAGAGGGGTTGGATGGATCGATAGGCAACATCACTTATACGTATCCACAGGGATATAAAGAATCTCCTTCCAACA